>CM068706.1:48823379-50032703 GCA_035079005.1 Fraxinus americana | reverse complement strand
ACGACCTCCTTGACGCTGTACTTGACTTCTTCAAAGGCAGGAATATTCCGTCTGGTATCACCTCCACCACTATCACTCTTATTCCAAAAAAAGCAGAGGCTGTGGAATGGAAAGACTTTAGACCTATTAGCTTGTGTAATGTGGTCAATAAAATCATTACAAAGTTACTCTCCTCTAGACTCAACAAAGTCCTACCTAATATTATCTCTACATCTCAAAGCGGTTTCACTCCAGGGAGGGATATTGGAGATAATATTCTTCTGGCTCAGGATTTTATACAGAACATTGACAGGAAGACTAGAGGAGGAAATGTGGTGTTGAAACTTGACATGGCTAAGGCCTATGATAGGGTTGACTAGGATTTCCTTTACAAGGTAATGGAGAAATTTGGCTTTGATCAGCAATGGATTGGTAAAATCAAAAGAAGTATCAATAACTGCGGATTTTCGATGTTGATTAATGGAGAGCTTAAGGGGTACTTCAAATCTACTAGAGGGTTGAGACAAGGCGACCCCATATCACCCTCGCTGTTCATCATCATGGCTGAATGTTTATCAAGGGGACTGGACAACCTTTTTGCTAGAAATGATGAACTGCAATTCAGATATGGAGGTGTTATTCCAGTTTCTCACCTTGCCTTTGCTGATGACATTGTTATATTTACCAATGGCCAAAAATCTTCCTTGAATAAAATTATGACGTTTATTAAACTTTATACTGCAACTTCCGGACAGGACATCAACTGCAATAAAAGTTCATTTTCCACTAAAAAGGAAATCCACAGAAAAGTGGTTGAAGAAAATACTGGATTTCAATACCAACCACTACCTATACTATACCTTGGAGTTCCTCTCTACAAAGGGCATAAGAATGCTGCTCTATTTGAGGATTTGATTAACAAAATGAAAAGAAGACTTTTGGGTTGGGAAAACAGAAGGTTATCTGCAGGCGGCAGAATTATTCTAATAAAACACGTGCTGGGATCTATGCCAATGCATCTATTACAAATACTGGACCCGCCTAAATGCATCATCAATAAAATTGCCAGAATGTTTAATGGCTTCATTTGGGGAGAAACTAGCCAGAACAAGAAAATTCACTGGACATCCTGGGACAATATTTGCTATCCTGTTGAAGAAGTGGGCATTGGTTGTAATTCCCTTGCTGATTTGACCATTGCCTATGACTGCAAACTATGGTGGAAGTTTAGGGAACAAAAAGCCCTTTGGAGCCAGGTTATGAAAGCTAAATATTGCAGGCTCAACCATGCTTGTGTTGTTAATCACAGCTCCCAAGAATCTAATCTTTAGAAAAGAATGATCAAGGTTAGATACTTAGTGGAACCTCAAATCGCTCGGAGAATAGGTGAAGGAAAAGCTAATTTTAAGCATGTTATCTGGCTTAAATCTGGTGCTATTCAAGGGAGGCTGAAACAGGATATACATCATGATAAACTTGTTATGGATTTCAGGAAGAACAATGAATGGGATATTACCACATTGAATAACATTCTCCCTGGTGATGTGGTTAATAAAATTTTAAAGATCCCAGTTACAAACCATCCGGATAAAATGTTTTGGAAACCCAATGCATCTAGACAATTCACCATTTCCTCTTGTATTAATCTCTTCCGGCAAAGCAAGACCAGACAATTGGTCTACAAACTCATTTGGAATAAGGTTATTCCTCAAAAAATTGCTTTTTTAGTATGGAGACTTTGGAATAATTGGCTACCTGTTGAGGAAATTATCCAGAAAAAATATGGCATCCAATTAGCCTCCAAATGCCAATGCTGCTGCAATTCGAAAAGTATTAATCATGTATTTTTGGAAGGTCCTATTGCCAAGGAGGTCTGGTCTAACTTCTGTAGGGATATGGACGTTCAAGATATTAGATGTGGCACTCTAGAGCTATGATTATGCACTGGTTTTTGCAGAAGAAGGATAATACAGGTGAGATCAGATCAATTGTTCCTCTAATCATTATCTGGTTTCTTTGGTTGGCTAGGAATAATGCTAAACACAAACATCACCTAATGAAGGCAGATAAGATCATCAAGCAAACCTATGTGCTGATCAATGCACTTCAAAGAGCAGGGAGGATCAAACGGAATGGAAATATCAACAGCAATATCCCTATTGCTATCAAGTGGAATAAACCTGATAGTGGATGGTATAAACTCAATACAGACGAGGCCCTGAAAAATTCTTTGGCTACAGGTGGGGGTCTTTTGAGAAACAATCTGGGAAATGTAATATGGGGATTCTATGATTTTTTTGGAGAATGCTCGATCATGGAAGCTGAATTAAGAGCGATTGAAACAGGGCTGCAACTGTGCTGGAACAATGGTATTAGGATGGTGTGGGTAGAGACAGATTCTAAGGCTGCCCTGACTTTGATTAAACAAAATATTGGTCCTTGGGGAATTCAATATACACTGCAATCCATCCATTGGCTAGTGGAGAAGATGGAGAGTAAAGTCACACATACTTGGAGAGAAGGGAACCAGGCTGCGGACTGGCTAGCTAACAAAGGTTATATTGAAAGAAAGTTTAAATTTGTCAAAGCTGGTGAATTTAATGGTAGAATTACAAGCATTGTGAAACTTGACAAAATTGATCTGGGTACTATTAGATTAGTTCACTAATCAGTTTTAGTAAATGGTCTACCTTTGGCTTGGTTTGCATATGTTGTAACCATTTATAGAAGTTGTAGAATGCATTTTGTAAGTCTTTAGGAGGTAAGGTACATTCATCCCCCTCCTTGTATTGTTTTTGTTCTTTCTATTAATAAATTCATATCCTAGGATATTTCTATTGGATTTTCAAGCTAGGATATTTCTCCAAAAAAAAAAAAAGTAAACTTGCACTGAAATTGGTTGTGACAAAAAAAAGGATACCCGTTAGTTTACATACTTGTGACTTTAGGATTAACTCTTTCGGTTGCTATATGAACATTGTGAAGAATCGACTGTGTAATCGGATTGGAAAATAATGGATGAATGATAGCTTAGTTGTGTATGTTGAAAAATATGTATTTGATGAAATTGATAACGAGACTATTATACGGCGTTTGTAAAGTATAAGAAGCCGTAAGGAACAATTGTAAAAAATAAAAACTACGTTTTGATTATTATCATTATTGTCTAATTTAAAATTATTTTTAACCGTTGAACCATAATCTTGAGTTCGCCCCCTATTCGCAGGAGTAACATATGATAAAGACTTGCTCATTTGGTTTCATTTCTCTACAATTCAAAAGACAAGAAACAAGGAAAAGTTCGCTTAGTTTCTTTTAATTGTTTTTGTTTTTTATTATATGGTGTAATTCCAAAATAAATGTGATGTTTGTATCCAGATTATTATAATGAATTTATTTACTCAATGCATAGAGGTTCGTGGATGCATTCCTTAGGATTTTATCATGTTATATTGTGCATTTGAAGCTTATTTACTACGGAGGATAAAAATTCGAATTCTGAAAAGTGGAACAGAACATGTTTACCCCGAGTCTTGACATAGTGGTGAATTGACTACATCAGCTGAATTTTCAAAATTAATTAATTTTAATTGATTAGTTAATTAGAAAATCAGTACTTTCCCAGAATTTAAATTTTCAATTTCTAATTACTTTGTATTGAAATTTTAGATTAATACATTTGTAACGCCCCGAGTTCCGTTAACCCGGATTGCCACGTCATCGTCTTCTGTAACTGATTTAACTAAAAAGTTTTGCGGAAAATAACTAAAATTCAAACTTCGCATTTATAACGGTAAAAAATCTCGTCGACAACAAAACTCATTTTAATAACTTAAGAAAATTGATTAAATTTCAAATCTCGAGTTTTTGAAATACTGAAATAACAAAATACATTAATAGCGTTCAAATACGAAATTTTCAAATATAAATAACTGAATTCATTAAATTGTTGACACACTGCCCATCAATCACGATGGCCTCCGAAGTCTGCAAATATTGTTAAAATAACGGGGTGAGTATTTCAAAGAAATACTCAGTAGACTCATCGTCGATAATTAATTTACAGAATAATTGAACACATACTTATGCAATATATAACGTGATATCATCATCATCTTTGGTTCATTTTCTTGAAAATCATAGGCTCTTTAAAAACATAGGCTAGGGTAGTCTCGTCTCGTGCATTTAAGCACATAAGTTATGCATAACATTCTCATCTTATCTCATAAGAGATTCTCTTCTTTCTCATGCAATTAAGCATATAAGTTATGGCAAGCATAACAATATCATATATCTCATATGACATATTCTCTTCTCATGCAATTAAGCATATAATACATGTAAATTCATACAAGACATGCAATTATAATTTAAATTAATTAATGGTGGCGAGTCTACCTCAAATGTCTCGATTTGCGTGAAAAGTGGAGCGGGATGAAATCTCAATATCCTAATTGTTCATACGTATCGTCTAGCCAAAATAGAAAATAAGTTTGAATTAGTATTTCGAATATTTAAGGCTTAAAAGTGATAAAATAAAGTTTATGGATTAAATTGGAAGTTATTGACATTGAATTTGACAAATCTAAGGGTTGAAAATACTATTTTCAAAGTATTGGGGCTAAATGTGAAAAATAGGAATTCTAGGGACTTAATCGAAAACTATTGAAACTGAAAATAAATGTTTAAGGGCTGAAATTGAACTTCTATAAGTTATGGACTAAATTGTAAAGCTGTTAAAACTGAAAATAGAATTTTAGGGCTGAAATAGTAACTTTTACAAGTTAGGGACTGAACTGTAAATATATTAAAACTGAAATTAAAACTAAAGGGTTGAAATTAAACATTTTCAGAATTTAAGGACTTAATTGAAAATCTGTTTAAAACTGAAAATAAAATATTAAGGACTGAAATAAACTTTTACAGAAACTAGGGGCTAAATTGAAATTTCTTAAAAATGTAAATAAATTGTTAAGGACCGAAATAAAACATTTAAAACTTTTGGACTAAAATAATAACTATTAAAACTTGGGGGGCTAAAGGGGTAAATTCTAAAATCAAAATTAAAATAAAATCTCTCATTCTCTTTTTCCCTCATTTCGACAGGGAGAAGAGAGCACGAAGACTGAAAGTGTCGGCGCCACCGTCGAGTGGTGGCGCCGGCGAGAGTGTGGGGGGGGGCTGTGGCTCACGAATCGAAGGCTAATCCGAGGATTTAGAGGTTCGATTTTTGGGTTTCTCCGGAGGAAAATCGAGGTAAGTTATGGGTTTTCATGTTTCTTGTTTCTTGAAGCTGTTTGAGGTGGATTTTTGGGTGAATGAGTGGTTGCTTGGTGTTGATTTTGGGTTGTAGGTGGTTGGAGGTCTCGGTTTTGGAGTTGTTGGTGGCGGGTTTGGTGCTTGGTTTTTTGGTCAGTGCAGTTAAGGTCTCGGTTTTGGAAATAAGTGTTGAGGTTGGTGGAGTTGTGGTTGAGCTAAGGAGATGGTGGTTCAATTTGTGATTGGAAGGGGGCCGCAGCTCGTGGTTTGCTGTCGGGTTGCTTCGGCTTGTGTGGTGTGCTTGCAGTTGGGATTGGGTGAAATGCTTGTGTGGTGATGGTGGAATGGGTGGACTCTGCTGGTGAAGGTAGGGGTGTTGCAGTGGTGGTTCGATGGTTTGCAGGCTGCTGGGTGAGGAGATGGTTTGGGCAGTGAACTTGGTTTGACTTGGTGGTCTCGGTTTTGAGTGATGTTGGTGAATGGTGAACTGTTGAATGCGAGAAATTGGTATTCTAGCATCAATGGTGAGTTTCCATTCACCTGGGATGTTGTTGATGCTAGAAATTGATGATCTAGCATCAATGGTGAGTTTCCAAATTGAGATAGATGAATGTTTTCTTACCAATTTTGAGTTGGCTGCGTGAGGTGAGGAGTGGAGGGAAATGATGGTAAATAAAATAGTAAATTTAGGGCACAAATTTCTAGATGGGTAATTGGGCCAAACAGTTGGGCTTTTGGAAATATTCTAATTTGGGCCTAAGGTAATTGGGTTAAAATGATTTCGTTGTTGGACTTGTATAATTGGACTTAAATATTGGACTCTAAATATTGGACTTGAATTATTAGAATTGGATCCAAATAAAATAAATCTGAATTGAAATTAAAATGATTACTCGATATTGGATTCTAAAAATAAAATAAATCGGAATTGATACTAAAATAATTATTCGATATTTGGACTCGATTCGAAATAATTTAAATTTGTTTACAACGGCTAGACGAACGCGCTATCTCTTTAAAATTAGGGTTAAAGTCGAGCGATACGTTTTTCGAGAATTAATTTTATATTATTTAAAAGTTCTCGGTCGCTACAACATTAGTGTTTTAACTTGTTTGAAAGTTGTTATTTTTACATCGTTAGGTAAGCCATCGTTTAAAGTAAAATAGTTTGGCTTGATCTTAAAAAATAATAATAAAAAAAAAATTCTAAACCTTTTTAAATAATTTAATTTATGAATATGCTAAAAACTACCAAAACACCAAATATTTTCGGCAACTTTTCTACCAGAGAAGCTTTCAATACTAGTTCCCTCTAAACAAAATGATAAAATGAAAACGTACACATGGCATCTCCAAAGGAGACACCAAAATGCACCAAATTTTGGTGCAATGTATGTATCTCCTGTGTAGCACTAAACTTTGCACCATTTTGCACTGAATGGTGAAAAGTCAATTTTACCTTTTTTTTTTTTAATTTGCCAAATAAATTTATTAACGGTATTTGTATCATTTGTGTTATATATTTTTTAATACAATAAATTTTTATTGATATTATTATAATTATTATTGTGGTTAATATTAATATTATTATGTGCATTTACACTATTTTTTTTATATTTACATACATATTTTTATATTTATTAATGAATTTAGTATTTTCGTTAATTTAAAGTAACTATTTATTTAATAATTTATGTATTTGTAAAATAAATAAATAAATAAACTGTTAAGAATAAAAAAGTGAAGAAAATGATTAAACACAATTCATTTGGTGTAAGTTTTAGTGTAATGGTTGGATATGATTTTTAGTTTGGTACAAGATAATACAAAATTTACCTCAAATTTTAGTATACAATATTGAAAAAACAAGAATAATAATAATAATATGGTTAGTAGAATTTAAAAAAAAAAAAAAAAAACAAGAATAATCTTGACAGGCTGTTGAAAGAGAAAGACAACCTCAATTGGCTTTTGCCAGCTAACTTAAACAAGAAACCCACAAACCACCACTCTATCAATGTGATTGCCCAATGCCCTAACGTGGGCAGCTCAAATATGTGTTTGTGTGTTGTTAAAAGGGAAAATTGTAGGTTGTTTAAATAAATCAATTAATGAGGATTTGAATTATTTCTTTTAATAATGTTATATTTTTTTGATGATTTTAAAATTCAAATGAACGTTTAAAATTAAGCTTCTTTAGAGATTTTTAAAAATTCATTTTCAATCATACGTTTTTTCAATAAAATAGTTTTTGTGTGGACCTATAATGTTTTCCTACTTTTAACTAAATATTATTTTTAAAAAAATCATATTTCACAAAATCTATAATTATTAAAAAAATTTGCATCAAACATGTTACAACATTCTCAAATGAGGTACTATCTTATGACATTGTTTAAATACCCAAACCAATATTTAACGTATAAAGACTTTACTATTGACTTTTAAAGATGAAGTATTTGTATATATGGATGTGTATATATATAAACGTTCTTCTCCCTCTCTCTCACACACGGACATGCATGAAGACATGGAGAAGAGAGAGGGAGAGAGACAAGCAGAGTAAGAAAAGATAGTAGGGACAATGCTACACGTATATTAATGTTTACATAGTGTCTTACATAATGTTAAAGAAAACTCTATTATTTGTCAATTTAGTCCCTTTTTTTATCCAATTTTTTCCCTCCATATTATTTCAATCATTTCTTGTGACTTTTTTTTTATATGTACAAATAGCAAAATTCAAATAGTAGACGAAAAGTTCGTATGTATATATTAATAAGTATATACAGATATTTATGCAGAAGGAATTTGGAGTTTAGGAAAGTGCATCGTATGCACCACCATGCATACCCGACAGATAGACCTTAGTCCGCGAAAACGGGGTGCATGTCATTTTTACACACCGTCCCACGGTACGTGGGACACCCGTTCACATGCCACCATGTGAATCCAATGTTTTTCTTCCTTAATTTAACCCTTAATTTCCTTTATAATTTCAATCTGCATATCCACTCGCATATTCCCTATTGTGTGTTGCACTTAACCCCGTTATTCGTTATACCAAACTTGCAATTATCGACATGAATTTTTAGTTGGTATAAGTTTTATATATTTCTTTGAATATATGCTAACAAGTTTTAGTACGGCAATGCACCCTTTGCTTCAATGCACTCTTTTACTTGTAATTTTTTATTAAAAAGAATTTCTATTTTAGAAATAAAAAGTAAATTGTAGTTACGATACTAAAGAAATTTTTTCCTCGTTTGATGGAGATTTTTTATCGAGAGTGTTATTGAAAATGAGTTAGAGGAAATTATATTTTAGAAAATGAGAGTCAAACATGATATTAATATAAAAAGAACATAATCATTCGGCTCAATATCAATACTCGGATTTTCATTTTCTCAAGTTTGGAAAAAAAAATAATGAGGAAGATTGTGATTTTTGTAATTTCCTTGTGGTATATACCAGATAATTTTCCTTTAAAAAGGGAGCAGTGTTTTATTAGATATATTTTCCATTTTTCATATTTTTAAGCAGTAAATCCTTGAGTTTTAAGCCTATTATCGCAATCCTTGAAAATAAATTATATTACGTTACGATTTTTAAGCCTATTATTGCAATATTTTTCCTCTACATCATTTCGATAACTGCTTATGAATATTTTTATGTACAAGTAGCAAATTTTTTTTTTTAAAGGCACAAAAGCGTGTAGTCTTGAAATTACACCTTGAACGAACAGATCTAAAGGAAGGAACTCTTTACGTGTCCCCGCAAGGGTTACCACAATCGTTGGATTCTCAGTAACTTGAATCCTGACCGGTCATATTATTATTGTACTCATATGTTGTTTCCTTATAGGTCCAAATATTAATGGGATGAAAAGTAGTGTGCTTTATAATAGGCCAATATTCTCTCGGGATTGGTGGAAAACTTCAATTCTTCTGTATATATACTATCCCAATCCTCCTCTATACACGCACTCTTTCTCTCTGAACTTCCCCCTTTTCTGCATTTTCTCTCTAATGGAGGAAACCCTACTTAGGGTTGCTGCAAATGATTGATTTTGTGGCTTCAATAATGCCCCTGTTCGTGTTTTTCCACGGCTTTCTTGAACTGCATATAATGAAGCACCGTATGGCCTCTACTGGAGGGGATGATGAAGGCATTTGCGGTTCAATAAAGCTGTGGGAAGATATGGAGAGGGTCAAGCAGAATTTGGTGTCACTAACTGGTATATTCTCGAACATCTCTGTATCTCCCGTTAAATTTTCTCTCAAAAAGACGACTCTGTGTTGCTATGTTCTGATATGCTGGTAATGGTTTTGAATCCATGAGTTTTTTATTTTGTAACCCTTTAGATATTATGTATTATGCTTTGAATTTATGATTTGAAGACAAATCTTGACACAATCAGTATTGATTGCTCTACAGTAATCTTCCGCCTCTCAACTTTTAGTTGCAGCTATTATTCTATATAGCAGGTTTCTATCCTGCCATGTGTTTGAATTCATGATCAGTTCTTTTCCTGTGAAACATTTGAGATATTGTGTATTATGTTACGAATTCTTTAGTTTATATGTTTTATAAAAGATAAAAAACCAAATCTTTGTACACAATTATTTATTACACTACAATAATCCTAACCTTTCATTTTAGTTGCTACTGATTTCCTCATGGATGGTTCTGGCAAATTTTCTGTGAAAATCGGTCTTGATTTAATGGATCCCTTTTCGCATATTTTCCCTTCTTCTGCGTCGATCTTGGCATTTGGATACGAGCAGTAAAGTTCTTGGAATTATTGTATAGCAAATTGAGTTATATATCTGTATCTGTCATGTCCACCACACAGACAGATAAGAATTAATTTGCTTGATTTGTGTATTATATTGGTTTCTGATCTTTACATCGCATAATGCAAAAAAATTATGAAGGAAGGATTCATTCAGTGGCCATGGTTGGTGGGGACTAATAATTCTTGTACATTTTGAATTCTTGCAAATTTGAATATTTCGACCTAAGATATACATTTTATGCTCTTCAAACTTATTTTACCGGCGATGTACAAATGTGTTTAGTTGTTGTCTTTCTTCGATTACCTTCTTAAAATGTAAATTATATTTTTCAAGCTATTGATCTGTATTATCATTGATTGTTGGCTGTTCACATCTCTCAACTAAAAAAAGAAATTCATTTTCATAATAATTTTAATTTGAAACAATATTTTCTATTTAACAAACATTCCATGTGATCAAAATAAAGAAGCTGGCTGAAATAAGTGTTGTTATTACTGTATTAATATTGAATAATTTGCAGACAGAGAGTAGATGGACCACTCATTTTACATTACCTTTCTGATATGCAAACACCTCCCACACACCCACCCACCCGCCCCAGCCCACCAACTGGGTTTATGCAATCTTAAAGCTCATTTATATGAATTCGGTAAAGCATCATGTCGTGAAAAGGGGATGTCCAAAGTTGTCAGTCTATCCAAGGAAAGGCTCTCTACCCTGTTGGTTTCACCTTGGGAAAGAAAAAACACAAGTCAAATTTTTTGCAGAAGAAAGACGTGCAAGAAAACTAGGGTTTTGCTTAGGTAGTAACAAACATACAATATTTTGCTTGTCTTGTTATGGCCTAACAAGCATGCCTTAGTCATATTTTGTGTATATAAATGCAGACATTTCTTCTGTACATGACTACTTTCATTTCCTAAGATGTTTAGGTGCGTGGTCTACTCCTAATTCAATGAGAAAAAGCCTTAGTTCCCAGTTTATGTGCAGTAGGCTAACCGGTCGAGAAATGCCTTGTTTCCTCAATTCAGTCTGGAACATCCACTGGGTTTAATTTCTTCTGATGAGATGGAACTGTTTTTCATTTGCAGTAAGGTTTTTTAGTTTAAAATTCTTCGATTTACATAGTACCTTCTACTCTTTTTGCTTGAAAATCATATGATTTCCAGAAATTTTTTTGTTCTTTTGCGACATGATTACTTTAATTAATATGCTCAATTGTAGCTCACAGTCACCTTTTGAATTATTAATTTTTCGTTGTTTCAAACCATCATGTTTTTCATGTCTTTAGTTGGTGAAGCTATGCTTACTTAGTCGAACCATCCTACAGGTTAATATCACTTTAACAAATCGTGCCTTATTATTCTCGATAAATCTGGAATTGATTATGTGAATGAAGATCCTTTAGCAACTGCGACACCTAGTTTATGTCTGCTCTCATTTACACCAAACATAACGAGCCTTCACGCATTTCCTGTCGGGCCAATATCTCATTGCTCAGGAGCGTCAACGATTCAATTTTCTGTAAGAAAATCCGTTAGTAAAAACTTGATCATGTCACTCAGACAACACCAAGTTAAAGAATGTCTAGACCACCGGCTCAAGGTTTGTTCAAGTCACAAAAGTAGAGGTTTATTTGTCTTATATATGGACCATACTTATGCTTCCCCTTTTTTTATTTTGACTGTGAAAAGTTAAGGTCCGTTCTCTTTACCATTTTCAAGTCGTTTTCTGTTTTTAATTTTTCAAAACAATAAAAACGCGTTCTCTTTCTTAATTTTCGAAAACGCGTTTTTGAAAACAAGTTAAAAATTTGCAAAGAAAATCCAAAACGATATTTTTGTTTCGTTTTTTGGTGTTTTCAAAATGCCAAAAAGAGTACATTTTCAACAATCTCAAAATAGACACTCAAAACACAAAACTAAAAATAAATTCAAAATTCAAAACACAAAATTGAAACGCAAAGAGAACAGCCCCTAAGTATCTAGCTTTGCACTTTGTCCGTTTACCGTGCAAAAGACCAGTAAAACTAGAATTCATAAGATATATAGAGCAATACTACTTCCTTGATATGATTGTCTTGCCACTGTTTAAATAAATTCCTTCATTAGATGCTTCACTAAGGAACATATTGATTTACTGCTGTAAATTTGCAGCATAATATTGTCACTTAAGATGTTAACAGCTAGCATAATATTGTGCAGACAAACTTTAATTATTTGTAGTTTTATAATTTCTAGTAAAAAAGTCACGTCTAACTTTCAATACAATCAACATAAGTAATTTTGTAAAGCTCAGTTGATCACACACATGCAATGTTCTTGACACCGCTTTAATGACTTGAACTTTCGTACCAGACAATATTAACATGATATCAATTGTTGAATACCAAAGATTCTCCAGTTGTAAATTGTAATACATACTCAACTAGAAATGGTAAATTAATAATTATTGCTTATAAACCCTGATTTCTAAATCCCACCCCGCCCCACATGAAAATCGGTCATAATAAACTGGAGCCTAATTGTCTCAAGAGTCATGCTACATTATACTCTACCATGTGACATCATCTATACCATTAATTTCAAATCTTGAAATTATATCAATGCACCGTCACCCTCCAGATGGGAGAGGGATAGGGATGTAATGCTAGATGTATACAAGAATGTACCTCTAACAAAATTCTTGTCTCAAGGTCTATTGAAGGCAGGTAAATTTTACATCTACCTTTGAAAGGTCCACTTTCTTGTCAAATTCTTTTGGGAGACATTATTATTGGATATGTTGTGCAATTTGTTTTTGTCACCAACCTTTGAGTGTATTTGGCCAGATGACAAGAGTGACATGACCATTTTGTTGCTTTTCTCCTCAATTAATATATTTCAAATTCAAGAATTAAATGTCCTATCAAATATCGTCATTAATGACAGAATATTAGCACCGAAAAAAAAAAAAGAAAAATCCTCCGTTGATTTTTTAGCATGCGTAGCCAACGCTTTTCTTTAGTTTTTGATAATTAGAGTTTGTATAATTAAATTTAAAAGTAACTTAAACTTTCCTTTTCAAGTAAATATTCTTTCGAATATATATTTTTTATTTGAAGTAGCGAATATTTACTTGTTTTTAACTTTAGTCATGAAAAAGATTATGAAATTATTTACTCATAAGAAAATTTTTAATTAATCGTAGCCAGACGTGCGCTTAGTTGCAAGCTCACAATGGGACCTAAGTCTTTTAACTTGTTATTTAAGGAGCTGAGCAAAGCCTAGAGTAGTTGAATTGATGCAAATAATTTAATTGTACTGGAAATTATTATTAATAATAATTAAATTTCACAAAGGTCAAAATTTACTCCCTCTTGAATGTATGGCCTTGATTTGCTGCCTAGGGACTACACTGCATGCAATAATATGTTTGTACCAGCAGGCCTACCTTACATTTTCTTTCTTGGGAGAGATGAAAAAAAATGCAAACAATTTCATTGCATGTCGATAATAACATCAATTTTGACTTTTTATGACGGATAATAGAAGAGGACAAAAAAAAAAGAATTTACCGTGAAATCATATGTGTGAAAAACCAATATATATATATATATCCGTGACAGCAGAACCGAAGTCCACTATACAAATTAATTTAGACTAACTCTATACTGATAAATCTCAATTTGCACTATTTAGATTCAGTTTTGTTGTTTGCAAACACTCCCCGACTGAAAAGCTGATCAACAGTGACAGATTATATATTACAGTTACACAGACATGTTCTCCTACCCAAGGTGAGAAGTCTTATTATGCATATTCGGAGAGAATCCAACGTTCAATTTCTTATTTGGAGAGAACCCAACGTTGAGTTCTCCTGGCACATTAGCAAGTGAGCAGTCTTATTTTGCCCACAGTAGACAAGAGAACAATTCCATATAGTTACATTACACATGATAGGTTGTCTGTCCATAGTATAATTTTGTTGTATTAAAATAACAATTTTATCTCAGAAAACGATGATTGTGTAGGATAATTGTTTCAATATCGAATACCAGATTTACAAACAGGATACCGTATAATAAACTATACATATAACAAATCCAACAATTTGTTAATTGCAGCAAAAATAACAAGTAATTTAAATAATTACAAAAAATCAATATGCAAATCGAATAAAAACAATTAAAACAGTATAACACTTTTAACCTGAGGTCTGTGTCGAACACAGTTTCCTTAAAACAGATTCGCCCCCTCACCGTACGTACTTGAGGATAGTACGAGTGTCTGCTTTGCAGGATACAATGGAGGAACCAGTAAAATCCGAGCACAGCAGACTCTACTCCGACGAATTGACTTTGTGTCTGAAATATATCACCACCAGACTCGAACAGAAACGAAAAATGTAGAAAAACAGGAACTGTGTGTAGATGAATATGCAGATAAATTTTTCGTGTATTGGACAGTGAAAAAACGAGACATATATAAAGGCCGACTCTTGTAACTTGCCCATTAACAAATGACAATTAACACAGGAGTTTCAGAAGTTTTGGAAAACCAAAAGTCTGTTGAAAATTAACAAAAATGTAGCAAAACGTGGACATTCCTAAAGAGTCAATTTTGCTCCTTTCGATCCGACATTCGTGTACGCATGTCGCGCCCGCACACAAGTTCAATGTCCGAAGCCTATTTCGATCCAAGATTTCACCCCCTACGCGCGCACGTAGAGAGAGCCTCTATGCTATACATGATTACACCACTCTAAAGTGTAATCCTTTATAAAGTAATTTTAGTTTTTATCCACTTCTTATGTGTGATAAACCTTAACTTTTTTTAATTTTCCCACCAACAAACTCTTTTCACATGGCATACTTTGAGTTTCAATTTCTCATTCACCCGAGCATCATTTTTGACAAGTAAGCATAAGATTTCGATGTACTCACGAAAGAGAACACAAATCAACTTCTATATTTCAAAATAGTCAAACGGGTCCCACTCAAAATTAGTGCCAAAACCAGCCTACCAACTCAGTTTTTTTTTTCCAACAATCCCCGACATGAATGAAAATTGGGAGCGACACATGAAAATTGGTAATATAGTTCAACAGTTGAAACCTGCATAGGATAGGTAGGTATTACCCTTTGAACATTCCCTTGTGAAACCATATTTACTTTACCGGCTGACCAATAGATGCGATGTTTTTGAACCGTTCTGCCGTTTAAGTAAACGATGATATACTCCATATAGGATTCTTCCTAACATATTTCAATTCTCATTATTATGCTCGTTTTGGCCATGAACATACGCCTAGTTCTGTGAGAGTTCATAAGAATTTTGCCCCACACAATTCCCTTAAAAGCGGCCCCACTTCTCTCTCACATAGGTGCTTTCTTACTACAAATAACCCGCATTACTTGGCTAGATTTCCGATGCATAAGAATCATTAAAAGCATATTGCTTATCCTTCATCTTTACGGGCATCACTGTTATATCACAGGAAAGGATAGGAGGTAATATCCCCCACAGTGGTTCTATCAAGTTTTTACAAATAGGTTGTCCCTTTGAACCTAGATCTTGGGATCTCCAGTCAACTAAGTTGGGTTTTCCTTTGTATTAACTTATCCATTCAAGGGCTTAAATCTCATTCCCCTCGATAATTTTTTAACTAACTCTCTATTTAACCATTTGGTTAGTGGATCCACAATGTTATCCTTTGATTTTACATAATCAACAGTGATAACTCCAGTTGAGAGTAGTTGCCTTATGGTATTGTGTCTACGACGTATATGTCTAGACTTACCATTATACATGTTACTCTGTGCCCTCCCAATTGCCGATTGACTATCACAATATATGCAAATTGCTGGCACAGGTTTTGACCATCTTGGAATATCCTTTAAGAAGTTGCGCAACCACTCAGCCTCTTCACCACTTTTATCTAGAGTTATAAACTCTGATTCCATAGTGGATCTGGCTATCACTGTTTATTTAGGATATAGCTGCACCTACCAATGTGAACACAAATCCACTCGTGGACTTTGAGTCTTTTATATCAGATATCCAATTAGCATCGGTATATCCTTTAATGACCACTGGATATCTTGTATAGTGAAATCCAAAATTATGAGTATATCTCAAGTACCTTAGTACTCTTACTATTCATTTCCAGTGATTAGCTCCTGGATTACTCGTATATCTACTCGACTACTCAGTTTACTCACTGTGTAGGCTATGTTTGGTCTTGTACAGCTTATCAAGTATATCAGATTCCCAATAACTCTCGAGTATTCTACTTGAGATACACTTTCACATTTGTTTTTCGATATATCTTGACTTGTATCTATCGGTGTTCTAGCTATTTCAGTATCATCCTTACTGAACTTCTCTAGAATTTTATCCACATAATGTGACTGACTTAGAGCAAGCCCATCTGATGTTCTTGAAATTTTGATTTCAAGTATAACATCAGCTAAACCCATATCCTTTATGTCAAATCTCGAATTTAACATATCTTTAGTGGATTTAATCATCTTATTGTCACTGCCAACAATAAGCATGTCGTCAACATAAAGACATAAAATGACATAACCATTTTCAGTGTTTTTAACGTAAACACATTTATCACACTAGTTGATTTTAAATCCATTCTCCATCATGACACTGTCAAATTTTTCGTGTCATTGTTTCGGTGCTTGTTTTAGGCCATATAATGACTTCACCAATTTACAAACCTTCTTTTCTTGCCCTGGAGATGAAAACCCCTCGAGTTGTTCCATATAGATTCCTTCATCTAAATCTTCATTCAAGAAGGCAGTCTTAACATCCATTTGATATACTTCAAGATTTCGTAGAGCAGCAATCGTAAGTATCATCCTAATAGATGTTATTCTCATTACTAGAGAATATGTATCAAAGTAATCAAGGCCTTCTCGTTGTCTATAACATTTTATTACTAATCGGGCCTTATACTTTTCAATAGATCCACCTACTTTCATTTTTTGTTTGAAAATCCATCTGTAGCCTAGTGGTTTACTTCCTGAAGGAAGATCCACCAGCTCTCATGTATGATTTTGCAAAATGGAATCTATTTCACTTTTAATGGGCTCTTTCCATTGAGATCCTTCTAAGGAGTTCACACCTTCTTGATAGCTATGAGGTTCACTTTCTAATATATAAGTCAAAAAATCTGGACCATAAGATTTTTCTATTATTTCCCTCTTGCTACGTCTTGGTTCAACCTCAACCTCAACCTCAACCTCAACCTTCTCTTCTAGTTCTTGGTTTTGACTATTTTCAATCACAATCTCATATGTTCGTTTAGAAGAGCTTGCTTCGTTTTTGGACTTGTATGGAAATACATGTTCAAAAAACGAAACATTTCTCGATTCCATTATAGTGTTTTTGTGTATATCTGAAATTTTAGATTCATATACAAGAAATCGATAAACACTACTGTTTTGAGCATATCCAATGAAAATACAATCTACGATTTTCGGGCCTATCTTCACCTTTTTTGGTGTTGGGACAGCCAATTTAGCAAGACACCCCCACACTCGTAAGTATTTATAGGAAGACTTTCTTCATTTCCATAACTCATAAGGGGTCTTTTCCCTTTTCTTTCAGGGTACCTTATTTAAAAGGTAATTTGCTTATAACACAGCATCCCCCCACACATGTTCTGGGGTAAACCAGAACTTACCAACATGGCATTCATCATTTCTTTTAAGGTGCGATTTTTCCTTTCAACAACACGATTTTGTTGTGGTGAATAAGGTACGGTGGTTTCATATATGATTCCGTGTTATGCACAAAATTCAGCGAAATGTGCTTCATACTCACCCCCTCGATCGCTTCTTATCACCTTAACTTTCTTATTAAGTTGGTTTTCGACTTCATTCTTGTAGAGAATAAATTTCTCTATCGCTTCATCCTTACTTTTTAACAAGTATACATAGCAATATTTTGTACTATCATTGACAAAAGTAATAAAATATATGTTGCCACCTCTTGTTTGTACAAATTTTAAATCACATATATCATTGTGAATTAAATCAAGTGGTTCTATATTCCGTTCAATTGATTTAAATGATGATCTTGTCAACTTTGCCTCAACACAAGTTTCACACTTATGTTTTGAATCAATATGGAACGTGGGTATGCAATTCAAGTTAACTAGTCTACGTAAAGAATCATAGTTAACATGTCTTAGTCTACCATGCCACATATTGGAAGACTCAAGCAAGTAAGCGGAAGAATTCACTTTATTCATTTTTGGTTTAACAACGATTACATCGAGTTTAAACATACCATCGAAAATATAGCATTTTCCGACATACCTTCCATTTTTTGACAAAACGACTTTGTCCGACTCAGATATAATACGAAAACCATGCTTATTCAAAAGCGACCCGGACACAAGGTTCTTCTTAATTTCCGACACATACAGCACATTGTTAAGAGTCAGCTCTTTCCCCGAAGTCATCTTCAGAACCACTTTGCCATGTCCCGTGATTTTAGAAGTTGTTGAATTTCCCATGAACAACTTCTCTCCATTTTCAATTGCTTCGAAAGTAGTGAAAAATTCTTTATCAGAACACATATGCCTCGTAGCTCCGGTGTCAATCCACCATTATTTTGGGTTAAAGCCTACCTTGTTCACTTCAGAAATGACGGCTGCTAGATTCATCTCCGCCACATCATGCGCCATGTAGTCAACCATATTTGTTTCTTTCTTCTTTTTTGGCAATCTGCACTCCGAAAACTTGTGACCCACTTTGTCACAATTGAAACATTTTCCTTGAAAATTCCTTTTAGAAATTCCACCTTTAAGTCCTAATTTGGTCCCTTTACCACCGGATGACCCAACCTTATTTTTTTTAGGTCTTACTGCTTTGATCATGCTCCACAACGTTGGTTTTAGCAACACTACGATTGAACAACTTATTCTCGGAACTCTTGTTGTCTTCTTCAATTCGAAGTCTAACAATTAGTTATTCGACATTCATTTCCTTTCGTTTGTGTTTTAGGTAATTCTTAAAATCTTTCCATGTGGGGGGCAATTTTTCAATAATTGCAGCCACTTGGAAAGTTTCACTCAACACCATTCCTTCGGCATGAATTTCGTGAAGAATTACTTGGAGTTCTTGCACTTGACTGATAATAGTTTTGGAATCCACCATTTTATAGTCTAAGAATTTGCCGACAATTAACTTTTTAGCCCCGGCATCTTCAATTTTATATTTTCGGT
Source organism: Fraxinus americana (assembly GCA_035079005.1). Classification (NCBI taxonomy): domain Eukaryota; kingdom Viridiplantae; phylum Streptophyta; class Magnoliopsida; order Lamiales; family Oleaceae; genus Fraxinus; species Fraxinus americana. The sequence continues at coordinate 50,013,438 of CM068706.1, read as the reverse complement.
CCAAAGACTCCCACAACTCCTTAACAGTTTTCATAGTGCTATACACGTTGTATAGCGAATCTACTAAGCTATTCATAATGTAATTTCGGCATAGAAAATCCGAATGGTTCCAAACATCAAGTGCACTGATCGCTTGAACATCTCCCTCACCCTCATTGAGTTTTGGAGCAGTTTCAGTCAAGAACCTCGCAAAATTCAATGCGGTCAGATAAAATAGCATTTTCTACTGCCACCTCTTGAAATTCAAGCCATTGAATTTCTTCGATTTTTCATTATGGTTAACCGGAACAGTAGCCACAGGTTGGCTCACAACATGACTTGGCAATCTAGCCACAGTCTGAGCCTCAACAGAACTAGAACCCACAGCCTAATTTCCAGTAGCCACAGCTTGGGTTACATCCATTTTAGTTTGTTCGGTTGCCATTTCTGAAAATGAAACAAAAATATTAGTTTCCAATAAACTAATATTAATTTTTTTAAAAAAAAAACTTATCCAAAGAATACGTTTTAAGTTTGTAGAATAATTGTTTCAATATTGAATACCAGATTTACAGACTGGATACCGTATAATAAACTGTACATATAACAAATCTAAAGATTTGTTAATTGCAGCAAAAATAACAAGTAATTTAAATAATTACAAAAAATCAATATGCAAATCGAGTAAGAACAATTAAAACAGTATAACACTTTTAACCCGAGGCCTGTATCAAACACAGTTTCCTTAAAATAGATTCGTCCCATCACCGTAGGTGCTTGATGATAGTACGAGTGTCTGCTTTCCAAGATACAATTGAGGAACCAGTAAAATTCGAGCACATTAGACTCTACTCCGGCGAACTGACTTTGTGTCTGAAATATATCACCACCATACTCGAACAGGAACGAAAAATGCAGAGAAACAGGAACTGTGTGCAGATGAATATGCAGATGAATATTTCATGTATTGGACAGTGGAAAAACGAGACATATATAAATGCTGATTATTGTAACCTGCCCATTAACAAATGACAATTAACACAGGAGTTTCAGGAATTTTAAAAAGTCTGTTGAAAATTAACAAAAATGTAACAAAACGTGGACACTCCTAAGGGGCCAATTTTGCTCATTTCGGTCCGACATTCGTGTATGCAGGTCGCGCCCGTACACAAGTTCAAGGTCCGAAGCCTATTTCGATCCAAGATTTCCAACCCCCCTGCGCGCGCACGTGGAGAGAGCTTCTATCTACACATGATTACACTACTCTAAAGTGTAATCCTTTATAAAGTGGTTTTAGTTTTTATCAACTTCCTATATGAGACAAACCTTAATTTTTTTAGTTTTCCCACCAACAAACTCTTTTCACATGGTATACTTTGAGTTTCAATTTCTCATTCACCCGAGTATCATTTTTGACAAGTAAGCATATGATTTCGATGTACTCACGGAGGAGAACACAAATCAATTTCCATATTTCAAAATAGTCAACCGGGCCCCGCTCAAAATTAGTGCCAAAACCAGCCTACCAACTCAATTTTTTTTCCAACAGATTGTTTGTCGAGGTTTCTATAGAAAGACCCCTTGGTTCATGGAGGTTTTTACCGAATGAATAGATAAAAATTGTTTTGTGTTACTGTTATTGTTGTATTTATTTATTATTGAGTATTAAAAATAAAAATGTTAGTGATTACTTTTAATAATGTAATTTGGGTACTTGCATTGAAAAGCACGTGTAATACAACTTACATTTTGATGTTAAATAAACTTGTACACAGGTAATATATAAAGATTGGCACGTTATACAAGAAGGTTATAGTAGTAGCTATTCACCATTTACGTGTGAAATTTGTTCTTATTGTAGAAATGGTTTACTGTTGACACTAATATAATTGAAGTATATTGAACGAACAATGTGTCGAATTTAAGTTGATCATCAAAGAATTTCATCTAAATCCCTTAACAAGATTGTGTACCAATAGGTAAGATCAATTTTTATTAATATATCTTAGTGCGTTGTGAGCTCAAGAACGTGTGAAGTAGAGAACACAAATTCGCGTTAGAAATCATCGTTTTGAAAAATGGATCAAGTGACTACTTAAGTATTTTTCCTTAAACAGTTAAAAATCTAAGCTCAGTTTTTGGCGAACGGCTAAACTTCGAAATAACAAATATATAGATTGATGATTACACATATAGTTAACTCTTGCAAAATAACCTGACTCTGAAATAGCAAAGTGTAATTTCATTGAAGTAAAAATACACAGCCATGCACAAACAAATCAAAAGAAATCAGTTGGGATGAGGGATAGAAACATTAATAACATTCATTTGATAGAAATATTAACCTTAGCCACCATACTTAGGAGGTAGCCTATTTCTTTTCTTCTGTTTTTGAGGATGATTAGCCTTTGTAATCCCGAGCACATTTCGAATTTGTTTGCACTTTTCTGGTGACTGGCAGCAACACCATGGTCAAGTATCGAGGTATGTCGTGCTGCTTGAATTTTCAGTAGTGGAGGGAGAGACAACCATTCCCAACTTTGAAAATTGAAGTTTCAGAATGGATTTCTGATGCAGGGGGATCCGAGTCAGATGAAATCGAGCTGTCTGATAGTTCATTAATGGCGCTGAGATACCATGAGTTGACGGATCAGCTCAAGAATGGCAAGTAATCATCGATCTTTCCTAATTGGAGCCGCTTTTGGACACGTTTCGATATTTTGGCTATAACTTTGGCTACAGTTTTCAGAATCTCGCACATGACCCCAATTCGAAAAGCTCTTTTCGGCTCGCACATTGTGGGCACCGAGCTATGCTCGGTGTGCATCGGTTTCGAGGCCAAATTCAGCTGTTCTCCCGTCCTAATCATCAATTTAAGTTATTTTTTTGCCATTTTTAGTAATATTTCGATTTCCTTTTTAACATAGATTACGATCTCAAATTTAACCAGATTTTTGGGATCTTCTTCCTTTCATTACGTATTTCGTTTTGGTATGAATAATAGAATTTTGCTATTTTTGGTAAAATTCCGATAATTAATATTTTCTAACTATTTAACCCGGCTTGTGGGTTATTTTCGTTCAATTGTTGAATAATAAAGAATTTTCTCGTTTCTCTTGGTGTTTCTCTTGCATTCTTATCTGTATTTGTCAATTGGTTCCAGTCTGCAGAATAATCACTATTCTATTCGGCGTCAATTTCTAACGTTAATAGTGCAAAAGAAAATTTGGGAACTTTTAGGGGTTTTTGATCGAGTACAGTGACGTAGAGATTAGCTATGTGAAAATTTTACACGATTTTTGTTTATTTGGGATCTTTTGATAGGATTAATAAGGTAATCAAATCGATTATAAAAAGGGGGCAAAAACATACTATTAACGCACAAGCATAGAAGAGTGAGGAACATGAAGTTTCAAATGGGATTAATTATGCTCGTATTTTTCCTTGGTTGGCCTCAACTTCCATTAATTTTGGGAAAAGTTTATGGCTCAGGTGTTTAGTTTGTCATTTTAAAAAATCAGATGCTAAATTTTAAAATTGTAAAAATCAGGTTTCTACTTTTTATTAACTAATTAAATATTTAATTGTGTAATCTGATAGCGTATATCTTATTAATTAGTTAAAAATTAATTTCAGGTCACAGCTTATCAAATTAATTGGTCTCGGATTACTTCGAGGTCACAGATGAAAAAATTTATAAGTCACAGTTAACTTCGTTAGTCACAAATCAAGAATTTTAAGGTCACATGTAATTTTTTATAGGTCACAGATTAAAAAAAATTCAAAACTTTTACGGGTCACGGCTCTATTTCAGCGAGTCACAGTTCCAATTTCTAAGTCACGGACACCCACATAGGTCACAGATTGAAAAAAAAAATCAAAACGTTTACTTATCACGACTCTATTTCAGTGAGTCACAGTTACAATTCCCAGGTCACAGACACCGCAAAACGTTTTGATTTTTCTGGTCGAACAAAAAGGTAACAAAAAGGTAGGGTTGGCTCAAACATATATGTCTCACTATAGATATAATTTTTCTAGATTCTGTTCTTTTTGTTCCTGAGGCAAACCTAAGGTTAGGTGAAGGCACAGGTGAAATTAATTTAAATTTCACAAGAAGATTTAGGTACTGATACTTGTTAAAACATAGTTTTGGCTGAAGCAGTGTATTTTTTTGCACCCTGGCCTCTTCCAAGGATTTCATTTAGCTTTTGAGCTTCCCCATGATCACGATGTTTGATTGCTCTTAGACCTGTAATTGATTTAGCTTGATTCCTTGCACCGGCAGTCCGCGACGCTGTTATGGATTGGGGGGAGTGGAGGAGAGGAGGGAGGAGGCGATGGGAATGGGGGAAGAAATTAGGTTAAGAATTAGGTTTTAATATACTACCTGATTTTTACAAAAATAAACTTAAAACCTGACTTTTAAAAATGACAAACTAAACCCCTGGTTTTATATAATTTTTTCATTAATTTTGGGTTAATTAGGCCCAACAATGTAGTTGGGCCCAAAATTGGATGATAACAGCAATACTTTTTTTATTATTTTTTTTTAATTTTGGGAAAATTTCATAAGAGATTAAAAGGGTGTTTGGTAGGGATTAAAATTAAATTTTTAGTAGATTGTAATAGAAATTTTAAAATGTGTGGTTGAAAAGTTGTTGGACCCATAAAAGATGTGGTTAATATTGATTGTTTGACTTTGATTTTAATTAAAATCCGATTTTAATCCGGACCAAACATGGGCTAAATATTACCTATTTTAAAACTAAGAAACAAAATTTCAAATTTCAAAAATTAGACATTAATTACATTCTATTTATGAAATAATTAATTAAAATATGTTTTATCAACTAAATATATTAAGGTCTTTATTCTATACAATTTGGTCACAATTATTGAATTAATTGGTTACACATTATTTACTCACTGAACAAATTATTTCTTAGTCACAAAATCTTTTTATAGGTTCCAAATTATTTCTCGATCACATATCTAAAAATTTATATATCACAAATTATTGTCAATCTTGAATCAAAAATTTTATGTCTCAATATATTTATCGATCACAAAATCACAATTTTATAAGTTACAACTTATTTAACGATCACATATTATCAAATGAATTGGTCACAAGTAATTTCTCGATCACAACTTAATAAATTGTAAGTTACAATCACATTTTATATGTTACATATTATTTATTGATTACAAATTAACCAATTTATTACTCACAATCTACCAAATAATTGGTCACATATTAATCAATTTATTGGTTATAATCAACAAATAATTAATCGATGATTGCCGTCGCATGAGATTGTTGATGAGGAGAAGGTCAATGGGGAGAGAGAGAGAGAGAGAGAGAGAGAGAGAGAGAGAGAGAGAGAGAGAGAGAGAGAGAGAGAGAGAGAGAGAGAGAGGATTAGGATTATAATTAATATTTAAAATATAATCTGTATATATATACAATTATATATATCTAATTAAAAATACCTGACTTTAGAAAATTAAAACTTCAAATATGATTTTAGAATATGGATCTTAAAAAATAGGGAATGGTCTAATTTCCACTTGTTTAAATTGCCTTTAACTTTTACAAGGCGGCCCAAAACCCGTCAAATGTTGGGTGTAGGCATGGTAACTGAGTCCATGAACCAACCATTTAAAACAATTCTTCGTGCACTAAAGAAATCCCACCACACTAAGGTTCGCAGTCATCTCGTGTAGTTGTCCCTACTTCCCCTTCTACTCAGTCATTATCGCAGTACAACGGTTGCAGGGCAAGAACCAGTGGTTGCTGCTATGCACTATTCTTTTGTATGCAATGGAATGCAGGAATGCCACTCGCTGTATGCCTAACTTATCCATTATAACATAGAATTAGATGGCACCCAACAATTTTAAGTACTTCATAGACTCATTGATAGCTTTGGGAAGGTTCTCATCGGAGTCTTCCAATAATTAAGCATAGTTGGAGATATCAAACAAGACAGTTCCAGGATCTGTGGCTTATATTTTAGTTCAATTCGAATAAATTGAAGTAGATCGAATCTACATGTCTTTGTACCATTCGCCCACTTAGAAGTGGGTTCGAACCATTGACACGAGGATTTTCGATAAAAAAAACAGATATAATTTCTTATCGTTCTACTTTAACCAATCTTGTTCGGTGAAGTAATGAAAATTCGATTAAATTCAAATTGTCTCGATGGTATATTTTCCTTTTTTTATTGGAATATTCAGGGACCCTAGCTCCGTCGGTCCGGCCCATCCAATTTCCAGTTGGATCAAGGACAGCCATTTTTTTGGATAATTTCTACTTTCCTTCAAACTCAAGTCTTAAATAACCTTGAAACAGTAACCTGTAATTAAGAAAAGTCATAATGAGTAATACTTATACTGGCGTATGCCACGCGTAAACTCATAATTGGGTGGGTTTTGGTGGGGGGTGGGAGTGGGAGTGGTGGGCTTAAAAACACACAAGTTGCGTTGCACTTGCACATATGACTTATGAGTGGTGACAAAGTTTAACCTTTTCACAGAAAGGTATGACTCATGAGATGACAGAGGGGGAAAAACAGAAGGCAAACAAGATACAACTATCAATTATTGATAAAATAAAGAGGAAAGACGGAATCTTCTCTGCAACATCTCTCACTTTTCACTGCTTGGACAGTTGGACTGGAATTCTTAGAAATCTATAAGATTATAACAGTGTACAAATATTACGAAGTCATTTTTCTTGCTGTAAAAGGATAAATCAAAAAATTCTATGGGGAAAAATTCATTATTTATTAAACACTTGTTATCATTAATTCCAAAACATGGCCAAGGTTGCAGCGAAAAATACAGGATCAGTTGAAATATAAAGAATTGACCATGATTTGGATTATATCACTAGGGTTAGTGCTTTGGTAGTCTTCGAGAAGAAGAATTTAACATGTCTATGAATGTTAGCCAACATGAAATATGGTAAAAATAATTTACGTCGTGAATAGAACTTTCCAGCCATTACGAAAACAAGATTCTGCAGATCCTATAAAGATTTGGAGAATTACCAAGGAAGTGATGCAGCTGGGAATGATTAGATGCCTGCATTTGAGGACTAGCGAGAGAATCTTCTAAGCAACACTTCGGATTCACCTCAGAAGCCCTAAATTTACATGTTCTCCCACAGCTTTCTTGAACTTCTTATGTTTTTTAAATGAAAAACTGCAGTAGAAGTTCAAGAAAGCTGTGGAAAAGCATGGAAGGACTCGCAAATTTCTCTCTGCTCTCTCTCTGCTCTCTCTCTCTCTCTCTTTCTCTCTCTCTCTCTCTCTCTTTGTGTACATACATTATACATATATATACACAAACCATGCATGCATAGATCTGAGTTTTTTAAAAAAAATCTTGAACTGATTGGGTATATATAAGCAAAAAGAGAGTAAAATTAAAAGTCGAAATCCGTTTGAAGAAAAAGATCTAGAGGATGAAAGAAAATGAAAAATGAAACCTCACCATGTCCATACAAATTTTTATGGACCACTCTAGCATACATACTCTCTGTTTCATATCAATCACCACTTTATGGAGGAACAAAGTAGGGTTCACTTCACAAACAAAGCCAATTTTTGCCCACATGCAGTCTGCTTTACTTGCAAGTGCGCAGTGGGGTGTATATATAGAGACATGAAGAGTTAGATAATAATTAATTTTTCAAAATAATAATGCAATCATAACCTAACCCCTCTAAAAATAATGAATTTTGAGTAGAAGGGTCGGGGACTGGATCTAGCTGTTGCCCGTTCCAATCTCCCTATATACGTAGAGAATAAAATTTACATTAAACGGGTAAAGGATGGAGCTTTGCCTTCAGATATTTTCGTCAATCATCCACTGAGAAGCACCAACAATTGACACTTGCTTCCGTAAAAATTCAATAATTTCATACAAGAAACCAACTGCCAAGCAAAACATGGATACAGAAAAACCAATAGTGTTACATTTATTTAAATTAAATAATTGAAGGTTTATCTTTTTATTAAAGGCCATATTTATTTTACATAAGATTGAAGTATTTTTGCCATGGCAATCACCTACTTTTCATCTAGAAACTTTAGACGACCGACTATGCTTAGCTGGGTACGATGCGAAGTATCACGAACAGTCGATCATGTGCACGTTATCCCTCCATCCACCAGTCATGGACTGGTTTCAACAGCCTCTGACTGATATATGCCATTTTACAATATAAATGTACCACCTTTTCGGTGAAAGGTTCGAGATGGACGAAATAGTTAATTTAAAATTCAAATAGAAAAGTACTTTATTTAAAGCCGAACTTCCAACATACACAATATAGTTTTTGTAGATATAATATGACAATTTCGTATTTTACGTGTGCTTTCAGTGAAAATTGAAATTCAATGCCGGCCCAAAAGAAAAATAAAAGAGAAAATGATAAGACCCTCGACCCATCCCCATCACACATGCCACCATGTGGACATGAGATTTGTGGTCCCCCAATTTAATGGGCTTTTCTTTTTTTATTTTATTTTTTCTGCATCATACCCACTCATATATTGTATTCGCTAAAATAATTGTAATTTGTGGTAGTTATTAAGATGAATTTGATTCTTCTATTTCTTAAAATGTAAAAATCAGTGATGTATTTGCAAGGGAAAAATCACTTGATAAAATTCCGCCACTAAATTTTCAATTGGTTTCATTTAGCCCATGTTTGGTCCGGATTAAAATCTTATTTTAATTCAAATCAAAGTCAAACAGTCAATATTAACCACATCTTTCATGGGTCCCACAACTTTTCAACCATACATTTCAAAAACTTCTATCACAATCCACTAAAAATCTAATTTTAATCACCATCAAACACCCTCTTAATATTTTCTGATGAAAAAATCACTGATAAAATCTATAGCTCCACTGCTAAAGTTTGTTGCAGGTTTAGATAAAAATTTTCAAACCTTCATATAAACATGGACAACTGAAATTGTACGGGAAAATCCCTAGATAAGTCACTAATTAATAGAAAATATTAAACAAATTAATTATTTTTACTTATAGATAGAAAAGCATGTATATTTTACTAACTTATAAAGTTCAAACAAACATGGCCATTCATTTGAAAATATTGAAATTTAAAAAAAGGCAAATTCATGGACCAACAAACTTTTTTATGTCCATAAATCACCCTACATAAATTAAAATTAAATAAAAAGGAATTGGACTATTATGATTATTTGATTTATTGCATTATCGTCCCTCAAGTTAAGGGACCACACATAATTTTGTTTGGATTTGCTTGCCTACAATTATTAAGTCCCTGTTTGGTACAAATTAAAATCTAACTTTAATCTCAAGTCACAGTTAACAATTAATTTTAATCACACATTTCATAGGACCCACAACTTTTTAACCACACATTCCATCAAATTTTATCAAAATCTACTAAAAATCTGATTTTAATCTACAACAAATAGGGGCTAAATTGTACCAAATTTTATTTGAATAGTGTTTATTTGCAGAAAGTAGGTTGACATAATACGTGTTGGCAATATATGATTGGATGCAAAAATAGACTGTATTTTAAACAATTCAATGATAGATTGTTATTTGACATTATATCAAGTATTATGTCAATCATTATGTCTATGTAGCATGATTGATCTTATTTATCCCACCCCTACCCATTCCTAAGGTTGCCATAACTTCTTGTCTACTTTTCAATCATGTCATAAGAAGCACAAAATAATATAATCTAGCCTTGTTTTTATTTTTTCAGTTTGTCGCATGAAAATTAAAGTACATATATGTAGACTTACCACAATCTTTCTTATCAAAATGTCTCGGGCAATTTAATTCACATTTGATAGGTAGTCATAAGCTATCGAATCCATGTTTGAAAGAATAAATTTTTAATATTTTTTTCTTGTACTTTTAACTGTTGGGTGTCCAAAAATGTAGTATTAGTTTTCTAAGGTTAGGGACGTTTTCGAATAGTCCTCTCATTTCAAAAATTGTTATTCATTTTGCAATAATGCTTTGATAGATAATGAATAAATAACGAAAAGAATGATAATATAAAAATTGATTAATTAATTTTTAATAAAAATTCTATTTTATTTTTATTTCTTTTTTGATTAATTAAAGGTGAGGATAAAATATAATTTCTAATAAAAATTGAGTTTTTAATCAAAATATGAGGATAAAAATAAAATTGTTCATTAAGACCTTCAGTGCTTCGAAATAGAAGGTTGGGGACTGCACCCATCAAAATTTTAGGTTGAGGACCCGCTTGTTATATTTCCAATAAGTTGGTGACCCCATCAAAATATGATCTAAAACATATTTAGAGGGTGTTTGGTGAGGGATTAAAATTAGATTTTTAATAGATTGTGATTGAAGTTTATGAAATGTGTGGTTGAAAAATTGTGGGACCCATGAAAGATATGGTTAATATTGATTGTTTTATTCTGACTTGAATTAAAATCAAATTTTAATCCGGACCAAACAGGGGCTTAGTATTATGGGTATTATTTTGTGTAGTTAATTATGTTTTTTAATCTGAAAAAAATAAAAAAGATTAGAAAATATGCAACAAACATTTTTTCGATAAGAATAGAATTGTGGAATTTAGGGTGTGTTTGTCTCCCATTATTAGGAGAAAAATAAAGTAATGAATAATATTTTTTGGAGAATGTATGGTTGAAATTTAAAGTAACTTTATTGGTTTGTGTGTAGAATATTTGATTGGGTGAATATGTGGTAGAGAATCTTACTATAACAAGGAATTTTTTGAAGTAATGATAGACAAACTGCAATTTCTTAAGGGGAATTGACCCGAGATAAAATCTTGAACTTCATGAGAACAGCTGCAATTTCATTAAAGATTATGAAGAATTAAATTTAATGCAGAATATAATCTTTTGTGTGTATGAATGTTAGTGAAGAGGAATTTCAAATCTCAATTGCTATTACAGATTCAATTTTCGATTGACTTCACGATTGTCTTTTTCTTATGGATTGGGCTTGCCAAGATAGATACTGGACTGCTGCTAGAGTTCAATTAGTGGGCTTTCATTAGAAAATTGATCTTAAAAATTAGTTCCCATATAGTGGGTTACATGGATGGCCCGACCCAATTACTAGCTGGAACAAGTTTCTCATAGTTCCAATCTTCAATTATAGAGCATTTAGTTCTTTTTGAGTTTTTATAGCCTAAAGGAAAGATTGATTAAAAAGGAAAAATAAAGAGTGCAAAAGTCACTATACATTGAAAACTATGGCCAGGGCAGGGCAAAAACAAATTCAAACCATTCAAATCGATCGATCAAACCCAACCCAACCCATTAATAAATTGGATTGAGTTTGGGTTTGATAATCAAATTTTAAGTTGAATTGGGTTGCGGGCTACTCAATTAAAATCAATCAACCTAACTCAACCCGACCCAATTAATAAAAATCGTAAAATTTAATTACAAGACCTACTAAATCCCTAAATTTGATTCAGAATTGCCTCTCGGCACCCACCTTCAACCAACCCATGTCCTCGTCCTTATGTTCTACCGATATATGGAAGACTATCGCTTCGCTTCAGGCTTCTTATTGTCAAAAATAAAAAAATCATCATCATCAGTCCAATGGGTCGGCACCCCTTAATAATCCTTTACTTTCTCAAAGTTCTTTTGCCTATGCTTCAAATGGGCTGCATCGAAATATTTCGGGGCAATTTTATGTGCAATCAACTCTATAATTGGGTACCTTCCGATGTTATCAATCATGTCTTTTAATGCCACGTTGTTTATTATGGTGGTGATGATGCTTTCAGTTGGGTACTTGATCGATGGGGATGTGGTGGTAGATGAGAACTCATGTGAATATTTTTGAAACTTTGAAAGTCAAAAATCGATGAATCTAACCCAATTCTACTTAAGTTTAGTTGATTTGGGTTTGTCGAGTTTCAATTTTGGCGATTGATTTGGTTTAATTTTTTATCAAATCAAAAATGTTGGGTTGAGTTTAGTTTGGGCCCAAAAATCGATCTAACCCAACCTATGCCCAATCCTAACTATGGCCACAATGTTTCTAATCTTGACAGGCATGTTTTCGTAAATGCGTAAATGTTCTTTAAGCGTGTGCTGGAGAATTTCGCAATCTAGAACTAAAATTCATTTAAAAAGGAATTGCACCCGATAGTTAGAAGAATTTTAAAAAAAAAAGTAGATATTGACACGTGCAAATAAGACAAGAGTCGCACATACGATATTGCAACATCGAAAGTGTTTGTTTCTTTTTCACTTTTGCATCTTTACAAGTTATTTCCCTATTGGAAACAAAATAGCCTTCGGATGACAATTTAGAAAGAGGAAAGAGGATAAATGAATTTAATTAAATTTTAAGTATAAAGTCAACGTCAATGGTTAAATTATGATTAAATAAAGTACCGGAAAATTATCGCTTAGCTAACACGAGATTTGTTTTTATCCAAAAAGAATACCCAAACTATAAGGAAGGGAATCATTCCATCCGTTGACATTATTTTCAATTTGATCCACACAAAGTCATCAATTAACCACTCATAAGTCGTATCTAGGTTAATTAACACAAACGATTATGTATATGTGTGCGTAAATATTCATCGATGTACATTTAAAAAAAAAAAAACTGTATTTGGCATTGTTCGAGATCAATTTGACACACGTTATGGACCCATGCCATATAAAACATAAAACATTTGTCACGTGAACCACTAAGAGTAAATATTTAGTACGTCTAATAACTTAATGAACACATCAATATCAAAACGACAATCAACTAATCAACATAAATTCTTCTACTTATTTTTAACCACACATTCTTAATAAAATAATATTTTCCATCACATCAATAACTTTTCATTATTTTTCAACCACATATTTCTCATCACATCAACAGTAAAAATGCATTCTTTTTCCAAAAATGTACACCAAACGGGGGAAAGGATGATACGTCAATGACTCACAATTATTTATTGCCTCTATAAATAAATTTTTTTTTGCCTAATCCGAAAGTGTGTCTAGCCTACTCGCAAATTGTTAATTGAAAATAAGTTCATTGGCTGATATGAAATTTTTTTGCGATATTTTGATATCTACAACCACTATAGTTACGATAGATAGACGTAAAGATCACACGTTACGTGACCACAAAAACTCCAGAAAGTGAAAACAAAAAAGAAGAAAGATTAGGTCCTTAGAACCATATTGTGGTCACTATTAAAGCTTTTTATGTGGGTGGAAGTGCTTTTGCATGTGTATACATGATAGGATAGGAGTGGAGTTTGGGTGGAGAAATTGAAATTAATGAGCATGTCAAGAAATGTAGGTCCCCAAAAATATCCTCAGCAAACTAGGAGTACATGTCATCAAGTACCCTTATGTTCAGATTTTTTATTTAACTTGTTTGTACAGTAACGTCGTACTCAGAGTTGAAGATATCTTAGAAGAGATATTTTTATTTTAAAAAGTCAAAATTTTGGCACCTTTTTTTTTTTTCAAATTTTTCACTTTCTTAATTATAATTACACATTCTTCAAATAAAATAATATTACACGTAAATCTAAAATTTCTCATTACTTTTCAACCACACATTCTTCCCTCAATCACTATTCCAAAATTTATAATTTACCCAAAATGGGTGCCCAACACGTACTAAATTAGATTTCAGTAAATTCTTTATGACTTGAAAATAAATAATGGATTTTGCTCTCTATATTCAGAGAGTCAAATCAACTATCTATTTGTATTTTATCATATGATGGTACTTAGAGGGTGTTTGGTGGAGATTGAAATTAGATTTTTAGTTGATTGTGATATACGTTTTTGAAATCTGTGTTTGAAAAGTTATGAAACTCATGATAGATGTGGTTAATATTAATTGTCTGACGAAACATGCTCTTAGGCCTTGTATGGGAGGGATTAAAATCGGATTAAAATTGAAAATATAGCTGTTATTGTTGACTTTTATTAGACGGGTGGGACCCAATAACGGTCATATTTTCAATTTTAATTGGATTTTAATCACTCCCGAACGGGGCCTTAATAAAATTGTAAATTTCAATGCTACACAACTTAGCTTATTCCTATTATATTAAATATTGAAGGTATTGAAATCTAAAATATATGTATTAATTGAAAAAAGAGAAAAATAATGAAATATTGATTGTTGGAAAAAGTAAGAGTTTGTAGGAGTATATAAAAAAACTTATTCTTTATATTTAAATATGTTCTCTATTAACGCTTTTAATATTAACTTAGTTTAGAAGATTTAAAGAATGTAAGATTTTACCATTAAATATTCTCGTTATGTTTATAAATACTAAAATTAATTTTTATTCGCACATTTCGAAAAATTCACAAGTACTATCAACTATTCACCATTCATTTCTTTTATTTGTAATTTAAATCATTTTTATAAACACTTCTTAAACATGATATATATTGTTTAAACTGATTTCGAGAAATTCACAAGCCATCCGTTAATATCTATCTAATTATTATTATTTAAATAGTTTAAAAACACTTTTTTGGGTGCATCTCAAAGTCTTGCCCCACCAAATTAAAGTCGCATTTCACAATCTGGCCTCCGCTAATGATAAAAGGAAACAAAACCATAGAGAAACCCAACCCTAACCCCACCTATTCGAAAGTCCAAACACTATACCAACCACTAGCTTAAAGCCGACAGCAGAACATATTTATTCCAAAGACATTATTTTATATGTTTTTATAGTTTCACGCGGTTTGTGGGATCAATCAAAATAGACCTTCAAACTATACGCGTTTGCGTATTCAATGCTCAAAACCACACAACTCCCCTCTTTAATCAATTCCCTTTCTTCATACTATTTTGATTTTGTCTGTTAAATTCGAACAATATGTTGGTTTCTATTTTTCTATTTGTTCTTCTTTTCATTCTTAGCTTAATCTATGCATTTTACAACATCCCCCCAACAAAGAAATTTCTTGCATGGATTTTTCAACCTTTTTCTTACAAAAAGTCAGCAGAAAAACCCAGTATAGCCACGGCGGATATTAACAAGGTCAAGACTGCTTCTGCAAATAAAATTGAGATCAGAAGTGTTTTTGCTACTTTTGACAAGAACAAGGATGGCTTTATAACAAAGCATGAGCTCAAAGAATCACTAAAGAACATTGGAATTTTCGAAGGAGAAAAGCATGTTGCTGATATGTTTGGTAGAGTTGATGCTAATGGAGATGGTTTAATTGATTTTGATGAGTTCTGTGATCTTTTCGAGTCGATATCCAGTACTAAAGACGGAGAAGAAGAGGGCCATAAAGAAGAAGATGGAGATGGAGATTTGAAAGAGGCTTTCGATGTGTTTGATGGGAATAAAGATGGGCTAATAACAGTGGACGAGTTGGGTTTGGTGTTGTCTTCTTTAGGGCTTACAGAGGGAAAGAAGTTGGAAGAATGCAAGGAGATGATTAAGAAAGTTGACATGGATGGAGATGGTATGGTCAATTTTGAGGAGTTCAAGAGAATGATGAAAGGGGGTGGAAGACTTTTTCCAGTTTCTTGAGTCGGGACGACGGCTAAGTCAAATTTAAACTCATCGCTCGACTAGACATGGAAATGATTTTCTTGAAAGAGTAAGAAACTCAGTTCTATAACTCTCCTCTAGTTAGAACTCTAAATTAGGTTTAGGTGTGATTCTCAACTCGTTGCAATAAAAGCAATCAGGCTAGATTAATCACATATTGTGTGACTTTTCGATTATTTGTAACTTCTTTTGTTACGTTAGTGATGTTACTGTCTTCTTGATCATCAATTTGATGATCAATTTGTACCTAGAGGCGTGTGTGTACATATTTTGTTGTTTCAACTCGATGTCCAAATAGATACTTCTTATGTCTGTAAACATTATTACTGTTTTATTATTGGCATTTATGGATCCTAAATTTAGAAGTAGGTGCAGGACATTACAGTATACAAAGATGGGGTATTACCAATGTGTTGACCAATTTTGTTCAAGTAATAGTTATCGCAAAACAAGCTCTTTATTGACTTTAAAACATAACTGTGAAATAAAGAGTAATGCTATGAGCCCCATTAGAGTTGTAACTCCAATTTAAGTAGCACTAAATGATAGGCTAAATAAAATGTGTACCTATCATTTAACGTTACCTGGATAGAGCTAAATAATATTACTCTTAAATAAATGGAAATTGGACGATATTGGATACTATTCGAAAAGAAAAAGCCTTTGAAAAGATTTATCTATAATTCTGTTGCATAAAAGTCTCGAAAACAGATATTGCATTTGCAAAGTGGGTAAAATAAGCTGAAAAATAAAATGATCAATGAGTTGTATTCAACATCATATGCATAAGGATTTCAAGACAAATTCAATTCTAAATGCCCCAACCCCACCACAGGAACTTTTCTATCCTATCATCAAAGGGAGAAAGAAAGTGAATGACAAGCCAAGGAAAAATACGTGCTATTTCGTTGAAGCAAAAGTATTATTAAAGTGCATTCAAGAATAGCATCTTCGACCATCA
The DNA here is from genome assembly GCA_035079005.1 of Fraxinus americana. Classification (NCBI taxonomy): domain Eukaryota; kingdom Viridiplantae; phylum Streptophyta; class Magnoliopsida; order Lamiales; family Oleaceae; genus Fraxinus; species Fraxinus americana. The sequence goes on along the minus strand of CM068706.1, from coordinate 49,996,888 downwards.
CTTTATATACCACATGCTAATGCCTGAAGTTGCGTGCTATTCTCGAAGGGTATGACATTTGTTTTAAGCAGTATTGCACAATCAGTCGAAAGAATCCACACACTTCATCAAAACTAAAAGACATCTCCATAACCATCAAAGAGATATGGGAAATTATGATGCTATGTACATATACTAAAGCACCAGTACCTGAAGGTGTTTGCTGCTAACCAACGAAGGGACAAACAAAATTGGAAAACTGCCCGAGCAACAGATCCTAATTGTACTACAATACGATCCAGGTAAAATGCGTTTTGAAGTTATACTACCAATCAAGCAGCGCACCTCTCCGAAGCTAAACATTGCGACTAAAAGGCAGGGCCATACGGTAAAGCCATTTAGCACTAATGTGCAGGGATTAACTAAAACACGTCTGGGTGAAGCGACCTGGAATCAAGTCGCGCAGCTGAGTCTGCTTGAGGTGCATAGAAAGGGTGTAGTAATTGACCTGAGCAACATAAACAACAATTGTTTTCGGGCTAAGTATGTGACGATGGAGATAAGATCAAAAAAATCAAATAAAAGATTGTAAACAGTTCTGGAAGTACAAACTCATGTATTTATCTAACCAAAACAGCGGAAAAGACCAGCAAACAAACAAAATAGTGTACCCCTTTGAAATCAAACTACAACGATAATGCATACATGTTAAATTAAATGATGCAAACAGGAAAAAGGTACACGTAACAAACAAAAAACCAACATTTTCTGGACCTTTAAAACATGAAAAATTTGCTTCACAGATAATCTTTCAGGAATATTACAGAACACCGCCCAAATATGTTGCAGAAACGGAGTCGCCCCAGGAGCGATCAAATCAAACACTTAAAACCCGCTTCAGTTTCCTGGCAATCAACAAAAATGACAATATCGACCTTAAGGTAAAGCCCAAGAAGATCTAAAAATGCATTTCTCCACATAACACCTATGTTTACCCCTCTCCTGAGTCTCCTCCCTCTGTTCTAAATATTTCAAGTTCAATTAATCATAGCAATCGAGCTTGCACAGGATATGATTGGTATAGGATGGACAGAATGGGGTAAATGAGTTGAATCTTGCTATGTATGCAAAGTACGTTGGCAAACTTGGTTTACAAACTAAAACTTGGTTTACAAACTATGTGCTGTCAACATCTAGGCCAATCATTTCAAAAACAGTTTTTAAAATAAATGGAAATCAATGGTCTAAATCTTGCCAACACTTATTTCGTAAACAAACTTTGTTTAGTTTGTACAACTAGATTATTAATTTAAATGGATTGCATTGTCAGAAGGATGATGAAGTTTGAAGAATTTCACTTTCTGTATTGCTTCTCTGTTTCAATAAAAAAATATTACACCCACCAGATTACAAGAGTTTGTATGTACAAATAAATACACGTTTACAAGGACTATTCAAAGTAAATATCCTAGAACTAAGGCTGTCAGTTACAGAGTATAAACATGGAATACAAAAGCTGTTACATCCTTGGAGTGAATTGCCCAAAAGTCACTGAACTTTACGCCATGCTTCCAAGAGGTCACTGAACTTTCAAAATCACTCAAGTTATCATTGAACTTTGCAAAAGATTTTCACGAGGTCACTGAACTTTAAAAATCACCTTATTCATCACTGAATTTTGTAAAAGGTTTCCTAGGGATCACTAATTCAGTGATTTCCTAGGAAACATTTTGCAAAGTTTAGTAATCACGTAGAAACCTTTTGCAAAGTTTAGTAATGAATGAGGTGATTTTTAAAATTCAGTGACCTCGTGGAAACCTTTTAGAAAGTTCAGTGATGACTTGAGTGATTTTTAAAGTTCAGTTACCCCTTGAAAGCATGGCGTAAAGTTCAGTGACTATTTGGACAACTCACTCTACATCCTTGAATTGAGGCTAAGAATTTGCAATCACTTTGGTTGCTTGATTTGAGGATGCTTCCGTTATACGCCCCTGCAAAATGGGAGCTGTCATCGGCTAAGAAAATCTTGTCTCTTAGAATTTCTGTCCTTTTGCGTGAGAGAGCCTTTGTTAGAAGATCAACTAGCTAGTCCCATGTGTTAACATGATGAACGTTGATGATTCCACGTTGGACCATATCTCGAACAAAATGAAGATCAATCTCAATATGTTTCATTCAAGAGTGTTGGACAGGATTAAAACTTAGATGTGTCGCACCCAAATTATCACATAGTAGCTTGGGTTGTCCAGATAATGGCAGGCCGAGTTCCTTGAATAATGAGAGGAGCCATGATGTCTCTGAGGCTGCATTTGCAAGGGCTCTATATTGTGCTTCAGTGGATGAACGTGCTACTGTCCTTTTCTTCTTCGAACTCCAAGAGGTAGGATTTACACCAAGAAAGCTGATATTTATGACTATATATAAAAAGAGATGAGTCAGCTTTTGAATTTTGAAACCCAAGGTCCATAATGGCCAATTTAAGAGCTGAATACCAAACTCTTGGAGCCCGTTAAAGGCCATAAATAGCCTTACATAACCTGCACACATGATTTGGCTTGGTGACATCTTTGAATCTCGACGGTTGTATCATATACACTGTCTTAATCAGTTCACCATGCAAAAATGCATTGTTGACATAAATGTCTTAAGAACCACCCCTGCATTATAGTCATAGCCGGTTTCACAATTGGGCTAAAAGTTTCTTTGTAATCTACCCCTTCTCATTGATTAAAGCCTTTTGTGACAAGCTTCGCTTTAAAGCGATACCCATCTGATTTTCGTTTCACACGAAATACCCATTTGCACCCAACAGGATTGCAATTTTTAGGTGGGGAAACAAGTTCCCATGTACCATAACGCATGAGTGCGGTAAGTTCATCTGACATAGCTTGTCTCCAGTGAGGTTTACGGAGTGCTTAGCCCACATTGGTTGATTCAATGGTTGGTGGGAGTGGGTGTTTGATCACATAATTAAATTGTTTGGGTTTATGAATGTTATTCATGGACCGAGTGGTCATTGTGTGGGTTCGGTGAGAATGAGGCAGATGTGGATCAATTTGGTGGTCATCTCTATCAATCGTGTTTTCTGAGGCATGAGTGGTGTGTGAATTTAAGTGAGAGGGCAAGGGTTCATGTGATTGAGAGAAATTAGGGCATGAATGTAAGGATTGCATATCTCAAAAATTAAAAGAAGAGGAATCAGAGCAGTTACCTAGAGATGATACGAAAATTGTGTTACCTCTCGTTGTCACTGGTAGTGGTTCCGGCAGAGGCGGCAAAGTGATTGGTGGCACAATTGTCGCAGACGCGGGAGATGTAGCTGGTGCCTATGTTTCGACTGAATGAAGATGAGGGTGGGTTTGACTTTCGTCAAACAAAACATGCCTAGATAGATAAAGTTTTTGGGCTTTTGGGTCAAGGCATTTATACGCATTATGGGTTGGAGAATAGCCCACAAACACACATGGAGTTGCCTTGGGCCGCAATTTATTTGTGTTATAGGGCTTGTTGAGGGGGAAACATAAGCACCCGAATTTTCTGAGTTTGAGGTAGTTTGGTGGCTGATGAAATAATGCTTCAAAAGGGTGATTTGTTATGTAGGAGTGGTGTTTGCTGTCTGTTTATGAGGTGGCTACCGTTGAAAAAACATGAGGCCAATATGAGAGATAAAGATACATCATGTAAAATGGTAATACCCGTTTCAACCAAATGACGATGACGGCGCTCGGATACACCATTTTGTTGTGGTGTGTGAGGAGCGGTGGTATAATGACTTATTCCATGTATTGAAAAATATTTTTTTAAAGCCACAAATTCACCACCATTGTCTGAATAGATACCTTTTGCTTTTTGATTGAAATCGATTTTCAACAAGATGTTTAAATTGATGAAATATCGTGCTAACCCTGAATTTTGTTTCCATTGGATAAAACCAGATATATTTTGTAAAATGATCAACCAAAATCAAATAATATCGTGAGCCATCAACGCTATTGTATTTGAGGGACCCCAAACATCGGTGTAAATTAAATCAAGTGGTGCATGGCTTTGAAAGCTATTGATCCGAAATGGTTTTTTGTGCGCTTTATTGATTGAACAAGAGGTACAAAGATGAGAACCATGTTCTTCTTTTATTATTGGAAGTGTAAATTTTTTAACGAGATGATGAACTATTTTATGAGACAGATGTCCAAGACGTTTGTGCCACCCATCTATTGAGGTCCAATCACGGACATTTGCAACCATTTTTGGAGAAGCTTTCACCAGTGATTTCGGAAGAGTGTAAACACCATTTTCACACGTACCTTTGAGTAGAACCGCCCCGTGATCTTGTCCTTAACAAGGAAAAACAAGGGATGAAATTCAACAGAAATATTATTTTGTGAGGTAAAGTGATGGACATAAATGAGATTTTTGCAGATATTAGGAACACAAAGTGTGTCATTTAAATGATAAGTGCGCATGGGTGATTTGAGAACCAGTGAGCCAATGTGTGAGACATGCAAACCTGAGCCGTCACCTATGACAACTTCATCGGTGCCATTGTATTCAGAGTGAACAGATAAATTGCCCAAGTCACCAGTGATGTTGTGTGAAGCGTCGGAATCAATAATCCATTTTGTGTCCTTTGCTGGTGAGGTTGCAACATAATTAGCAGTGGGCTCAGCAATATGCAAACGTGGGCAATGTTTTGTAGTGTGGCCCAGTTCATCACATATTTGGCACTTCGAAGTGTATTTGCATTGCCTATTAGACTTTTTCTTATTATTTGGGCCTCCAAATTAACGATAAGGGCCCTGGTTAGAGTCTTGCCATGAAGAGCCTCCATTTAACGATAAGGGCCCTGGTTAGAGTCTTGCCATGAAGAGCCTCCATTTTGACTAGGCCTATTTTTAAAGTGCCTTTTGGAGTTTTGGCTGCCGGATGAGGACCCAGTTCGTCGATTGGAGTAGTTGGCCGACGTAACCAGTTGTTGAGTGGTGATTTTAAGGCGTCGGAGATAAGCATCATGACCAACAAGAAGATCATGAAGTTTCTCGAACGCTAGTGGCCTTTCCTGTGCACGTATAGGTGTTGCGATTTCTCGAAGATCGCTTCCCAATCCATTGAGGATGTACAGTTAAATCATCATCTGAGATGGGATGATCGATGAGAGAGATTTCATCGGCAAGAGCCTTCACAGTGTGCAGGTATTCTTGAACCGTTGATTCCCTTTCTTGATCATTGTGAGCTCCTCCTTCAACTGCATTGCCCGAGTGCGAGATTTGCTCGCGTACATAGTGTGCAATTTTTGCCATGCTTGTTGAGATGTTTTTGCAGCAGAAATAAATGGGGTGATTGTGGTGGTAGTAGATGCCAAAATGGCACTTAGGATAAGTTTATCTTTTCTTATCCATTAGGTTTTCTGTGGATTGGTAGTGGAGGGATCACTCGGAGGTGGGCAATGATTATCATCGGTGACATAATCAAGTAGATTATATTCAATTAGGAGGGCTTCAAACTGGGCGTGCTCTTGAGGAAAGGTTGATGGTGTGAGTTTTTCATTTATTTGAACATAGATATTAAGTGCAATAAGGGGGGTATTTGTTGAGGATGGTGGGTGTTTTCAGAGGTTGGGATTGAATTCTTGTGAGAAGAAGGCCGCTCTGATACCATGATAAAGTTTGAAGAATTTCACTTTCTGTATTGCTGTTCTATTTCAATAAAAAAAAATATTACACCCACCCAAATTACAAGAGTTTGTATGTACAAATAAATACACGTTTATAAGGACTATTCTAAATAAGTATTCTAGAACTAAGGCTGTCAGTTATAGAGTATAAACATGGAATACAAAAGCTGTTACATCCTTGAATTGAAGCTAAGAATTTGCAATCACTTTGGTTGCTTGATTTGAGGATGCTTCCGTTATAAAGGAAAAATGGTTTAATTTGGGCCGTCAGATCATGAAATGGTGCGATCCAATAGCTAAGACGAATCAGACCAAATGGTGCACCGATTCATGAAATGTCACGCATCCATTCAATGAGACACTTCAATCTATATAAATAGAGACCCCCTAAATTCATTTTTTGACACACCAAATCAATTAAAATACAATTGATTTTTAAATTCATTCTCTCTCCAAATTCTGTTTACAAATTTTTTTTCAAATATATTCGTGGTTATTCCGTTCGAGTACGATCATTTTTTGGTTCGATCGACAATATTGATATTGTGCAGTATCGACTTTAGAATGAGCGTTGTGCCTTGGGAGACAAAAATCCATAATCCCGTTTGCACTTTATTGGGGGGAGAAATCTGTCTTAAGGAGATTTATTTTGGCATACTTCGCTTCATCTACTGCATTTCATTTTTTGTTCATTTTATTTATTCTTTTGATTGAGATAACTGAATTTCCAACAACATAAAGTTGTTTTGTAAACACTAGCATAGCATAGCACTTTTGGTAACTCAGATATGCTACTGCCACCCTCCCTAACAGTCATGCTACACTGCCATCCTCCTTGACAGACTATTTTAAACACAATTGATAAGTGTAGGGTCTAAAATAGCTATATTTGATAGTTCTCTTGACAAAATATATCATAAATTATTGTATTTTATATTAGGGTAATGCTACATGTACACACACTTTTACACAATCTTTTACACCTCTCTCACATGGAGGGAAGTCCACGATTATTTTATTATGTGTGGGCCCCCTTCCATGTGAGAGAAGTGTAAAAGATTGTGTAAAAAATTGTGTACATTTAGCATTATTCTTTATATTATATAGGTAAAACTCAATGTTGGACAATGAATGGAAAAAAGAAGCCAAAATTGGTAAAAAAATAGCAAAATTCAAAGTTTGATGACCAAATTACAAATTCAATAGTTGATTCGGAGCACAAGATGATACTTTGAGAATTTGTAGGAGACAATTGGATGGAATTAAAACTCAAAAATGAATGGAATATGATTAAAATCAATTTCCAATCGCACAAATTATATTCCAGATTTTTAGTCGAGAATTGAGTTCCATTTTTGGCATAGTAAACGTCCGAATTGGGAAAACTCTAATTCTATAAAACTTTTAGCCCTTTGAGTTAGATCTCCAATGCACTTTGAATTGCATCAATCGGATATATGGAGAGAAAGTTATGGTCAAAATACTAAATACTGTGTAGAGACAAAAAATTCGCGCGCGAAGATAACTTTCCTTATTCGATTGGAACTCTTTTGGAAGTCAATTTGGAAGTAATTTTCAACCAATTTTCGACTCTTACAAATACTTAACAGTAGAATACATATTGAGAACTCTGATGTACATAATATACTCCATTATTCATCAATTATTATCATCAAATGAGGAGAATTCATCATTTTTGTGAGAGAATTGAAGAAAATTTGCAAGAATTCAATCAAATGAAAATTCAAACCTAATTTTTGTGCAAAGAAGAGAAAGCGCAAGTGGAGATTCATCAAGAAACCATTGAAGAAATTCAAAATTTCAAGATTCATCTTCATCTTCATCTTCTCAATTTATCAAAAATCTGGGTTATATCTTTTCACTTAAATATGATTTCTTGTAATTTCAACATGTTAGGCTAATTTTATACATTGTTAGGATGAGATGAACCCTTGTCATAATATTTTTATTTTTTAATTAATTATTTTGACTTTAATTTGATTTGATTTGTGGATGTTTATTATCGATTTATTGATCTTTTCAATTGTTTGATCACCAATTGAATTGTTAGTGGATTTTATTATTATCGAGAGAGACAATATGGTTTAAGCACATTATAATAAACATTGTAAGGTTCGATAGAAGATAGAGATATACATCTATGCTTTATATGGTTTCAATAGGTATTTTAGTACTTGTTAATGCATTTATTATGCTTGCATCTTTCATCGAGAGATAGAAAGGTCACATGAGAGAAATATATTTGATCGTTATCGAGAGAGACTTTCAATTAAAGTAGGAACATTGATCAACATGAATGATTTCAAATTTTCAATTTAATTGTTACACTAAAAATGGAATAATAAGGGGGATTCGACATCTTAGCAATGCATCTCACATATTTGAATAAATATACATTTACTTACTTTCATTAGTTTTAATTGATAATTTAGGTATTAATATAAAAAAAATGCAAATTTTTTTTGCTATTCGATTAAAGTTACAATTAATTTGAACTCGATCAAATACATAGTTCTCGTGGATTCGATACTCTATTCATCACTTTATTACTTGACAACGATCCCGTTCACTTGCAGTAAATCAAACGATCAACAATCATCATTTTGATCCAATCACTTTCATCCACATATGCATCTATCAAGGAGGATGGCAGAAATCATTTGACAAAGTAGCAAAATTCTTTGGAAACTAGGGGTGTAAACTGTTAGATATTTTTCATCATTTTGCATGTATTATCTTTTGTTTTGCGAACGTTTTGCCACTCCGACTAGTGTTTGCCGCTACGCAACGGGGGTCGAGGGGGCAGCGCCCCCCGTGGGGGCTCGGGGGCAACGCCCCCGAAAGAGAATTTTATTTTCAGAAGTTTTTGAATAGATATGTTTCTTCCAACAGATGCGTCCATTCATTTCAAGGGACACACCTATTCAAAAGGTTGCCTCCATTTCTATATATTCTGGGCGAATTCTCATTTGCGAGACACTTTTAAAAAAATTTCTATTCTTCTCTCTTTCTCTTGGTATCGTCAGTTTCTCTATAGAGTGTTTCTTGGTTTGATCAAATAGTCACAATTTGAATCAAACGCCTCCATTGTATCCTGAGAGAGATTTTCTATCATACCCCGGTCGTGACTTTGTTGGAAAGGGGAGAAATATCTCTTAAAAGATAACGATTTTCGTGCCTTGGAGTTATTTATTATTCCAGATTTCCTACATATTTCCCAACATAAACCTGGTCCCAACAGTACTGGTCACCACATGTCAAATCGTGCTTAGGTTGTGCTTTTTATGTATTGGGTTGTGGCTTGTACATGCTTGATTGACGCAATATATTTTGATACTAGTATTTTTTATGGAGACAAGATTAAGGGTCCGTTTGATTGTGAGAGTGAAATTTGGGTAAAAAGAAAATGAATTTCAGGTAATTGAATTGTCTATAATTGTTTTTCTAGAAATTGTCAATTAATTGTATTTAATTAGTATATTTTCTACGTGAAAAATATTGAAAGTTTGGATCTTTTGATATTCGTTTGACTTTGTTTTACGTGAAAATTGTCCATTAAAGGGATATAATTTGTTACAATTGGGGATAAAATTTGTTTTCATTACAAAGAAAAAAAAAAAAAAGTAAACAGGAAAATGAATTCCCACCAAATTGGTGGAATTGATTTTCCACAAAATCATTGAATTAGCGTGTGTGTGTGAGACAAAAGCAAGAAAATGATGCCAATCAAACACTCATTTTGAAAAAAAGATGGAATTCCATTTCCAACTTCATAGAAAAAAAATGACATATCAAACAGCCATAATATATTGATGAAGTATCAGCACTAAAATTTAATTTGATTTCTTGCACTTTAAAGACGTTAAACACAACTATTTGTCCTATTTGTCGTGCACAAGGGGTTTTGTGAAGTGACGCCACTCAATTTTGTAGTGTAATGGTATTTTGAAAGGCGCACAATTTTTATTTAAAAAAAAATGTTGTCTGACTACGTCGTATTGTGATCTTTTAGGCTGGCTTGCTGGGTAGTTTGAAGATTATGGATATATTGCTTTTCGATCATTTACTCAATGATTTTAAGTGTATTCTACAAAAAAATAGACACCAATGGATAGCAAAAATTCAATAAGATGAATATGTTAGAACCACTATAATCATTATTGAAGTATTTCGGGTTAATTTACAACTTTGATTATGTCAAATATTCAATTGATTACTCATTGTGACCGGTTTTGAAGTAGTCAAGAATGACTATTTGTGTGGATTAATGATGATGGGGAAATGTTATTGGGATTGTATTCTTGAACATTTCGTTTAAAAATAATTGTACTATTGACAAGGTTTGGAAATATTTTTTACATTTTTTATGTAGTCTGACGTCTGCGTATGGTTAAAAAATAAAAAAGCCGCTGAAGGTAAAAATCGTTAAATATGGACAAATCTGTTTCGGTCAAATTGTTTTTATTTTAAAGAATTGTTTGAACTGAAATTTGGAATGAGAAAATTATGAGCAGGACTGTTTTCAACCTTTTAGATTTAATGGGGTGAAATTGCTACAAAGTGAAAGGTAGAGGACCCATCCTGGTCCAGGCCCAGAAAAGTAGTTAGAAACTTGGCCCAATGAACTCATAGAATCATTTGGCCCAATATAAGAAAATATAACCAACTGGCCCATAAGAATCCCCATATTAAGCAAACAAAATTATTTCAAGAAGTAACTTTTTACTATGGGAAAATTACACAAAATCCTACTTTTCAAAATCAATATTCAAAAATCAGGTTGAAAGTTTCATTATACAAAAATCAGGTATTCATTTAATTATAAATTAATATTTTATTAATCATAATAATATTAATTACAAACCCTAATCTATCTATCTATCTATCTCTCCCTCTCAACCTCTCTCGTCTCCCTCTCATCTCCCTGCTCCTCTCATCTCCCTGCCTACCCATCCAAAGTTGCAATCGTCATTGTCGTTGTCGAGGTGCGCGATTCTGAGACACCTGTGATCGTTGATGCGTTGTGTCGCGCCGTTGCAGCGTGGCGATGTGAACTTGCAGCTTCTTCAGTTCGGTGGTGATGGCGGGGGCAACACGATTGCGATCTGGTGGACTTGTGGAGACTGTTACGGTGTGGTGGATTTGTGGTTGTGATGTGTGGATTTGTGTGATTTGTGGTGGCAGGGGCGGATTGGGAATTTTTTTGTGGGGTTGGTGGTTGCGGTATTCAGTGCAGTTTTCTTCCCTTTTTTTTTAAGTTTTTGAGTGGTGTGGTGATGTGCTTTGTGGTGCTGGAGATGCGGTGTGTTACTGTGTGCGGTGGAGGTGGAGGTGGAGGTGGTGGTATGAGTTGTTGTGCGCGGTGGTGGTATGGTGCGGTGGAGGTGCAGTAGTTTTTTTACGGCGATGCTGTGTCGTGGCGGTGGCGGTGTGGCGGTGGCGGTGGCGGTGCGGTGCGGTGAAGGTCTGATGTGAATTTTTGGGTGTTTTCAGCTGGTAGATGGGAGCTGATTTGAGGCAGGTTGTGTTTTGAGATGTTGACGTTGCTATTGGGCGGCGACGGTAGTGGTGTCGTTGGCGCAGGCAGTGGTGAAGTGGTAGTCACAACTGATTTTGGTGGTCGTCACAAATGATTTTGGTTGTTTGTGACCTGTATTTTGGTTAGTTTGTGACCAGTAAAAAATATGTGACTAATGAATTTAATAAATTGTGACCAATAAGTGCTTTGTGACCTAAAAATTATTAATTTGTGACCCAAAATTTGATAAATTGTGACCTAAATATAATTAATGTTATGTTTTGTGACCGTAAATAAGATTTGTGACTTAGAAATTTTGTGATTTGTGACCGATGAAAAAATTGTGACTTTTAAATTTTTAAGTTGTGACCGATGAACAAATTGTAACTTATGAAAATTTTGAATTGTGACCTAAAAAATTTTGAATTGTGACCAAATTGTATAGATCTGTGACCTTAACATATTCGCCGGAATCGGATCAGTCGTCGGGAAAGTCGCCGGAACGGTCGCCGGAGAAGAGTGGTGACCGGAAAGGTCACCGGAATATCCTCGGAGTTGTAGGGGTGGTGGAGGTGGGGGTGGGTTAATTATTTTATAGTAGAATTAAATATTAATAATAAATTAATTTAATAATTATTATTTTATAATTAAAAATTTAAAGAAACCTGATTTTTGAATTTTGAAACATGTTTTGGTATTTTTGAAATGGGTAAAAATAAATACCTTATTTATGTATTCTTCCCTTTTACTATTCTATAATAATTCTGTTCAGGTTCCATTTTCATTTGCTTTGTAAATTCCACTCAATTTTTTTTTTTTAATATTTCTAGGTAATCCTCTATCATTATAGTAATATTGGTGAGAAGTTTTGACATACACTGTATCTATTATGGTTCAAAAAGAAATTATTCGAAAGGGACTTTACAATTTTATTTAATGAAAAGACGAGAACGGGGAAAGGTTTGGGAAACTTAAAGTAAATCTTTTTTGGAAAATAAGAATAGTTTGGTCAACTTAGAATGTAATACATTAGTATAGTTAAAGTTCGGAAATTTGTCGTATACGTCATTTAAAAAAAAAAAAAGGTACACGATATATTTATTTCTTATTTTATATTATCAAACATATCAAAATTGTTTGTAACCCATTTTACCCGTATTTGATCACTAATTTCACAGGAGAAAATAAAAGATTTAGGGTTAAAGGTCAAACTAATAATAATAATAATAATAATAATAATAATAATAATAATAATAATAAAAGATTTAGGGTTAAAGGTCAAACTAATAATAATAATAATAATAATAATAATAATAATAATAATAATAATAATAATAATAATAATAATAATAATAATAATAATAATAATAAGGGTTAAAGGTCAAACTAATAATAATAATAATAATAATAATAATAATAATAATAATAATAATAATAATAATAATAATAATAATAAAATTTCTTTTTGAAAAGATATAACTGAAAAAATTGTAAAGTTAGTTTTTTGCACCTTGAAATTGGGTAAACCAATCGGTTCTTTAATTAATTTACTTATTATTTTTTTAAATTTTTTTTTTTCATGTAACTAAGGCGATTTTCAGTTGAACTGCGCAGTTCAATCCAATCTCTATATTATTGATTTCAGGTTAAAAAAAAAAAAACCAACATCCAAAAATGAATGACCGATTTTATATGTTTTAAAGTAAATTGAACGATTTTAAATTATATAAGAACAATTACTTTTACTTTTTTCTTATTACGGAGAAAACATCACAATGCTTTTCGTTGCCCCGAAAGTTGTCTTTTCAGTATTGCCTGATTATTCATCCGTGAAAGTTACAAGTGGTCCTGAGCCAACCTAAAATTTTAAACAATGAATTCAAACCTAATATCAATTAGTAAACACATATATTGTTGTGAAAAAAATGACAATAAAAGTAAAAGATAAATACATGGATTTGTAGAGGAATTTTTATTTCTTGAGGAATCACAATACAGTAGTTTGACGACTACTAATTTCGCTTACAGGCCATATGTCATAAAATAACATATATATAGTCAGAAGAAGAAAAAACCCTAATGCAATGAAAATCAATGATATAGTTGTGGCTGGGTGTCCAGTATAGTCAGACTCCACACAACTCAACATATATCACCATGAAGATCGTATTCCAGGCTTCCCACCTACTCAATAATTTTATATTTTATGATTATAATTGTTTCCACGTCCCACCCATCAATACATTTGAGTTTAAAAGGAATTCTTTTTCAATACTTTTACATGGTCAGGGAAAATTAAGCCCCGTTTGTCTACCACTACCACTACCACTACCATTCTTTTTTCTTTTTTCCTTGCTCAAATTAAAGTCATGAAACAAGTAGCTGGTAAATTAAAATTAGAACTTGCGCAATTCGTAGAATTAGAAGCCTTTGCACCAAGTTTGGCTTTCTTAGCTACATTTGTACTAGAACTCTAACTCAAATGGCTATAAATTATCCAGAAATACAATTTTTCCAGTTCGAATGTTTCTGATGCCAAAAATGGGTCTCAAACTGAGATTGAAAATTCGAAGCAATAACTTTTTCGGCGAGGAGTTGATTTGTGATATTATTTTGACTATATTTCATTAATTTGGCTTCTTTCCTTATACAATTGATGCCTAACACTCTCAAATCTTCATCGTGAGGTTCGACATAATTTTTAAATATTTTCATTTCAGTCCCCGAACTTTGTATTTCTTTCATTTTAGTCATTTTCACTTGTTTCTTCTAAATTCCACCACATTCATCGAATTGCAACATAAATCAAAATATAAAAATACTTAGTACATTTAAGCATCAATTAATCACAAAATCATAGGATAAATGGATGAAACATATAATATTTTATATTCTCATCAAATCCCCCCACACTTACCTTTTGCTCGTCCTCGGGCAAAGCTCAATTTTTACTTTCCTCAAAAACACCAAGGTTGTAACGCCATAAATATAGAATAACCGAACTCTTTAAAACACATAACATATCATGAACAAACATTCTCACACAACTTATAAGTAATTAATGAGCATTTTCATATGAAGATGGAGTAAAAGAAACACGTAAACCCTCACGGAAATAAGCACTCGACTCTCATGTGTTTAAAGGTTATGTATTTCGCTCAAATTCATTCAAATGGAAACGATCTACCATATGCTTGCATATCTTCTCATTCTTCACCAATTAGACCACACGTATAACACAAATCATAAGGGTTTTTCGAGGGTTGTAATGGAGCTTATGGTCAAGGTGGGAAATATTTGGGAATGTAACTAAGAAGTCATCGAAACTAGTGGAGCAAAGATAAATAAACTCAAGCTCAAACATATACATAATGTATGTAAAACCAACCAACCACTCCACTTAACAGTTTCTTTGATCTATTTCACACAAACCAAACTCTTTCTTGAAACGTTTGAGGAATTATGAATATAAATATTTTATAACATTAAGATCAATTTCTTCCATCACCCTTTTTTTTTTCTTCATTCAAAACATTACACCAACAATGGAACTTGTGAATTGATATTGAAAGCATGTTCCATTCCACCAATCATAGTCATACCATAAATTTTGACACCCCACACTTATTTTTTGCGCACCTATACATATTATAATGATGAAAAATACTCAATTAGCTCTATAACTTGGGTAAAGATATTGTTTTTCCGGGTTAAAACTTGTAACGCGTGTTTACAAAAACTAAAAGGCAACCAAGCACAAAGAGGTTCAACAAAAGGAAAAATTAATTAAAGGTAGGTTATTTGGCTTAAATAACTAACTTATATAACAAAGATATGGATGTGTGAGTATAATGACTCAAAATATCACAGACTTTTTTGTCTACAAAATTTAGTTACCAACATCCTCAAAGAAAATAACTCAATTAATTAACTTTAAGTTGGAAGACTATTTATTCAATCATGTTATGAGTTCTTCAAAAACCTAATTAGTTCTAGTAAATAGCATAAACAACAAAAAATCTTTTAATCTCAGCTCCTCTTCTTGAAAACTTATGCAAAAAAATTTCGAAATTTAAACTCAATCTAAATTTAAATGGAACCTAAATCTAAATCTCCTCCCCCACACTTAAAACTTACATTGTCCCAGTGTAAGGTGCAATGTAAAGAAAATGACAAAGATAACTAAAATATGAATGCGAAAAACAAAAATAAAAAGATAAAGGAACGATCTCCCATTGAGTTGCCTCCCAAATAGCGCCTTTGTTTATTGTCGTTAACCTCAACTCAGAGTCTCCTTGTTTAACCTAGATCTATCGTGGGTGGTTTTGATCTTCTTTTCGGTGTACCCAGTTAATTGGGAATGATAACTAACGGTGTTCATCCACCTCCATAGGATACATACGTGATGTGACTATGGGGAGGCTTCAAATCCGAAGTGGGGGCCTACAAAATAGAAAGTAGAGGCATCTATTAGAAACTGGTAAAGCAGAATAAGCAATGTTACCTAAATGATGTAGTTTTGGAAAATTGTTCAAAATTGCAACAGTTTCTTGTAACTCAGTGTTCAAAACTAGCTTCTGATTCTTCTTCCCAAGATGTTCATTAATGACAGCTTTCCATTCATTTTTAGCATCAAATTCAAAAACATCCCGTGCTAAATGATTGATCACATCAATAAAATGAACATGATTATTATTATACGGATATTTCATAGAATCATAGATATTAAGTTTAATGATTTTATCATCAAATTCCATGGTTAATGTGTCATTATGAAAATCTATTTTAGTGTTGAATGTCCTTAAGAACAACCTTCCTAACAAAATAAGGGTAGTTTGATCACTATTTTTCATATCAAGCACATAGAAATCAGCGGGAAAAACCAAACTATTAACTTGTACAAGGACATCCTCAACTACACCCTCAAGATAGGTATTAGATCTATCAGCCAATTGAATCATAACATCAATTTTATTCAAAGTTCCAAGTTTCAACGAAGCATATATAGAATATAGCATGACATTAATAGAAGCTCCTGAATCTATAATGGCCATTTCAAATCTAGTGCCGCCTATCATGCAAGGGATAATGAACATACCTGGATCTGTGCACTTTGTTGGAAGTTTCTTTTGAATAATTGCGGATACCTGTTCTCCAAATTTTACCCTTTCAATCCCCTTCAATTTTTATTTCCTCTTACTTGTGCATAATTGTTTTAAAAATTTAGCATAACGAGACACTTGTTTCATAATATCTAAAAGTAGGATATTGACCTCACAGTAATTGAAAATTTCATGCAGCTCATCATGATCTCGTTCATATTTCCTAGATCCTACTAAAATTTGAGGGAAATGAGGTACATGTTTATACTCAGGGAGGGGTAAAAACTTACGCTCAGTTACCTCGGTATCATTGGTGACAATCTTGTTTGCAACCTCTTTTTCTTCTTCTTCTTCTTGCTCCAACGACGTAGGGGTTGCTTTTACTGAACTTCAACCTCTTTGCCACTCCTCAAGAAGATTGCGCTTGCATTTTATCTTGGGTTCACTATTGTTTGATAGGGTAATTTTCCCGAACTCTGTGACTCCAGCCGACTGATTGCATTTGCCATCTAACCCATCTGATTTTCCAAACTTTGAATACTGCCCTGGCCTCTTATTGGAATTGTTTTGTCTCCTATTGGAATTGCAAAGTGTTGGTGGTAAGGGACTTAACAATATCTTCTAACGACATACCTAAATTGGAAGTTTGGCTCGGTTGTTGTCTATAAGGGTATGACTACTTATATTGCTGGATACTTGGGCGATTTTGGGTTGTAGACTGGTTTACTTGTGGATTTCCTTAGCTAAAATTAGGATGATCTCTCCATCCCTGGTTATACGTGTTCGAATATGGATCATAATTCATTCACAGTTGTTTGGAAAGCTACTTGCTGCATTAACTTGCCCAATGAGTTCCTCTTGAAGTGTTGGGCACATATCGGTTGGATGCTCCACTACTGAACAAATCCCACAATTTTTTTCTGTCTGCATATTACCTACAGCCATTTGACGAACAAGAGAAGTTAGACTCGCAATTTGTTGCTCAATGGATGAGATATTTACCTCGTTAGTATGTTTAGAAGTAAGGTCGAGTCTAGTGCCAAATTGTTGAGAGTTGGGTACCATATTTGCAATTAAGCTCCTTGCGCCCTCGAGAGTTTTATCTACCAAAACTCCTCCACTAGCAGCATCAATCATACTCCTATAGTAGGTAGAAGGCCTTCATAGAAATATTGGATGAGAAGTTGCTCACTAATTTGATGATGGGGGCAACTTGCACATAACTTCTTGAAACGCTCCCAGTATGCATATAGGGATTCTATGATGTTCTATCTTACACTACAGATTTCCTTTCCTCGACAACGATGCCAGAATTTGACATGCTGTCCCTGGCACCCAAAAATAATACATTAACCTCTAAAACTAATGTAGTTGTGGAAGCAATGATCGATCCCACGAAAAGTGTGTAATTCAATATTTTATGCTTCTTACAATTATTGTGGAGTTTTTGTATACAAACAATTGTAAATAATGCAATAAATAACAATGCAAATTAAATTAAAAAAACAATTAAAAGACGAACCTTGGTCTAAGTCCACATCCACCGTCGAAAATTCACAATTGATCATAGATGCAATGATAATTGAATTCATATTTTGAATATTCACCATTTGAATTATTTTCCTATTTCTCCTTAATTGTAGTTAATTAGAAAATAAGCGATCCAACTAACCCTAATTACTAAACAACTCAAGACAAGCGCTATGGATTTAATCTAGTAACCGCCTTAATAATTAGAGAAATAGATGAAACTAAATAGCTCAATCACAAACGGTTGTATTTAATTCATTCAAATGTTCTTCCCAAGATTTAACAATTTCTGACGCAGCAAATAATTAAATTCTAGTTGCTTCACAAGTTAAAAAGATCAAACAATTACGGATTTGATATTCAATTTAGTGGTAGATTGTAACGAATAACAAACTACTAAACCTCCTAACAATTAAACGCAACAATTCATGAAATAGATGCAGAAAGACATTCAATACGCAAAATAAGATTTAAATAATAAGAAAAACTATTTAGATCTCACAATACGTGGTTCCGATACTTCAATTTCCTTCGACCAAGTGTAAAATTTTAGTTACAATTTATGATTCTAAGAGCAAAATAATGAAGAATGAAGATGGAAGGCATTCTGTAAGTTCTTTTTCCGTTCTAGGGTTTTAAAATATGTATTTATAGTTGTTTCCATATGTAGTTAACTTAAATTTGGAAACCAAAATTTTCGTTCCGGGAATGAACTATGCGACCACATAGTAGTAAGTCATGCGATCGCATAAAATATTGAAACTGGACTCTGAAATTCGCTGAAACACCTCTCACGACCGCATGAAATTTAAGCTATGTGATCGCATAGCTTTAAGTAACTTCCATCGGACAGTTTTCAATATTTTGATTATATTTTTCTCTCCTGATATTCGATTGAGATGATTAAAGATGATTTGGAAAGATAACTCAAATGGATACAAATTGTCCAGAATTACATTTTTTCGAGTTCGGACTTTTCTTATGCCAAAAATGGGTTTCAAATTGAGACTGAAAATTCGAAGCATAACTTTTTCGGCGGGGAATTGATATATGATAGTACTTTGACTATATTTGATCCATTTGACTTCTTTCCTCATCGAATTAATGCCCAACACTCTCAAATTTTCATCGTGAGATTCGACATAACTTTTAAGTATTTGCATTTCAGTCCCCACACTTTTTATTTCTTCCATTTTAGTCTTTTTGGCTTGTTTCTTCTAAATTCCATCATATTCATCCAATTGCAACCTAAATCAAAATATAAGAATATTGAGTATATTTAGGCATTAATTAATCACAAAATCATAGGATAAATGGATGAAAAATATAGTATTTTACATTCTCATCAATGAACGAAATCTTCAGTACCTGATACAAAGACGTCGAAGTGTGTACTCGTCATCCCTCTGATACTTAAATTAGAAAAAATGGAGAAATATAAGCGTAAGGCTTTAAATCAAATGTAAGAATATATTTAAATAATGAATTAGAACCTATATTTATAGAGGTAAATAGCACTCTCTTGATAGTATTAGGATACTTGAAGGCTTATCTATTTAAAAAACCTAAAAGATTTGAGTATTGCAATATGAGTAGGAGTTGTAAGCTAGTTAAAATCTAATCTTATCAGAGTTGGATAAATTTAAAGACAGAAGTAGAGTCCTACTAGAGTAAGGGGACAAGGGTAAAAATTCGAGGTGACGTGGAATCGTCACGTGTGGCAATTAAGCGCAACTAGGACACCTGGGGAAAACTTCCAAGATGACTGGAAACAACCTCGGGCATTGTTGTTTGGGGTTAATCAAAAAATGACCCTATCAACTATGAATGTAGTATTTCTTTAACATTTGATACTACGTATTGCATTGTCAGTAATCAATACATTTATCCGACTGCATTATATCTTGATAATGATAATTTGACTATTGTGATTAAAAGTTGTAGATCTCATAAATATGGTTAAAATTAACTGGACTTTTATTTAGATTTAATTTAATTTTAACTAAACCAAACAAGGACTATATGCTAAGCCCATGTTTGTCTACTATTAAAGTATAAAATGAGTTTTTAAATAATGAATTTTGGGAGAACGAGTGGTTAAAAAATAAGAAAAATATTGGATTTAAATGTAAAATATTTTATTGTGAGAATGTGTTATTGAAAATAGATTTCTGAAAAAAAGAGCTTTGAAATAAGAGTATTAATACTATTTATACTATAGTCATCATATGTATTAGATTGTTATTAAGACGTTAGCTTGTTATTTGAGGTAGTGAAATTATAAAAAATTAATGTTTCAAATAACAAAAGTCACATAAGATGTCATGTAAAACGATTACTGTGATCGTCGATTACAAATAACATTATCCTTGAAATAATGGTAATCGATGAACAAATATGAGCTAAATTTGCGACGAAGTGTGTAATGCATACAACAAGTGCAACTATTATTTCTAATCAAATTTCTTTTCTTTCGAGGATAAACATGGGTCGATGTGCGCATTACAGTGTGATCAATTAAGCATTCCTAATCAAAATATTTGTTTTTACTTTTGGAGGGCACTTCCCAATAAAATTAGAAGTCACATCACATTATATTAATACATGGAAAAACTCCTCAACTTTAAAGTTAAGCATTTGTAGTCATAAGTCTGGAACCAACAAATTGCTTTTCTTTATCACTAGGTGCAAGCAACGTGCAATGCACGTTTGATTAGTTTATATTTAATATTTTTGTTTAATAATTAATTTGTTATTAATAAAGATATAATTTTTTTTGTTAATTAAGGGCGTGTCTGGGCACGCTGGAAGGAGGAAGGAAAATTGATTATGTTACCCCTTTTTTTTCAAACCTACAGCCCTACAGTGAGAGAATTGGTCCAAAATTGTGGCTCCCAACGGCATGAATTGTGTTGCCAACGGCTTGATTTCTGCTGAAAAGCAGAAACAAACACCCTATAAATAATTAATGATGTAATGCTTATATAATTGATAAATAATTAGATGTGTGATTTTGATATTGTGATGTAGGTTGGTGAGATTGAAGAAAATAAGCAAAAGTAGACAAATTTGGAGAAAGGGCTAAATTGTAAGGGATCTAAAGTTCGGGGGCTAAAATGTAAATACTTAAAAGTTGTGCCGAATCTCACGATGAAGATTTGAGAGTGCTCGAAGTCAATTGGATAAAGGAAGATGTCAAGGGGATCAAATTTAGTCAAAAGATGATCATAAATCAATTTCCAACCGAAAAGTTATGCTCCGGTGTTTTAGTTTCATATTGAGACCTATTTTTGGCATAGGAAGTGATCGAATTGGAGAATGATGTCTAAATTAAAGTTGTAGCCAGATAAGTTAGCTTTCCAACTCATTTTGCATCGCCTCAATAGGATATCGGAATACAAAGTTATGATAAAAATACTGAAAGAATGTGTAGCTGCCTGTTTAAAACAAGAAATTCTGTTACATAGTCCGTTATATTGAGACATATTTTTGGCATAGAAAGTTATCTAATTGGAGAATGATGTCTGAATCAAAATTGTAGCCAGATGAGTTAGCTTTCCAACTCATTTTGAATCGTCTCAATCGGATATCAGAATACAAAGTTATAATAAAAAGATTGAAAGAAGGTGCAACTGCCTGCTTAAAACAAGAAATTTCGTTACATAGTCCGTTATATTGAGACCTATTTTTGGCATAGAAAGTGATCTAATTGGAGAATGATACCTGAATCAAAGTTGTATCCAGATGAGTTAGATTTCCAACGCATTTTGAATCGCCTCAATCGGATATCGAAATACAAAGTTATGATAAAAACACTGAAGGAAGGTGCAGCTGCCTGTTTAAAACAAAAAATTCCGTTACATAATCCGTTATATTATATTGAGACATATTTTTGGCATAGAAAGTGATCAAATTGGAGAATGATGTCTGAATCAAAGTTGTAGCCAGATGGGTTAGCTTTCCAACGCATTTTGAATCGCCTCAATCGAACATCGGAATACAAAGTTATGATAAAAATATTGAAGGAATGTGCAGCTACCTGTTTAAAACAAGAAATTCCATTACATAATCCGTTAAAACAACAAATTTCGTTAGTTTTTTCGTTAAACCAACAAATTCCGTTAAATAGGCACTTTTTATATATAGAAAGATTTAGCGCGTGCATCTACGCTCTGTACGAATGCTGTTAATTTTAAGGATTTTTCTAATTGTACATAGGAGTGTACCTAAGGGGTTACATCCTACTTATATAGGGTGGGACTCACTTAAATAAAAAAATATTTTATACATGTGGGTCACATCCCATGTGAGGGTGAGGGTGAGGGTGAGGGTGAGGGTGAGGAGGGGGGGGGGGGGGGTAACCCCTTAAATGTATCATTAGCAAAATCCTAATTTTAACCATATTTCTATAGCAAGAACTCCATGATGTGTACCTGTATGTAAATCTTGCCGCGAGTGTTGTGACCTCAATATCAATAGGAAATTTTTTTACTGTTCAATGATAATGTCGATGTTAGGTTAGGTGGGATTTAAAATTAAATTTTGATAAAAGTTGATTTTGAAAAATTATGAATTTCATGAAATATAATATTAAGATTAAATATGATTTTGATTTAGATTAATCTCATATTTGTTACACATTCTTTCAAAATACATTATTTAAAAACTAATTTTGAACCACACATTTTTCAATAAAATGATATTTTCCATCACATTAATAAATTTTCCTATTTTTTAACCACATATTTCTCAATAATATCCATCTTATCATATCACTATTTAAATTACATTTTTTCTCAATAATATTCATCAAACACACCCTAAAAGCAAGATTTTAGTCTCTACCAAACAGAGACAACAGGGCCGGCCCTGGCCCAAGGCAAACAAGGCAATTGCCTTGGGCCTCAGAATTGAAGGGGCCTCAAAAAAGAGGCCAAAAATCACCTAATCCATATAAAAAATAAATAAAAAAATAATGCTCTTAAAGAGAGGAAAACCCAGGAAAAGGAAGAGTCTTCCTCGAGACTCCAAAGTTCAATCATCTTCAATTCAAGACTCCAAAGTTCAATCATCTTCAATTCATACAAACAGCACACGACAGAAAGGAAAAGGAAAAGACGGACGGCGATTGTAGTTCTTCAATTCCATATTTTTTGTACAAAACTCCATCAAAGAAGTTGATTGCAGAGAAGGCGATTAAATCTGTTTTCAGTTTGTGTTTCAGTGTTTGAATTCCCTCAAATCTCAATTAGTTTGTGTTGGTTGCACAGTTCCACTTTTTCGAAATGCTTCAAGCCTTCAGGCTTCAAGTCTTCAACTAAGGTACTCACCATTCCGTCCCACACTTTTGATTTATTGATTGAATGACTTCAGTGAATAATCAATAATGAATACACTTAATTAGTCGATTATAATTACAGATTGTAGGAAATTCGAGTTCGTTTATATATCTAACGGGTATATTGAGAAAGATTATTCAGCCTTCATGTTGTTGGATGATTATTGATTTGGATCTTGTAAATTGAATAATTGGATGATTTGGATCCTGTAAATTGAATATTGTTAGTCCTGCATTCCACAAGCAGAAAGTATTATTCTTTGGGGCTTAAATACCTATTTTAACATTTACAGGACGTAATAGATCTAATAATTTTATTTTAAAGTACATTTTATTGAATTATTTTTGTGATTTGATGTGGGCCTACATATTTTCTTATCTTCTATCACTACATATTTGCAGATCATTTATCATTGATGAATACTTTCTTTTTAGAGAAGCTTGTGAATTTTTAATTCAGAAACATCAATCAGGTTCTATTGCTCTTTGTTTATAATTATGTCTACAAAAAAAATTTGAATCTAGATGTGCCAAAAGAAAAAATGAAGGAAAATATTGAAAAGTTGATTAAATCTCAAGAGGGAGTCCTTGATAAGTTTTTTTAGTAATAATAAACGAAGACGTAGTCATTGAATGAGAGTTTAATGAGATGTAGTCTTTTTTTTAAAAAAAATATAAAAGTGTTAATTATTTAAATATTTAAATTTTGCTATACTTGTGAGAAAATGATTATGTTGAAGGGTCTCGTAATGATTTGTCGCCTAGGGCCTCTTAAATCCCAGGGCCGGCCCTGAGAGACAATATGTTTGAAATAAAAATATTGAAGCTAATTTCTTGTTAATTAAGTAGAAACATTAGCATGTTTATCTTTATTGCAGTTCATCCTACCAAATAAGTTAAAAATATATCATAATTTAAGTATTTACACTCTCAAATTCTCATTATATCGATACGTTGAGTAAATATGAATAAATAATAAACACTTAAAAGTTTGGAATACTCATTTTAATAAATTTAATATTTTAAGATGAAATTTCAAGTAGTAATATGGTATCAGACCTGATTAAGTTCTAACGAGCAAAACCTGACTAAAACTCAAACAAGCACATAAACTTCAAACACCTTCTTGCATGACATGTTAAGAAATAAATCTCATATCAAATAAATATAAAATAAATAACCAAGATCTAAGGATTTAAACTACATTTAATAGGATTGACATTTTAAGATGCAATTCCAAATTTTAATACACTCTCGCTAAAGCCAATTCCAAGTCACAAACCAAGATATTGGCAACAAAAAATTAATATATAAACTATAACAGTTGATCTCGTAAATTTTAATTAGCTTTGCTTGTTAAGTAGCACTAGACGGATACAATGTTACTATGAAGAGAATTTTAGTTTCTATCATTCTTTTATAATGTTTATTTATGTCTAATTCTACGTAATCTATTGTATATATTTTTCTACTTTATATATAATACTAGTCGTTGACACGTGCGTTGCACGAATTTTGTATTTGTTGTGTTTTTATTAGTGTAGAAGTTGTAAATATTAAAAAAAAAAAAATAGTTGAAAATTTATTGAATTATTCAGAAGTTTTGGGAGCATATTATTGCTTCACTATTGCTCCATCTAATAAGGTGAATATTTCAAAAGCGAAAAATATCAATCAACATTGAAATAAAAGAGAAACAGCGATCTCAATATAATCCAATTCACCAACATAAGAACGTGAAAAAATGAATAAAAAGTACTAAAAATGAAAAATTATACAGTTAAATATTAGAAAATTAAGCAAAAGAAGAACACACAATATGGAATGAGCCAAAACAATTTATGAGAAATAAGTTTTAGCGTATTAGGAAAAATAATTAACACACGTGTTAGCATTCTCCATCACATTTTGTGACTCAAGCAGTTTAGTTTCTACTACAATAGTCAACTCTATATGCACCTTATCAAATGAATTTCAACCCATATAAGTTGACCAGATTAGAAACTATACAAACATTAAAATAAAAAGGGAAACCTTATAAGAAAGTACATTTTTAGCAAATTCGTCAAATATTTCGAACTATGCTCCACTTTTTTGGTATCTACAAAATCAGCTTTCTTGCACTCAAATATTAATTCAGTAGCTTAAGCAGCAGTTTTAGCCTGTAATTGAAAATCACTCCTTTTCTAGAATGAGAAAGACCATGTGATTAGGGATGGCAACGAGACGGTATGGGATGGGTCGGCCATTCCCACCACCTTCACATCAGGTATTTTTATTACCTTACCACATCCTCATACCCGTTTAAAGTAGGACGGGACGGAATAGAGGCGTGACAGGGCAAGTCACATGCCCCATTTATCGTCCCATTTATTTTTTCTTTTTATTATTTATTTATTTTATTTTTTGCTTTTAGTTTTTTTATGTTTTTACTTAGTAAAAAATTTTTTTTTTTTTACCAATTTATTAGAAACAACTTATGTTCTCTTTAAAAATGTGATAAATCTATTGTTTTTGTTTGATAAAAAATTTTAATTTAAAATTAACTTTAAACGGGACCAATTGTGGGACGGGGACTATGATTCTCGTACCTGCCCCATACCCACTTCGTGGCAATGACCCTTGCCATGTCCCCGCCCCGTTTACCCGATTAGGCGGGTAATCCCCGCCCCGTTTGGGGCAGGGCCCCACGGATTTCGGGTTGAACAGATTATTTTGTCATCGCTACATGTGATTGATGATCATATGGCTACAAAGTAAGAATATCAACTTATAACTAAATTAGAATTTAAACAATAAACATGTAAAACATAAATAAAATGAACAGTTTTGAAAGCCGTCGTTAATAAAAAGTTAACAATTTCTTTTGCTAAGCTTAAAAAACTCATCTATAAGTAAATTATTAACTTTTTGAACGATATGCTAGAAAAAATAGCATATCTAAACTTATTTAACACAAAAAAAATTTTAAACATTAGTTAAACATGCTTTTAATAAAGCGATTAAGTCATTAGAGACTCACCATAGTTATCATGTGAATAAATCCTTTGAGATTTCAAGGGAGATGTTAAGGCTTCTACCCATAGCACAAAGAGCGAATCGAACACCAAAAATATAAATATTAAAGAAGTGAATTACAGGTGTCGCAAGAAATAGAAAATGTTTTATAAACTCTAATAGTCTTAATTATATATATATGTTCATAAGGCTATTCCAAAGATGGACATTTGACATGTAAGCATGAATGATAACTGATGTCGTGTGTTACCCTTCTGTTTGTAACTGTATTGTGGGAGTCTCTTTAGCTGTGTTCTTTAGTATGAATCAAATGAGTGTAATAGCTATTTCCAGCATTTTTTTGCGCAAATATGGTTATCCATTAATAGCATGATCAATGAAGAGACATCATGTCTCTGCACGGAGACACTCTCCGTGCACCACGGAGAATTTTTTTTTCTTTTATTATAAGAATGCTAACAATTACGATCTTTCAATTCACCATGTTAGCTTTGGCTCACTCATGAATTAAATAATAGTTGAAAATGTTGTCCTCTTCGATAATCTCTAATCTCACTTGGGAACAATCATTTTCTTTTAGTTATATTGTAGTGATTCTAAATATATGGACGAGAATAAAAAATAATACATGAATAAATACCTAACTATTCAAAATTTGACATCGTTTTTATAGCAAATTGGGGAAAAAATGATGTGGTATAAAACTGGAAGCTCGAGAAGTGAAAACTGAGAAAATGAACAACAACATCTCATTTGGTTACTGTTGTATCTACAGTAACTCAAAACTATCATTTTTATTATAGAAGGATATGATTAAAATTAGTATTTAACCATGTTCCCATTCGGCAGAGATTTTTTGAAATGCATTTTCCCTCAAACTCATTTTCAACACTTCATTATTCCAATAAAATAGTTTTACACATGGATTTATACATTTTTCTTTACCTTTTAACCACACATTCTCAAAAAAATCACTTTTCACAAAATTTATACCAAATAGGAGCTACACATAGTACATATGGAGAGAATCCATGCTCTCTTTTCCTCCACATCGTTATTTCCTCTATCAATATTGTCATTTTGCTTTTTAACGAAGGATATGGAAAAAAATTGTATCGATCGAGACTTTGGAGATGCCCCGATCACTGATATAAGCAGTGATGTGGAGTGTCCTAATATATGGGGATGCCATTCTTAAGCCACATAGTTTTTAAAGGGGCTAAACAGCACAAAACCCCCTACATAATACTCTTGTTGTCGAAAACTCTTTATCTTTTGAAAATAGTACAAAATGTCCCTATTTCAAACATTTCTTGTAGAATACCCACTGCCTTTACATTTCGTCTGTCTCGCCTTTAAATACCAATAAAATAGGGGAAAATGGGAAAAAGGAAAGAGCAAAACCTCCCACATATTAGACATGCTGCGCAAACCTTCCTCACCTATTGAAATTAGCGAAAAATGTCATTTTTATCTATTTTTTCAATAAAAAGATTGAAAATGATGAATATACCCTCATATTTAAATGAAACAAAAAAAAAAAGAGAAAAAAATTAATTTCAACTATAAGCCCAAAATTTTCAAATAAATGCAAACAAGTCCCAAATAAATAATAAAAAAATAAAATCAAAATATCGCCCTAAAAAATGTGCTTATGGGAGTGTTGTTAAACTCAAGCAGGTGGTTAAATAATTGTAATAAAACGTCACGAAATAGAGGAAACTAAAAATAACTCACAGTTAATTAGACGTCTGTAGTTTGTGATTAGCCTTTGTCGACAAGAGAAAAAATATTGTTGTCGATCATGACACTCAGAGAAAAAACTTATCCTTTATCGTTGGGGGCTGAATGAAAAATTTGAATGTAATTGGGGGTAGAATTGGAGAAGAACGTTAAATTATTTTCTATTTTTTGCCGGGGAAGAAGATAAAGTATGGGGTGAGAGTTTTTTTTTTTTGGTTATTTGGAGATTTTTTTATTTTAATTTTTTGATTATTTATTTTGGACTTGTTTACATTTATTTGAAAACTTTTGGGACTATAGTTAATTTTTTTCTTCTTTCTTTTTGTTGTTTTTAAATAGGAGGATATATTCGTCATTTCAATCTTTTTATTGATAAATTAGACAGTAGAGAAATTTTTCGCTAATTTCATTAGGTGAAGAGGGTTTTGCGCAGTATGTCTAATTGGCGGGGCTCTCTCTCTCTCTCTCTCTCCCCTTCCATTTTCCCTATTTATTGGGATTTAACGATGGGACAGACATAATGTGACAACAGGGGTATTTCACAAGAAATGTTTGAAATATGGAAGTTTTGTGCTATTTTCAAAAGGTAGTGGGATTTTCGACAGAAAAGACAATAGGTAAGGAGGTTTTGTGCTGCTTAACCTTTTTAAAAGTGTTTCTACTATGCACATTTGGGTTTAGTTTTTGAAAGAATAATTGAGTCCTATATAATTGTTTTTTTGTAATTAGTTTATTTTTAGTGGAATCCAATTTTTTTCTTCCGTTTTTCAAATAAATATTAGTCACAATTAGTGGATTCAGGTATTTATTTTGGATTTTAGATAAATATTAGTCATAGATTTAAACAATCATACTATAAGTACATATTTTTTTAAGGGAAAATTGTTGTCACGGTATCAAACCCTTCATATAGTTGCAGACTTTGCTCAAACTTTTTATTTGTGCCACCAACAATATCAAACTTTTAAAAAACTCGCACCCAAAGTCCAAATCGATAGAAACCATTAGTTTGACCTTTATTTGACAAAAAATCAAAGGCATGACCAATTGTTGACTAATTTCTAAAGGAAAAATCATATAAAAAAACTAAAAAAAAAAACTCAATCATTTTCTCCATTCACCCCGACACCCCTATCCCAAATTTGAAAATTCAAAACCCATTAATGATGTCCTTGAGGAGCAATGGCGGCAGTAGAAGTAGAGGCATTGTTGGATAGAATAACAGTAAAGTGCAGAAAAACTTATCAATAGATCGAGTCTCGTGACAGCACGATATATTAAAGCGAAATTGTCCGTCGATAACTGCTGCGACCTCTGTGGACAATCACCTCCAGGATACAACGATCAAATAAACCAATTGTGCAGCAATCACAAAAGGTTTTCAGAACTCTCAAGTGTACTCCAGAAATTTATAAAAATAAGAACAATATTTGTACTGTATAGAAATATATAATCTCGTTTTTCTTGTTATTTTCTAATACACAAAAGTGTGTTTATATAGGCAGAAAGAGATGTAACCTCTTCCACCATGATCTAGTATTAAGTTGCAGATGTAATGACCAATGGTAATGGGTATTAATATTGGGCAGTTAAAACTGTCATATTCTACTGGCTAGTTGACCCAATAAATAATTCCGAAAATAATTAAAAAAGTAATAATTATTTTATTAGAATCAATAAAGCCCAAGGCCCCAAGGCCCAATCAAAGACTTTTTAATATAGTGCGTGAGGCGTGCGTGAGGCGTGGCTCAAACACCTGACCTCCCACACAAATTTCACACTTTTCACCAGTTGGACACTTTATCATAATTAATTATTTCTTTCACATATTATATTTATTGTATAAATATATAACAGGCAGGTCACGTGCAAGTCCAATGTTTTACTTGCACAGTAAGCGATATAAACAACTCAAGAACCATCATCACCTAAAGTAACTTGCATTGGTCAAATCTCAGTAAAAAGGTCCTCAAAATCCTCATGGCCCAAGAAAATGGCGGCTCCGCCACCGAAAGCTGCCCTTGCCGGTGGTTCAAGAAAATTAACTGTCAATTTTGCTTCAAGATTTCATAAACTGGAACCCCTCCGCCGGTTATTGATCAAATGCGGTTTGTTTTTCCGGTCTCAATGTTGCAAAAAAGTTGATACCATAGGAGATTCTTTTGGGGTTAAACCAATTCATTTCCTATTATTTATCAGAAATTCTGGATTTTGATTTTCCAGATTTTGGATTTGCAGATGTGGGGTGGGGGTGTGGGGGTGAGTGAAGAAGATGATTGAGTTTTTTTAAAATCTTTTATTTTAATTTTTTAAATGAAATTAATTTACCCATTTGCCCTTTAAAAAAAATTAGTCAACAATTGGTCAAGTCTTTGATTTTTGGTCAACTAACTGTCAAACTAACGGTTTCTGTCAATTTGGACTCCGGGTGCGAGTTTTTTAAAGATTTGGTACGCGAGTGGCACAAATAAAAGGTTTGGGCGAAGCCTGCAACTAAATGAAAGGTTTAGTATCATGGCTGTAATTTTCCCATTTTTAACAGAAACTTTTGATAGACAATACTTGACGCGACACTATTGGAAGATGGAAAAAAGGCCATCAAGTTCGGCTACGTTAGTGTCGGTATCAATTCCGTTAAAAATTCCCTGTACTTGAAACTTTATTGATATTCAAATGCTTAGTAAAATCAATTAAGGGAAAATTGCAATACCGCTTCCTAACATTTTTAATTTTTGTAAACTTTATCCTAACTTTTAATTTTTGTCACTCACAATCTCAAATCTTTCAAAAATATGCAGTCGGGGTCCAAATGGATGTAGCAAATCCATTTGACCGTTAGTTGACCAGAAAAGTCAATTCAATCAATTTTGACCAAATTAAAAATGGCAAAATGGTACTTTATATTTTCTTACATTAAATAAGTTAAAGAATTAAAAAACCAAAAAATAAGTCAATCCCTACCACACCATCGAACCCCCACCTCAGCCTAACTTAAACTTAATCTTCTTCCTATAGCCATAGACACCGCCGCGACCTTTACGTCGAAAACTAATTAGTCATTGCCCAAAACCACAACCATTTCCCTACCTTCAGCATTCGCCCAAAAAACCACAGCCTAAATTTACCACCATTTCCTTGCCTCTCAGCCACCGTCCAATCCAAATCTCAAGTCTCTTCTAGATTACTCTCCACCATCATTCCACGCATGGGAAATTGCCTGATTAGTAGCTCATTTTTTACTGCAATGACTGCTGATTTGAGGTTTGTTGATTTGGAAATTGGCAATGGACTGGTGGGTTTTAAGGGGCTTTGAAATTGTAGTGGATGTTGGTCGTGGTGAGTTTTCGTTGCAAAGGCTTGACAGTTTGATATGGTGGTGATGGTATTGATTTAGGTGCGACATCGTGTGGGCGGCAGTGGCCTTCGTTCGACGGTGGCAGGGGCGGACCCAAGGGGGGTCCGGGGGGCACGTGCCCCCCAACTTCTGAGATTCCTTTTTTTTTTTTTTTTTAAATTTCAATCGTTTGTTATCGATTGAAATTTAAATTTTAATCTAAATAAAAGTTAACAATTAATTTTAATAATATATTTCGTGGAATCCATTACTGTTTAATTTTGTACCAAAATTTACTAAAAATTTGATTTTAATCTCCACCAAATAGGGGTAAAATAAAAATAAATTTGAATATCGAAATATACAAATTTTAGAAATTCTCCGACGATCATACGCTAATCGAATCTACAAATTATTTGTATCATTTCGAAGCTTATTTTAAGAATTATATTATGGACATATCGAATAGTTCAAACATATATCGAAAATAATTAAAATTAAGTTAAACGTGAACCTTTAAAAAGACGTCTAACTCGCATTTTTTTTAAAAAATTAATTATTTCATTAACATTTATTATTTTTGCGATATAAATTTTTCAATATAATTTTCATCATTTTATTAGGATTTCGAAATTTTACATCCTAAAAAGTCATATTCCATGTAAATTTTTGGATGCAAAATTACATGGAATATGATTTTTTTGGACGTAAATTTTCGATTATAAAATTTCTACCAACTCCTTTGTAAGTTCGATTGTGCCCCCCAACATTAAAGTTCTGCGTCCGCCCCTGGACGATGGGCAAGTTTTCTTGGGCTGATTTTCGAGTATAGGGTGAGTTTTCTTGATTTATTTTCAAATGTACAATAGGCAGTTGTGGTGGCCGTGTAGTGTGCTAGCATTGGTAGTGTGTGGCGGTGAAGGGAGTTGTAGTGGCGATGGTGGCAGTGTAGGTCGAAGGTGGCTGTTTTTGGTAGTGCTTGTGAAGAAAGAGAGAGGCAGTTTTGATTGAGGGTAGGATGAGGAGTGGAAGATGAGGGGGGTTTTTTTTTTGTGCTGATTTTGTTTGGTTTATTATAATTTAAGCTACCATTTTGCTCTTAACAAATTTGGTCAAAATTAATTTTTTTGGTCAACTAAAGGTCAAATGTTTCCATCCATTGGACCCCAACTGCATATTTTTGAAATGTTTTGGATTGTGAGTGACACAAATTGAAGGTTAAGGTAAAGTCTGCAAAAATTGAAAATGTTACGAACTGCTGCTGCTGCAATTTTCCCTTCAATTAATGTAATCTATTTTCTTTTAATTTATAGTAAGCTTATTATGTTTTTACTACATGGGCTGGAGTTCCCGTATGTATAGTATAGGGCCCATAAAACTTTTTCATATTTCATAAATAAATATTAGTCATATTTTCCTGTGTTATTTAAGGACTTGTATCAACAGGGGCAGACCTAAGAAATTTTTTCAGCGCGAACGATATTAGTAAAGATCTAAAAATAACAACGATCTTCTCTTCACTAAAGTTATGAGGTTACCCAATTTTCTTCATTTCTCCAGTTAAAGAGCTGAAAAGTAGGTTTGAATGCCTCCCAGAGGTACCACCAATAGAGAATCAGTGTCGAGATTTTGTATTAACTGGAAGGGATGAGTTCAAATTCAACTGGGTGAGTGGGTAGGTTGTAGGTGAGGGGACCTAGAAAAAAGATCAGTAAATATTGCAGGAGAAGCTCATGGGCCTTTAGATTACATACATAAAAGGGAAAAATTCATAAATAAGGTGTTTAGTTTACACCAATTCAAAAATCATGTTTATAGTTTGAAAATTCAAAAATTAAGTCTTTTTTTTTTAAATTCTAATATAATATAATAAATCCACCCCACATGCACCACCCCTACCGTTCCGAGGATTATTCCGGCGACCATTCTGACCATCACTCTTCTCCAGCGACCATTCCGGCGACTGCTCCGATTCCGACGACCATTCCGACGACCATTCCGGTGACTATTCTGGCAATCATTCCGGTCACAGATTTATAATTGAATTAGTCACATATTATTTTTCAGTCATATACTAATTTTTATACGTCACAGATTATTTAATGGTCACAGTTCAAAAATTTTATAGGTCACATTTAATTCGTTGGTCACAGATTTCAAAATTATTTAGTCACATATCAAAATTTATAGGTCACACGGTCACAGATTTCCAAATTAGTTGGTCACAGATTTTTTACGGTCACAGATTTCAAAAATTTAAGGTCACGATTCAAAAATTTTATGAGTCACAATTCGTTCATCGGTCATAAATTAAAAATTTAAAAGTCACAAATTATTCATCAGTCACAAATTACAAAATTTATAAGTCACACAACTTATTTTATGGTCACAAAACATAAATTATAGGTCACAAATTACTTTTATTGGTCACAAATTAATAAATTTGTAGGTCACACAATATTTATTGATCACAATTTATTCTTTATTGATCACACACCAACCAATTTATTGGTCAAAATCAACAAACCATCTGTGACCACCACCAACACAACACCACCGTCGTCTCCACCGCCAACACCATAGAAACACACAACCGCCACCACATAAACCACCGCCGTCGCCACCACAAACACCCCCAGCAACCACCACTGCCACCCAATGAAAATGACCACAACCACCGCCGACCACCAACAACTGCCACCTGCACAACACTACCAAAACCACCAACAACCGCCACCTGCACCACACGACCACCACACCATCGCCTACACCGCACCACCAACAAAAAAACAAGTAATTAGTCAAGTGGTCACACACCACCGCCACTGCCACCCGTCTTCGCAGCCACGAGATCCACCACCATCCCCGTCACTGTTGCCACCACCACCGACACCAAATCGCCACCACCAACAAATCACCATTTGCAACTACAAACCACCACTGCCACTACCAAATCTACTGCCAAATTCAACAAAAATACTCAAACTGTCAGATCCACCACCTCTGCTGCCACCATCAACAAAAATTTTAGTCACCATCAGTCCAGCAAAACCATCGCGCCACCTCAAGTTCCTGCAAAAAAACCACCGCCACCTAAAAAATTTCAGCAACCATCCATCTTCATCTAAAATCTTACATACACCGCCACCAACGAAGAGACACCACCAAATACCGTCGCAACTCGTAGCGATTCGAGCTCATTTTGGCCGGCGAAAATGGATTGAGGGTAGTTGAAGCTTCTTCCACGTCGCGCAACCGCCCCCAACTCGAGACGATTCGAGCTCCGCCGCTACCGCAGCAAAGCCCAGCTGCTCAGCCTCCAAGCGAAGAGGCTCCGGTCTCCTTCCATGACAGCAGCATTACAGTCCATTCACAGAGGGGAGGGGAGGGAGGGGGAGAGGAGGCGAGAGAAGAGAGAGAGGGAGGAGGGAAGAGAGAGGGCGAGAGAAGAGGGAGAGGGGGGGAGGGAGTAAGTGATACTACCTGATTTTTGAATAATAAAAATTGGTCCCTGATTTTTGAATTCTAATTTTCAAACCCCTGGATTTATGTAATTTCCTCTACATAAAATTTAGCTGACTACAAGAATTGTCAGCACCCACCCACCAGTTTAATACAATTACGCCTCTAAGACCTTTTTTTAGCTTGAGTGGGCTGGGTGACCCAAAGCTTAGTCCCGCACTGAGCATGAATTAGGCCCCTGTGTATCAATGCAACTTATTCGTTTGCTTTTGTCATAAGTTGATTACTCTAAATATCAAAAGCTAATATATTTCTAAAATTCAAATACATTTTACATCTTTCGATTATTAATAAAATTGTAACGTGGTATGACGATACTATGTTTCTGAATAAACTAGTGGCTGCACGTGCAACGTTTATATTTGAGTCTAGATTAGCATGAATAGACCGTATCGAAAAATTGTTACTATGTACTTGGTTTTATGATACATACAAGTGAGATTAAATATTATCGCATATTTATGAAGTAGTGGGAAGCTATTTATGGCAATGAAATTTGACATACTGTAATGGTATGGATAAAATTTCATGGATTAGTTTTCATTTCAATAGGATAAGGACAACATGTGTAGTTCTGTGATTACTTATGTTTGCATGGGAGTCAATATTAATTCATGTTGCTTGCATGGGACTCCATAATAATTCATGTTGCAGATGCATGTAGGATGAGAAAACATTCCTGGATTTCTAATCATTAACATATTTTCTTTAAGAGCTTATTTGGTCATAAATAATATATTGATAAGTTAATAAACAGAGATACCAATAAGAATGAATTGTAAATTATATAGTTGTACAACATGGTTGATTAGATACTATGGGAAGAGTAATATATGTAAGCAACAATTGATAAAAACCAAAATACAATGATTAGAAGCTATGGATACAGAAAATGACACAGTAGCAGTAATATTTCCATTAAGTGACACCTCCACATTTAATCTAGTGATGGATGAACATATGAGGTTTTGAGAATATTACAGCTTGTTGGTCAATGTGCAGGAGCAAAAAAGGGCTACAAATTCACATCTATGACAGCCTTTAAAAAACTACTACTGTGACCAGTTGTGGTTCTTTGGTGCAAAATTATCTCATATAATTAACCACTTTATTGGACAAAAGATAATTTCAAACAAAAGAACAACGAAATGCCCTACTGCATTTTTTTGATGGATGCCTGCTTATCTTCATTGCTGGTGTGTTTGTCAACTTTCTTGCTGGCAAGACTTGAGTCATCAGATTTATGGAAAAGTGACCTCTTCACACGAGGAGATGAGGTTGCAAGAAGTGATGCTGAATCTGCATTCTCGATTTCAATTAATGGACCTGCATTTTTTCTGTTGTCTAAGTCTTCAATAGCTGGTTCTTTTGCAGTTGAGTCAAGCATGAAGATGATTTCGTACTATGGTCTGTTGATCTTGATTATTTCTTTACGACAGAGCTGAATTCAGTAGGATTTGGTAGCAACAGTATTGCCTTCACATAGAATGCATGATCTTTATCAATTTGTGCACGAACAATCACACTAAGATTTGGTGCAGTTTCCTGGAGATATTAGAGATGTGTGAGTAGTGATTAAAGTAAATTATTCAGTGATTAAAAAAAATTCAGTGACTCTTACAGTTGCTGTTTTGTCCATTAAAACTTCGGCACGACATTGCAGAATATTTTCAACTGTTTCACCCATAGCTGATGCACTAAGAGATCCAGTTGAATCATGTAGTTTAACATCTATTTGTGCCCTAAAAGAATTATGAGATAGCACTATTAGTGTAATGAATGAGTTGTAAATAGTTTTGGTTGGAGAACTAAAGATCCTATGACCATGAAACTAATGTGCTAGGTGTGTGAATTTTACATTGGCGTTTTTTTTTACCTTGGCACTGCCATCGAATTTTGATACTTACAAAACATGCAGTAGTATGTCTCACCGGCCTTAGTAGCATTTGAAACCCTATTGCAGTTATTACAGGACAGGTACCAAAAAGAGGTCTTTTTCATTTCAATATTTGCTTTTGCTTTTACCCAGAAATATTTTTGCTATAAATGAAGCAGTCCAGATTAAATAATGTACAAGTGTTGTAGATATATAATATAAACTAAATAAATGGATTGTAAATAAATTTATAGAAAAACTAATTCAAGCAAAGCTTGAAATGATTTACCAGAATTAACAGAGCTTGGATGTCTCTAATATCAGTGTAATTATCCTCAGATGGATGTGATAACTTTGATGGTGTAAGTGCGAGATATGGTTTCATCAATGTGATTTCATTCAATTCGTCCAAGTTTTCAGCAATCCTTGCAGATTATATCATTGGTTTAAATACAAAGTTAGTTCTCGGAAAAAAAAATATTATGTAAGAAGGTAAATTCTATTTCATTGCAAGGCTAAATTTAAACATGTAAGAAACTGGAATATCGGTACTTGAAAACATTGAATGAAAACAGTTTAATTCTGAAAGAAACGAGTAAAAAAATTCAACATGTTCAGTAATTATGGAGTGAAAAGTGGCTAACTATGGAATGCTTAATTTGAAAACCTAAAGAACTTATAATCAACAGTGTACATGTATTGAAAGATATAGTCATAATCAGGTGAGCATATGTTGTACAGTGAACAATAGTAAAAAAGTTACAAGTTTAGTATAAGGCAGCTTATTTTTCTAATGAATCAAATTAAACTGGAATGCTACAAAAGGTTTGAGAAAAACATATTAACAGTTAATTAAATCTATGTTAAAGTGGAATGTTGGATCAAGAAAGGGACAATTCAGGAGAGTTTAATTCATGTACTGAAGTAATTTCAATTGGTAAAGTGTAATAGAAGATAGGCATTACCATGACTTGAACTCTGCAACTTCATCAAATGGATAGTCAATAAAGAAGTGACTATTGGTCTTTGTAGATAGAGATAGGCCTACATAGGTGAAGGAAAGTATAAATGATTTTTTAGGTTATTTTATATATACATGTAACTATCTGTAAATATGAAATTTTTACTGTAAGAACCAAGTACGCTGCTATATATATAGGAAAAAGTTCAGCAAACAAACCGTTGAAAGATGAAACTTTCAGATGATTTCCAATAAAGACTGGTTTTTTAGCTATATTGTTTGCAATAAGAATGCTTCTTTTCTCCACGAAAGCCTCCCACATTGTTAGAATTACTGTTTCAAACCCGTCATGTACTCTAAAAAATGAATCATATCCTAAATAGGCTAGATTTAATGCATAAGAAAATAAACATCAACCTTTTGTCCATAAGAACAACGTCTTGAACATATACTTGCCCGCCAGCTCGTGTATGTATGAGCCTCTTGGGTCATATGTCAATAGCAATTGCAAGTACAGTTACAATAGAATAATATGTTAGTATGAAACAGTGATGAAAAAAATGAGGAAATGGAAGAAAAAAAATGTCAAACAAATAATGACGATACCTATGTCAGTATCTGTGTCCATATATTTTTCTAAGTCTTCAAATGGAGTGATGTGGAATGTTGAAAATAGTAGTACATCATTTTTTTCTTCTACTTCCTCAATTCTAGTTGTTCCAGAAATAGTCCACTATACATTTCCAGTATACAGTTTATAATCACTCTTTGGATGTCTTACATATGCATTTGAGATCAAGTATGTTTTTCCAAGGGTTAGTTCATTTTCAAAAGCTGAAATATTATTGTCCCAAATTGTGGCATGAACTCTATTTCCCTGTTGAAATTTGAAATAGAATTATGGTGAGTTAGTCAACTATCTAAAGTGTATTAAAGATTACACCAGAAAAGATGATGTGAATATATGGCCAAAAAACTCTCTGTACACTAAAATGGCATAACAAGAAAGCAAATAAAGTCTCTATTAACTAAGTTATACCTTTTCATCCATTAGTATGAAGTTATAGTATTTTGAGGGGCTGTGTTGAGATGTTCTTGTTGGGCTCTTTTCAGCAACAAATACTTTTGCTGTCAAATTTCTTTGACCAGGAGAAATATCTGTTATGAGACTGTATTCCTTTGTCATTACTTGTGTGTGATAGCAACTAATAAAAAAGAAGACAGAGATAATAAATGTAAATACAATTGTTTTAAGTGTTATTAAGTGTTTTGATAAATTTAGAGGAACTTGAAATAAATGGCTACAGAAAGAGAACCTGAAATTAATACAACTGGAAAGATGTTGAAGAAATTGGCAAAATATGAAGTTTCTGATGCTGTCTTAGTTTTTTTTTTTTTTGAGAAGATGCTAGTGCTAGATATATATAAGCAGGAAGATGATGAGGTATGTATTACCGTGTTTTATTTTTAAAATAATTAGGTAGTGCACTACACTGTTTGAAGTCAGATAAATATGAACAGTGGTAAGGTGTCTGCAGCATAGGCTGTGTTCGTGTGGCTTTTTTTTTGTAGTATAAGTGTAACATATTCTTTATTAATCAATCAAACAAACAAACAAGTTAGATCTGTAATGAGATTTGTAATGATGACATGTAAGAATGAGACAGTGGAAAGGTGAGGCTTTGTGTCTTTCAAATCTGACGGGAGCTGGTAAAGCTGAGGGACTGTACTGACAAAGGTAATGTTGCAAGTAAAATGCCAAAGATTTTGTAGCTTAAAATCGCCAAGTACAGCAGGAATGAAGTTTCATTGGTTCTTTTTTGCATTTTATATTAACAAAGCTAGATCGACTCAAGGAAGGTGATGAAAACCAAGAAATTGAGATAAGTGATTGGAAATGTAGACACATCATAAACATATTACCAAATAAAAATATAGCCTAATTAAGGAAGGAAGAAATACTTGCAAAATGAAGAAAATGGGCCAAAACCACGAAAGAATCATAAAAGAAAACCAAAGATCTATCCATGAAAATCAAGAAATTACTGGAATACTCTGCAAACAACAAGCTAGATGCCCATAAAGCATTATCACCAATAAAGAAAAATTACAAGTCACCTGAACAAGAATTAAACATGGAAAAAAAATTAAGAAAACAATAAAAATATGAATATTAATTAGCTAATGTGAAACAGATGAAATTTGAAGTGTACGAGACAAATCCCTAAGAGAAATGAAACAGAGAGAACGTTCATCACTGCAATAGTTATCTTGGTGGGCAGAAGGAACAAATGTACTGAGAAAATGGAAACAAATGAAATAATGAAGAGAGAGATTGAGAAAGAAAGCAGGCTTCGTTGTGTTCAAAATGGAGGAAAATGAGAGATTGAGGAAGAGAGTATCCAAAAGCAATGCAATGTAAAATTTCAACCTGAGGAACCCAAGCTTTAAGATTTCGATTCCATTTGTACTTAGTTCCGTCATCATCAGTGAAATATTCCTCTCCCTCAGGTGGTGTTGTAGGTCTTTCATTGTCATTTATGTTTGACAGAGCCTCTGCTTCTGCTTCTCTCACCTTCTTTTGACCTTTTTCAAACTCATCTTCTTCATTAGAGGCGATGGGGGCTGAGAGAAGTTTTTTTAAAAGAAATTGAATCTTTAGAAACATTTGTTAAGAGTCATTATTAGTGAAATTATTTGGGAAAATCTGCCATCACCTGAACTTGAGTAATCAGCATCTTGTTGAGGTGAGTGAGTCAACAACCCAGGAACCGAGGATAGTGGCTACCAATCGCTACATCCTTCTGACCACACAAGTGTATTCCCGTAGAAGTATCCATTTGAATAATGCTCTGTCCAGATGAATTAAACAAGCTTAAGCTTATATGATATTAAAGCCATTAAGGCTATATAAACATCATATAGGTGAACTGATTGTCCCAAAACCAAGCCTATGGCTTATTTGGAAACTTGAAATTGAATGAAATAACAAGAAAAAAAATCTAAGAACTTAAGGAAGAGCTAATCTGAAAAGAAAGTCTAAAACTTAAACTAAGTAATCCAATTACAAGCAACCAAAATATTGAATATACAAATTATTTAGCATTATGATAATAATTTGCCACATGAATGGCTCACCCTGCAATTCAGAAACGGTGTATGAGCCTATGAGTTGTTGATCTAATTGGCCAAGAATATAACAACCCACTCCAGTGCTCAAACCTGGATTTGCATTAGAACCGTTCAGGTCGCCTACGAAATTCAGAAGAAAAAACCCTTATTTCAATTCTCTTAACCATTTCTCTAAAACAACAAACACATATACCATGTTATATACACGTACTATAGATACAATTGTGCATAGTTAATAATTCTAACAAGTTGACTGGAAAAAAAATGCCAAATGCAAAGTAAAAATGATGTAAAACAATAGACGACCTGAAAGCGCCATAAAAAAATCCAGGATTGTAATAAATGAATCCAAAATCCAAAATCAAACAAAGACTCTTTTAGCCAGTTATTTCTTTGTGCAGGAGCATTCACAGAAAATTGGGGGAAGGTAAATAGAATATCTTAATTCATATGTTCTGACCTGTTACGGGTGATGGCTGTGGTTGCTGTTGAGACGACATCGTTTTCTCTTTCTTCTTGTAGTGCTTTCTGCTGCTTGTTCTGGAATAATGCAAAGAGGACAAATGGATGAAAAAATGGGGGATCGCTCCACGGAGCACGAGAAATTTATCCGCGCAGTGCGGGCAACGCACATACACATCCACACACACACAAACCCATGCCAGAACATACCTCGTTGCAGTAAGAGTGAAATACACAGAAGTACAGCGAGAAAACGAGACAACGTATTTGGAAAGCTATCAACCTCAATCAACTTGGCTATGTAGATATTTTCATAATAGTTTTCAAAAGAAGTACACAATTCGCAAAACATTTCCAGAAAACATACTTTTATAATCTCGATTTGGTATGGCAAAATGAGTAGAACATGGAATTTTAATTTTTTGCATTCAAAATAGAATCAACAGTCAAGATTTTGAAGTACATGAGACCTCAACTACATTTGCAAAGAAATTTTAATACAGAAAAAAATAAAATTACATGTATCCAATATCCATAAATATTGAGGTCAAAAAACAACACAATTCCAGCTCAAATATATTATCAATTAAAATAAATATTTAAAAATACAAATGATTATGAATATGAACAAATTGTACATAGAGAATACCATATGTTAAGGCAAGACAAATGTTTCTACTTCTCTCTAATATAAGAGATTTACCTTTAGCTACTAAAGCATTTGGCTATTTACTCTCTTCACGATCGCTACCATTATCCTCATTTGAAAAACTTATCACAAATGGCACGAACAGCCCTCGATTTTTTTCAAAACTCTTGTGATGGCTAGAATGCAAAGTGGCTCTTGTAGGTAAATCAACTAAATCTCCAAATTTAGTAGAAGGAACCAGCGTTCCCAACTCCACTGCATTTAATGCTGTCAATACTTAACTTGAATTATCCGCTCTATTCACATTTTCCGTCAAATTAGTCTCCTGCATTTAATGCTGTCAATACTTAACTTGAATTATCCGCTCTATTCACATTTTCCGTCAAATTAGTCTCCTGTTCCACAACCACCATAGGACACATAGTACCATCCACATTTTCACTTCTTGCACTTTTGGTATTTTTAAGATTAGTATAATGGAAGTTGGACGGGAGGTAGGGACGAGATAGGTGACCGCAGTGTCTT
Organism: Fraxinus americana; assembly: GCA_035079005.1. Lineage (NCBI taxonomy): Eukaryota > Viridiplantae > Streptophyta > Magnoliopsida > Lamiales > Oleaceae > Fraxinus > Fraxinus americana. The sequence continues at coordinate 49,954,507 of CM068706.1, read as the reverse complement.
CTAAGATAAAGGGAGATCAGATCGTGGTGGCTATAGACGTAGAGGAATGAGTATGGGAGGTTTTGGAAAGAGAGATGGACCTGACATGGAAGGAGGATTTCGTGGTAGGGGGTGGTTTTAGAGGCAGGGGGTGTAGTGATTGGAATAACAGAAATGATTCTGGTGATGACAAGGTGTACGACTGGAAAAAAGGTTCAAACGATAACAGTGAAGGAAGGAAAATTGGCAGCATTGGAGGCGGTTCATTTCAAGGAGGAAGTTGGAGTTCATGTTGGAATCAGTCAAAAGGAGATGTGGATGGTGTAGGTAACACTCAAGCTGTTAGAGGATGGAACTATTCAGCGGATGCTAAAATAGATTATGGTCAAAGCAGTGCTGGAGGTAGTGAGTGGAAAACATAAAATGCTTCTGCTGGGGATGTATCTACTGGATGGGGGCAACCATCTGGTCAGAGGGATACAATTGGTTGGAAAAAAGAATCTGCTTCAGGAAACCAGAACACGACTGAGAAATGGAAATTTGATGCTACAGATGGGGGCTTATCTAAAGAATTTAACAAAGTTGAACGACCTGTCAGTAGTTCATGGGGTAAATGTGCAGGAAGCTCCTGGAGCTAAAAACTCGTTTGCTGATGAGGACAAATCAGAAGCCATCGATGGTTGGAAAACTAAAGAATCCAATAAAGGTGAAGAATCACCACCGATGGTCAACCTACAACAAAGACATCGGGAAAATAAAAATATTAGTAAGAAAAAGTACTGATATTTTTTTATTTTTTAAAGAAAAGCATGCACATAGTTTAACGAGAATTTTACTGGAAAAATTTCATACAGAGTAAATTTATGTATATTATTGTGAAAGAAAATCCTATATTTAATTAACCTTGAGTGAGATTTGGTCCTAGGATTGGATCCTAGATGATGGATAAACATCTACCTATTAAACCAGCTTCGATTTCAAAAGTAACTTTATGATGTATTTACATTTCCAATCACTTTTTAGTTAGTTTTTGGGTCTATTAAACATCTTATAGTCATGTGGTTTAAGAAGCACACTATTGTGTTTTCTTATTTTAGGGTAACAACAAAGTTTTTGATTCATTGAATAATTGTTAATTATATTATATTGATATAGCTCTGTTAGGGACTATTTTGCCCTAGAAACTTGAAATCTTTCACAGCATGATAATTGATAAACAAGGTTTTAACTCAACTCTTTTTTGTACTTTAAAAGAGGGAAAAAAAACTGTTTAACAGATAACTCAAAGTTATACAAACAATTTCATATAATAGTAATACATACCTTCATTAAGATTATGTAGGGTTTGCATTGTGTCCATCCTACCATCTGAGGTTCATTTTTATGTCACAAGATGGCACTACAAAAGCACAATTAACATATTACCAAATAAAAATACAGTTGAATTAAGAAAGGAATAAATATCTGTAAAATGAAGAAAATGGGTCAAAACCATGAAAGAATCATAAAAGAAAATCAAAGATGTATCCATCAAAATCAAGAAATTACTGGAATACTCTGCAAACAACAAGCTTGATGCCCATAAAGCATTATCATCAACAAAGAGAAATTACTAAGTCACCTGAACATGAATTAAACATGAAAAAAAATTAAGAAAACAATAAAAAGATGAATATTAATTAGCTAATGTGAAAGAAATGAGATCTGGAGCGTACGAGACAAATCCCCAAAGGAAATGAAACAGAGAGAATGCTCATCACCGCAATAGCAGGCTTCGCTGGGCAAAAGGAACAAATGTACTGAGAAAATGGAAACAAATGAAATAATGAAGAGAGAGAGATTGAGGAAGAGAGCAAGCTTCGCTGTGTTCAAAATTGAGGAAATGAGAGATTGAGGAAGATAGTATTGTTGTTGTGTGTAGAGATGGGGGAAGAGTGCAGAAAAGTGGAAAGAGTGCAGGGAGAACTGGAGAAGTCTGCATGTCATTAAAACAATCAAGGTTAGCTAGTATTGATTAAATAATAAAGAAAAATAAATGCAAGCATGACTTTTACTCATAAAATAAAAATGTTACGATAAATTTACTAATTGAAGGATTTCATCGTAAACAACACTCTTTGTACATTTGTTATGTAATAACGAATGTATATTTGTTGGTTTAACCAAGATTTTTATACCATCATTTGTTTTTGCTCTTGATAATGCAATGTATAACTGACCATGTGAAAGTATTGGTTCAGGAAGATACAATCCAACAAAATCTAAAGTTTGACCTTGAGCTTTGTTAATCGTCATTGCAAAGTATAGACGTATTGGAAATTGAGTTCGTTTGAAAGGGACTAAACTCTTTCACTTTCTAATGGAATGAATGAAATTCTAAGTAGAAAAACATGTTTTTCACGATATTCTCCAACAGCAATTTCAACATTGATAAAATTTCTTTCAAATTTTCTACAAATCAATCTTGTACCATTGCATAGACCTTCTGAAGGATTTATGTTTCGAAGTAATATAACATGACAATTTTCTTTCAATATAAGTTCATGCAGTGGTATACCATTTGGAGTTAGTGTTTTTAAGATATCTTCTTGAATACCTTGTTCGGTTTTATCAATTGTTTCATCAAAACTGTAATATGTAAAGTTTCTACCGCGAATTTGTTTTAGTAACATACTATTAATTTCATCAACCGATTCATTTTTTGGAGTTAAGATAACTCTATTAATCATGGTATCTAAGGCGGTACTATATGTTTGTAAATTTGGGAATACAATGTTAATTAATGATTTCAAGGAAAGTAATTCATCATCGAAAGCTAATGTTAAATTAGATGGAAGCTCTATCATACCACAAGAATGGGCACCTTCAAATCCATTACCTATAGAAAGTAAATATTTACAATACATTGGATCTAACTGGGTTCTCATATTTTGAATCAAGTGCAAACGAATAAATGAAGGCCATAGGTATGAGAACACTAAACTTGCTTACGTTATATCTGTCTTATTTCCATTTGGGACAACTGGTAATATTTGACGGAAGTCTCCACCTAGAACTATTACTTTTCCATCAAAAGGTGCATCACATTCATGAATATCTTTAAGCATTCTATCCAAAGCTTCTATAGCGTAACGATGTGTCATAGGAGCTTTATACCATATAATCAATTTTGTCATTCGTAAAAAAATCCCTAAGGCTGATTGTTTACTAACAGAGCAACTTATACTCGTATTTAATTCTAATGGGATTTTAAAATGCGAATGTGCAGTGCGACCACCTGGTAATAATGATGCTACTATACCCGAAGAAGCTGTAGCCAATGCAATTAAATTTCTTGCTCTAACAGCTTTTAAAAATGCTTTGTACAAGAATCTTTTTCCTGTTCGTCCTGGGCCATCTAAAAAAAAAACCATGTTCCATCAGTAAAAACTCTATGTAAAATTGCATCATACGCAACTTGCTGTTCTTTATTTAATACAACCGATGAAGTAGTTTCAATGTTAGTGAAGCAATCCCTCATTTCTTCAGCAATCATATTCACTAACCTTTCATTTTCATCCATGTTTATTTCAAATGGAACTAATTTATATTCATTTATGTTTTTTCCAATTGGCTCAAGAACACTATTTATATATTGTAATGCTTTCAGTTCGGCATTTTCGTAAGAAATGCCTTTTTGAACATAGTCTTCAAATATGTATGTTTTAAATTTAGACCAAAGAGTTGATGGATTTTTAGGGGCACACAAAGTTTAAATAGTAGCAAACAATCTACGTAAACAATTTGACATTTGATAAACTATTGTTTCAGCTAAACAAAGTTCACAATTATTATCCGCTTTCAACAAGCCATGTAATAGGGCTGATTCGCGAAAAGATGATACGTTAACATTATTAACTGTTTTCAAGCCTTCAAATGATGTTGAACCTCTAATATGATTTAGTAGAAGTCGTAAGTCATATCTTTCACCTTTAGATGGATTTCTAGTAACGAATCGACCAATTACATCTTTGTTTTTTCTTGGAGTCCAAATTTTAGATTGAGCATTCCAAACAAAATGAATAGGAAAATCTCTATACAATAATGTTTTAGCTTTTTCATTTCTAGAATTCATACGAAAATATTCAGTTAACATTGTACGTTGTACATAATCTCTAGAAACAATTTTTGTTAGATTATCAGAATTGTTAAACGTAACCAATTGACCATTTTGAAGGTGTAATTGTAGAGGAATAACATATGGAGAATTCTCAGATAAAATAAATTCGTAAATTCTCCAAGTCGCTTCTTATGGAGATATCCACCTAACTGTTTGATACTGTGAGATCTCATCAATATCATTGTAGACAAAAAAAAAAAATAATAAAATAATGGGTTGGGTCAATTTAAATAATCGGCCCAATTAAACTAAAATTTAATAAGACCATAAGATTTTAAAGGCCCACCATACTTTTCTTTCTAAATCCATAATTATTCAATTATAATCAATTTAATTGAATTAATTATGTGATTACCAAAATTGTCACTTAATTTCTCCTATAAATAGGATCAAATGTTCATTGAAACAGGGGGAGCAAAAAGTGAAGAAGAAAATCACGAAGTGTTGAAGAAATTCCAAAACCTAAGGAAGAGAAGAAATCATCTCAACTCCAAGTTCGGCAAACACGAAGAAGATCAAAATCTCCTTCAAATCAAACAAATCCTAGAAGATCAAAATCTTCTTCGAATCAAATCGAGATCAAGCCCAAGTTTCGAAGTCCAAATCCAAGCCCTGAAACTCAAGTGTCAACAAGTCAAGTTCTCGGTAAATCAAATTCTCAACAATTCTCGAAGTCTCGGATTCAAGCCACGTGGCTCCTCGTCTTCAAACATTCAGATCATTAATCAGAGGGTTTTGCAATTTTGCAATTACAAGAAGATTCTCATTTATTTGTATTTCTTAAAATACAATTTGTGATGTTTTCTGTATTTAATACGCGAAATCCGTCGTACAAATTTCTTGGCACGCCCAGTGGGACCTTCTTGTCCTCTCATCTTTTGATCTCAGAATTTTCAACTTTCAACCACTACATCAACAATGGCAAACGGACAAGCGAAGCAAACCATGACTCATCTCGAAAAGACACTTGCTGAACAGTTCCGTACGACCAGAGCCCAAACAAAAAGTGGGAAAACTCAACTGGTTCCACCACTAAAGAAGTTCTCCAACAAAGGCAGAATGAAAATTGCTTTCACAAAGCCAAGTTCTCGTTCAACAGAAAAGACCAAGAGTTCGGCGAAAAATTCTCGTTCGGGCTCCATCTCCAAAGGTGCATCCTTGTCCAGGATCCCTCATACCACTTCTCTACAAAGGTGGGGAGACTATAGTTCGTACGAAGAATCACTTGAGCCGGTGATGGTCACGGAGGCGACTTCGGGCTCGGATGATCGAATCCAACAAATGGCTTTAGCCATTGAAAAACTAACGAAGTCACTAGAAGAGAAAGACGCACAAAGTTCTTTGCACTCATGCACAAGCTAGAACTGCAAAATCTAGCGAAAGAAGATCAAGAAAATCCAGAATCTTCCAAAAGTAAAGATCCTAAGTCCAAGAACGCCAACGAAACAAGATATACATGATCGAAGCAGAGTTGTGCAAAACGTTTTGCGTGATACTACTCAACTTTCGTTGGCTCTCTATCCATCCACCAACTTCAACATATGATTGCAGACACCATTCGTGCCCAGTATGGTGGTTCAATGCACTTCGTTGGTGTATGCCAAGTTACATATAGTCGTCGAATCGACGAGATAAAGATGCCACTCGGTTACCAACCTCCAAAATTCCAATGTTTTGATGGGAAGGGCAACCCAAAGCGACATGTTGCTCATTTTATTGAGACATGTAACAATGCGAGGCACTTACAATGACACCATGGTGAAACGGTTTGTACGCTCCCTCAAAGGTGCTGCGTTCGAATGGTACACCGACTTACGGCAGGTCAATTGATAGTTGGGATCAACTTGAAAGGGAATTCCTAACACGTTTCTACAAAGACCAGCGGATCACGTTCTCCCGAACTTGCTCGAACAAAGCAGAGCAAGGAAGAGCTGCGGGTAGAGTACATCGAACGTGGAGAAACCTCGTGCTCAATTGCAAAGAACGAATAAGCGAAGCCTCTTCCATTGACATGTGCGTACAAGGCATGCATTGGGGATTACTCTACAATCTTCAAGCAAATATGCCTCACTCCTTTGAAGAGTTGGCGACACGTGCTCATGACCTGGAGCTCCAAATTGCAAGGCATAGGAGTTACTTGCCAAGTGATCCATGTGATAAGAAATATTCCAAGAAAGAAATAAAGAAGGACTTCAGGATAGGTAAGCCCAAAGAGGTAATGACAATTTCCACTATCCCCAAAGCGTAGCCTTCAAGGACGAGATCAAACCCAAAACCAAAACCGAGTTCGGACCCTACCAAAGGTTTAGTCCAAGCGCAGAGGTCAAGTGACTCGAAAGAACTCGAAGAGAAGGAGTATCCATTTTCGTATTACGAAGTTCCCGGAATCTTGGATCAACTTCTTGAACGAGAAGATTATCGAACTACCAGCCCCAAAGAGACCAGGAGGAAGTAGGTAAGGTCGATCATCCTAAATATTGTAGATTTCACAGATCATTAGTCACCCGGTGGAAAAATGTTTTGTCTTTGAAAGATCTTATTGTTCGCTTGGACAAAGAAAATAAGATCAAACTTGAAACGGAGAAAGCCTAGCTAATCTGCTCGATGGTTTCGTTTGGGTCGTTTGATCCAACCCCATTGCAAAATGGGAACATACATTTTCTCATATATGCGATGCCAATAAATCCTCCGGGCCGAGGAGTTTGGACCACAACTTCCGAAGGAGCCATCCCAAAGAAGTTTGAAGTAGACGGGGAAATCACTATCGCACGTCTACCCAGAATGGAGGGACCAAGTGCACCCAATCGTCCAACCTTTACGAAATTGTGACGAACGATTTGGATGTCTCTGGGATTCGATTCGTAGTCCGAAGACGAGGTTGGTGATGGTCGGTCTACCTTCGTAAGTAAGAAGGAGAAATACCAAATATTAGACAAAACAAGTAAGATACCACCTTCTACGCCTCTTGTAGGACTAAAGTTGAGGGCATCAGGTATGGAAGCTCAACCTAATGAAAGGGTAACACTAGAAGAAGGCCAGGAAGGATGGACCCTTGTAAAAGGACGTCATCGAAAGGCGCCACATTTTTCCTGTTCTAGTGTTTGTGACGAGAAACTGAGAACAACAAACAACCAAAGGAGGAGGTCTAAAACCAAGTCAAAAGTTCCAACTAAATCAACAGAGTAGAAGGTCGTCACGCATTCTTCCTAGACCGCCAACCCCGGGTGATTACCTTCCTAAAGATTTCCTGACAACGAATCTTTTACCTCCAATGTTGTCAATGTAGAGGAGAAAGAGAAGCAAGAAAGCAATTGCGAAAGACTTCAAAACAGAACAAAACTATCTCGCGACTCAATAATATTCCTTCCGATACAAGCTTAGCGGAGTCTCTTAAACTTCCTTTTGATGATCGAATAGCTCTAATCGCACGTTGATAGATCCGAAGAATACGAAGGCAAAGTCCTAGAACATATTGGATCCACAACCCGACAAGATCGTATGGCCACTATCACATTCGATTTACCTAAGATTTGCAATGGGCTCGTTTGCATAATAGACCACTCTATGTTAGTGGTCATATTCGAGAATGCAAGATAAATCGTATAATGATCGATTGCGGATCTCTTTGTCAACATTATGCCGATCAAAACGATGAAGAGAATTGGAATTAATGTCGGTGATCTATCCAAGAGCAAAATTATGATCCAAGGATTCAACCAAAAGGGTCAACGAGCCGTTGGCATGATCTGCGTTTGAAGTTACAAATAGAGGAGTTAATTTCCTCGGCTCTCTTCCACGTCATTGATGCCAAAACATCATATGAATTACTCATGGACGTGTTTGGTTACATGAAATCGGAGTTGTACCTTCGACTTGGCACCAATGTTTCAAATACGGTCGAGATGGAGAAGTCAAATGTGTGGTAGCCGAGTCTAAACCATTCCTCGAAGAAGAATCTTATTTTTGCGACGCCAAATTTTACGTGGAGGATGAAGAATGTAATTACGCGGGGTTAACCATGGCCGGATTCAAAGTTAAAGGAGATGCAGACGATGATAATACATCCGGCGTTGTTCAACCTCATCAAATCATCAGGTAAATCAAGACTTACATCCGAGGAGTTCTCTAAAGGTAAAACACCTCAAATAGAATCGACCGATGTTGAAGTATTGAGGAAAGAGTTAACTCTTCCAATACCTAGCATTCCAAAATTGTTTCGCCCCATCAACTCATGGCAATCCCGGAGACCACGAATCAACGAGTGGGAGCGACGTCTATTCGGACATATCAAAACTCGTATTTCTAGCTCATCCAAACAAAATAAGCCCGGATTGATGGGCCAAAACAGACCTTCAAAGGGTATTATAATCCCCAAGTCAAAAAGCTGTTTGAGAATGCCGGATTTGGAAAAGGAGCCTCGCATGTTGGGTGATCTCGATGCTATCCTTTTGGGTGGGCGGATCCCTTCTCATTCTGACGGAACCCTCATGGCGCAACCTAGGTATGGTTTGGTGTATGATCCAAATCCACCAAGAAAGATTAAGGTCAAGAAGGTTTCTTCGAACCCAATCATGATTCAAATCTACGAGGTCGCGGAGAGAAACTCCGAGCAGTAGAAACCTTCAAGTTCGATCGAATTGAAAGTGAGAATGTCGTAGTTTCGGTGTTTAAAAGGTTAAGAAGAGAACCCTCCCAAATGGTTGACATACAAGGCAAAGTTTCCGTCTTCCAAAGGTTAAGTAAGGATCCTTCTTCTTCTACTCAAATTGTTACTAACGCACAAGCTCCCCAAAAGTCATCTCGAAGACAATCTGCATTTTCTCGACTTGGAACTAAGATTTCTGATCCAAGTCCAAAGCCTCAACGATCAAAGAGAAGACTACAACGTCAAAAGGTTTACCCTTCTCTGAAGAATGATGAGGACGAAGAAGAGGTCTCCGTTAATCATATAGCTTTTGAAGAAGCTCCAAACTCAAACACAGGCTGAAAACTCGCCGCAACGAGATGAACTTTGAATCGGCCCCACTTACGTTTGAAGAAGGGGGACAAGCTACGTGGATGACTTGAAACAAATAAACTTGGGGACTGAAGAAGACCCAAGACCAGTGTTTGTAAGTACTCTCCTCAGTCAAAAGGAAGAATCGGAGTACACCCATTTGCTTCAAGAATACAAAGACGTATTTGCTTGGTCTTACAAAGAAATGCCAGGGTTAGATCCGAGGGTTGCAGTACATCACCTTGCAGTTAGACATGGAGTTCGGCCGATCAAACAACTTCAAAAAAGATTTCGACCAGAACTCGTTCCTCAAATCGAAGCCGAAGTTAACAAACTTATCGAGGCTGGATTCATACGTGAAGTCAAGTACCCAACTTGGATCGCGAATATTGTTCCTGTCAAGAAGAAAAATGGACAGTTACGAATATGTGTTGACTTTCGTGACTTAAATCAAGCATGTCCAAAAGATGACTTTCCACTTCCAATAATAGAGTTGATGGTGGATGCAACCACTGGGTATGAAGTCTTATCTTTCATGGACGGATTTTCCGGATACAACCAAATACGCATGAATCCGAAAGACGAGGAACTTACAGCATTTCGTACCCCTAAAGGCATATTTTGTTATAAAGTTATGCCGTTTGGATTAAAAAATGCGGGGGCAACCTACCAACGGGCAATGCAGAAAATCTTCGATGACATGTTGCATAAGAATGTAGAATGCTATGTAGATGATCTTGTCGTAAAAACAAAGGAACGTGACAATCACTTACAAGACTTACGAGATGTTTTCGAAAGACTTCGACGTCATCAATTAAAGATGAATCCACTAAAAGTGCGCATTTGGTGTCACATCCTGAAAATTTCTTGGTTTCATTGTTCGACACGTAGGCATTGAAATAGATCAATCAAAGATTGACGCCATAATCAGCATGCCGGAACCAAGAAATGTGCATGAGTTGAAGAGTCTTCAAGGAAAACTCGCATACATTCGAAGATTTATCTCTAACCTTGCTGGACGTTGCCATCCATTCAACAAATTGGTAAAGAAAGATGTAGTTCAAATGGGATGATGCATGTCGAAATGTTTTTCAAAGCATCAAACAATATTTATCTCATCCACCGGTACTCATAGCTCCGGTCAGGGAAGCCACTAATTCTTTATGTTGCAAGACAAGAATATTCTCTAGGAGCACTTCTTGTCCAAGCAAATGATGAAGGAAAGGAGAATGCACTCTACTACTTGAGCCGGACAATCGGTAGGCGCCAGATGAAACATTCACCGATTGAAAAAATATGTCTTGCATTGATCTTTACGGCTAAAAAGTTAAGATATTATATGCTATCACCCACGATCAAGCTTGTTTCAAAGATTGATCCTTTAAGCAATACATAATGTCTAGACCGATTCTTTACGGAAGGATTGGCAAATGGGCGCTGTTATTGTCCGAATTCGACATCAAGTTCATTCCACAAAAAGCCATCAAAGGACAAGCCTTGGCAGATTTTCTTATCGACCATCCGGTCAAATGAATGGGAACTTTAGGAAGACCTTTCGGATGAAGAAGTTCTATTTACTGAAATCATACCATCATGGAGGTCAGAGCTTCGATGGGGCGGCCCGAATTATGGTTATGGGCCGGAGCGGGAGTCATCTTTGTTACTCCTCATGATCTTGTTATGCCGTACTCTTTTGCCTTAACGGAGAAATGTTCAAACAACGTGGCGAATATCAAGCCCTTATCATTGGCTTGGAAACAAGATTAGATATGGACGTCCGTCGACCGGGAAGTCTTTGGGGATTCTAAATTAATAGTCAACCAACTTCTAGCCGAGTACGAAGTCCGTAATTCAGACTTGAAGCCATATCATCAATATGCATCGACTCTTATGAAAAGATTTGATTCGTTGAAACTCAAATTCATACCTAGGAATGAAAACAGTGGAAGCCGATGCCTTAGCTAATTTGGCCTGTTCTAGCCAGGACGGATGAAGATTTCTCTCACTCCATTTCAATTGCTCAAAGATGGGTGCTTCCGTCATTACTACCCAGCGATATGGAAGAAAATAATAGCGTTGAAGTAATCAAAGATGAGGAAAAAGAAGATTGGAGACAACCGATAATCAATTTCCTTCAACATCAAAAGCTACTGCGATCCACGGCGAAGAACCGAAATTAAGAGACGTGCATACCGTTTTGTCTTTTATATAGGATAGATTTATCTACGATCATTTGATGTAGTCTTCCTTCGATTTTTAAGTAATGATTTAGCAACTTGCGTCGTAGAAGAAGCCAACTCTGGAATCTCGTGGTGCTCATCGGTCCGACCCCAAACTCCATTTTCGAATAAAGAGAATGGGATACTACCGGCCGACTATGGTACAAGACTCCATGGATTATGCAAAGAAATGTGAAGCCCGCCAAGTTCATGCAAATTTCATCCATCAACCTCCGGAACCATTACATCCGACGCAGCTTCATGGCCATTCGATGCATGGGGACTTGATGTAATTGGACCCCCATAACTCCAAAATCTTCAACGGGACATTCATATATCCTCATTTGGAACCGACTACTTCTCTAAGTGGGCTGAAGCCATACCATTGAAAGAAGTGAAGAAAGAAAATGTTGCCTTGATTTCATCCGTATCCAAATCATTTATCGATATGGAGTCCCACGATACATCATCATCGACAATGGAAAGCCCTTCCGCAATAGTCACATAAACAACTTATGCACAAAATTTGAATTTAAACAATACAACTCGTCCATGTATAATGCAGCAGCTAACGGTCTAGCGAGGCATTCAACAAAACTTTATGCACCCTATTGAAAAAGGTTGTCTCCAAATCTAAAAGAGATTGGCATGAAAGAATTGGTGAAATCTTATGGGCTTATCGAACTACTTATCGGACTCCAACACAAACCACTCCTTACGCCTTAGAGTATGGAGTTGAAGTTGTACTTTTATTGGAATGTCAGATCTTGTCACTTCGGATTTCCATCCAAGAAGGTTTGATAATAGAGAAAAATGCCTGTCTTCAATTGGAAGAGTTAGAAGCTTTGGATGAGAAGAGACTAGATGCACAAATGCACCTGGAATGTTATCAAGCTCGGATGGCAAGGTCCTTCAGCAAGAAGGTGCGACCAAAACCATTTCAAGTTGGAGATTTGGTACTTTCCGTTCGCAAACCAATCATAATCACAAGAAAAACAGGGGGCAAGTTCCAACCTAAATGGGAGGTCCATTTGTTGTAACTCATACATTCACAAACAGAGCATACAAGATCGTCGACAAAGATGGATTAGAAATCGGGCCTATCAATAGGAAATTTCTAAAGCATTTTTGCACTTGAAGTGCTTTATTTTATAAAATTTTCATTGTAATACTCCTGGCCCGCAAGAGGATAACCTGTGAACGGCCCTCCTCCCAAATAAAAAAAAATCTTGTAACGAACTATGTTCGACTTGATCTCGTTTGGGTACGTAAGTGCTTGAATAAATTATAAATTCAAGTTCAGTCACAACTATAAATTCATTCAATTTGTTTACCATTTTTCACAGAAACGAAAGAAAAATATCCAATAAACAAGAAAAAGAAAAGTTCATCGTGAGAAGAAAAAGAACGATGGAAAATCAAAATCCATACAATGTCTTTTTTTTAAAAAAAGAAAATCATAAAAGCTCGATTTTATCACTCGCCATTGATCACTTGCGGAAACTATCTTCAAGGGTCTTCCTTCTCTCGTCAATGGATGCTACGCTAGAAACATCTCTAGTCCTGTAATTCTTCCAACGCGGCCTTTTTCGGTTCCTAAGAATGCTCTCCGTTCCCGACGGGTTTGAAGTTCATCACGAGTCTAACTCAGTCGTGACTAATTTTATCTTCCAGTGAAGAACGTGTAGAATCTTTCACTTCGAAATAATATTCAAAAACTTCAACCGCTCGGCCTTTTCTTCGCAGGTTGGACACTCCAAGTGTTGCTTTCTTTCGAGGATAAATAAATGTCAATTTCTTTAGAAATACCTCCATACGTTTCACCAAAGGTGATGGATCTCACAAGGAATGAGCTAGTAATCACATTTTGAAGAATTACATTATTTTCGTCCCACCAAGATCGGATGTTAGAAAATCCATGTTTCAAGACGTCTCTAAAACATCTGGATAATTAGTCATGGCATCTTGCAAAGCGACCTTCAAATAAGGGGACTCTTGAGTTATCCCGGGCGGGGGACCAGCCACGAGAAGAGCAAATTGGAGTTACCCGACGAGTATTTGTTTCTAAAGGCGAAATGATAATTAAAGCCGATGAAGGTGGGCTTGGAATTTCTTGATAAATATCAGAAATGTTAGCTCTCGCAGTCTAAGAATTCACCTCTTCTTAATCATGGAAAACATAAATGTTGAGTGCCTAAATGACTTCGTTAATCATACTTCGGGTATTTGCAAGGTGGGTCGCGAAATCATGAGTACCATCTATTCCTTGAAGTGCACCGATCCTACCATCATTCTGCTTGGCCCCGATCCTGCAAAGAGTTCGGATTCACATAAAAATCCAATCCTTCAGGAATGCTTGGAAAACCTACAAAATGATAGAAATATATAAAAAAAAAAAAAGAAGAAGAAGAGATTAAAAAAAAAAAAGGGGAGAAGAAGAAAAGCCTACCCGCGTTCCGCGTTCTAGGCGGCATAGCTAAAAATTCGCCATCTGATGGTGTATTCGGAAGACTGATGTTAATATGAGAAACCCTAATGTCACCTTTTGAAAGATTCGGGACAGCTTGAAGCGGCATCGGTTTTATCGGTCGTTTAACATTATATATTCGAGAAAGAGGAGTCTGAGATCAAAGTTTGTTGCATAAGACCAAATACAGGAAGCATTAAAAAAAAAAAAAAATATATATATATATATATATATACCTGATCTCCAGAGCTTTCAACTCCCAGAGCTAGAGTCTTTTCAGGTGCGTAGGACGCTCGATCTTCAGGACTACTGTGGTCTGGAATCAAAACTACCTCGGGCATCTTATCAGCAGGCTCAGAGGTGGGAGCAAACTTTGTTGAGGGAACTTTAATTTTAATCTTCTTAATGACTCTTTCGTTTCGAAAGTCCAATTCCCTCTTTCGAGAAATCTCTTCGGGGATGATGTGTGGAGAACTTAGCCCTTTAGCCATAACCCTATTCGGAACTGGATTAAGAACAAAGTCGCGGCTCTCACTAGAAAATAAAACCTGCACTTGAACCTTGGTCAAGATTGGTAATACTTGATTATTCCACCAAATTTGATACTCCGCATCAACATTTTGATGAGTATCCTTCACATACTCTGGAATGTGAAATATAGATCCACTCATTGTTTGAGTTAGAGACAACCAAACGCGATACATGTCGCCTGCATTGAGAGCAATATCCAACTTTCTTGGTGAACCGGGAAGTTTTTGTCTAAAGCCAAATTGTCTCGCAAACCTATGAGGATTATATGCCTCGAGAATGAAAGGAGAGTTCCCTCGACGGTAAGAGACGAATCCAGACCGAATACTCATCATGAATTTACGAAGTATCTATAGACCTTTGTTGATCATCCACTCGTACGTGAGGACGGGACGATGAGGGAATGGATTCCAAAGCAAAGTCGTTCGCATCCATCCTTCCACTGATAAGGTTACGACAATCAACAACATTTTCTCCCAAGACCGGAAAGCATTTAGTGTGCAAAGATATCTCCGAATTATAGGACGAGTAAAACTCCCGTCCACATGAACATAAACACCTCGGACAAAATAAGTAGCAGCCTCAAGCATAAAGAAAATGTCCAGGAAATGAATGTGAAATCGAGCCAAGGTCCGGGTTTGATTGATGATTCGATGTCCGTGTAAGTCCTCTATAAATGCTCGCTAATATGGGAGGAACCGGGCTATAAGTGTACCCACTTTGCCATTTTAGAAGACGCTTTAAAAGTCCCAACTCTTATACATTCGTCCCCCGGATGGAAGAACGAAGCGACAAAGCCATAGGGAGAGATAAGTTGCTATTTCTAATTCCTCTTCCTCTTCTATAGACAAAGATATTGACAAATCGCTCCAATGACTCCGGTCCCTACGGAAAATATCTCTTGGCTTGTCTACAACCACGGGTCTCCGTACTTCCTTTGAAGCTCTTTGATGACGCCTTTTAAATGGATTAAGACTCATAGCGGTCTTATAATCTTTGTGTTGTCGAGGATCTTGGGCACAACCATTCTCGCGAAACCGTAAATTGATCCATTCCTGCATGGCAATCGAGATTCAATCGCATTCGCGATCGGTGCGAAAATATTAAAGAGATGCAAGCAAGACTTGGAGTGTTGATCCGTCGGCTACGAAGTACGGGGACAACTTCTTCATAGTAATGACCCTCGATCGAAAGTCCACTTATCTCGAGGATATCCCAAAGAGAAATACCAACTTCACCAGAGGTCACAAAAGTGTTAGTTTTTGGACACCAAACCTCACAAAGAGCTCTCAGATAGAATTTGGACAATGATAATCCTTCGTGGCGGAATCGATCGTTAAGCTAATCGCGGAGATTCCTCTTGAGCGTAAGTTTACGAACCCATGAAGACCATTCCCAAAATTTTGGAAGAACAGAAATTTCTCCACGACTGACAAGCGCGCTTCCCCATCGTATTTCTTTGCTATCAATCCTCTCACAAATTACGGCCTTTGGGACACACTCCATGCTTTGGGAATGATGAGGCGGAAGACGCAAAAAGGAAAGACTGCTAGATCGGTTGGACATGGCATCTTCTAAATTCTCGTGACATTCACTAATAATGGGTGTGTGCAACTCCGAAAAAGGTTCCAAGAGCTCAGGAGAAGGATATGTAGTCGGCTTATGGATGCTAAGTTTAAGCTCACCTCGTACTCCAGGCTGGGCGTGGTACTTCACATCAGTATCTTTGAAACGGAGATAACTTTTGCCTTGACTTTTAAGCTCGACAATCTCGTGTTTATCAGAATATACTCTACCATTAGAGTTCGTCCCGGCCATTCCTAAAAAAAAAAAAAAAAAGGTAGAGAGAAAGACAGTTAGCAAAAAAAAAAAAAAAGGGTAAATAAAAAAAAAATTAATGGGCAATAAATCTTTTAAGTTCATTTATTGTCTAAATCATGAGCTTCTCTGATATGTAAATGGCCTCCAACACAAAGTGCCCAGGACGGTTGAAGGAGTCGGTCCTTGGTCCCAAACACGAAGTGCCCAAGACGGTTGAAGGAGTCGGCGAAGGAGTCGGTCCTTGGTCCCAAACACAAAGTGCCCAAGACGGTCGAAGGAGTCGGTCCTTGGTCCCAAACACGAAGTGCCCAGGACGGTCGAAGGAGTCGGTCCTTGGTCCCAAACACGAAGTGCCCAGGACGGTCGAAGGAGTCGGTCCTTGGTCCCAAACACGAAGTGTCCAAGACGGTCGAAGGAGTCGGTCCTTGGTCCCAAACACGAAGTGTCCAAGACGGTCGAAGGAGTCGGTCCTTGGTCCCAAACACAAAGTGACTCGAATGGCGAAACGTGGCAGCCTTTGTTCTTGAGTTGGTTCATGAACAAATATTTTCTATACCCATAAAATATCGCAACGCAAAATTTTACTCTACTCCAAAAAAAATCTCAGACCTCAAGATCTTTGACTTGTTCCAAAAGTTGAATCTGAATCCTGAAAATAAAAAGAAAAAAAAAAAAGAAACGAAAAATGTTAGTTACAATTTTACAACAACAATAACAATAACAACAACAAAAAAAAAAAAAAAAAAAAAAAAATACTGTTCACGTGAACAGTGTACGGCACTATTCACGTGAACAGTGTCGTACACTGTTCACGCATTAAAAAAAAAAAAAAAAAAACAAAAACAAAACAACACAAAAAAAAAAAAAAAAAAAAAAACAAAAAAAAAAACACAAAAAAAAAAAAAAAAAAAAAATTGGTTTTGGTTTCTGCCAATTGGCAGAAACCAAAATAAGTAAAAAACCAAACAATATGTTTGGTTTCTGCCAATGGCAGAAACCAAACAAATTGGTTTGGTTTGGGTCTCCGCCGACGGCGGAGACCTAAATTTTTTTTTGTTTTTTTTTTTTTGTTTTTTTTTTTTTTTTTTGGTTTCCGCCCAATAAAAAAAAAAAGGTGAAAAGGAGGGGAGAGAATAAAAAAAAAAAAAACTAATATCTCTTACCTTTATCTGTCAATTGAATCTTTTGCTTCAAAAAGCCTAATAATTGATTCATATAAATAGCTAAATATCGGGCTTTACTTGAGCCCAACTTACCATAAAATATTAAAAAAAAAAAAGGCTGTTAAAATATATAAACAAATCAAGTGAATAAAAAATTGTGTAAAATAAATAAATCAAACAACAATTACGTCAAAAAAAAAATAAGGAAAAAATCGAAAACCAAGATTTACTAATTTATTTATTTTATAATAAATTAACAAATCTTGAGGGGGCATTTGTAGACAAAAAAAAATAATAATAAAATAATGGGTTGGGTCAATTTAAATAATCGGCCCAATTAAACTAAAATTTAATAAGACCATAAGATTTTAAAGGCCCACCATACTTTTCTTTCTAAATCCATAATTATTCAATTATAATCAATTTAATTGAATTAATTATGTGATTACCAAAATTGGCCACGAATTTCTCCTATAAATAGGATCAAATGTTCATTGAAACAGGGGGAGCAAAAAGTGAAGAAGAAAATCACGAAGTGTTGAAGAAATTCCAAAACCTAAGGAAGAGAAGAAATCATCTCAACTCCAAGTTCGGCAAACACGAAGAAGATCAAAATCTCCTTCAAATCAAACAAATCCTAGAAGATCAAAATCTTCTTCGAATCAAATCGAGATCAAGCCCAAGTTTCGAAGTCCAAATCCAAGCCCTGAAACTCAAGTGTCAACAAGTCAAGTTCTCGGTAAATCAAATTCTCAACAATTCTCGAAGTCTCGGATTCAAGCCACGTGGCTCCTCGTCTTCAAACATTCAGATCATTAATCAGAGGGTTTTGCAATTTTGCAATTACAAGAAGATTCTCATTTATTTGTATTTCTTAAAATACAATTTGTGACGTTTTCTGTATTTAATACGCGAAATCCGTCGTACAATCATTATCAAGTTCGATACTTTGCAAAGAAAAACTTATTCGATCATGATCTTTGTAAACATATTTGTATAAATATTTAACAACTTTTATGGTGGAACAAATTTCTACATTAATATGACAATCATACTTAGCTATCAAATAAGGATTATAAGCAGAGGTGTCAAGACGGACAGGCCGGCCAGACCCGTAAAAATCGGCCCAGATCGACCCCGGACCGTGAGCCAACCCATGACCCGAGCAGGCGGTTCACGAGTCAAGAAGGTGTGACCCGCGGGCTTCGCAGGCTGCACCTTCACAGGCAGCGGTTAACCCGCTGGCCCGTGAAAAAAAATTGAAAAATTTGAAAAAAAAAATGGGGATTCTAAGCATACAAGCTCTAGTACAATTTCTGAAGGCAAATTTTTTTTTTCCTCCATAATAGCTAAGAAACGTAATTTTCTTGGTTCTTCATCTACAACTTCAACTGCAAATCCAAATATCACACCTTCTGAATTATAAAATATTATCAATTTGATCATTATAGTTTAATACCTGAAGATGAAGTGGATAATTTAGATATTTTACGATGGTGGAAATTAAATGATCGGACATACCCTATATTATCTAAAATGGCACGAGATATACTAACGGTTCTAATCTCAACAATGGCATTTGAGTATGCATTTGGTGCAAGTAACAGAGTATTGGACGAAAGAAGATCTAGACTTAAAAAAGATATTTTGGAAGCTCTTATATGCGTGAAAGATTGTATATTCGCGAATCGAAGGATACAAGATAAAATTATTGATAATGTTGTTGAAGACTTCAAAAATCTTACAGTTCCTGAAAATTGATTGAAAAACAAATATTAAAATATATGTTTTTGAACAACTAAATTATAGTTAAGACTTAAATATGTGTCAACTTAGTTGAGATGTATTCAAACTATAAATTATAATAAAAGAAGGTGCCACCTAGTTGAGATGTATAAGTTAAATTTAACTTTACAAAGTTATAAATAATTCATATAACATTAAATTTGAATTCTATGTAAACATTTCTCAAGATATAAAATATAAATTTATCATTTTGTTCAATTCTTAGTTTACATTTAACCAAAAAAATATTTTTTGTTATAAATATGAAAAATTTTATATTTTTATAATTTTATTTATACAATAATACGGGCCAAATCGGAACAAATCGCAACCTGCGACCCGCATGGGATCGACCCAGATGGGTCAGCAGGAGGGCCTGGGTTGTAATCCAAAAATTGTGGGCCGACCCGGAACGGGCCCGGAACCCATAGTGTGCGGGCTTTTTTTCACGCGGGCCTTTACCGGGCTCATATGTAGGCGGGCCGACCCGGCCCGGACCACCCGGATTGACACCTCTAATTATAAGGCACTACCCATCTATTATCTAAATACTCTCCTCTAACCTTGACTCATTCACCGTTATCTAGGGGTGGGCGCAGGTCAGTTCGGTTCGGTTTTTTTCGGTTCCAGAAATTTTCGGGTATTTAGTAAATGGAACCGTCGGTTCCAAATATAATTTTGGAACCGTTCGGTTTCGGTTCGGTTCGGTTCGATTCTGTTCGGTTCCATTCGGTTACGTACTATAATTAAATTTTTTAACATTTAAAATAATACTACATAAATACACCTGAAAGTGGATACCAATATTAATAACAAAAAGTAGATACAAATACGAAGTTCAATCTTAACTTTTACAAATTAACGTAATCTATTTAATAACATATAAATAATAAGTTGTCAAATACAAATACCAAAAAGTAAATATTACT
The DNA here is from genome assembly GCA_035079005.1 of Fraxinus americana. NCBI lineage: Eukaryota > Viridiplantae > Streptophyta > Magnoliopsida > Lamiales > Oleaceae > Fraxinus > Fraxinus americana. The sequence goes on along the minus strand of CM068706.1, from coordinate 49,934,461 downwards.
AATAAAACTTCGATATTCATATCAATAATTCATTTATTTGAAACCTTCAAGTCTACATAAAAGTGAAATATAAATTAGAAGTCACAAAAATAAAATATTTTAAAGTATTGATAATACTTACCAACTATTTAATGTAATCATCAGTTGGTTGACTTTCCATACTAACTACTAAGAAACTATACAAAAAAAAAATTGAAAAAAACACAACTAACAAACATAAATAAATTCTAAATTGTTCAACTAATAAGATTTAATAAGAAAAAAATTATTAATTTGTTTAGAAAAAATAAAAGAAATTGATTTATCCAATATATAAAAAAAAAATTCGGTTCTTATTCGGTTCTTCGGTTCTTGGTCGAGAACCGAGAACCGAACCAAACCATTCGGTTCTCGATTCGAATACCCGTTCGGGTATTTCATTTTAAAAAACCCGCTCGGTTCGGTTCGGTTCCGGTTCGGTTCGGTTCGGTTCGGACATTTTGCCCAGCCCTACCGTTATCACGTCGTCTATATAAAGGGTATGAATTATAGACTACAGTGGTAATTGTTGAATATTCTTTAGGGTACTTATTTTTACATAAGTAGTTCTTTTCCATACAAACATTTTTTGGGTTTAAAATTCCACAAGGATCATGCATCATATGCTTGATAACACGAGAACATAAAAAAGGGTAATTATTTTCGTTAGGAATTTCGCATGAAACAATACTGTCAATGACATTGGTAGAAGTAATTTTTGATTCATGTTTTAAAATCAACAAGAAATGAGCATGTGGAAGACCTATTTTTTGAAATTCAATCACATATATATGCGCTGCAATAGGACCAAATATTTTTTCTTTAAATAGGTCATGCTTCAATGTTTCCAATCTAGATCTAAATACATGGGATATTAAATCAGGTCTATTATGTACTTCATCGTTGTGCCGTAATTCTTCCTTTATCTCAGGCCAATTAGGATTACAAGTAATTGTAAAAAAAAAAAAAAATCAGATTTTCCAAATCTCTGAACTAAAGCCATTGCATCCATATATCTTTTCTTTTTATCTCTAGGACCACCAGTAAAGGATGATGGTAAAACAACTTTCTTACCAATTTTATACCCTCTAGTTTCCCCTGTTCCAATAGTGTCAACAATCCCTTGGTATAATTCGGTACGTATATGTTTTTGGTTATTTCTAAAGTAATCTAATCTAGATGTTTCAATTTTCACATACATGTCAACTACATATTGCTGTAAAAGTCTACCAGCATGAAGCAAGATCGAGTTACCTGAAGCCCTAATTCATAATTTATAACAATAGTACTCCCGATAAGAAACTTGGGATCTTTTCTTCGGTTTTCTAACCCCTAAAAGAAAGAAAGGAGACGATATTTTAAATGGCATAGCAAACTAAAAATAAACTACATTACAAATGGATAAAAAAGAAGAAAAAGTTTTTATTGACATGCCTACACTCTCTCTCTCAATTAGTTCTTCTGCAGAGTTCATATTTCTAATGTCAATCACATCTTCGGCTGCAAGAAAATAAGAAGGGTGTGTTTTGGTAATTCTTTTAATGCCCACGTGCCATCCAGGTTCACCATAAGGAAACAACAAATGGTACTGAAGAGGATCGTAACAACCAAAGTAATAATGTACTCTGTGTGATGATCCAGAATGACCAAAAATAGTTATGTCGCAAACTCTAACTTCTGCAGTAGGGTCTTCGTCAACCTAAACTGCAGCTATTTGAGATGTTGTTGGAAGATTGTACACCCTTTGATCGAGTTCAGAATTACATCTTATTTGTATTTTATACGTCTCTAAGGCTCCAATACTATTTAGAGAGCGAAAAAATTTTAAGTAAAGATTGATCTTTAAAATATCTATCAATTTTTGTAACATTGATTCTGAAAAGTGATTAGAAGTGTTCATACAATTTTGAATTTCATTTTCAGTATCATAAAAATATAATTGTAAATAACTTAGTTTGCCATCATGTGGTAACAATGGGTTTATGTAGTGATACACCTGACCTTGAACTCTAAAAGTATAAATTCCTTTATTCATCCTACATAAATCAATGTCATATTTTACGCCGAAGGACATGAAAGCAAAATGGTTATTGTAACTTCGACAAATAGTCTTAAATTGTAAAGTTTCAGGTGACGATGATGTGAACAAATCATACATATCAAATGGTACAGAATTAAGGCATAACCTAATTTTTCCATCAGAACAACAAAAAATTTTAGGTTCTTTGCAGAATTTCTTTGCAATACAGTAACTACAAATTGTATGCGATGGTAAAATGTAAGGTTCAATTGGAATTGCAGGTAACCTTAAGGTTGAAATATGTTCATTCTGTTTTTCAAGTTCAATTTTATTGTTAATATACTTGTAGTGTCAGTACAAGATTCAGGACCTAGGACGATGGAGCATGAAGCGAGTGCTTCAGTACCACACAAGACATCGTAACCAAAGCGTGAATCTACAATACATAGATTTTAATTAGCTTCATTTACAAGTACATATACAAAAATACACTATAAAGATCAATTTGTAATAAAAAAAAAATTTAGCTTCCAAAAACACACAATTTGGGAATAATAACGTTCCATTTATATAAAAGGTACAAATGAGATTAATAATTGAACCTAACATTCTTATGACACATGCCTATATTTCCTACATATATATTTTTTTAAAAAAAACATCAAATTTTTTTAAAAAGAAATTATTCATTTTCACACGTTTTCCGGTGACTGCATCCATAAAAATGAAACTAAAAATTGAGAAATTTTACATAATCAAAATTTGTCGACCATGAAGATATTCAAAAACATGAAAAACTTTTATGTATGAAAAATAAAGAGTAGTTGACCTTGTAATTGTGATGCACGTGAAGGACGACAAATACGTCCTTCCTTGTTTCCTTTCAATTCCTTTTGTTTTGCATATGATTCTCTTCGTCTCTTATTTTGTATTTCTTTTTTGTTTGTCAGAAAAACTTTCTCAGCTCTACCATCGTCGCAGTGATTGGAAACATGTACCTGACGAGAATTAGACATCATCTACAAACATAATAAAAAAAATGAAAAATGTTTTCACACGTCAAAAGTAAAAACTCATTATTTTGATGCAAGAGAACATAAATAAAAGGAATTAAAGCTCTCATATATTGACAAATGTAAAATGAGATAATTAGAAGTAATAGCAAAAATTTGCCCACACTGATATGCATCAGTACACACCTAAAAGAATTTTCAGTTAGAGGGAGTAATTTCACTTGGACAAATGGCAGGATCTGGGAAAAGTTGGACAGAATTTTGGTTAATACTCAGTGGTTAAATGAATTCAATGGTTTTGAGGCTGAAATGCTAAACAGGGATACATCTGACCACTGCCCTATATTGATGAAGTGTAAGACACAACAAACTAGTGTAAAGTCCTCATTCAGATTCCAAGCCATGTGGTGCCAGAATGATGATCTTCTAGATACTATAAAATGATGCTGGGAGACACCACTTAGGCCTTACTCTAGAGGTCTATTTGGATTCTATTTCAAATTGAAACGACTCAAGAACACATTAAAAAAGTGGAATAAGGATGTATTTGGTAATATTTTTGCTGATATTACTAAAGCTGAGGATGAGGCCCTAAAAAAAGAAATTGCTTATGATAGATCTAAATCTGCTAATGATAGAATGGAAGTAAATGAGGCATCTGCTAAGCTAAACCGATTGCTCGCCAAGGAGGAAGCATTCTGGAAACAAAAAGCTGGAATCAAATGGCTGAATGAAGGTGACAAAAATTCTAAATTTTTTCATGCCTGGGTTAGGAAGAAATGGACTAAAAGCAACATCAATCTGATCTCCAGTAATGGGGTAGACCTGAAGAGCCTGATGAAATTCAATCATCAGCTGTGGAATATTTTGAACAAATTTTAACCAGAGAGACTACTGGCAATGGTGACAGCATATTGGATAATATTCCTCATTTGATTACTCAGTCAGACAATGATATGCTTAATAAGATTCCTGATATTGAAGAGGCTAAAGAAGTGGTCTACAGCATTAATAAAGACAGTGCTGTTGGCCCTGATGGCTTTTCCAGCTTATTTTATCAGTATAGCTGGGGCATTATCAAACTAGACCTGCTTGATGCGGTAGTGGACTTCTTCAATGGCAGGGTTATACCTACTGGTATAACCTCAACTTCTATCACCCTTATTCCGAAAAAAGCTGAAGCTAAGGAATGGAAGGACTTCAGACCAATAAGCTTGTGTAATGTGGTCAATAAAATCATAACTAAGGTTTTGTCTTCTAGACTTAACAAAGTTTTGCCTAAAATCATTTCTACAACTCAAAGTGGTTTCACCCCAGGGACGGATATAGGAGACAATATTCTTTTGGCATAGGAATTGATTCATAATATTGACAGAAAGACTAGAGGTGGCAATGTGGTTTTAAAACTGGATATGGCGAAGGCATATGATAGAGTCGATTGGGATTTTCTTTACAAGGTGTTGGAAAAGTTTGGCTTTAGTCAACTATGGACTGATAAGATCAAAAGGAGTATAAACAATTGCAGCTTCTCTATTTTAATAAATGGTGAACTTAAGGGTTATTTCAAATCGTCTAGAGGACTGAGACAAGGTGACCCCATATCGCCTTCTCTATTCATCATTTTGGCTGAGTGTCTATCTAGGGGGCTGGATGCGCTATTCTCGAGTAACGTCGACCTTCAATTCAGATATGGAGGAGGAATCCCAGTTTCACACTTGGCATTTGCAGATGACATTGTTATATTTACTAATGGCCAAAGATCATCCTTGAGTAAAATTATGAGGTTCATAAGTCAGTACACTGATACATCTGGGCAGGCTATAAATTGCAATAAAAGTTCGTTTACCACTAGAAAGGAGGTCCACAGAAATGTGATCGCTGAATGCACTGGATTTCAGTTCCAACCCTTGCCAATGATATACCTGGGAGTCCCTCTATATAAAGGGCATAAGAAGGCTGCCCTGTTTGAAGACTTGATCAGCAAAATAAAACGTAGAATATTGGGTTGGGAGCATAGATGGTTGTCTGCAGGAGGTAGAATTACACTCATCAAACATGTGTTGAGCTCCATGCCAATTCACTTGCTTCAAATCCTTGACCCTCCTCAATGCATCATTAACAAAATTTCTAGACTGTTCAACAGTTTCATATGGGGAGATTCTAGTCAAAGTAAGAAAATACATTGGACTTCATGGGAAAACATCTGTTATCCGGTGGAAGAAGGGGGTATAGGCTGTAAATCTCTAACAGATCTGAACCTTGCTTATGACTGCAAACTTTGGTGGAAGTTTAGAGAGCAGAGATCACTTTGGAGTCAGGTTTTATTAGCTAAGTACTATAAGACCAATCATGCTAATGCAGTTAATCATAGTACTCAGGAGTCTGGTATTTGGAGAAGGATGATTAAAGCCAGAAATATTGCTGAACCTCATATTGTTTGGAGAATTGGTGAAGGGAAAATTAATTTTAAGTATGATGCTTGGCTCAAGTCTGGGATCATTCTAGGGAGATTGACACAGGATTTGCCTCAAGACAAGCTAGTTTCGGATTTCAGAAATATAAACGAATGGGATATCGCATCTCTGAACTTCATTTTACCTGCTGAAGTTGTTAACGAAATAGTGAAGATCCCGATTACTAGAATACCTGATAAGATGTTTTGGAAGCCTAACTCTACTGGGGAATTTACTATCTCATCCTGTATTAACGTTTTCAGGCAAGGCAAATCCACTCAACTTGCCTTCAAACATATTTGGGATAAAAACATTCCTCAAAAAATCAGTTTTTTAGTTTGGAGGCTCTGGCATAATTGGCTTCATGTGGATGATATTATACAGAAAAAATTTGCTATACATTTAGCCTCCAAATGTCAGTGTTGTAGTAACTCTGAAAACATTAATCATGTCTTCTCGGAGGGTAGAATTGCTAAGGAGGTATGGTCACACTTCTCCAGAGTTATGAAGGTGCAAGATTTCAGAGGTGATCACCCCAGATCTTTACTTATGCACTGGTTCTTACAGAAGAAAGCTAAGCCAGGTGAGATTAGAAATGCGATTCCACTGGTTGTCATCTGGTTTCTGTGGATGGCCAGGAACAATGCGAAGCACAAACAATGTAGTATAAGGGCAGACAGGATTATCAAGCAAGTTTATATCCTGATTAATGCACTTACTAGAGCAGGCAGAATTCAGCAGACTGGGAGGATCAGGGGGAAGAAACCCACAGCAGTTAAGTGGATTAAACCTGAGTTAGGTTGGTTTAAACTGAATACAGATGGGGCTAGGAAGGACAATTCCCAAACTGCAGGCGGGGGGTTATTGAGGAATAACTTGGGAAATCCAATTTGGGGATTCTACGACTATTATGGAGAAGGAACCATATTGGAGGCCGAACTCAGAGCCATGGAAACAGGGCTGAAGCTGTGTTGGTCACAGGGGTGCAGAAAAGTATGGGTTGAGACTGATTCTGAGGTGGCTGTTTCATTGATTAGGCAAAACACTGGTCCATGGGATGTTCAATACATTTTGCAATCAATTAGGTGGCTGCTGGAGAAGATGGAGACCAAAATTACTCACATTTGGAGGGAGGGAAACCAGGCTGCCGACTGGTTTGCATCCAAGGGTTATGAAGACAGGAAATTCAACTTAATTGAAGCAAATGAGTTTCGGGGAAGAATTAAAGGCATTGTGAGGCTTGATAGATTTGGCATGGAGAACATTAGACTAGTATAGTTTGATCAGAATTTATGTTTTTAGAGTGGCTGCATGATTAGTTCATTAGTTGTTTGATTAGAATCATTGTTGTATTCATGGAGGTAAGGTTGCTTGTCCCCCTCTTCTCTTTGTATTTGTTGTTTCATTAATAAATTCATATCTTACTGCTTGGATTTTCAAGTTAGGATATTTTACCAAAAAAAAAAACACACCTAAAAGAATATCTCATTAATCATTATGTTGATGCAAAATTAATACTTTAATAGAAGGCAGTTTGAATTCTTCCATCAACAGCATCTTAAAGCTAATTTCAATTTTCTAACATCTTTGGATAACTTTAAGGGTGCGTTTGATTGCAATGGTGGAAAATGGGTGGAAAGAAAATTTTTTATAGGGAAAATATTTGCTTAGAAAATGTTTTGTAGGGAAAATGATTTCAACTGTGTTTAATTGGTATAATTTTTCGCCCAAAAAATTTTTAAATTTTCTATTTGTTTGACTTTATTTTACATGAAAATTGTCCATTAAAGTGATATTTTTTTCACAATTGGTTATAAAATTTGTTTCCATTACCAAAAAGGAAAAAAAAAAAGAAAAAAATTTATTTCCTAAAAAATCATTTTTTTATCAAAATTTAGTGTTCGTTTGACTTTATTTTACATGAAAATTATCCATTAAAGTGAAAAAAAAAAATTACAATTGATTATGATATTTGTTTCCATTTCAAAAAAAAAAAAAATTGCTTCAACCAGATGAAAAATATTTTCCCAACAAAATGTTGGGAAAATATTTTCAAGGAAAACCAAGAAAATGCTGACGTGGTAGGTGGGGAGTGAAAATTTGAGCTATCAAATAGCGCAAAAGATGGAAAACGAAAAATATTTTCCTACTTCCCTGAAAAATTTCGCCAATCAAACGCGCCCTAAGGGAAAAAATCACAGTGTATTTTCTATATTGCTTTATTGAATAATCTAATATTCACCAAAGAACGTTTGGACCAAAATGAACGAAAAGCAAGGAAATAATATCTAAAGCAATTAGGTGAATTTCCTACAGTTTCATCTCCGAACTATTGAATTTATCTCCTATAGAATCACTGAATTATAGAAATGTATCTCAAACATACACACAACAATACAAAAAAAATACAACTAAAAACTGAAAATAGAACCTTAGAATCATGACAAAAACAATCTACATCTTAATTTACATAACAACAACGTAAATAAATTATACAAAACAAATAATCTTCTCCTGGAAAATGAACGAAAAGCAAGAGAATAAGAAAAATAACCTTACATTTTTCGACCCACCCAAGATCCGAGCCCTTTTGCGACGATAATCAACTCAGACAAGGAAAAAAGTTCGAAAATTAGAACACTGATAACCCGGGAAAAAAGGTAACAAAAGGAAGACGATTAACAGAGTTAGATCGACCCAACGAAGGTGATGAAAACCCAGAAATTGAGAGAACGAAAAATAAATCGAAGGAAAAACAAAAGCAAAAGAAAAAGGAAAAAAAAAACAACAACAAAGTATTTACATAGCAAGAACGAAAATAAATTACACAAAACGAACAATCTTCTCCTGGAAAATGAAAGAAAAGCAAGGAAATAAGAAAAATAACCTTACCATTTTCGACCCACCCAAGATCCGAGCCCCTTTCACTGCGAGAATCAACTCAGACAGGGAAAAAATTTCGAAAAGTAGAACACTGATAGACCCACCTAAGATCCGAGCCCTTTCACGACGATTAACAAAGCTATATCGACCCAAGAAAGGTGATGAAATCAATGGACGAAGAAGTGGACGACAGTGAAGAGATGAAGAGACAAAGCGAGAGAAACAGAGAAAACCCTAAGACAATAATCAATGGACGAAGAAGGGGGCGCCAGTGAAGAGATGAAGAGAGAGAGCGACATGGGACGACAACGAAGAGATGAAGAGAGAAAGCGAGAGAGAGAGAGAGAAAAAACCCTAAGACAATAATCGATGGACGAAGACAGAGACGCCAGTGAAGAGATGAAGAGAGAGAGCGACAGAGAAAACCCTAATACAATGAGGTCCCATTAGATGAATCGAAATAAACAACAAGGAAAAAAAATTAAAAACAGTGTCATTTTCGTAGTTTCTACAGTGCTAATATACTTCTGTCTTTTTATATAAGTAGTATACAAAGGAAAATATATCCATTTTGGTTTAAATTAATTAGCCTAATGCCATCTTTTCCAGAAATAAAATGAAACCAGTGAGGAGACAGCAAGATATTATTAATCACAATTAATACTTATAAAATTCCTCGGAAAGTCCGCAAATCCAGCCGTGTTAAAGACATCCATAAGTACATTGACTTATCACAATTTTACAGGTCCTATCACTGATAAGTTAGTCCCCCTATGAAACCTTCGTATCAGTTCGCACTATTTATTTTGTCTCTCTCTCTCTCTCATACGCCTCTCATTTGGATCTTCACAAAAGCAAAGAACATTGGAGAGAGAAAGGAAAAGAATAGTATAAAGTCCTCATTTTTAGAGAGAGAAAGTCATCTGAAACTCTCTCCAGTAGCCAAAAGTTTCACCCCCTTATTTTTTCTCTCTCTCCGTCTCCATATACAAAAACCCTTCCGATCTGTTCCTGTCTCTCTCATTCGTTCTAGGTACCAAACCCTCTACTTCTATCTCTACATCTCTTTCTCTCACATGTTTTACACATAGATATAAAAGCATACATTTACACGCGCGCACAAATTCACATGCAACACACAAACATGTGAAGGTGGAGCTACATGCATGCATGATTCTTATGTGTATGTATATGTGTGTGGATTTAAGTTTGGGGATGAATTTTGGGAATTTTTTTAAATGGGGTTTATGTGATTAATTTAAGTAGCTATGAGGAATTATTTTTTATTTATGTCTTTTTACAGAATTGGAAGTTTTTATTTCTGTGGATTTTTTTTTTACAATTTTTAAATTATTTTTCCCCCTTTTGACAGGTCTGGTAAGTGAAGGAAGCGAGCATGTCGTCTCTGAGCAGAGAGCTTGTGTTTTTAATACTTCAATTTCTGGATGAAGAGAAATTCAAAGACACAGTTCACAGGTAAGATTTCAATTTTCCAATTTTTTTTTGGGTTTAATTCTAATTTTTGGTTGTTGACAAATTGAGCAAAACGAATTTTTTATAAAAAAAGTTGCGTGATTTTTGGATCTAATTATATTGATCAGTCAATTATACCTTGACTGTTCCTTACCCAACTAATCAGTCTAATTAATTGACTGAAAAAATCTGTTTCATGAGATTGGAATTTCCTTTTTTTTTTTTTTGAATTATATGGTTTTTTTTTGTTGGGATTTATGCGTTTAAAGCTATTTTCTAGTTTTTTTTAATTTTAGTTAATTTTAATGGTTTATTTATGTCTGGTGATTACAGATTGGAACAAGAATCAGGTTTCTTCTTCAACATGAGATACTTTGAGGAAATGGTGGCAAACGGGGAATGGGAAGAAGTGGAAAAGTACTTATCTGGGTTCACTAAGGTTGATGATAACAGATATTCAATGAAAATTTTCTTCGAGATCCGAAAGCAAAAGTACCTTGAAGCCCTAGACAGGTGCTCTGGTTTCTTTTAAATTAATATCATTGAATGTCTTCGTCAGTATTAATTTTCATATTCTTGTGGATTAATATGAATTTAAATTCATTTAATTGTGTTTCTGAATTGCAGAAAAGATCGTCCTAAAGCTGTCGATATTTTGGTGAAGGACTTGAAAGTATTTTCAACCTTTAATGAAGACCTTTTTAAAGAAATTACACAGCTTTTGACATTTGATAACTTTCGGTAATGAAAGGAACTATCCCATTTGTTATTATCATCTTCGTCATTTATGGGAGTTTGCATTGCTGCATTTTCAAGGAGGTTTTGATGTAAATGCAATGACATGCAGAGATAATGAGCAATTATCTAAGTATGGAGACACCAAGTCTGCTAGGGGCATAATGCTTGCTGAACTTAAGAAGCTGATAGAAGCAAATCCCTTGTTTCGTGATAAGCTGAACTTCCCCAGCTTGAAGAACTCGAGATTACGAACACTAATTAATCAGAGGTTAATTTCTTCATAATTTGTGATGTTGGAATATTCTATCAGACTATGATCGCAACATTGCTATTTTTTTCTCTGTATTGCTTGCAGTTTGAATTGGCAGCACCAGCTCTGTAAGAATCCAAAGCCTAATCCTGACATAAAAACTTTGTTTGTGGATCATTCTTGTGGACCCTCACAACCAAATGGTGCTAGGGCCCCGTCACCCGTAACTGCTCCACTTATGGGTGCTGTTCCTAAGCCTGGGGGATTCCCACCCCTGAGTGCTCATGGTGTAAGTTGTATTAGTCAAGAAAAAGCATACTAATAGGGGTTATCCGAAACTTTCAAGATGTTTGAGACTGATTTTCTTGTTGTTTCTCTAGCCATTTCAGACAGCACCAGGTCCTCTGGTTACGTCTCCTGCTACATGGTTGCCTAATCCCTCTCAGGTTCCTCACCCTTCAGCTTCTTCTGGTCCAATTGGCTTCCTCCCTCAAAATAATGCAGGTATTCACAGTTTTCTCAACCATGTCCACCCGTTGATAAAATGTCAAAAGATACTTCCTTCCGTCTCCCACACTCTTTAGTTTATATTTAATTTATAACTAATACTGTTTGTTTATGTGCTAACTTTGCGGCAGCTGCCATGTTAAAGCGTCCTAGGACTCCTTTGACTAACCCAACTATGGACTATCAAACTGCTGATTCTGAACATGTTTTGAAGAGAACACGACCTATGGGAATGCCAGATGAAGTATGCATCACCATCTTAAATTCATCATTTATCTGCCGTTGTAATTGAAACCCAAGTCTCACTGTTAGAAATGATTTTGTTTTGTTCTTATGGATTTTCTATTTTGATTGTGCTAAGATGTGTGTTTGAGCATGCAATTGTCATCTTGTTTTTAGGTTGTCTACGTTAGAAAGTATATGTATATAATTTGCTAAGGGGTTTGAACTTCAAAGCTTCGACGTGTATATACCTTGTTCCTATGACCGAAAACATTAATTTATACAAAATTTGTTCATTTCACAGGTCAATAATATGCCTGTCAATATTTTACCTGTTGGATACACTAATCAGACCCATGGGCAAAGTTCATACTCGTTTGATGATTTGCCGAAGGCTGTTTGTTTTACTCTCAATCAGGGCTCAACAGTCAAGAGCATGGATTTCCATCCAGTACAACAAATTCTGCTACTTGGTCAGCATTCTCTAGCTCAATGCAGCTTCTGTTTAAAATTTTATATCGTTTTCATAGTTATGTCTATGCTAATGCTACTGCTTCATGTATTTTCAGTTGGAACAAATTCGGGGGACATTATGATTTGGGAACTAGGCAGTCGGGAGAGGCTCTGTCACAGAAGCTTCAAAGTTTGGGATCTTGGAGCTTGTTCAATGGCGCTGCAGGTCTGCCCTTGAATGTTTCCAGCATAAGTGACTTGCATCCTTCCTCTTCTGCATATATTATTCGAATTATAAGTTGAACAATTCTCTTATAGTTATGCAATTCTGTATCAGACATCTCTGGCCAGTGACTACTCTGCGTCAATTAACCGTGTGGTATGGAATCCAGATGGCTCACTATTTGGTATGTTGTACAGAACTTTTCTTATATTACATTACCCAAGTCTCTCTCTCTCTCTCTCTCTCTCAGACTGAAGAAAGAAGCAATGTTTGGCACTTGTTATTCTTATGTATCTTGTTGATGCTTCAGGTATTGCATACTCTAAGCACATTGTGCATATATATTCCTATCGTGGTGGTGATGATCTAAGAAATCACCTCGAGGTTTGTGCATTCTGTATCTCACTAAGTTCTAATTTATGGATTTTTCATCTGAGTTACTATACGTTGACAATGATTTAGGCTTCTCTTTTTGCTGCTTTAGTATGTATAATGTGGATGAATCTTCTGACATACTGATTCATGTTACTTTTCAAGATTGAAGCCCATGTTGGGAGCGTGAATGATCTTGCTTTCTCTTACCCAAACAAACAACCTTGTGTCATTACTTGTGGAGATGACCGGCTTATTAAGGTCTGATACTTATATTATTGGTTTATGTAGCAGGAGGAGTTGACTTACTTTTCTTTCGTTTCGTATCATTCGCACATTTTTCGTGCTCCTCAGGTTTTTGCACGCATGTTTTTATTTTCTTTGATTGGGTTGGGGGTGTGAGGGTGGATGTGTAGAGGTTAACTTGCTGGTTTGGATACTTTATTTCTTTTTATATGTATTGAAGTTTTTATCTTCCACAGGTGTGGGATGTGGTATCAGGTGCAAAGCAGTATACATTTGAAGGTCACGAAGCACCCGTATATTCTGTATGTCCACATCATAAGGAAAATATTCAGGTATGATCTTTATTTCAGGTATATCTAATGGTAAACTGAAAATGCATCGATTGATTTCTCTTCTGCCTTTTCTCTCTTAGTACTTTTACTGATAGGATATAGAAACACGATAACAAGACCATCCAGAGGAATATTTCATTGAGCCTTGCAATGAATTGAGAAAAAGCTAACTATTCTTGGCCTGTTATGTTAGGAAAATTTTTTATTGTCCTTGAAAAATTGAGAGTCATAGTTCATTATTAAATATGTAAAGTTAACTTCAACCCCCCAACCCCACACATGCGAAAAGAAATGGCATCATAGAAGCATCTGTATGTAATTTATATTTATGACCTAGATGTTTCTAGATCTAGTGTGTTTCCTGTTTCTATTATAATGTGTTGGTTTCTATTTATTGTTGTTCTATCTATTTTTTTTTTCAATTTAGTTTATTTTCTCCACGGCAACCGATGGAAAAATAAAAGCATGGTTGTATGATAACATGGGTTCGAGAGTTGATTATGACGCGCCTGGTCATTCCTCTACCATTATGGCATACAGTGCCGATGGAACAAGGTCAAATAGAAACATTGATACCATTTTTTTTTTGTCTTAAATTTTTTAAGAGCCCAGAACTTTAATGTATTGATATACAGGTTGTTTTCTTGTGGAACTAACAAAGAAGGAGATTCATTCCTTGTGGAATGGAATGAAAGTGAAGGAGCTGTAAAACGTTCATATGCTGGTCTTGCCAAACGAGCTGTGGGGATTGTACAGTTTGATACTACCAAGAATCGATTTTTGGCTACAGGGGATGAGTTCAAGATCAAGTTCTGGAACATGGACAATGTCAGCATGTTGACAGCCACTGATGCAGAGGGTGGATTACCGGTAGTTGTCCTGTGTACTGAGTTAAACCTACCAGACAATATCCTTGCTTCTATCTACTAATAATTATTTTATCGTTTAGGCATCCCCTTGTATCCGATTCAACAAGGAAGGGATATTGTTGGCAGTTTCAACAAATGACAATGCCATAAAAATTGTGGCTAACGCTGATGGCATTAGGCTACTGAGGACAATGGAAAACCGTCCATTTGATGCATCTAGAATAGCCTCTGCTTCTGCTGTGAAGGTAAAATATTTATATTTTCCATTTTTTTATCATCCATTGCTTATGTGTATGTTTGCTGAAATGTATTATGTATCTTCAGCCTCCACTGATGGGCACATTTGTTGCTGCTAGTGCTGCTGTTGGATCAAGCATTGTAGATCGGAGTGCTCCTGTACCGTCCACAATTGCAATGGTATGCTGCCATCAAAACTTTAAATAGGGAATCTCTGAACATGTAATCAATATCCTGGTTTCAAAGTACATTGTTAACTAGCGTGCACAAAATAGTTGCAATTCAAACTGATTCACATGATGGTGCTTCATCTATTCAGTAGTAATTAGTTTAAGAATTTATATTATAGTATTTGCAGTTTGTGGTGAAATTCTTAAACGATTTCTTTTAGAATGGAGATAATCGAAGTTTAGCAGATGTAAAGCCCAGGATTGCAGATGAACCTAGCGAGAAATCCAGATTCTGGAAGCTTACAGAAGTCAATGAGCCAGCACAATGTCGCTCCTTGAGACTCCCAGATAGTTTGACAGCACTAAGGGTATGAGTTAACTGTTTTCAACTATTTGAAGTTTCATAATGGATTTTTGTCTAAAATTGGATTTAATTTCAAATTTGGTGCTTTCTTTCTTTATTTGAGGACTAACTGAACCAGGACTCCCACTTGCAACTTTAACCCTGTGTTTCTTTGTTTCTTACATGCACAAAAACACACCCTCCTGGGCTCATACTGCACGAAGTAGCTCTCTTTATTCCAAACAGTAATTTTTTTCTATCTTTACTTAAGACAAATAATAATCAATGATTAATTACTACGATTCAAAATTTTAAATTGAATATTAATTATGTCTTTTTTTCTCTTGACGCTTCAAGTAGTTGGAGTAATTAAATGAATGCAGACACTTTTTTAACATCAATTTCCTTGCCCTCACATAAGTCATACTTAAGAGCTTCAGCCATTCAATTAAAGGCAACATATTCTCTAGATTGTCTCTTAAGATAAGGTTATGGAACACTTGAGAACTGGAGAGAGATTGAAGCTGTTAGTTAAAAGTTGTTTTATTCCCCAAGTTCACCTAATCGTAAAATTGCTTTCAGTCCACTAAAGTCTTAGCTTATCCTTTATTATCGAGTACGTCTTGAAGTTTAACACATGCTTTTAGTATTTTGTTTCTTTCTCAAACTTACTGAGCCATGTTTTAAAATCAATTCACCAGGTTTCAAGATTGATATACACCAATTCAGGGTTTGCCATATTGGCTTTAGCTGCCAATGCTGTTCACAAACTCTGGAAATGGCCAAAGAATGACCGTAATACAACAGTGAAGGTAATTATATATTTTAAAAGAAAATTTCCTGTTTCCAACTATTTTTCGTTAACACAAGTTGCTTCTAATTCAACTTTTGCAGGCAAGTGCTAATATTGCACCGCAACTTTGGCAACCTGCTAGCGGAATATTGATGACGAATGATATTAGTGATACGAATCCTGAAGATGCCGTTCCATGCTTTGCATTATCTAAGAATGATTCTTATGTTATGTCAGCTTCGGGAGGAAAAATTTCTTTATTCAACATGATGACATTCAAAGTAAGTGGCTTATATCTGCTTATGCCTTGCATTTACTCTCAAATATATCTAATGCATATGAACAATATTTGTGAATTCTATGTTCAACAATTTATGCTATTAAGTAATTGCACACGTTCTATGTTTCACTTCCCTGGTTAACTTGCTTTCTTGATTTTTTTTCTTTTTTAACAGACGATGACGACGTTCATGCCTCCTCCACCCGCAGCAACATTTCTGGCATTTCATCCACAAGACAACAACATCATAGCCATAGGCATGGATGATTCCTCTATCCAAATATATAATGTCCGGGTTGATGAGGTAGACAATGAGTGGTGCAAATACTCGTTTAAATTTGTGAGCCAAACAATTTTATGAGCCGAGCCATTTTTTATTGTTGTATGCTTTTCTTGCACAGGTCAAGACAAAGCTCAAAGGTCATCAGAAAAGGATAACTGGTCTTGCCTTCTCTAATGCGCTTAATGTTCTTGTATCTTCAGGAGCTGACTCTCAGGTAAGGTGATTTTGACATGGATGCTTCTGCAAGTGGAAAACTATGGTTCCTACTCATGTATATTCCTGTTCTTTATGCTATCTTATAACATCTATACCAGGATCACCAAATTGGGGACTGCATAGTGGAACTTGGAATCTAATTTAAATTTCTTGGGTACATCGTGTAGGCTTCTTTATACGATATCGTAAATTTGAAGTTTTACTCTTTTTCCCTCAATATGCCCAATTTTTTCACATTTAACATTTATCCTATTTATCGCCGTGATTTTTCTTGTTCTTTGAAGTACATGAAATCGTGCGTCTGGCTTTGTGTATTATTTTCAGCCAATGATGCCTTTCTGTTCCCGCAGTTGTGCATTTGGAGCACTGATGCATGGGAGATGCAAACAAGTAAATTCTTGCAGATCCCACCTGGTCGTGCAGCTTCTCCTCTTGCAGATACGCGCGTACAATTTCATCAAGACCAAACACATTTAGTAGTAGTCCATGAGACACAGATAGCGATATACGAAGCACCCAAATTAACATGCCTGAAGCAGGTGTGACATTTAACATTTTAGCTTTTGACTGATATGGTTGTTGGTATGTTGCTTGTTGTAGGTTTATTCTGGTTAATGCACCTTTATGCATTACTGCTGTTGCGTATAAATATATAGTGTTAACTACTGTGCTTTCCTGCTGTTTTTGTGTAAATTAGCATTTTCTGTGGTAATCTATGACAGGTCCCGTAAGAAAATTAAAACTACATGAAAATCGAGTTGCTCATGTGAACATATAATTCTTAAGTTCTTGCTAAAATTGGTGTCTATCATTATTCTGATGACTGACCTGGTGATTCTTTCTTGGCTTCCGGTGGTAATGACTTACATTTTTCTTTATGTGAATAGTGGTTACCCCTAGAAGCAAGTGGCCCTATCACATATGCTACATATTCTTGTGATAGCCAATCCATATATGTCAGTTTTGAAGACGGAAGTGTTGGTGTTCTTACTTCTTCAACACTGCGGTTGAGATGTCGAATTAATTCCTCTTCATACATAACTTCCAATCCAAGGCGAGTGCTGAAGAAATTTTTTTATTTATCTCAATATATTTTTGAAAGTTTCAACGAGACAATCACCAGAAAAGATTGCAATCATCTCCTTTTTTTCTGTTTCCTAATTATATGACTGTAGTTTTGCAGTTTAAAGGTCTATCCCTTGGTTATTGCGGCACACCCATCAGAGCCTAATCAATTTGCGTTAGGACTTACTGATGGTGGAGTCTGCGTTCTTGAGCCACTAGAATCGGAAGGCAAATGGGGCACCTCGCCTCCACAGGAAAATGGTGCTGGTCCAAGCACTTCTGGTGCAGCTAGTTCCGATCAACCTCAGAGGTAAACAAACAGGTCCATGCACACAGTGGCCTCTCCCGCAAAACAAACGAAAGTGTAGCTTTGTGTGTACGTGTACCATGTTTCCATTGTTAGTTATCTCGAGGGAGAAGCTGCAAGATTAGATGATACACTTGTAGGATGTCAGCTTCGTAGGGCTAGTTTAGAGGGCAGGAAAGGATGGAAATGATTATAATGTAGGTTGAGTCGATATGTCTTTCCTTTAGGATGAAATAGATATTTGGGTTTATGGTGAAAGTTACAACAGAAAGACTTGTGAAGTTGTTTGAAGGCCTCCTTTATGTCAGCAAGGAAGGATGAGCTTTATCTATGTCTCTAACTGCTTTTTTCTTTTGTTTCTCTTGATGTGCTGTAAAATTTAATGTATTCATTTGATTTTTTCTCCCCCAAATAGTTACTGATTTTATAAAATTGTCAATCTACTGATATCTGCCTTTTCCTTGATTATTCTCCTTGTTCTAGTTTTAACAAAATCTTGTGTGTTTTTCTTCTTTTCGTCCAATCGGTTTTCATGTACCAATAAATATGAGCTTTCTAAGCCTTTTTTTCAGACATAGTGCTTGTTTGGTAGAGATTTTTGGGGAAGAATTGATTTTTGAATAGTGATATGATAGGAAATGTGTGGTTGAAAAGGAAGAAAATATTATTGACGTGATGAAAAATATTATTTTATTGAAAAATGTGTAGTTGAAAATGAGAATTGATTTACTGTAAAATTTGAGAATAAAAAATAAACACCCCCTTATTACGTATGATAAGGGCTGGTTTAGTTCCAAGTATTTTGAACCATTTTTTGGTATTTTCGTTTCTCGAGTCATTTTGTATCCCTATAAGTACTTTAGTCTTTCGCTCTTGTCAATATTAAATATGGTAAATTGTACTCGGATCTTGAACTTTTGAAGATTGTGACGATGAAATCTCGAACATTTGATTTCGGGCTTCCAAGATTTCAAATCTTACAAATGTCTGCACCTAGATCCGTTTTTGATGGGAACGGTAATTTCATTGTTAAAGGTCAATTCTTGAGCAAAACGAATATTTTACCCTAATTTAATTTTAAAAATTAAACTAAAGGTATTTTTTCTTTTTAAAAAAAAAATTAAGAGAAGGAACGCACCCACCTGCCACCAACCCTGTCTCTAAATACATTTTTTTGGATCAATCTATATGTACATAATGAGGGGCGGACCTACACAGGGGCCTGGGGGGCACGTGCCCCCCTAGATTTTGAAGGTTTTCTTTTTTGAATATAAAAAGAAAAAAATTCTAAACCTACCTCTCATTTCTACTCTCCAGACTCTAGCAACCCAGCTTGAGCTTGCCTCTCCTCTCTCTCGGACAGTCAGACTCTCCCACACCGACACAAGCATTTCTCCCGTTTCTCCTCTCCTCTCTCCAAAAAAAAAAAATCTGAATCCTAGCTCGTCCTGTCTCCCACACACTTTCGGCGTTTCGTTACCGAGCTCCGCCCGTTCCAAGCTCCAACTCCCGTCCCCTTCGCACTGCTCCTGTCAGCGTGTGACGAGGTAAGTTCTCGTTTTCCTCCTGCAGTATATAATTTATTGGTTATTTCTAGTTCTATTGTTGTTATGCTAACCAGACAGAAATAACGCGAAAGTGTAAAACAAGTTTGAGTTAAAAGTATTATATACTGCAATTGTGATTTGTGAAGCTTTATTTAGGGATTTAGCGTTTAGGGATTTTGATGAAACTTTATTTATTGAGTAGGCAATTGTGATTTGTGAAGCTGTTGAGTAGTTATTTTTCATTCTGGGCAATTGTGAATCTGAACATCTAGCAATGAACCAAGCATGGTAGAAAAGGAATTATGTAGCCAATCCCAAATTTATAGGAAAATAGGCTTAATTCCTCATCAGCAACAAGAAGCTATGGAATTTATACTGATAACTGAAGGTGGAGAGGGAGAGGGCCAGCCCATCCATTAGACCAATAAAACAAATTCAACAAAAACCATTTTAAATCCATAGCATCACTAGATAAACAAATAACTTGCTTCAATTTTTCGTCACTTTGTGAAAGTTAGATTGTGCCTCCTAGTTTCGAAAGTCTGCGTCCGCCCTTGTACATAATTATTGTACATAATGGATTACATAGGCCCATGTGGAAGAAATCTGACCGTGGATGTGAAGTGTGAAAAAGTCAAAAATTGTAGACTACCGATAAATGCACGCCACATGTCAATTATGTAATGTATTATGTAAATGATTATGTACTTGTAGCATGGTCCCAGTTTTTTTGTATTTTTGGACGGCAGGTGAACTCATATTTGGTTGAAGTGGAAAAGAAGAAAATTGTAATTTTTTTTTTTGTTTATTCTTGATCTCAAACCTCATCTTCTTACTCGACACATGCCTATCGTTTTGAATCCTCCTGCCGAATGTTTTATTGATTCAAAGTGAGCACTATTTATTAGTTCAAGGCAGAAGAAATGGACGATCTAAGAATCTTCAAGTGCCTCGATTTTTTAGTCTTGCTATGAATCATTGAAGAAGTGTAGGCTTTAAGCAAACTAAGGGTAATGATCATTTTACACAAAATTTAACATTTTAATTAGATGCAAATGTTTTGTAAGGTTTCGTATGCAGGTGCTAAAAATCAGAGGTTCATGATCCTCCATCATCACAACTTTCAAAGGTTTGAGACCCAGGTGCAATTTCTTCTTTTTGCATTCGTAGAACTGTCTGCGCAATCCAATCCTCGTTCTAACAAAACCTGCAGGAGGAGGAGCCATCAAAGTACTAATCCAAATTAATACACCCCATAGTGTAAAAGATTTCAGCATTCTTTGTTTAACTTCATTAGCAAAACCTTGAAAACGGACCTCGTCTATAACTAATAATCATTGACCTGGCATTAGCACTGCTGCTGTAGCTCTCTTAATAGATTCACAAGCTTTCAGCAGATCCGGTTCTGTATGAGCAGCAGAGACGAATAATCTAATTCCTACTGGAAAATTGCATTCTGTCTGTAGTTGATCTTTTTGAAGTCGTAACAAAAGTGGAGTCTTCTTTCAACACCTGCAAATTACATCAATTTTACACCCTGGAGCAGAAATCATTAATCGGGACAAGAACTAGCAGAAGCCCAACTGGTAATAGGTTTCTTGAAGGGGCAAAGAACAGTTTTGGCTAAGCTTAAAGAAAAGGTATAGCAACTTTTTTAACTGTTCTACTCCAAACATATTTGACAACTTACTCTCTCCCTTTTTTTTTTAAAGAAAAAGAAGTTATCTTTTTGGGAGAAATTTTTACCTTGTCAAAAGAAGTTAATAACTCATATTCAATTTTGACTCATAAAAAATATTTATTTTAACTAGAAGTGAACTTCTAACATTAGCCAATATTGCTCCAAAGACTACTTACGCGATAGCAAATGTCTTCGAGCACTTTAAGGTCGCCCTTTACAGATCCTGTAGACTTGTCAAGCCAAAGGAAAACAATTGGTGATTGTGGATCACTCATGATCTCAAGGATTTGTACATCTGATAAACCTGGAATTTTACTTAAGGATTATTCTAGTGGTACATCACCACTTACACAAGGGTGTCTATAATGGACACCCGACGCCTCCTCATTGGAGGGAGGGTCGGTCCCTCATTGGAGGGAGGGTCGGTGGGACCGACCCTCCCTCCAATGAGGAGGCGCCGGGTGTCCATTATGGACGTCCCGATGTAAGAGGTGATGTACCTCTAGCATCTCCCTTTACTTAATATTAGGAACCATGGGGCATTTAGGCTTCTATAAAAGTGCCCTTTAGGAGGTTCAGTGCATACTACTTAGTACACACAACTGGATATTGTGTAAAAAATATAGGCTATTTATTATATAATTGTACTGTATAGCATAATTCATACGTTGTATTTTAAATTTACAATTTATTATAGAATGTTGAAGTTTTATTGTAATAATAAGTTATTAAAAATTTAAAACTATATGTCGAGAGAGAGAGAAAGAGAGAATAAAATTTGAATGAAATATATAAATTAATAATATTGCTAGCCCCTTCAAATTGAAACACCAGATGACATCCAAAAGCTCATTATCTAGAACAGGTAAATGCTAACAAAAGTTTGTAATCACAAGAAATATAGATATGAGAAAAGAAGTCGAAATGGCTCTGGTGGCTGAGCTTCCTTGCACAGGTGATGGAGGGGTGTTGCCGCCGGGGGATGACTTTGGGGACGGACTGCTTGTCGATCCGGTGGTGGAAGCCCTGACTGCTAACTGTTGTCCTTGGATGCAATGGTCATCATAATTGAGGCAAATGAAATAAGTGTCACCAGCATCAAGTGTGTAGTTTGCTGGACTGCTTACTTTGACATTCAGAGCACGATCACCATTGCAATCACCAAAATCTTCGAATGACACCGTGCCCACCGAGCGTCCACTGGTAAAATTGAACACTACAAGAGAGATTCTCCATATGAATAGGTATACTTGGGATTCAAAAATTTATACATTAAACGACAAAACTAAATCTCATTCTTGATACATTTAGCTAGAGTCAAGAAACACGACTTTGACAGATTCATTGCTAAATCTACATTAATGTCTAAAACATTTATATCTTTAGTAATTGCAACACGTCATGTTAATTTTAAAAGAATTACACACACAAATACGTACTGCATACAGGGGGGATTACCAAGAACGTCTCCAGCCATGAATTTATGTTTAGCAGCCCAGTCGGCGTATGCCACGTCACCATAAGGAGGAACAGTCCACCCTAAACTGTCACCTACAATATATGTTTTCGCGGTGGAGACTGGTGCCAGTGCGGTGGCTACCACCACTATAACCACCACAAGATAGGCCATTTCTACCTTCAGTGTTTGTGCTGTCCCTCTAATCAATATTTTACCTTGTATATAGAACGAACAAGGAAAATCTTAGCAATTGGCTGGCCTTGTGGAGTTGTCAGAGGGGAGTTTTCATAAGAAACCAAGTGGAAATTCAATTGGGCATCAGCATGAGTAGAAGTCAACACGGCAAGAAGATTTAAAATTTTTGATAAGCACGTTATGCTTAAAATATTTAAAGAGTTACCAGTCTTAACTTTTGATTTAATTTTATACAGTTGATGAATTAGATCAAGTTCCATTATGTGCATAAAACTCAGGTTCTTCAGCCAAAAATAAATTCGGAGGCTCCCCAGATTGGTTAGAACTTAGACATGAGGTAGATGACGGGCTCATTGGAGTTTGGACTACTCCAACTAATAATCTCACATTTTGGGACGGAACCTCAATGATAAGTTCATGAGAAACATTTTAATGATCTAGTGACCCCCACCAGATAAATCGGATTAAGAGGAAAGACGAGGACGATTCGTCACCTCATCATGTAACAGTTTATTTTCTCCGTATCTAAAAATATTGTTACATGAGAAATAGATTCACGATTGATGTGGCTGCCATTATGCTCGAGCATAATGAACTCGAGCTTCACCCGTTCTGTGCAACACGCCCTTATTCCTCGGGTAAGCACGCGGTGCTCAAGCATGCCCCATGATGCTCGAGCATATACGCCATTAGTTTTGATTGGTTTGGTGGCAACAGTCCAGAAGATGTGTGCCCGAGGATGCCCCCAAATATTGTTGCGTCCTCGAGCCTTTTCCTTAGCTCAAAGGTTCCGTTAGACATAGGACCGATTTTACTCTTTAAGAATTCTAAGTCTATCAAAATACCTTGAGTTAGGATTCCTGTGCCACGAAGGAGTCTACATTAATGAGTGTTGTAGTCAAATTGTGACTAGATCTATAGTTGCAGAACAATACACATCTCAAGTAGAACTCCCTAGGATAAAGACACGTAGCAAACCAAGTTCAACCAGGAATGAGCTACCTACATCTATAAATATAAGACCACAATTCATTATTCAGGTACGTTTTTTACATACAATTTCAGCACTCAAGCTTTTTCATCTTCTCTCTCTGAATTAAGCATTGGAGGGACGACAATGATACACTTCGACGCCTTTGTTTCAGATACCAGAAGATCACGTTCTTGCTCATTCTCAGTCGTCAAACTCAGAATTCATCGGGTGCGATTTTTTGTAGCATCAACGATCTTGAAAGAAATATCATTCTTATTAATATCTAGGATAATATGCGTTTGTTATTATTGCTGAAAGTAATAAAATTTTTAAAAAGTTAATTATCACGAGAGAGAGATGAAAAAATAAGCAGTAACGTCTGGGGTGGCTGAGCATCCTTGCACGGGTGGTGGCTCGGGAAAAGGATTGGTTGTGGAAGATCCTGCGGGGGGATGCTGTGACTTCTAACTGTTGCCCTTGGATGCAATGGTCACTTATGAGGCACATGAAATAATTGTCACCACAATCTAGTGTGTAATTTGCCGGACTATTTATTGTAACACTGATTACATGACGAATGTTGCAGGCATTGAAATAAGGGTAAAATCATTCGTACACGGGGGTTTACACCCCCGTTTACACTCCCCTCACATGAGGGGAGGGCCCACGATAAATAAAATAATCGTGCCCCCCTATTGTGAGGGGACGGTGGGCCCCAGTAAACGGGGGTGTAAACCCCCATGTACGAATAGCATGGTCCAATAATCCAATCACTCTACCACTGTCTGTCCTCTAGTAAAATTGAAGACTACAACAGAGATTGTTCATTTAATACATTAAAAGTTCAGACAGGAATAAAATCACGACATATTAAGTCCCAGCTTGATGTAGATTAAAATCATATTTTTAGTAAATTTTGATAAAAATTGATGAAATGTGTAGTTGAAAAGTTGTGGATCCCGTGAAATATGTGGTTAAGATTAATTGTAGATTTTAATTTGAGATTTTACTTTGATTTTAATCCAAACCAAATAGGGGCTAAGTTTTGGGATCAAATATCAAGGTTGGGTTTTTGTTCTTCCATTTTGTAATTCACTAAATTATTGTTTCTTTCTCCTTTTCTATTTGAAAATGAGAATAGTTTTTTTATGGGTTCTTGTTGTTTGGATTTTGTTAAGGCAAGTGTTTTGGGATTCAATCTTGTAACTTTTGTTTGTTGATGGATAACATTCCAAGGCCCTGTTTGGGTGAGAATCTCAAAATTCTACGGTAAATCAGTTCTTATTTTCAACCACACATTTTTCAATAAAATATTATTTTCCATCACATCAATAATTTTTTCTTCTTTTTCAACCACACTTTCCCATCATATCACTATTTAAAATCAATTCTTCTCCCAAACAAGCACCAAATATGGGATAGGTTGATTTGGGGCAGAACACATTATCTTCATTCGTGATTGGATATGGACTCGAGATGGTGGCAAAGCTTGGTTTAGGTGATGGCTTTATTTGGCTTGGGAGATTGAAGATGATGGGTGATTGTGGTGAGGTTGATAGAGAATTTTCGATAGTATGTGGGTAGGAATTTTCTGGGGGTGGTGTTTGCGCTTAGATGGTGGTCAGAGGTGTGTGTGGGTGTGTGTGGAGATGGTTATTGGTGTGGCTGTGTTTTCAATTTTCTTTTTCATTTTTTTCCGTTTCTTTATTATTATTATTTTCTTTTCTTTTCGTTTCTTTTGTTTTTTACTTTTTCTTCTTTATTAATTTGTTTTAAATCATAGAAAGGCTACAATGATCATTTTGTTAAAAAAAATTACTTTTTAATTGTCAAACTAACTGTTTCTATAACAAAAGGACTTCATGCATAGACGTTATATAAGTGTATGGGCGACATTTTCAGCCCCAAAATGCATTTTGTTATCATATCAAGCCATCAATTCTTACAAGTGTCATATTTGTGAGTAATATTAGTGCCAATTTTTCGATTTTACCCTCTTGTAGTTCAGAGTGCTTTTGTGGGAAGAGAAACCCGTTGGACACAAGGGCAATTGTGAAATTTTATTTTCAAATGTCTTAAATTAGTACATGTCTTAGTCAAAATTGTCAGAATAAATGAAGAAAGGACTTTTAAACTATCACTTTTCTTCCAAAAAAGAGGTGAAAAATCTGGCCCGAACAAGCGCTTAGACATGCTGGTGCTACAATTCAAAGATTCAAAACTCAACTATCATAGCTTTCAAATGTTCCGAGATTTAACCGTTAGTCTTGTGAGTTTTCTTGTTCCAATCAAACAACTAGAGAGAGAGAGAGATAGTCTTCTTTTTGCAAGTATTTTGTTGAAATTTGATTGTCCAATGATAATGTTGCTACAGTGATAGAGCCAATGACAGACTCAATGGCAAAATAGACACGTGTCAATATATGATTGAACAATTTGAAAAAAAAAAAACACAACACAACAGTACAACACTCAATCCCAACCTGTTGCAACACTCTATCACCTCACCTCGTGTCATGACCCTGGTCAAGAAGCATTATTCTAATGGGGTGAGTTGTAAGCAACACTCAAATTTTTTTATAAACAAGTAATTCTTTAATTTCATTTTAAATTTTTCGACATTTCTAAGCAACGGGCATGAAACTTGGGCCGTACAGAACCTGCCTTCGTAGGCGAGTCAATACACTACACCTCCCTTAATAAAAAAAAGGATGAGCCACATTCTTGACAGCTCCCACCTGCTCTACCCTGAACCTTGGTGAAGGAAGTAAATCGCAGATTATGTCTCCAATGGTACAGGGTAGAAGGCTGCTTGTACCCTTACACTTACCCAATGGCCAAATCCATATTTCAGGATTCGAACTCTTGACGCAGCAGCCTCAAGCAAAGATAGAGTTTTTCTACTTTCTCATTTTACCACTTGGAGATGTGCTCTGAGGGCCACTACACCTCCCTTAATAGGTTGGTCCTTGGATGGGCTTTTAACGAGTTGACTTGTCGCCAATTGTTGAACTAGGTTTTTAAGTTTAATTTCAAAAATCAATTTAAGGTTTATTTGTACAAAATTCAGGTTATAATTCCACATTTTAATATTAATAATATTATTATAAAATTAAATTAATCCATATATCCACCCTACTCCACCAGATTTCACTCCCTAACCCTAATCGTTTTCTCCTTTCCTTTTCTCTCTTTACCACACACCACATCCTGGAGGCACCGTCGTTGTATTGTTCATGATGTTGTGACGATGTCGCTCTAAGAGCTAGTTAAACTGTTGTATAAAGACGATGGCGTCATCTGTGCGCATCGCTACTCCAGCAGCTGTGAGCACTGCGCGATGCTGCTGTTGCGACGCTCGCTCGATATTGTTGCACAGCAACGTTAGCATAGTCTACGCGCATTGTCGTTGTAGCAGCGACGCTGCCACTAGTGGTGTTTGTGATGACAGCCTGAGTCCGTTGGTACCGCTACAGTTGGTGGTTTTTGTAATGTTTTGCGGTTGGTGGAGTGTGCAATGGTTGTGCACTGATTTTGGTGGTGGTGTTTTCAATTGATGGTGATGGAGTGGAGATGGTGATAATGTTGGCTGTGCTTGTGGTGCCAGTGCTAAAGGTGGTGGTAGTGTGGTGTGGTGTGGGATGGTGGTGGTAGCGGCTGTGGTGGTGGTGATGGTGGTGGTGGTGGTGGCGACGGTGCTGTGGTATGGGCTGATGGTTATGACCAATTACTTGGTTGATTGTGACCAATAAATAATATGTTATATAAAAAATGTTAGATTCCTACTAAATTTATAATCGCGACTCACAATTTGTTAAGTTGTGGCCAATTAATTTAATAATTGGTGATCAATAAGTAACTATGACCAATTAATTTGATAATTTGTGACCGTGGAATAACTTGTGACTTGAAATTTGTGATTTGTGACCTTAAAATAAGTCGTGTGATTTGTGATCGAAAAATAATATGTGACATATTAATTTGAAAATTTGTGACCGATAAATAACGTAACCTATTAATTTAATGAATTTTGACTGATAAATAAATTGCAAATTACAAAATTTGTAATTTGTAATTAAGGAATAATACGTGGCCCATTAATTTGATAATTTATAATTGAGAAATAAATTGTGACTTATGAAATTTATAATTTATGACAGTGACGTCCATAAATATAATAGTATGACCTTAATATATCCAATTAATTATTTAATTAAGACCTGATTTTTGAAATATTAAACCTCATTTCTTAATTTTAAAATTGCATTTTACAACCACCTTATATATGTAATGTTCCTCGCCAATTTGCGCTGGATATTATTTGCCCTATTAGGAATCATATTCCTACATAGATCAGTCTTTTAAGTTTTAAACAGCATAAAACTATCATTTTATGCATATATTCTTAATCAAAATATATAAAATTAAAACCAAAAAAGAAAAATAAATGAAAAAATGTCATACTTCCACCCATAGCCACAATCACCGCCACCACTAATAGAAGGGATAAATTTCCCCTTGTTCGACCTAAAGGATGGATTTCTTCCCCTTAAACTCTACATAAAAATTGGTAGTGAATGAAAGGTTTTGATAAATGGCGATGAAACAGGTGAAATTCACCCCACCCCTCCCCTCCCCTCAAAACGCTGCCAAAAATGGTAGCGAACAATGTGGCAAATTAGGGAGAGAAATTTTCCATGATTTCGGATTATTTTTTTTTCATTTTTCACTTTTGAATATTTTATTAAGAATAAAGATTGACAATTTTAATTTTTTAATGTGTTGGTTAAATAGAAAAATGGAATGACCACGGGCAGACCCGGGGGTCCTAGGGGTCACGTGAATCCCCCAACTTTAGAGATTTTTTTTTTTTTGTTGATAAAGTCCTGTTAAGTATCAATTGAAATCTAATTTTTTTTTTTTCTCATTCCCATTAAAAAAAAAAACTAAAATTTTTCAAATTTGACTAGTTTAATAAGAAGTAAAAAAACAAGTATACATAAATCATTATGAAAATGTTGATGAGCAACCCAGTTAATTCATTCATTTAAGATAGAATCGTGAAAAACTTTGACACGGGTTGCATCGAGATAGCAGATCTCGAGTTTGAAAGGCCGTCCTCTTGGTTGGATTGCCTCTAGTGGCAAATCAATCCAAACCATGAAACGGATTGTCACGTCGTACTTTACTCGTGTTAAATTCAGGTCACGTGCGGCTCGCCCGACACAGTCACAATGTATTGGCTTATTTTTCATCACTTCACGTGCTCTTCAGGTGGTATTCACATGAAAGTAGGACCAAAAACTGTTTCTTGGGTAAAACCCTAGTTAAGAAGACTGATTCTCGGAATTATTTTCATTTCAAAAAAGGAAAGATTTTCCTCTCAAGTCAAGAGGTCCCCTCTATTCGCATAAACAACAAACCAACCACCTAAAAACATTATCTGAAACGAATATTGTGCATCTTTTGGCCGTGCTTAAAATATCTACTTATAAGTAAATAAATAATAGATTTGAAGAAAATCGATGCACTTATTTCTCCACTAAAAAAGTCGTCTATAATTAATTATTTCATCTAAAAATTAAAAATATTAGAACATTATCATATTTATTCATTTAAATCTTCGGACGTAGCCTTAGAATGAAAAGAAAAACATGAGTTAGATACAAATCAATATCGATTAACAAATTTAGAAGGATTTCAAAAGCATTATAAATTATATATATAAATTTATAATTTTTTCCTGAAGCTGAGACATTGTTGCACATATCTACCACTTTAGCAAATATTAATAGTATGACAGTTGCACCTTGTACTTACGTATGACAGTTGCACCTTGTAATGTAACGATACCTTTCAATTTTCATCATGATCATCCAATTTCAAATAAAAACAAATTGGAAATATACCATAGTAACCAAATCCAAATGTTCAGCTAATGAGAGAAGGAAAACAGAACTTTCAAAGAAAAATATCTTTGACAAAAAAAGTTACTTAAAAAATAACTTTTAAACTTTGTTTGGCTAAATTTAAAAGTCAGTTTTAAATATTTTACTTCTTTTTAACGCTTAGCCATGCTCAAACACCAGAATTTGTATGGAATAGAGAGGACTATCTTTCTCAATGCTACACTTACCAAAAATGGTTGATAAACACTTTGATCAAACACTCAAAATAGGGGGAGGGCCTACATTTTTTTGGAATTTTTTATTCACGCGAGCCCGTACGCATGTAAGAGGTTGTCAAACTCGTTGTCATCCACTTTCAATACAAATGGAAAAACCCCAAAAATTGGCTGTCTGGAGGTACCCACAAATTTGAAAACCACCGAATATCAGAAAAATCGTACCTCTCTCTCTCTCTCTCTCTCTCTATGATTCTATCGTATTTATGTTTGATTTTTGGAAGGCATGTCCTTTTCTTGAACACACATTACTCCCTCCATCTCTCAAGCCCTAACCCTATAAATATGAAAGTATCACACACAAGTCACTTCCAACACCCTGTATCTATCTTCTAGCTAGCTAGAAGTCATTGCTATCCTCTACTTTTGTCCATGTAAGTGCCTAACCACATTGTTATATCCTAATTCTCATATATTTTATTTCTATATGCATCGTCTTCTGTTTTGCAATATTCTTGCTTGTGTCCTATGCTTTACCGTTGTGGGGAGAGAGAGAGAGAGAGAGGCTCTGTGTGTGTGTGTGTGTGTGTGTACTTGTCAGTGTGTGAGTGTGAAGCATCTATTTTCCAATGTTCTATGAAAAAGGGTTTTAGGATTTAAAGGCACCCTAAATTTATTGACAACAAGAATTAATTATTTTTTCTTGGTAATTCTCTTTGCTGATTTTCTGTTAATTTGTTCTTTTTTGGTCCTTTTTTCATGTGCATTTATATTATAAATTCTTCCCAGAGGAGGCTAAATATACAATAGCAGCCAAATTAAGTTTATTATTATTATTATTGTTGCTAATATTCTTAAGTTTGAAAAAGCAGGGCTACTGACACACATTGCTTTACCTCATTGGATGAAGAAATAGTGACATCTGACGACGTCTCAGAGAATTTGAACCAAGTAAGATAATATTGAAGTGGGAAAAACATGTGTTCCATTCCATATATATTGATGCTGATGCATTGTCCACGAGTAAATTAAATTGTTAAATTTCTATTCTGATAAAAATTGAAGGAAATATATATCCAGTATATAGAGGCATAAACTCAGGTTCTTCAGCCAAGTTAACATATCTTTGAAATTAAAAGAAATATTTCCTGATTATGATGGGGGACAGCCAAACAGAGACAATAAATCTCAAGACGTTTTCTTCTTTCACTGCATTTCTGGGTGCGTGGTAGAATTTTTTGTCAACTGGAAGAAGGCTAAATGGAGAAGAGAGCACAGCCATGTATAAACTCATTGCTCGGATCTTGAAAGTTCTAGAGTCACTAGAGCATATGAAGACACGGTTTTCAAGATGTGTGCGATCTGGAAAACCATGTGTAGTTCTTCAGATGATTATCCATTTTCTGTCAGCACTGGAATTGGGGGGTTTGTGTGGACATAATTCAATGGATATGGTTCAATCTGATTATTTTTAATTGCTTACTTTTGTCCATAGAAGATCACAACATACCAAAAAAAATAAGTTCCTGACAACTCTATTAATTTCGTCTCATAGATTAATCGTACTCATTAGAGAAGATACATGTTTTTTTATCTTTGCAGGGATCGAACGGCTAGCAGTGTACTTATCAATAATATTTTCGGCCTTTCAGATCGAAGAAATTATAATTCTTTTGACATGACCTAAATTGTCTTTTCTGGTATCTCAGCCTTGCAGCATCAAAGAATCATCGTTCGAGCCACCATTTGAGGAGATGTATAAGCACCTTTTCCACAACTCATCGGAATTACCACCTAAAGATAACCACGAGCAGCTCGTTGTGGAGGAAATCGAGCTCCCAATGATCGATCTTGGCCAGTTAAACTTAAGCAAATTCGAGAGAAAGGAATGCGAGCAACAAATAGCTAAAGCTGCAAAACAATGGGGATTGTTCCGAGTTGTAGGCCATGGGATTTCTAAAGATATTCTGAATAAAATAAGATTAGAACAAATCAATCTCTTCAGAAGGCCATTTCATGAGAAGATAAATAGCACAAATTTGAGTTTATTAGCAGGAAATTATATTTGGGGAACACCTTCAGCTACTTGTCTAAGACAGTTATCTTGGATAGAATCATTTCATATTCCCTTGGGAGACTTCTTGAGTTCAACCAATCTTACCAGTCTCAGGTAATTACTGCTACAATGGTGTCTTCTGCTGCACACTTTCTATATGTTGCATATTGATTATGAGACGTTGGTTGTTCTTTCAAACATAATTTCTTGTTGTGGTTGTTAGTATATCTAGTAGCTTTAGATGTAGTTATCAATCGGCCATGGCATGACGAAAAAAAAAACTATACGTACTGTTACTCACTTATCGAGAACGAAGTTAAATTTGTTACCGATGATATGTTTTGAGATATGATTACAAATTGATTTAAGAGTCAATGAATTTTGAAACAAGATATATTCAGAGCTATAAGCAAAGGAAACTAGATTTAATTGAGACCTAGTTAGAGGCTTTTTAATTAGTCGATTATTTATATATAGGGATGCACAAGGGGATACTAAACCAAAAGTGAAACGTTCTTTAAGAGAAGACGAAACAAACATTAAGATTAAGCATAAAAATTGAAGGGTTTTGCTAGACGTCCACGGGTGTACCCGGCCCCACCTGCCCCACTCACAATAGGGGGGCCCATGATTATTTTATTAATCGTGGGCCCTCCCCTCATATGAGGGGAGTGTATGCGAGAGTGTAAACCCCCGTATACAAATAGATTAATTCAAAATCGAAAGATATGACAAAATTATAAATAATATAAAAATAATTTTATATTATTAATTAATTGTAACTTATTTTGAATTTACTTTTGATCATATATCTAGCAACCCTTTGTAACTTTTGATAATTAAACAATTTCACTTTATGATTCGATCAGCTCAACAATAGGACAATTATCAATGGAAATGTTTGAATTGGGAAATCTTTTGGCAAAAATTCTTGACAAGAAATTGGGTCATCATAAGTCAAACTTCTTCAAAGAATCTTGTTCTCCATTCAATTGCTACCTTCGGATGAATAGATATCCACCTTGTCCTATGCCTCGTGGAATGTTCGGATTGGTGCCACATACCGATAGCAATTTCCTCACAATATTACTTCAAGATCATCAAATTGGAGGTTTGCAATTTGTAAAAGACGAAAAATGGGTGGCTGTGAAACTTCATTCCGAGTCCCTTATTGTTATCATCGGGGACTTATTTCAGGTATATAAACGCAACACTTGAGAAATGGGGCCCTATCATGGAATTGGGACTCATTGAGTTATAAATGACAATTGTACAACGAGTTTCTCATGAATTATCATTCTAAGTTGACATCATTGCTAGTAGCATAATGAAATGATGGTTTAATTTTTTCTATCGCTTTACTTGGATTTCATTGGTGCAGGCACGAAGCAACGATACTTATAGAAGCATTGAACATCGAGTGATCACCAATGAGCTAAAAGAGAGGCTTTCGATTTCTTATTTCT
Source organism: Fraxinus americana (assembly GCA_035079005.1). Classification (NCBI taxonomy): domain Eukaryota; kingdom Viridiplantae; phylum Streptophyta; class Magnoliopsida; order Lamiales; family Oleaceae; genus Fraxinus; species Fraxinus americana. The sequence goes on along the minus strand of CM068706.1, from coordinate 49,901,194 downwards.
TGTGTCCCTCCCATGAAACAATTATAAATAGTTGTGTCGAGCCTTCAGTTTATAGACAATTTAGCTTTCAAGAATATAAAAAACAAGTTCAAGAGGATGTCAAAATGTTCGGTTATAAAGTAGGTCTTTCAAGGTTTCAATGAAGACTAGGAGGGTGTTTGGTGGAAATTAAAATTAGATTTTTAGTAGATTATGATAGAAGTTTTTGAAATGTGTGGTTGAAAAGTTGTGGGACCTATAAAAGATGTGGTTAATATTGATTGTTTGACTTTGATTTGGATTAAAATCAGATTTTAGTCTGGACTAAACGGGGGCCAGGAGTGTAAAAACATTAGTTTTTAATATACTAATATCAACAAATGTTACTTTTTACGGCACACATTTACAGCGTGCATATACGGCATGCCGTAAAAATTGACTATTTTTGTTTAATGTATTAAGATCATGTGAATTTTTTGTGAAGCTAAGAACTATGGGAACTAGAGACATATATGCAATGCGAAAAACTTAAAAGTTTGTGTAAAGTTGTATATTTGGGTAAAGAACAACTTAGAAAATTTAACCAAAAAATTAGGGACGTAAATGTGATAAGTAATGGTTTATGGATCGTTTATGCAATTAAAACGTAATGTGGACATTAAAATATGATGTGGATATATTTAAGCCTTGATTGTTTCAGATTAAAATCAGGTTTTAATTTAAGTCAAAGTCAAACTATCAATATTAACCACATCTTTCATGGAACCACAACTTTTCAATTACACATTTCAAAAACTTCTATCACAATCTGCTAAAAATTTAATTTTAATCCTCACCAAACACACACTTAATCATTCATAATATCATCCATATAGTAATATCCATTATAAATTTTATACTCAATTTTTATAGGGTATGCGCCAAACATAATTAGGTGGCATATCAAAAGTGATAGAGCTTGCATCAATCCTAAATTAATTTTCTATCTAAAGGATTAATAATCGAAGAAGAATTTTGTGTCCTCCATTATTTACCTAAAACGAGCTTGTTTAATTTTATAAGATCTTCTTACCATTTAAATTCGAAATTAATCATTAATTAATTAATTATAATGAAATCCAAACAAACACTTAGGCCTTGTTTGAGAGAGCTTTTAATCAAATTAAAATTGAAAATATAGCCGTTATTGGGTCCCACTCGTCTAATAAAAGTCAACAATAACGGCTATATTTTCAATTTTAATCTGATTTTAATCCCTCCCATACAAGCTCTTAATCTTTAATTTAAAACGAATGGTCAATAAATTGACTCTGTAATGCTTTTGTAAGCTCTGACGTCATCTGTAGGCTGCTAGTAATTCGTGCCTTGTGATTTTAGAAACTTCTGTTAGACTGTTTTGGTCATGTTAGAAGAAAGAGTACGACTCACATTTGGTCTCTGCCGATATTTTGCCAATTCTTGTAAAATTATTATTTTATTTTTTTTTAGAATTCATCTCACGTGGATCATTCTGTTGTACAAACAAACATGTTAACCTGATTTTAGTTTCAAGAAAGAAAGTCGAAATTTTTGCTTGGTTTTCTTTCCTTGCCTAGTTTTTTACAGTGTTCTAAAATGCGTAATGCGTTGCGATGCGTCGAGGCCGAGAATCAAGAATCACAAGTTTAGGTGTGTCAATGCGAAGAATAAGCGTCATAATGCGTTTCGTATTTTTAAGGTATTAAATATATTTTTATATATATAAAAAAAAATTACCAAAAAAAAAATATATATATATATTTTTGTTCTAAAATGCGCGGACAATGCGCGCCTAGGCGCGCATAATGCGGGACAATGCGGGAAAATGCTCGACTAGGCGCGCCTATGCGCGCGCATTTTCGAACAAAAAACCCAAAAACGCATTTTCCGCGCATTCCCCGAATTCGACGCGTTTTTCCCACGAGTCACGCCTAGGCGCGCCTAGGCGGCGCATTTTCGCGCCTTTTAGAACACTGGTTTTTTATCATCTAACTATACGAAATTAAGTTTTATTTCTTAACTTGTGTTGATGTCAAAAATTTCGATATGAAGCATGGGGTGACATATGGATTTAATTGAAAATTAGATGGTTTTTTTTAATTGAATTTTATTTTTTGAATTACAATAATTTCAAGATTAATCAGCTTTCAAATGTCGGTAGACTAATTCGATAACGTGGCAATATATTGAGGACAAAAAGAGGCCAACGGACGTGAAATAGAAAAGTCGAATCTTGAAAGTCAACTTTTCCCAATTCATTCAAAGTTTGTGCACCAAGAAAAAATCAGTCGAGGAACGACAACCTTTTTTAGTAATTCCAACGTTCCAGGAAGGCGAGCAAAGAAAGGAAAAACCTCTGCAGTTTCCGACTTCTCCCGTTACCTCGGACTCCCGTGTTTTACTCTTTCTTCTTCTCCTTATTATAAACAAACCCAAACCCAAATTGAATTCCTTCAATACTACGTACCCTTTTAATCCAAGATAATATATTCATTTTATTTTTTCCTGTTTTCTTTCAGTTAATAACTTAAGGCTTGTGTGGGAGGGATTAAAATCAGATTAAAATTGAAAATATAGCCGTTATTGTTGACTTTTATTAGACGAGTGGGGCCCAATAACGGCCATATTTTCAATTTTAATTGGCTTTTAATCCCTCCCGAACGGGGCCTTAATATCAAACAGAGTGCTATATTTCAGTGCCTAATTTTCAGACAAGGAAAACACACGACAATCTCTGATCCCAAGATTTCTTTATTCTTCCTCGTTCACATCGAAAGGGATGGAGCAGAATCCGACGAGGAATATGAACTCACCTGTACAATCTGATTCAATTTCGTCTGCATCACCAACGGCTGGGATTAAGAGGGATTTTTTGATCCCAGCACCGAAAGAGAGTAGTATAAAGATGTTTTCGCCGGCTTATTACGCCGCATGCACGGCCGGAGGGATGTTATGTTGTGGGCCCACTCATACGGCTGTCACCCCACTTGATGTCGTCAAGTGTAACATGCAGGTTGAGTTTCATCTTTTCTTATTGAAATTTCCCATCTATATTTGGGGCGGATCCAGACCTTTTTATTATGGAGCAGCAACTAGAAGATACTTTCTAGCTGTGATTCACTGGCTTTTACGGGAAAAAAAATTCAGAACCCCCAAAATATATTAACAGCATAAAAAATTGAAATTAAAGTAAAGTATACATAACATAGCCCATAGGCGGAAAGAATTAATCTACAAGCATAAATCAATTGTTCAGAAAAGAAAAATTAAGAAATGAAATATAAAAATTGAACCTTTGGAATCGTGAAATAGGGATGAGGATCAGATCATTTGGATGAAAAAGAGAGGAAAAGTAAAGGAAAAGGGAAAGGGAAAGAGAATCAAAGATAAACATTAGAATTTTTAATTTCAAATATAAAAATTCCATACCGAAGAGTAGAGGATAGAGATTGGATATTACAGAAGAAGAGTTTATTTGCGTTGAAGAATAGAGATTGAAATTAGAGATTGTAGGAGGGTTTATTTGAGATTGGAGGAAGATTTTTCTTGTTTTTATTTGTATATGGAGAGTTGATTCATCTTCATGCATCGTCGCAAATAATATTGGCACTTCTTTTCTTGCTATTCAAGCAACATTGAAATTCATAAGCGTTTCATACTTCAGTTTCATTAAGGGAAAGTTGCATGAAAAAATTGACGGGTAAAACAGGAATCTTGAATACCATTCTTGAATGTTGAAAATTTAGATAGAAATCATGGGAAAACATAACTTTCCTCTAGGTCCATTTATTCTCTTGTACATTAACATTTGAAAATGTGCAACATATTTGGTTGTGCTTACAGTAGGTCAAACTTGCTTTTAAGTAACTTATTTCTTGGAGTACCATTTTCATTCTAGATATTCAGTCAATCTTAATCTCTTGAAAGAGTAACTTTTCCAGCCAGAAGTGTTGATCATGCAGAGAATAAAAGCAACAACTTCAAAGACATCCATATCCAAATCTTTATACATATCAAATTTACATCTACTTTTTTTTCAGATTGATCCATTAAAATATAAGAGCGTTAGCTCGGGTTTTGGAATTCTGCTGAAAGAACAGGGAGTCAAAGGTTTTTATAGGGGTTGGGTACCAACACTGCTTGGATACAGCGCGCAGGGTGCTGGCAAGTATGGATTCTACGAATTTTTCAAGAAGTACTACTCCGACATGGCTGGTCCCGAGAATGCAGCCAAGTATAAGACCTTGATCTACCTCGCAGGATCTGCATCAGCTGAATTCATTGCTGATATTGCCCTTTGTCCCTTTGAGGCAGTTAAGGTTCGTGTCCAGACTCAACCCGGCTTTGCCAGAGGCTTGTCTGATGGACTTCCCAAGTTTGTTAGGGCTGAAGGGGTTGCTGGGTATTTACTATCTTTACATGTGATTACGGCTCATTTCTATATTCCTCGACCTTTGTGACACCTTGTTAAGGTGAAATAGATAATACTGGACAATATTACATAAGAAGAAAACGTTGAAAAGTTTTATTATATTGTCTAGTATGATCTAATACTGTATACCAAACATGCAATTAAATTTATTTATTTTTTTGCAAATTTTGATTAAGTTAAAAAGACTTTTACAATGTGCTATTACAGACTCTATAAGGGGATTGTTCCACTTTGGGGACGCCAAATTCCATGTAAGCTAACTTAAAATTGCTCTTTCATATTTTTTCTGAGCTTTAGACTGGTGTGTGTGTGTGTGTGAGAGCGTGCACGTAAATGCATGTGCTCATGTTGTTTGTATGTCTTAATATAAATAAATAAATAAATATTAAAAAATTATTACGATGGCATTGGGTTTCTTTCAGATACAATGATGAAGTTTGCGACTTTCGAGAATATTGTGGAACAAATATACAAACGTGCCATCCCGACTCCGAAAGAGCAGTGCAGCAAAGAATTGCAGCTTGGTGTTAGTGTTGCCGGTGGCTATGTGGCTGGAGTATTATGTGCTATTGTGTCACACCCTGCTGATAACTTGGTGTCATTCCTCAACAATGCCAAGGGAGCAACAGTTGGTGATGTGAGTATCAGAAGTCGTAGTCCCTTCATCAAATTAGCACAATTCTTTTTTTTTATGATTTCTCGTTACATGTTATCTTAATCGAAAATTTTCAGGCTGTGAACAAGCTTGGTTTATGGGGTCTGTGCACCCAAGGTCTTCCTCTTCGTATAGTCATGATTGGGACCCTTACCGGAGCTCAATGGGGCATCTATGATGCTTTCAAGATTTTCGTTGGACTGTAAGTTTCTTCTTCCTTCGCTAGCTTCATTTTCATCAAGCTTTCCTAAAATAAATTGAACTATCCACAACCCACCCCACCCCCCCCACCCCCGGCAACCAACCGCCAAATATCTGTCATGTTTAAGAAAGTTACTTTAGGAAATGTTTAGTATATGACATTTTTTTCACTAATTCTGTCCTGAATTATCTTATCCATTTTATCAAGCATGGTAGTAAAAATTTGACACACCCTTTCCATTTCCCGCTTATAATGGCAATTGAAACCCAATATTCTTGCAGGCCTACTACCGGAGGTGGAAGCCCTGTTCCTGCAAAGAACTAAAGCAGAAAGCTTATGAATGAAAGCAAAAATCCATTCTTTCTTCTTCATGCATCTTCTGAGTGAAGTATTTTTGCAGTACACATACGACCAAAGACACGTTTAGGATGGATATGCGGATAGGTATTATACACAATATATATAGTAGTATTTGGTTGATTGTTATATTTAGATTTTGCAGTTATGTTTGATGTTTTGGAGGACGATTTTGTTCCTTTCTCTGCAGAGCAATTCATATAGATATATGGTCTAGTATACAGGGATAGTGTTTGAGTCGAGTTCAATGTATTTGACAATAATTTTGCCTCTCGTTTTATCCCTTGATGTTTAGTTTAGTCTTCCCGTTCTCTTTTGACGACCGGTCATAAAGTTGAAATGAGCGCAGCATTGTGTGCGTGTTAATCGAGTTCAAATGACATGGAGTTGGACATGACTTGATTTGTTCCGATTTACCTCGAAGAAAACGGTCAAAACAAAAGATTTTGGATGGCTTTTCATATACTATCCCATGCAATTTTTGCAACTAGACAAAAACACAATTTGTAAGAGATATAGTCCATTTGGCTCTATTCCTAGAGTAGATTTCATTAAGTAATTTGCACGTGGAACCTTTTACTAGCCAATAAATACATGATCTACCACGTGATAACTTAGTGACAAGTCCCAGGGGCGAACCTTTTAATAGCTCAATTGGCCATAGCCCAGTATAAAATTTGATTCAAAATTTTCTTCATCTTTTTGCCTTGAAAGATTTATCGGCTTGAAATCGGTGATAAACTTGGTGGAGATAAAATTAGGGAGAATTGCAGTCAATTACCAAACATTTCATTTATTAGCAGATTTGACCCAAATATTTCATTTGTGACCGTAAGTACCAAATCTTTAAAAAGTTTGCAGTTCAAGTCCAAAATGACAGTTTTCTTCAATTTGACCTCAGAAACGGTCAGTTGACCACTTGACCCTAGAATTAAAAATTTAATAATTTCCCCCAAATAAAGCTAGGGCATTCTGGACAAAACATATTTTTCCTATTAAATCAATTATTTTAAAAAAAAAAAAAGAAAAAACCCCAACCCCCTCCCTCAAAACCAAAACCACCCCCATCCACCTAGTCGCTGACCACCACCGCCTCAACGTCAACCCCAATGTTACTTCAAAATTAGACACCACCACCACCACCTCAAAACCAGCAACTCTCTTGCGCATAGGGAAAAACACATTTTACTTCTTTCAAAAGCAACTTTTACACTCACATATATAATATCCCCAAATATCCAACTGCACAGAGAGAAACTCTAGATGTCTGGCACGGAAAGACTACGAAGAATGGCAGCGCTCTTGGACACCCACCTCCATATTCTCCAACCATTGATTACTCCGAGAAGAGCAACGTCAACCCCAACATCACTTCAAAATCAGGCAACATCACCACTTCAAATCCTGCAACTCCCTTGCGCACGGGGAAAAACACATTTTACTTCTTTCAAAACCAACTTTTAAACTCACATATATGATATATCCAAATACTTAACTGCACAGAGAAAGAAACTCTAGATATCTGGCATGGAGAAGGTAAGCGTTCTTGGACACCCACCTCCAGATTCTCCGACCATTGATATCTTCAAGAACTATCAATGCAAAAGTATCTGGGTTATGGTGACTCCAGTAAAACAAAGCTCCACCTCCATCAAGAATGGAATTAGTTCTCATTTGGGATTAGCCAAAATTGCTCAATTTCCTCAAAATTTTCAAAACCCACATACAAGAATTCCGAAAATTCAATTGACCTGATCCGTAGACCCGAAACCCAACTCTAATTCAAGTTGGTTTTTACCAATTTAGATCTAAATAAACCAGTAGGAAGAATATCTTTCATTTGCACGCTTCTTGCTGCTGGTACCATCAAAAATTGCTATAGATCCAGTAAGACCAACCTGGGCAGTACTGAAGAACCGTTGGTAGTGGATTTGACATGTAGCAATGGCAGCAGTGATGTCGAATTTCTGGCGAGATATATATGGCAATACTGACCGAGGAAAAGCAAGACGGAATTGCCGTGAATCAAATTTCAAACGATCTTCTCAATCTCGAGCCTGGGTCTGTTTGTGAGCCTGGGCTTGCTCTTGTGTCGGTATAATGGAGAACGGTCGATCCCTGATGCAGGAGATTCAGGCGTCGACGATCAGGTCCACCAGATGCTTCTTGCACCTCATCTACTTAGGTGTAGACGTCGACACTGCCACTTAGGTCCACTAGGTGGGTGGTTTTGGTTTTTTTTTTTTTTTTTTTATGACTCGAGTGTTCATGTTTCGTTCGACTAATCCTGAGGAGTGGCGGCATTCCCTTCTGGTTCGCTACCGAATTAATCCGGATGCGGTCACAACTTATACACACTTAAACCGGACATTCGACGGTTCTCCACCAAATGAACATCTGTCTTCCAACATTTGACTTCCAACATAAATGTTGTCTTCCAGCTGCTGCGAGAATTCGAACATTCGATACTCCGTGAGAACCCTCCTACTTTACCACTGCGTCCTGCTCGTGGGCGATGATTTTGGTTTTTGGTTGATACGGAGATGGGTGAGGGTTGTGATTTTTTTTTTTTTTTTTTTTTGGTTTTTTAAATTTTTGATTTAATAGGGGAAATGTGTCATGTCCATAATGTTTTTGTCTTATTTGGGTAAAATTATTAAATTTTTAATTCTAAGGTCAACGAACGGTTTCTAAGGTCAAACTGACAAAAACTATCATTTTAGACTCGAGCTGCGAATTTTTTAAAGGTTTGATACTTACGGTGGCACAAATGAAAGATTAGGAGTTTTCTACTAAATGGAAGGTTTGGTACATTGACAGCAATTCTCCCATAAAATTATCGTTTGTTATAGACCAACCATTGCAGTGATTCCTCATTTTAAATTCATTGAATACATCACTACGTGTGCACAGCAAGGCCATCACAGGTTGACAAATATATAGATAAAATCTCAGCCTCATCAGTTACAAACCCCTATGTTATTGTGCTATAGTATTTGTGGGAGATACAGACTATTGTGTGGTGTTTGTGTTGAATGTCAGTAACCCAACAAAATGAGATAATCAAGTCCATTCTGAGTATGTTCAGTTTCAGTATGTAGCACTGCATAATATAATGGGCAATTTATTTTCTACTTGCTATTCTTTGCTACACAAGTAGATGCTGCCACAAGTACGAGAAGCCAAAAATATATATGGAAGGGTAAAATGCTACCATTACTTTGGATCAACCAATATATTATTAAAGAACTCAAGGCTGACCATACATTAAAGCTGTGGCTCCAACACAACGGAAGACCAAACATAAATGGACAAATCACGAAAACTGCTACAATTTGAAATACATCTACAGACTCAAAAGTTTGCAGTGGAGGATTGGGAAGCAGTGTGTACTTAATGCAACAAATTGAATAATTTACTCTATTATACAAAAGCCACATCTGTCCTTATTTTTTTGGAGACCACTAAAATCACGCCAATGGGAAAATGAACAGCGCAATGCCATACCTCTGCTTAAATAAGATTTATTGTGAAGGAGACATAAGGATATGCATCAGCATCTACTGCAAAGCTGCCCATCCCTCCTCCGTCTTCCTCATTTTTCCAGTAAGCGCTGCAGTTACACAAAATATATTAACATAAGTACACTCTGTCAAAAGTTTGCATCCTAGGGACCATCAAAGATGCGACTAGAAGGAAAATACTATTAGACTAAAGAAGAAGAGAACTAAATATGCCAGTCCTCATCCCGAACACTCAATTCATTTATCAGTAATACAACTTATGATATGTAAAAAGCTTTAAATTTGTTTGTCATTCCTTAAGAGCTTTCTGTCACGATCCTTCATACAATGGCAAGAAGTTAACATCCCAAATTCTTTTATTCTGGTTGCAAAATAAACTATATGCAGTGAATGAAAATTAGTACTATTTCCAATCTATCCTAGATGACAAAATTATTGTGGACAGACAAATTGACATTTCTCACTATAGATGTGCTCTAAATCACATTGCATGACATAAAAATTCACCTAGGAGAGGGCTTACTTATTTGAATCAGACTCGCAACATTGATCCATGATATCACAGTTGTGGGATATTATCATAAAAGGCTGCTTAGAGTACATGAAAGAACAAAAAAGCTTAGAAGAAATCAAAGATAGTACCTGTTTAAATTATCACACAGTCCCTCGAGAATTGAACGAACTTTCTTCTCGCTTTTCACGGATGGTGACAACACAACAGACTGAAACAAAACATCATTCTCTCTCAGCACAGCTTAAGTAACCGCAGAAGATAACAGGATATATATATAAAAAAAAAAAAAAGGTCAGGAGGAAATTATTCAGGGAAGGGGAATATTAATTACCAAAAACGACGGTGGCAGACCATATCGCAGAATGCTTTCAGTGAAGACTCGTACTGCACAGAAGTGCATCCAGGAGCTAAAAACCTGCAGGGCAATCAGGCAACCACAATTTTCCATTGAATACCCAAAATTTACAGACATTCTAGAATTCACATGCAAGAAAATGAACTATTAGTTAATGCAATAGATCCCAATCATACAATTATTCAGCGTGGTTCATATTGTGAAAGCAGTACATAGCCCTGTATTGTATGTGATGTTCAGAACTGAATGGAACTAATCTAAGACAAAATAAGATGGTTATTGTAGACACCTAGGAATATGGATGCCTAATAAACATTTCTCCAGGAGTCTTGCCATCATTAAGGGGTGGTTAAAAATATGGAAGATACTCAAAGGTGATCATAAATAACATAAACTTTTTAAATAAAAAATTATGAAATTCAAGGTATTGAGATCTGTTTTTGCCCTCGTTTGACACCCTTTTTTTATCTCATTCTCATTCTCATTTTTCTACAGTACTCATTTCTAACCACATATTCTCCAAATAAAATAATATTACACATAAACCCAAAAATTCTTCTTACTTTTTAACCACACATTCTTTACATCAATCACTATTCAAAAACTCATTATTCAAAAGAATGGGTGCCAAACAAGCCCTTTCTTTAGTTTTCCAGAAGGGGCCAAGAGGTGAATTTTAAAGGGAAGTATACTGAAACCCAAAGAAGTTTCTTATTTGAAATGATAGTTGATATACTTATTTTTTGCATATTCATCAATAAATTCTATAATTATATCAAGCAATTTTATGGTATAAAAGAAAATTTGGTGCCCCCATGTACCTCTAGAAGGAGGCATTCTCTCTAAATGACTTTTCATAATCAACTTCTTAAAAAAGGGGTTAAAACCTATTTGGGCACTGAACTTATGGGTGTGACCCAATTTTAGCAGCCCGAACTTAATTTTCTTACGAAGTCAGTACTAAAGTTCTAATTTCTTACCTCGTTAGTCACTATACTTAAACTCCATCCTAAAAAGTAACGGAGCTTGCACATGGTGGAAATTCTATGTGAAATAATTTCAGAAGATAAATTGGACTAGAACTTGCACGTGCAAATGGAACTTCGTTTTATGTATTTTATTCCCCAAAATCTGATTTTAGTTCAATGGGCTACAAAACATGTTTTTTGTTGTAAATCGGCAAAACACGTTCAATTTTAACAATAATAACTTATTCTATGTGGCAAACTATTCCCGCTTAACGTCTAAAATTATTCCACACAGAATTTCCATTCGCCATGTGCAAGTTCTTTCTTTTTCAAAAACAAGAGTTGTGTAGTGACTAATGGGGTAAAAAATTGGAAGCTCACTGCTAATTTTGTAAGAGAATAAGTTTGGTGGCCTGCAATACCCATAAGCTCAGTGTCCAAATAGGTTTTAAACCAAGAAAGAAGATTGTTAAGTACCTCCAAGACAAGTAAGCAAATAAAAAACAGATGAATTTTTGTATTTTGTAAGAAATTTATGTTTGCAAGTGGAATGATTTAATCCTCTAGTATTGCTCTCAACACCCCAGCTGAGATCTTTTCTACTCATAAGTTAATTGTCAAAGTTATTCTCCATTAGAAATGTCGAATATGTGACTCGAATTCCCACGTTGATTTTGTGTGTTGGTTGAAAAAAGAGTTAAAGAGGGATTAAAGTTGTCAATTGAAGTTTGGAGCAACAACTGGGCGCCTAGGGGCCAATTGGGATGAAAAATTGAATTATTTACCGAAACTCAGCACTGAGGCACCATTGGAAGCGTCGGTCTGCCGCTCGCCTGGCGCTCGTCTATCACTCAAGCAGCAGTGTTATTCGAAAAAAAGTTGTTTCCTCATTTTTGGCTCGTTTTTTATTCTCTTTCCAACCATAACATATTCTTTTAGGTCCTATATATAGTCCACAACTTGTATGGCTTTCATATAACTTCGAGAGAGTTATAATTGTATTAGATACATAGGCCCCGTTCGAGAGGGAAAATCCAATTAAAATTGAAAATATGGCCGTTATTGGGTCCCACTCGTCTAATAAAAGTCAATAATAACGGCTATATTTTTAATTTTAATAAAATTTTAATCCCTCCCAAACAAACTCATAATATACTTTGTATTTCTCTCAATTATTAATAAAATCTTTGTTCATCCACCATATTATTGTGTTTTTATATTGTGATCGCTATTTCAAATTGTGTCATTCATCTCGCTCACTATTAACAAGTGGTATCGTTCGTCGATTACATAATCCTTGTTATTTGCTAACAAGAAATAACAGCTTTACAGACAATTAAGCTTGCAATGAATGAATTCAATAAGGCCTCTCTTCCAACAGAATCCACGATAGAGATTAAAAAAATGTAAACAAAAAAACTACCTAGAAAAGAATTGAAGAGCGCAAGGAAATGACAAATAAAGAAGAAAACAAACTACGTAAACAGGGGTACGTCAGTTTCAAATTTGATTCACAGCTCTAGAAAGTGCGGTCTACAGATAACCAAACCTGCTCATCTGTCTACAAACGTAATGGGACCTAAAAGGAGAGTGCTTTGACTACTTACAAGTTTAGCCATATCTGAAGATCAAATGTGCCACATTTTGTTAAAATATTAGTTAGACACGGTTAGCAAAACATTAGATGAGTTGTATTTAACCAGGAACCAACCTTCCATCAGTTGTAAGATCATAAACAACTTCAATATACTTCCAGAAAAAGATAAAACGCCAATGGAAATACTTCTAAAATCCTAGAGCACAATCCATTTTTTCTTCGGTTATAATGAAAATGCAGTTCAACCAAGGTTCAAAATGTAGTAAAAATGGTTTAAAAAATTGGAAGTGATGACAAAATCTTAGAACTTTCCAGAGCAAAGAGAGAGTACCTCTCCATAACTGGTATAGCACCACTGCAACAGAGAGCTTTTTAATGTTTCCTGGTCTTGTGCAAGTTTTTCAAGCTCCTGCTTCCGGGTTTCTTGTGTTTCGGGATTATATTCAAATTCACGAATCTATATCACAAAACAACAAACGTTTCATCAGGACTTTATCCAAAATCGCTAATTACTGTTACCTACATAAACTATTTCTCCATTCAATTACATAATATACTCTCAAAAAGAAAAAAAAAAAACAGAGAGAGATACAATAGTTCTCATGACCATGAATACTGTATAACCCACTCACTTGGAAATCTCTTTCTCGTGCCTTGTTTCTAAAATTGTCGGCATCACGTTTGAATAACGTTACAGTATATAGAGCATATTCATTGTCCTCGTGTAGCTTCTTGGAGGATCTGGGGACCTAAAACATTAGTTTGATCAAAAAGTAGAATTTATAGAAGAAACAACAATTCTTCATTGGACAGACAAAAACAGCATTTAATGTAATTGCGTTAGTCAGTACTAGTATCACTTAGAATAATGCAGAATTGATGCATCTTTACTACATTCAGTGTATCACCAATTCAAAATTGAAGCGGCATTGAGAGCTGACATGTAGAAGCGATATCATACAGGGCAGGAGTGAAAGAGTAAATTGGTAGCAGAAGATATAGAAAATGGAGTTCTTACTACATAAGATGTGAGTCCCTCGTAGCTTGATAGCCAATCTTTTTGTGAATACTTTGGAACAACTGCAAGTAGGGTTGTCAAATGTTCTGAAGTAATAATATCTTGTGGCTTCACCAAATTGGACAGGTCACGAACAGCCAGGCTGCATAAGAAATTATAGCAACAAACTATGATAAAATTATATACTATATAGATGTATGGGGCAATTTTTGTCTACTAATTATAGCATTTACAATGTAAATTATATTTGTAAGACAACCTGCTAATAATTTCATAAAACATAAGCACGCTCAAGGAGTGCAGAATATATTTGCTTAAATTGAATGAGTTGAAGTATATAATCTCAAAAAATACATAGTAATACCTTCCAGCTTGCTTCCGGTTTATGGCATTTAGTTGGCTGCGCACATTGCTATATTCAGCAACACGAACCTGAGCCATTACAATTTACAAGCCTGATAAGTAACATATCAAGAAAGAGTTTCCACAAAAAAGTCACCGAGATTTACAAGCCATGCATCTACCTTGAACAGCATGCATGGCTGGAAGAACAACATAAGTTTAGAAGAAGAAAAGATCAAATAAAACAAGGCTGAATTGAGTGAAAAATACAAGGTTGCTAAGCAGTGGAAAAAGTGAAGTATTGATGATAATGAGAGCATGCATGAAACAATTATTTACAAGTTAGTTAATGGAGCATTTAAAAGGAACCGATCGTATTCTGCTGCTTGAGATTAGTGGAAGAAGATACTTCATTGTTCCCATTATATTGGCTTGCATCAACCTAAGTTGGCTGGAGTATTGGTGACTACATTCGTGTACAAAACCAAAGTAAGATATAGAGACTTGTCTCTTGTACTTATTGTGAAAATGCAGAATCATTCTGTAGATAAGCTGATAAAAAATAGTTTCTACACTCCTTAGCTAATGACATTATAACAACGTCACATAATAGAGCTTATTTTTTAGAATAAACTACCCCGAACATGCTCTAAGTCACACATTTATCACAATTGGAAAGCACTTATACAAATTTACATTCCAGAACTCAGAAACATCATGACAACATCCACAGTCAACTTTTAAAAAATATAAAATAATAAATGGGAAATAAATATACCTTGAGATCATCCTCAATCTTGGCAATTTGTACATGAATGCCATCCACAATCTCCCTAAGTGGAGACATTGTCGGATATTTTGCTTCATCCCAGACAAATCTAAGGTCACAGAATTTCACCAAATTCAATTACTCCAAAAAGAAATTAAAAATTAAAAAAAAAATTCATAAACAAGTAAGCGTGAAGATTTACCTAGTGAGATAAGAGTCAACAGGCACCCCATCAACTGTGAGAGAGCTACTCATCACACCCGAAACCCTCTCTAAATCCTCGATCTGTCTCCGAATTTTTTGAGACACCCCTTCAATAAAGTTGTTCGACTGTCATATAAAAATGAAGTTTCAGATTTTTAAAAAAGTCCTTCTCAAACTACTCTAAAATGTAATAAAAATCAGCTGAAATTCCAGAATACAAAAATTTGAAAACGCAAAATAACTAACCTTCAAAAGGTCATCGCTTAGTGCCAATAGAGAATCTAGCGTGCCCACCCGAAGATTCGGAATGTTAAACTGCAAAATTCATTAAAATCACAATAATTAGCAAAATAGAAATCATAAAAAGAAAACTTCGGAAATATATAAATAGGGGTACATGAAATTATATAATTCTACATAATATTACTCTGTAAAGGGGTGTGTCGAATGCATTTTTGGAGATGGATTCCTGGAGGCGACTCCAGAGGGCGGATGCGGAGGAGCCTCGCGCCACGGGGAGAGACACAGCCCAGTACCGAGTCGCCATTATTACTCACTCCGATTGATTGATTGATTGTTCAAATTGCGGAAATATAAATTAGAGAGATGGAGAGGAGAAATGGGAAGATCTAGAACGAAAAACAATTATCGGAAGTCTGTAATGATCCCTTCCCTTCTGAAGATCGGATTGTACTTTTCTGAAATTTACAATTTTAGCATATCATTTTTGATAAATTACATATTGCCCCATCTTGAATTTTTTTTCTTTTAAATTTTAACTATTTTAGTTTTTGATGTTGAAACTCGCTCTTGTTCACACCATAGTTCGGGTTATATAGTCACATTTAAGTGAATCCTTAAACTAATTTATATGAGATTGTACATATTTAGAATAATAAACATATATGTCACTTGGAAATTGAAAGAATGAAGTGAAATGAGTAATTTTAAACAACAATTTACACTTGAACGGATTCAAGTTGGATCAGACAGATATCAATTGATTTTGATCCTACTCGATTTCATCACTATAAATGGAACTGTTTATACCACGTATGAAAATTTCATTTGTAAATAATTCAATTTAATTGTCGATGAAATCGAATCAAACCGTATTATACTTACTCTTATTCAATACATATTTAGACCTTGTTTAATACTGCTATAAATTTAGTATAATGAAAAAAAAAATTGATTATGCCCTATGTTCAGTAGAAATTATAATTTAGATTTTAATTTTAAGTCAAAATCAACAATTAATCATAAGAAAAATCACACGTTTCATTTATGAAAGTATAGTCACGTAGACGTAGAATTTCGACAAACCTACCATAAGAAAAATCTATTTCATTGAATTAATTTTACTCAAGAGAGTTTTAATTGCTATGTTATTGATATGCGATTGCAGAAGCCAAACAAAATATAAGAAGCATAGTTCACTTATCTCCATTCGTTCAAACAAAGTCAATAAAATTTGATAATTAGATAACGACAATTTACCCTTTTCTGGGATTGCTCATTCAAATCTGTTCTAAATATTTGATCCTCGTATAACCTTCTGCTCGTCATAATCTATGCTAGAGTTTCAACAAAATCACATGGTATAGACATTTAGTACTTGTTTCTCGCAACCTAAATAACGTGTTTATGAAAGACCAGGACCAAACATATATGTACCAAAAAAATCTTTTGAATAAAACTGTCCCAATAATAATATCCTGCTTAACTTAAAGAAAAGGTTATTTTTTAAAGTGACTCCTAGTTTACCATAAAAAGTGTGGTTCAATTGTCAAAAGATGGTGCGCTATTATCAGAAGATAGGTGCAATTTTCATAGTGGTTGGAAGACAAAGACGAGTGATTGTCTTTTCATATCAAGAATGGTTGATTACTTTTCAAGATTTCTTCATCAAAATTAAATTAGTTTCAAGCCCGTGCTCAAAATTTCAAGTGTAAAAGAAGACTCAAAATAGAAGCTCTGTAAGTGTAATAGGGCGAAAGATAGTACACTTCAAGAAAGTTTTTAAATTATTCTTATAATTTTTAAACTTTCTTTTTTTCAATTGTAATTTTCAATCTCGAATTTCAATTTTTATATTGTAATTTCAAAAATTTCAAAATAATAAATTTATTGTTTCTATCAACATCTACTTCTCCTGTCCCTCTCATCTAACATGTGCCTCCTTTGCTATCAGAGCCACAAGAGAGTAGTGAGAGAGATAATAGTGTCAAACTATTGTCTGCATAGTGTCAAATGTTAAGTTGGTGTAAGGCATGAATGTCTATTGAAGTGTTGGTTAGTCGTGTTGTCGGAGTAGGCATTTAGATGGTTCCGTTGTAAGTTTCGCACTGCATCAATTTGCATGTAGTATTCTGTTCTCAATAGTAAGATTACTATTTTTTTTATTACTGTTCAATTATGTCTTTGTGTCAAATTGATTTAGTAAAGGAAGTGATTCAAACAACAGCGGTGACAACATTTCAAATTATTTTCAAGATAATCCCAGCGTGAGATTGCACAAGCCCTACGACGACAAACCCAGAAATTGCATGTCCCGCAAGCAGCCGCAGCAATGGGTGCCCATCAAGAAAGATGTAGGACTGAGAAAAAGGCGACAGGTAAAAACTATACTTCGTAAAACTAGAAAGAATAGCTTTGTGAGCTGCAGTAGTAATGAAGAAGAAAAAGAGATGATCATGGATTTTGATGATGAAAATGCGGTGGCTGGGAGTAGGAGGAATTTGAAATCGAGAGCTAGAACAAAGAGAATTAGACCCTCCAGTTCTAATAAACGTGTTTCTGTGAAGTCTTGTGGAAATGAAGTCAAAGAAAATGTCAATTAGCTAGCGGTGGTGAGCGCTGAAATCAAAAGGGGGTAAGGAAGAAAAGAATTCGGGCAGCGATGATAAGATCCATAGGAATTCGGATCCACCTAGCCGGTGTAACTTGATTTATGACAATGGAAATAACAGAGTAAGTTGTGACTGTGACAATGTGGATTTTGACGGGAGGAGGAGGCTGAGAGTGGCTCGGGATTCGAATGAAATGAAAGGGGCGGTGGGGCAAGGAGAAATAGATAAGGATAGTGATGGAGTGAGGATTTGGTTAAATCAATTGGGATTAGGAAAGTATGCAATGCTATTTGAGGTTCATGATGCAGTGTATTGAATAGCTGTTTTGGCAACTTTTGAGCAGCATATGATGATTGAAAATACCCTCCAAAGCGAAAGGAAAACTCGTAAATCTGAGGGACACTGATCAATTTCAGTAAGAACCAAATATGAATTCACGGTGAGAATGTTTTACATACAAAATACATATTTTGCAGTAAAAAGATAAATAAATTTCTATTCACACCAACAAATAAAATACTATCCACTCCAAACCAACTTCTGAAGACGTGAAATTTCAACTAAAATAAAATATCTCCTTACTCGAACTTGATTCGGCTCTCCTGTTTTTCAGGCTCAGCAGGGAAGTATTTGATGCCAACTAGATCGCCGACAGTGCTGATAACCTGGTACAATTGCAAATTTTATTTACACGTTAGTGATACTACACACCTGAAAACATGCGTGCACAAAAAAATAAACCAAGCCAATATGCCAATCTGCAACTTCATTCCGTGTGTTACATATACAAGCACAATGAAGAATGTAATTTCTTTGCATAGCATCATAATGTTGGCAGAAATTTCAAAAAATTAACGCATCAATTGCTGATGGAACAAATCGAGGTGGTGGTAAGGCAATCCGATGAAGATACATCATCAGATAATTGTACAAGGAAGACGTAAGATAGGTTGATCAGGCACATCTCAGGTCCCATATTAGTATTTGGAGTGATTAAGGAATAGAAAGGTAGAAGAGCAGAGTAAGGAACGAGGAAACTGACAACTAGAAGAAAAGGTTCTAACCTCTAAAGCTTTAATAAGGTCTTCCCTAGAATGAGCAGCAGAAACGCATATCCGTGCACGTGCCAACAGTAAAGGGGTAGCTGGAAAAGCAACCGTCACAACAGCAACCTACACAGCAAAATGAGTCGTGACAAATGAAAGCAATATTGGAGTAAAAATAGGAAGAAGCAACCAGGCCGGAAGCTTTGCACAGAGTTGGAAGTGGGAAAATCGGGCGGGAACAAAACAAAGGATGGGAGACCAGAGGGGACAAAAACAAAAAAGGCTTACATTCCGTTTGAGACACTCCCGTGAAAAAGCAGGAATTTTTGATGGATTGTAGAGCATTATGGGCATTACAGGGGAATCATTGTCCCCTAAAACCTCAAAACCCATTTTCTGCAATTCAGCTCGGAAAAAATTGCCATTGTCACGAATTCTTGCTAGTTTCTGAGCCCCTGTACAAAAAATCAGTATACCTGTTAGTAAATACTTTCGGTCGGATTTATTTTATGACAATCTTATTAATGGTATGGCAGAGAAAAACTCCCACCTCTTTTAGAACCATCTTCTCCAAGAATAACCTTAATGGAAGATATAATTTGTTGAGCAGATGGAGGAGATATTGATGTGGCATAAAGATGAGCTGGACAGGTGTACTTCAAGTACTTGATAAGTTCCTGAAAAAATGGATATGAAATGTTAAAAACGAAGCATACAGAATACCATAACTTGCTGAAACCAAAATCAGAGTTTTCTTGAAACGTTGTCAAACATATAATTTATGTTAGGGCCGCTTAATTGCAAGGGTGAAAAATGAATTGAAAGAAAATGTTTTACTGATTTTCTTAAAAAATGTTTTACTGGGAATTGTAATTAATTGTGTTTGATTTGTATAATTTTCCATAGAAAATGTTGAAAATTTGGTGTCCATTTGACTTCGTTTTTTATGGAATTTGTCATTTTCATAATGAACGAGATTATTGTGTTCTGAGGTTGTATTGGAAAAACTAGTCACTTCCCCAAAATAAACATTTTATAACCCAGGTCTCAGTCCTTTGCTACAATTATTTTATCTTGTATTCACCTCATCTTCATGTATAAAAATCAAATATTAAGGCATATTAGAAAGTATATTTGCTTCATCCATAATGATTTTATTAGATAAGTTGCTTTGTAGTGCAATAATAATAATAATAATAATAATAATAATGCACCGAAGCCAAGCAGCACCTTCCCTTGACCGTCAACTTGGACATTTAATGGTACATATCAAAGAGGTGCTCATGTAACGAACCTTGGATCCAGCAATATAACCACCACATGATCCAAATGATTTAGTAAAGGTTCCCATCATGATATCCACATCTGCAGTATCAACTCCTAGGAGCTCACAGACACCCCTTCCAGTCTGGCCAACAGCGCCAATGCTGTGAGCCTCATCCAGATAAACAAAAGCCTGTTACAACAGGAAATTCAATTTTATACAAGAGAAAGAGAAGATAAGCCAATATCAGAGCTGGAGAACGAATCGTGATAGAGGCAACAAATCAAAAAATTAATGTAAAATCCTTAAGTAGCCGTTTAGCAAACCTTAAATGCTTAGATCTCAAATTTCTCCTTTTTTTATGAACAAATGGAAACACTAGATGACAATGTTACCAATATCCCAGACAAATTCGTATTAAGCAAGCCAAATATAAAACAAAGGGCAAAGCAATTGTCGGGACTAATTCTATGCCAAGAAAGCTTGTAATTTTTTCCATGCCTCAAGTTCTAGAACATGCGTATTATCCACAACAAAAGAATATATTAGTAAACATACAAGAGATATCATCTTTGTAAAGATATCTACCTTGTATTTCTTGCATATGGCAACAATCTCAGGGAGCTTGCACAGTTCCCCTTCCATGCTGTAAATCCCCTCCACCACAACAAATATTTTTTTCCAAGGTCTGTGCGTTCTGGGCTGTCCTTCAGCAATCTGCTCCCTCAGAACTTTCTCCAAATGGTGTGGTGCTAGAGAAAAAATGACAGAATAATCGTATGCATGAGATAAATCAAAATATCATTTGACAATAGTTTGGCTCAGAAAAAAAAAATAATAAATAAATAAAAGAATCAATCCTCACACTTACTGTTATGTTGGAAAACTCGTACCGTGGCTCTAGATCCTCGAGCACCATTGACTATCGAGTTATGGTTCAGAGAATCACTGATAATTAAACCTCCCTGAAAAGGTCCATGAGATCTATAAACAAATGCAAACATATCAGAGAATTCAAGTCCAAGTAACTGGATGTACCTTCCCTGTTAATACAGGAAGAATTGCGGAATTTGTTACATAACCCATGCCAAATACTAAGGCAGCTGGCTTTCCAACGAAATTCGCCACACACTCCTCCAATTCGGCATGCAAGACTGTTGTGCCTGACAGATGGTTCCATTTGTTAAAAGGAAACATCAGCAGCTGTCATGCTTTCGGAAGAAAAGGATAATAGCCCTATCTTGCAAAGAAGCATGTTTACCTCCATCAACCCTGGTACTGCAGGTGCTTGGAGAAAATCTCTTCAAGGACTCTATTACACGTGGCGTGCAGTATTCATCTGCTGAAGCAAACCCTAGATAATTATATGATCCCAGGTTGAGGCACCTGCTAACTTTTGTAGTTCGCCTGCATGAGATACCATTGAGTTAGGAGAATATTATGAACTGATTTGGAAATCAAGTTGAAAGTTGAAACCTTGATTGTAAGTTAGAAATATTATTTGATTTAGTTAAAAACTCTTTGCATGCATAGGCCCTAGTCAGATTCTGATGCCAATAAAAGTCAGTAAACAACAACACTAGTAGGCCCTAGCATAAAGAAAACACATTTACAAAAGACTAGTTGTAAGTTTGAACAAAAATTCTTACTTAAGTGTTTTATTGTAGTCGTTGGAGATACGCTCTACCACATCAAACCAAGCATCAGGAGGGCTTGATATTGGTCGGTTAAAGCAATCCTACGAATTAAGTGGGCATTAATTATGTGAATGCTGTAATATACCTTTTTGATGATGCAGCAAGGGATCTTACAGTTCAATGCATAGTAAGAAAGTCATTAAATTTGGCACTTTTTTCTAATGAGTAACCTGTGAACTAACCCAGTGCCAAAAGGGAGGGAGGGGGAGGGGGAATAAATCAAAAACAAAATACTTGAGCATCAGGAACAAGGTGCTTTGATAAATTGTGCTAATTATTGTCCAGATTATGAGCAAATCCCACTTAGGAATTCAAAATCAAGCAATGTCAATCATACTCCTTTATATATAATGTATCCGTACTAGATCACTTCATGATCTCTCGCCATCACATTGTACTACTCTAACAATATGCTTGAAAATGAATCGAACCCCATAGAGATTTAAATCAAAACGAAAATCAAATTGATCTAAATCTTCTAGTTTTATGCAGAAAATCTTGCATTACTTTTCTATTGCTATTAATATAATATTCAACTTTGCCTTCCTAAGAGGAAAACTAACTACTTTTACCTCTTTCTTCTTTACACATTATCCCTTCAAATCACATGAACTATGAACTGTAGTTCACAAGCTACATTTCTGACTAGTCACTAGCCACATCTGAAAAATCCAATTCTTACAACTTCATCTGTAAAATATAAAGCCCCACCATAATAAGAAAAAACAGAATTACGTGGTGAATTACGCTTACATTATTACCAAATTCATCCACATAAACGAGAAAAATCTAAAAACAAAAAAGCAAGTCATGGTTTAAAAATAAAACCTGAATCCTTAGATACAATCGCCGAATGTAGAAATCCTCGAGCCCCAAACAGATCGGCGCATAACCCTTCCATAACAAAAACCACGAGAACATTTCAATTAAACCAAATTACATCAATAGTATACACAAATGTATTGCATAGGATATAGATACCTGAAGATTGCTATGGACCGCGATGGCATTTCAATTTAATCAAATTACAAGAGATACATCTACACACATGGATGTATCCGTATACGCACGTATTAAGAATTGGGTTCCATCTTAAAACGTAACATTATTAAAAGGAGTAACTCAATCCATTATAAATTGATTTATGTTTACATCTTTATTCGATATGGGATTCTATTCCTCAACATGCCCCCGGAAGATGGTGGCTCGTTGGAGCATACCAATCTTGAAATCCGTATGCTCATTTTTGGAGTTTTAATCGACTCGAATTGCTCGTTAGAACTTAATGGATTATGATACCATATTAAGAATTGGGGTCCATCCTAAAAAGTCCACATTATATGAGAAGTAACTCAATACTTTATAAGTTTGTTTATGTTTGCATATGTGGATGTGGACTCTATCCCTTCAGCACGCGTATCTAAATGTATACCTATAAATGCACTATTTAGGATATAATACCATATAAATACCAATACAAGTGTGCATATAAATGAACGTATAATTTGTACAGTATATTATTAATACGGTTACCTGAAGCTTGTTGTGGGACCACCAATCAATTATTTTACGAAAAAAGTCACGTAATTGGCCGAAGACAAAGAGGAGGCCGTAGCTGAAGAGGGTCGTCAAGGCAGTGAGGTACGGAATTTTGATCATTTTAGATCGTATCTGATCCGACGCCGGTGAGAAGACTATCGGAGCCCCGACTGAAATCCGGATTTGAGAAGGCTTTAGAGAGAGAGGGAGGGAAATAATGGAGGCAGGGTGCGAGAGTAAGAACCGTTCCTCTCTTTCCACCATTGATTTATTATTTTTTTCTCCTTCAACTTCTTGATTTGATTCTGTTTGTTGCATTTTTAGGACTCCGAATCTTTTCCGTTCAAAAGCATTTATTCTAGCATGTAACCAACCGTACTTTCCGTTTTCTTTCTTCTTCTTTTTTTTTTGCAATGTCTAAGGAAAAAAATTTAGCCCCTATTAATCCCCGTTTAATTTACATTATTATTTCATTAAAATGAAAAATATGACCGTTATCGATTACATCAACATTTAAATTCCAATTTTCTATTTCTTATGTGGGCTCAATAACGACTATATTTTTCACTGAGAAATTACAAAAAATCAGGTATTTAAAGATACCTTTTTAGAAATCAGGTTCATAGTTTGTATATTCAAAAATCAGATATCATTTGAATATTTAAATAATATTATAATACTAATAATTCACACCAACCCTAATTTATTTTTTCTCTCGCTACCTCTCTCTCTCTCTCTCTCTCTTCCGTCACTTCTCCTCCCCCTCCCCTCTCTCTCTCTACGTGGAGGCAGTCTTAGGGCATGTTTTCGGAGCACCGCCAGGGTTCATCAGAGCTCCAGCTGATAAAGAGCCTTTCCATTCTCTTCCGCCTATCGCCATTCCACTGCGTCCATCCTTACATTCTCGTCGACTGGAGGCCTGTGATTCAACGTCACTCCTTTCCGGAGCTTCATTTGAAAAGCCAGGCATGTCGGGGCACTGGACCTGCGTTGGAAATCTCCAAGTTGTTTATAGGAGTGGAAGAAAAATGTGAAGCATCGATATCGAAGGTTGTGAGAGTCTGACTTTGGACCTCCATTGAAAGAGCTCAGTCAAAACGTTGAAGAGAACTCGGAGGTCACCCGGTGAGTTTTATAGATAAGCAGTCTGAGAGGGTGGGAGCAAATTCCATGCAGATTGGTGGTGGAGGTTGTTGTTGGTGAAAACATGCCCTAATATATCAGTGGTTGGTGGTGGAGGTTGTCCTAGATTGGATCTAGGAGTTTGGAAACTTTTTTCAGATCGATGCCGTGAGATAGTGCGTGTCGTGGGTGCGGCGGTGGTGGTATTCACTTGATGTGGTGTGTGGTGGGTTGACAATAGTGGTGGCAGTCGACAGCGGTGCGGCGGAGGATCTGGTGTTTTTGATTTTCTATGACTAAAAATATAATATGTGATCATAAAATTTTATAATCTGTGACTAAAAATATAATCTGTGACCAACTATTTTTTTATCCGTGACTTAAAAATTATATAATTTGTGACCGTAAAAAATCTGTGACCAATTAATTTGAAAATCTGTAACTGTGTGACTTATAAATTTTGATCTGTGACCCACTAATTTTGAAATCTGTGACCAACGAATTAATTGTGACTTGTAAAATTTTTGAACTATGACCGTAAATTATAAATTTGTGACTAGAATGGTCGTCGGAATAGTCGCCGGAATAATTGTCGGAATTGGAGCAGTCGTCGAAATAATCCCCGGAGCGGTATGTGTGGTGCAAGTGGGATAGGTTAATTATATTATATTAAAATTAAATATTTAGTAATTTATTATTTCATAAATAAAAAATAAAAAAACTGATTTTTGAATTTTCAAACTATAAACCTGATTTTTGAATTGGTGTAAAGTATAAACCTCATTTATGAATTTTTCTTTTTTTCATTCTCATTCTACAATAATTTGGCTCAAACAGGGTCTTAGCATGTAACCAACCGTACTTTCCATTCTAATCTCATTCTCATTTTTTTATCTTTCTTCATTTCAACTACACATTTTCTCAATAAAATAATATTACGCACAAATCTAAAATTTTTCATAACTTTTTCACCACACATTCTCCCATCAATCATTATTCCAAAAGTTCTATTCTCCAAAAAATGGGTGTCAAAAACACCCTATTATTTTTTGTTGATTTTAAGCACAAAAGTAAATAGAAAGAAGAGGAAATTACACTAAACAAGGTATTTAGTTTTGTCTTTTAAAAAATCAGGTTTATACTTTATTTAATCAAAAATCAGGTTTTAATTTTTATCATTAATATTAATAATAATATTTTAAATTAAAATAATCTACATACCCACCCTACTATCTACCCTCCAAATTTATTTTAAGTATAAAATCCTAACAAAACCCTAAACCATTTCATTATTTCAATTCTCTCGCCTCCACCGCCACCGCCACCGCCGGCCGCCTCCACCGCCAATGCCCGCCGCCTCTCCCCTTCCCCTCCCCTCTTCTCCTCCCCTGCCCCGCCGTTTCTCTCCCCTTCCTCTCGACCGTCGTGCAAATCGCAAGACCGATCCGTCGTGCTGGTCGCAGCATGGCGCCGCCGTCGCTGCGATTTCGAGATCGGCTGCAAATCGCAACAACAGCGGCGACGCTGCTGCTGCGATCAGCTAGCCGATTCTGGCCGCACGTTGCGAAGCGCGGCCTCGTGCGCTGGCCGCAACGTGCAAGAAGAAGGCCGCGACGCCGGGTGTGCAAGGCCGCGACGCCTAAGCCGTCTGTATATATATATATTTTTTTTTTCTTTCCTTCTTCCTACTACCAGATCTTGGTTTTTTGAGTTATGGTGATACTGGGTTTTTTTGAAAATGAAAATGGTGAGGTGGTGATTATTTTTACGTTTTGGTGGTGTTGGAACTGTTGTGGCGATGGTTCCGTGTTGTTGTGACTGGTTGGAGGTGGCGATCGCGAGTCTCTGTGACCTAGTTAGGTGCCTGCGACCTAGGAATTGTGTCTGTGACTCGTTGAAATAAAGTTTAGGTGACTGTGACCTATCTATTGTGGATCTTTTTAGTGTATGTGACCTTACTATTGACCTGTGACTTTGAAATTGTTAATTTATAACTTAAAAAGGGAATCTGTGACTTCAATTTTGTCTCACCTGTGACCTCGAAATAATCTGTGACCTATAAAATTTTAAATCTGTGACCTCGAAATAATCTGAGATTTACAAATTTTTTTATCTGTGACCTCGATATTACCCGTGACCTACAAATTTCTTGATCTGTGACCTCGAAAAAGTCGCCGGATCGGAGCAGTCGTCGGACGCCGAATCGGTGCAGTCACCGGTCGCCGGAGTAGTAGCCGGAGCAATGGTGGGGTGAGGTGGGGTGGGGTGGGGTGGGGTGGGGTGATTTTATTATATTACAGTTAAATATTTAAATTAATATAATAATTATGAAATGTAATTAATTAATTTCAGAAAAACCTGATTTTTGTAATTTTAAACTATTGGGCCTGATTTTTAATTTTGGAATAGTAAACACCTGACCCATGAATTTTTCCCTAGAAAGAACAAGGATTCTACAGCGCGTTAATAGTGGGCTGTCAATAACTGATTTGGGCCTTTGAATATAGTGTCAAAGTGTAGACTGACATAAAATGGGCTGGGCCCATATTTTATTTTTTATTTTTTTCATTTGGTGGTACAATATTCAATATTGTTAATTGTAGTTAAAAATACGTATACCGTGTGTATATTAAATGAACCAAATCTTCGTTGAAGTTCGAATTATTTTTTTATCATAAGTTGGGAATTATATGCCACACACTGAAATATCGATGCGCTAATCATTTTCCTAACCTAATAAAAAAATGGGTATGTGTGGTCCAAAATAGACACTTGGGGCCCTTCATCTACTTCGGTTAATTAATCAAACTCTTAAACATTAATAAATTCATTTAAAGCACAACGAACATTTCTACTTCAAAAAAATGTATCCTAAAGTGGAAGCAATAACTGCAGAGTCGCAATACGACCTGGCCTCTAACCAGTTCACTCTGTTAGATGTAAGTTCCGACTTTTGTGATAAATCTCAACTTGATAAATTATACTATAGGAGAAAATGAGTTGGAAGAGTAAATTTTCATTAAAAATCGAGTAATAAATAGGACAATTATACCTTAAAATATAAAAATTCTTACTTTCAATACCTTGGAAGTATTTCGTTTGATTACTATCGGATTTAGTATTCATCATAAATTTTCATTCATATTGGCTCAAATAGCCAAATAATTAGAAATTTGAGAAAATAAATTAAGAAGTAAAATTATTGAACCTTAATAGTCAATAGTCAATATGAACTGCATCAAGTATGTTTCCCTACACAAAAATAGATGTTGTATTTAATTATTTATTTTATTAAATCTTAATTAAAAGTGGAGAAGAATTAGTCAACAAAATGTGGTTAAAGTATTGGGTTTGCGTGATAAATCATCACGTAAAATTCGCCATTGAGAGAGGATCTTGTTGGTTGCCATCTTATTCCATTAAAATAGTTAACAAATCAAATACCCCATTGGGAAAATTACATAATTTACTAAGGTCAAAGGATGGAATGTAACGAAAAAAACGATTGAATTTAAAAAAAAATTGGCTAAGGTAAGTAAAGGGCTCGAAATAGCTTAATTTTTTGAGGTCAAGAGTTCAAGCTCGTGCGAAGGAGGCCTAGCTAGGGAAGCCATGCCGACCACTTAACAAGGTAGAGCTCGAGGTTCCTAAATTCATGTTAAAGAAGGATAAGTTCGGTAGGCATAGCAGAGTGAAGATAAAAATATACTCGCAAAAAATCAAAATGAACTACGATCAAGTCCGATTCAATTGATTGTTTTGCACTTTAGAATGCAACACTAAGCTATTGTCTAGCGGCGATTTTAAGCTGCCAAAAAAATGATTTTATTTCCATTGGGCGTGCAACGGTCAAATAATCAACAAAGCTGTTGAGAGAGAAAAGTCAAATATGGTGGCTTAACCGCTGGAATTTTAGGGCCTAAATATATATTTGATATTAGAATTAATTAATTTATATGCACAAATTGTACTTTGCAAAGCGGAAATGGATATTGAGAAAACAAGTATGAAAGCGTAAGAAAAAATCCTAGCAAATAAGGAGTAGTTATCAAACTTTTAAGTGATGTATTTTCTCAATTTTTTGTTTAACTAATATTAATGGAAAGTTGGAAAACTCAATTTCATCCGCTTGTTCCCCTTACAAAAAGTAAAGAGGAAAAAAAAAAAATGAAATAGGGTTGACTTCTCCTCTTTGACCCTTTCTCTCTCTCTCTCTCTCAAAAAGCACTTGCTTTAGGCACAGTCATTATTTACTACTTTTGCCAAATGTCCACCAGTTCCCCCTTTTCGCACATCTACTAGTTAAGTCCCTTTTGATAGACTTTTTTCCTTCTTTTTCAATCACATATTCTTCATCATATCAATAATAAAAATGCATTCTTATCTTCAAAATGTGCACCAAACGAGGACTAAAATTCAAAAACAAAATTTTGAAAGTAATTTTTTTTTAAATGTATGATTAAAAAGTGAGAAAAAGATTTTGATTTAGGGCGTATTCGGTAGAGATTAAAATATGATTAAAATTGAAAAACTAGCCGTTATTGTTGACTTTACTAGACGAGTGAGATCCAATAATTGCTATATTTTCAATTTTAATTGAATTTTAAGCCCTACCAAACATGCTCTTATGTACTAAATGTTTTGTTGTATGACCGTGTAGTTGAAAATAAGTATGCAAAAAAGTGAATTGTTGGATAACGATTGTCGAACAGTGATTAAAGAAATTTAATTAACCCATGTTTGAAGTACATTCTTTCAAAATTCAATTTCAACCACACATTTTTCAATAAAATAATATTTTTCATCACATTAATAATTTTTTCTTACTTTTTAACCACATATTTCTCATCACATCACTATTTAAAAAAATATATTTTTTCAATAATATTCATCAAATACTCCAAAGTAAGCCCCTGTTTGGTACACATTAAAATTTTTATTTTGATTTTCATTCTTATATTCATTTTCAACCACACATTTTTCAATAAAATATTATTTTTCATCACATCAATAATTTTTCCTTCTTTTTCAACCATACATTCTCCATCAATCTATTATTCCAAAATACATTCTTTCAAAATAACGTGGTTCAAAAAATCTGAATAGTAATTTTTAAGGAAAGGGTTTTACTATTATCAAACCTTACTGCCAGCTGTCAGGTTAGGTTGAACTGCGAAGGTGATTGGAAACTTTGGGAGTCTATCTGTCAAAAGGACTAAAAGGTTAATTCTGGGTTTCTGTTTCTCTGACTTCCTTACTGGTTGACTCGCCCGTACCACGTTTCGTACACGCTCTTTCACTCCCTTTTAGAGCAAGTTAACATCATATTTGTAATAGTATATTCTAATTCTTATTATTAACCAGATTAACAAAGAAAAATTTAGGGATTGTTCTCTTCGAATTTCAATTTTAAAATTTAAATTTATTTTAAATTTTGTGTTTTGAGTATCTATTTTGAGATTACTGAAAATGCATTTTTTTTACCATTTTGAAAAATTATTTTCAAAAAATAATAATAATTAAGTTTTGATTTAATTTTAACTGAAAACAGTCAAAAACGATCAAGCCAAAAAGATGAAGTTTTTTGAATTTTAACTGAAAATAGCAAAAAATGAAATTTTGCCTAGTCAACCAATCTATGTATACCTCTTACATGTGTGCTCTTGTTTCTATTGGTAGCATTTCATTCATCATACGACTCTCTTTATTCTCGAAGATTTTTCATAACCATTTATGCTTCCTCTACATCTAAGTATTTGTCTCGTCTTTGTAAATTTTAAACTTGTTTTTGAAAATAGATAAGTAAACGTGTTTTCAATATTTTCGAAAATTGAAAATTGAAAATAACCTGAAAATAGCAAAAAGAACATATCATTACATTCTTGTAAAATACAAAATTAAGTGCTTGTATGATAGGAAATGTGTGGTTGAAAAAGAAAAAAAAAATTATTGATATGATGAAAATTATTATTTTATTGAAAATTATATGGTTGAAAATGAGAATTAATTTTGAGAATCAGAAACAAACAATCCCTAAATAACACAATAAATAATAAAATTTTGCATATTTTAAATAGAAGAACACCCTACCAGACCTAATTCACTTTTATAATTACACATAATTACAATTAATATTTTAGCTTATAAATAATTATTAAATTTGAAGTCCACGCATTTTCCCCCGCGTGAGCCTCTGACGCTCTGGCCCGGTTCCATTAATTACCCAATCGCCTTATATTCGCGCAACCCTATGCACACAGTTTCCCACACACTGACCAAAACTCCCTCCCCGCCACATCCTCCGCCGTTCCCCTCCAAACCAGCACCTCCTTCTCCCGAGACGTAAAAGCGATGAAAGAAGCAGTGGCGGAAGAATCCGTTGATTCAACTGTCAAGAAAATAAATTTACTGATTATGTCCCTTTTGGATTCCATTTCTCGAGTTCAAATCCTTAAGGGAAAATGGTCGCTGATCAGAAACAAATTAAAAGCTTTGGAAGCCCATCTTTTGAAATTTTCATCAGCCGCCGTCGGTGTAAACCCGCTTTCGGTGGACCTTTTTCACTCCCTCTTCGCCACCTGCTCGGCGGCGGCCTCTCTTGCCGATATCTGCCACTCGCCGACACCGCCGGACGGCAAGCTCAAGACCCAAAACGATGTTGATTCCATTTCCGCGAAACTCGATAATCACATCAACGACCTCGAGGTGCTTAACAAAAGTGGGGTTTTCAGCGAAAGCGCCGCCGTTCCATTCCCGGCAACTGTGTCTAATGTTTCATCATCCAGTGAACGGGAGTTGGTCCGGGCTGAGTCTCGGAACTTGATGACTCGTCTTCAGATCGGGTCCACTGAGTCCAAAATCTCTGCCCTTGACTCGCTTCTCGGACTATTGCAGGGAGACGATAAGAATGTACTAATTGCGGTGGCCCATGGAATCGCTCCTATACTCGTGCGTTTACTGGATTCCAGTTCTTCATCAGAAATTAAGGAAAGAACGGTCGCTGCCATTGCGAAAATTTCTACAGTCGATTCAAGCAAGCATGTTTTGCTTGCTGAGGGATTAGTATTGCTTAATCATTTGCTCCGGGTGCTTGAATCAGGAAGCGTTTTCGCAAAAGAGAAGTCATGCATTGCCCTTCAAGCTTTGAGTCATTCAAAGGAAAATGCAAGGGCAATTGGGTCCAGAGGAGGAATTACATCTCTACTAGAAATTTGTCAAGCTGGGACGCCAAATTCTCAGGCTATGGCAGCCGGAGTGTTGCGAGATTTAGCTGTTTTTCCAGAAGTTAAAGATCATTTTATGGAAGAAGATGCAGTGGTGACGCTATTAACACTGTCTAATTCGGGTACTGCATTGGCACAGGAAAATTCAATTGGGTGTTTATGTAATTTAATTTCGGGAGACGATGACCTGAAGTTGTTTCTTGCCAGGGAAGGTGGAATTGAGTGGGTAAAAAATTTCTGGGATTCTGCTCCCACGCCTCGCAATCTTGAGGTTATTGTTCAGATGGTATCAATATTGGCCTCGTGCCCATTAATCAGCGAGGTCCTTGTTGCAAATGACTTTCTGAATCACGTCATTGGGGTGTTCAACTGTGGGGTTTTAGGAGTGAGAATTGCAGCTGCAAATGCTGTGTGTGATTTGGCTTACAGTATCAAAACACAGAGAGAATTGGGAAAAATGGGATGCATTTCACTTTTGTCAAGAATGTTAGATGGTAAGGCGATTGAGGAGAAAGAGGCTGCAGCAAAGACCCTGTCTAAACTTATGGGTTATGGCGGAAATCGGAGAATATTTAGAAAGGAGGAGAAGGGGATCACGAGTGCAGTTCAACTCTTGGATCCTTTGGTGTTAAATTTGGACAAGAAGTATCCTATTTCGATTTTAACATTGATTGTCCATTCCAAGAAATCCCGGAAGCAAATGGTGGCTGCCGGTGCTTGTGTTTATTTGCAGAAACTAGTTGAGATGAATGTTGATGGTGCTAAGAAGCTCCATGACAGTATTGGTCGCGGCAAGCTATGGGGAGTCTTTACCAGGCCTTGAGTTGAGGATCACAGCGGTAAAAGATGAAATTGAATACTGTTAATATGTATGTCAATAATGTTTCTTTTTTCCCTGTAATTTGATTTCATTAGTTATTACACGTTGATAGATTATATTTAGGATGCGTGGTAGAAAAGCAAATATGAATAGTCTAATTGCTGATGAGAGAGTGTGTTCTGAATTTTAATTTCTGGTTTTGGTGACCTAACTTGATTAGGGGCTTATGTTTTTCCTAACAAATCCCAATAAAATTAATGAAAAAGTCTTCGCTTTGAACTCATTCTCTGATGTTTCTGTAATGCATCTTGAATGAATGTGTAGGACACGATACTTTAGCCTTCTTTTACCGTCACAGTTACCCAAATACTGAGCTCTAATGTTGAGTTAATTGCGTGATTTGCTTTGTGAAATTCATATTGTTCACAAGGAACATCAACATCACTCGACTGTGAACTTTGCATCCGTTCATGAATGGTTATATAGTGGTTGTCCTTGTGAACAAATTTCTCTACACTCCACTACTAGACTAGTTGATAGTAAGTGGGAACAGGTGATCGGTCCAATTTTACTTGCATTTTTGATCGTTGGATTTCTAGATTGGTAGAAAAAATCTTCCAGATTCTTTCTTTATACACTTGTGGCTCATCAAATTGCTTTGATGACGTCGGATTCGGTTAGATGCTTCTGTTATGGTCTCATATTGATTATTTCTATTGAAGGTAGATAGTCGTATGCATTGCCCCCGGAAATATCTAGCGGCCCATTCCTTTTTCAACCCTGAAATAAATGATTTTCTAATTATAGAACATTAGGATAAGGCATTAATCATCTTCTATAGTTTAATTTCTAGCTGATTCTGTCATTTCTTTATATGGTATCAATGTAATGGTTGGTAGAGTTTCACCATGTGCATCTGTCTTGTGCATTATCGAGGCATCATTTTGTGCTGGTAGTTGCCCAAACAAGGGTTACTCGTTTCTTGTTTCTATGATTGTCGGTAGTTTGGCTATGATATTGGTGTGGGACTGGTGGAGGGTGGCAGCTCAGACGAGATGGCCTGGGACGACAGCCATGACCATTGTGGAGGTAGAGTGTTAAGGGATATAATCCCACATCGAATAAAGATGTTGACACAGACCAATTAATAGAGATCTTAGGCTACTCATCTTAATAAGGTTGACCTTTTAAGATGGACCCCCAAATCTTAATATGGTATCAGAGCCCATTATGCTCCAACGAGCGATTCGATCTCGTTAAGACTCCAAAAGTGAGCACGTGGATTTCAAGATTGGTCTGCTCAAATGAGCCACCATCTTGCGGGGGCGTGTTAAGGGATATAATCCCACATCGAATAAAGATGTTGACACAGACCAATTAATAAAGATCTTGGGTTACTCCTCTTAATAAGGTTGACCTTTTAAGATGGACCCCCAAATCTTAATACAGAGATGGCGATGGTGGAGGTTGCATTGAACCTATATGATTGGTGCCATCGTTCCAACTGTATAAAGTAGAGAATGCAGTATGGCTCAAAAAGAATACTCAGCTTCAATTGTCAAAGTATTTGTAGTCAACCCTAGTAGAGTAAACCACTCCTTGACATGGATGATGAAAGGTCTCAAAAACTACATTTATTCGGCCTCACTCTAGTGGATTCTTAGTTCAACAACTTCAAATCAATATCAAATTACTTGTGTTTCACTAAATTAACTAATTTTGGTGAATAGCTACAAACGAAATTTACAGTAAGCAATGGCGTAAATTAGGCAGCTGGGTATCAACTCGACTAATACACGTCACATTTACAAATTTTACAGCAAATGACAATCAATGATTCAGTTGCACCCATACAAGGAAATAATGGGAGTCCCCCCTTCAGTTAGATGACATGAACTGTACGTATAATTGTGTAAAAACAATTCAAATTTGGAGATGATGAGGTCATTTACGCACTGATGTCGAAATACTTAGGATCTGGTGGATAATGATATTCCACGGGTAACTGCGTATCATCAAATCACAAAACTTGTTACTCGATTACATGAGAGTGATGAGATTGTATCCATTGTCAAAAATCCGAGCACGATCACATTGAGTTGTTCATATTGATACTACATTCCAGGGAATTAAAAATGGTTAGACTATTTTTAGAAACCATTCAACATGGGCAATTATCTATGGAATTTACCAGCCTGATCTAAAATGGACATGAAATACTGCATCTTCAGGAAAAAAGAGTCGTGTTTCAGGCACGAAAGAGGTATGCAACTTATTGGGTAATACATGCTCGAGTCGAATAACTGGAAAAATTACCAAGTAGAAAACAGTTATGAGGTGGATCCAAGTTGAAGTGAAGAAAAACTAGTTTGGATAGTGCAGCAGCTGTAGCGGTCACTCCTACAACAACTATGACTATATCACACTTATACAGTCGGTGATGAGGAGGAATGCAATCATAAGGACAAATACCAATGACTCAAAGGTCCAAGGTCTGTCGCTCAATATCATGAGGGCAGCATCTGGCAGTCGTGGTTTTAGTTTTGAATTTGTTATATGAATCAAGGCTAGAATAGTAAGTTTAAGGTTCAACGATGATCCAGGGATAATATGGTGTTAATATCTCATTGTTGAGATATATTTGATACCTTGACAATTTGAGCTTTATAGAAGCAAAAAACTAAATAGAGAAAATATGACAACTCTAAAAAGCTACTAACAGATAGGGGCGGACCCAGCACCCGGCGACGGGGGGCGACCGCCCGTGCTGGATCCGCCGGAGTCTTCAATGGCCGCCGAGTGCCACTCGCCAGAAACCAAGTGGCCGTGGCAGAGTTGCAGAATCGAACGGAAGAAGAAGGGAAGAAGACGTGAAATTTTTGAATTTGGGCTTTTTTTATGTATTGGCCCTTTTGTTTTGGGGCTGAAACAGTTGGGCCTTTTTTTTTGAATATTAGGCCCATATTCTTTGTTTTTTAGCTCCGAAAATGTTAAAATTTCATCAAATTTTTTGAGGGTTTTAAGTAAAGATTCAAGTTTTGTAGTGAAAAATAGGTTAGTAAAGGTTATGGCTTCAGTGGTCGTCGCAGAGAAGCTGTCCACGGTCCACGGTGCCGGAGATAGTGATGCAGCCTAGAGTCCATCAAAGACATTTCGGGTACCGTCAAGTTGCCGGGATGAAAATCTCTCTCTAACAGCATCTCCTTCTCGCTGCCCTCTCTAAGGTAATATTATTGTATATGTGAAGATATGATCTTTTAATTTGAGTGTTAAATATGAGTCTATTTGGTGATTATTAAAACTGGTTTTGCCAGTAACTTTATTTTACATTAGAGGGATAATGGAGATGTGATTGAGCATTAAGTGTGAATTTGTAGTCTAAGACTGCAAGTCTGCAATTAGTGTAGGAAAAAGTTAATAAATAATAAATTGTCTACTATTCGAAGGAGGATCTAATGTCTCAAGTGAATATATATATATATATATATATATATATATATATATATATTTTGAAATGAAGTGAATATTTGAAACGTTAGAAATTAGGTAATCTTTGTCATTTACTAGACACTACTAGGAAACTATTGGATTTGGTTATTAACATAATTAGATTGATAGGTTAGAGTAGTTAATGAAATTATATTCCTTAATCGGCTGTAAGAAATTTTGTAATTTGGACCTTTCAAAAAAGAAATTTTGTAATTTGGTAGGACTGATGCACTAGATCCCTTATAGAAGTAATTCATGGTTTAAGGAATAACGGTGGGAGTGCCTTGCTATTATAACCTAAAATTTTTCTGTCAAGTTTAATTAGATTTGTCGAAGATGTTTATGCTCAAAGGTTGACATCTTCCTTGATTCCCTTTCCTTTCCTTTTTTTTTTTTTTTGTGGTTCAGGACTACCACTTAAAAGCAATTTCTATTGTGTTCTAGAAGGATAAATCTCAAAAGTTTGGAAAGTGGGTATAAGTTTGTATGTTCTTCTGTCATTATCATCATCTTCTTCTCGTTTACCTTTTGGAAAGATTTTAGACTTTTCCAATGTGTTTTTTTTTTTTAAGCTGCTTCTGCTTTGTGTCTACTCTTTGCATGTTGTACTTCGAGTATATCTTCGTGATTGTTGAGGAATTGGTCTAAGAAAGAAAGGGGCAGCCTAATATTGGTTTATGATTATATGGAAAAAGGGAGTTTGGACAAAAGGATTTTTAAATGTGATGACAGCAAAATTTTGAGTTTTGAAGAAAGAATAAGAATTATAAAGCAAGTGGCTTCAGGTGTCTTGTATTTGCACAATGGATGGGAAGCAAAAGTTTTGCACAGGGACATTAAGGCTAGCAATGTGTTACTTGATAAAGAAATGAATGCAAGACTAGGCGATTTTGGGCTAGCCAGAATGCATGACCATGGACAGGAGACTGGTACTGTGCAATGTAGACTTGATTGTCGACGTTGACCCGTCGGCGTTGACCGGTCAACGTCCGCCCGGGCTGGGATGAAGGGCTGGGTCCGTCCATGCTTACAGATAAATTCGTTAAATATAATAACTAATTAGCATAGATAGTCCTTAACATTAGACTTTTTCGTGAATTTAAGACCTATCGTTTCAATCTTGACCTATCGTCAAATACAATAACTAATTAGCACAAATGTCCTCATATGAAACTTTTCTTGCAAACAGTCCTTTCCGTTAGTTGATGATTAATTGACATTCAAAAAGTCAAAAATTTTAACTTAGAAGACTATAAAAGTAAATAATAGAAAAATGAAAAAAGGTTTCGTACTAAGAATTGAGTGCTAAAATTGGAACAATAAATCCTGAACGTTAGGGACCATTTGTGCAAATTAGTATAAATATAATAGCGTGTGCAAGAGAACAAAAATAAAAAACTGAAACGTGTTTTCATAATATTTTATTTTTATATATTCCAATCTACTATAATTGAGATGCTCTTTCAAACTAAAGAGTTTCTTGAAAAAAACAATCCACACTCTGAAAAGAATAATGTCATACATCATCATCCGTCTAAGTGGTAATCATATGCTACTGAATAATGTCATATATCATCATCCGTCTCAGTTTATTAGTCTTAATTTAACATCATTGCGGATCGAAATGAAATAACATTACCATTACTGAAAAAATCTACAAATGCTCTAATGATAATCAAACACAGCCATTCAATGCAATTCCACCACATTTACAAAAGTAGACAAGTTGAGGATACGCGAATCTAAAGATGTATAGTGACACAGAGGAAATATTACAATATAAGTCTCTAATTTATGGACTTTGTTATAATGT
Source organism: Fraxinus americana (assembly GCA_035079005.1). Taxonomy (NCBI): domain Eukaryota; kingdom Viridiplantae; phylum Streptophyta; class Magnoliopsida; order Lamiales; family Oleaceae; genus Fraxinus; species Fraxinus americana. The sequence continues at coordinate 49,863,395 of CM068706.1, read as the reverse complement.
AGTCTCTTTGTTTTTTCAGTAGAATTTTTCGGGCCATTAGTTTTGTGGAGTCATTGGTCCTTAAACAACAATGTTATCCATTTAGCTGTAGAAATGAAATCCACAAAAATAAAAGTAAAGAAAAAGGGCAAAAAAATGATTTTGGGGAATTCATTTTCCCACCTTTTTGGTGGGAAAATGATTTTACAGGCGGCTGATTCCATTTTTTTTTTTTTGACAATAGAAATAAATGTCATAACCAATTGTAAAAAAAAAAAATCACTTTAATAGACAATTTTCATATAAAATAAAGTCAAACGAACACTAAATTTTGATAAAAAAATAATTTTTTAGGAAACAATTTTTTTTTTCGTTTCTTTTTTTTTTACTTTTTGGCAATGGAAACAAATTTTATAACCAATTGTGGAAAAAATTATCACTTTAATGGACAATTTTCATGTAAAACGAAGCAAAACGGACATAAAATTTTAAAATTTTTCGGATGAAAAATTATATCAATCAAACACACTTAATTAACAATTTTCTGCAAAATAATTTCTAGACAATTATTTTCTCTGAAATTCATTTTCTTTCCACTCATTTTCTACCATTGCAATCAAACGGACCCTTAGTGTTTTTTTTTCTCCGTCGTGTTATTTTTTTATATTATTCAAAATAAGAGCATTGTGATTTTTTAATAAAATTTTAAAGTTTCATTAATCATCCAGCTCCTGTTTGGGCTACATTGAAATTAATTTTAGGAAAAAAATTATTTATAATGGTAATTTTTGTAATAATGTGGGGTTAAAAAAATTGAATTTACGTGTAACATTATTTTATTAAAAAATATGTAGTTAAAAAAATGCATTAAAATTAAAATGAAGGCCAGACATGGCCCCAGCGACGCTACAAAATTGAAAAAATTAGTAATGGTTCTGACAGCACAAATAAATTGTGGACTAAGCTGCAACAAGTTCATTGGTTCTCATTTATTTTTTTGGCGTATGCATTCCCGAGCTTTCAATTTTGATGCAAGTAAGTCCCACCTGGATAAAATTCATTTGTTTGGCAGCGTGTCTTGTACAATTTTTTATTTTTTTAGAAAGCCTCTTCAAAATATAAAATAAAGAAAAAAAAAATCACTCTATCAATTGATGTTTGACCCCAATAACCACCTCATTATCCTATCCCCTGTATCTGCTCCTATCGTCAACTTTCTTAACCTCCCTCTATCTTGCATCACCGTCACTAGACTCCAAACTTGAAACCCTTTATTCTCAAATTCCACCAAATCCACATTACACGTCCACGCCACGACCATTAAAACCAACTCACATGGCAACAATGGCAACCCATTCGAACCCTTCAAAACCTTGTTTTTAACAAATTTCCTAGGACCGTGTTATATTAAAATCTCATATTTAGATTTTACTATTTCAGACATATCCATTTATCTAGAATTGATTTTGTTTATGAATTCAACTGCAATTGTAATTTGTTGAGAAGAATTGAGAAAGATAAAAATAAGATCGCAAAAGTTAACTATGAAGATGGAGGGTCGTTGGATAGGGGATATGGACCAATTATGGTGGGCGGCAATTCAAATCTATCTATTCATTTAGCCCATACGTGACATTATTTACTTTATTTATCATATTCATTTTCAACCATAAATTCAAACAATAAAATATTTTATACGTAAATTCAAAATTTTTCATAATTTTTAACTACATATTTTTCCAAAATATACTATTCAAAACATTGTTTTACAAATTTTAAGGATGTCAAACATTGGCTTAAATAAGGGTGGGTTGGGGAGGATGTTGGCCAACAATCTATTCATTGCTCCTTTTTTCTTTTTTTTTGTCTTTTATATTTCATTTGATTGCCAAGGAAGACAAAAATTTATAAAAATACACTTGAATAAGAAGTTAAATATAATGCACATACTGCTTCAATGGAAAAATAGAAAGAATCCACCCAATCTAGATTGATTGCACTATTTTTAAAAGTTTGGAGATACATATGCTATGTACAATTGAATGTGGACTGAAATATTGTATTTCGTAAAGTTTGGGGACTTGGACTATAACATTTTCATTGCAAAATGACGCACTCGTAGTTCAGTCACACTGTGAGGCAGGTAAAACAACAGTTTCGCGCTCACTGTAGCAAGATTGTTTCGATAAAGAGGAATTGAAGAGTCTTGTAACAAGAAAAAAGCCTATCCCTCTCTCCCTCCCCTTCTTCTCTCTCGCTCTTTCTCATCCTTCTAACCCTTGGAATTGATAATTTAAAGTCAGAAAAAAAAATAAAGATGGTGGATTTTGCACGGGTACAGAAGGAGTTGCAAGAATGCAACCGGGATTTTGAGGTTTCAGGCATAAAAGTTATGCCGAAGAGCGATGCTAATTTGGCCCACTTGCTTGGTACAATCCCTGGTCCTGTTGGTACTCCTTATGAAGGTGGCTCTTTCAAGATCGACATCACTTTGCCCGGTACCGTTTATTTTACACCATAATTTATCTGTGTGGGTTTTAATATTTCTATTGGTGGGCTTTTAAGGTTATGTTGTTTTTCACATTTTCGAAGGATTAGTTAATTTGGGTTCTGGGTTTTAAGCGAATTTTGTTTTCTTTGCAGATTATACTTAGTGTGTTCTGTCTCATTTCTCGTTAGGGTTCTTGAATTTTAAGGACATTTATGTTAACAAGTCCTCCGTGTTTGTTCCAATTTATCTATTGGTGTGACATATAAATGTTATTTTGTTTCTTTTCTTTTTCAAAGAATTAATGTTTGTGTGTTCTGGGTTTAAAGCGAACTTTGTTTCTTCACAGATTATACTTTGTGGGGTTCTGTTTCATTTCTTATTACGTATTTGAATCTGAGTAATTTCTGATACTGGGAAGTACTTCTAATTTTCTGTTTGGTTGTAAGCTGGAATTTTAGGTTCATGTATGTAAATTATTGGTACACTTTGTACTTAAAATAATTTTACTCTAATAATCTAATTTATAGCTTTCTGGAAAATTATATAGCTGACTGCACTACATGAATGTTATATCTTTGTACCAAATTTCTAACAAAGATTACAGGGCATCAGCGAGCAGAGGTAGCCACATGAACTTTGAAATTATGATTTCGTTGCCGGAAAATAATGGTTGTACAGGGCCACTTACACTTGGCGCCCCTCAAGTATAGGGCCTCTTTTTTATTCTTTTGTTATTGCTAACATTTTCATTTTCAAATCATTAGAAAATATGCTTCATCTCAGAATGTATACACTTCTTGCCTCGCACTTTCCAATCATTGCGTAACACGGGAGGACAAAATTTCAAATAAAAGCGATCATTACTCGTTTGTTTTGAATTTATCAAGGCTCGTATAAGGAAATTCAACTAGAATCTCACTGCAATTACACAGCATAAAAAAGGTTTGTTTTGCAAATTCTTCCTAAGGATTATATTTTGAAGACTTGAAGTGGGTACATTCGAAGAGATTAGGGAAGACTCAATCATATAACATTGGGTATTGGTTAGACACAATTTTAAGGAGAGAATTTGAGGCCCACTTGAATCAAGAGTCATGACAGCAAACTGGCAATGAAAATTAGGGATATTTTAGAAAAGAGTTGGTGTTTTACCCATGCTTGTTCTCGTGCTTTTTCTAAATTTACTTTGTTCTCTTAATACCTCCAAAGGAATGTTAAGAGAAAAAATGCGAAGAGCAATTAACCAAAATTTTGCACGTTGCCTTCTAGTTTATAATTTTTATCCTCTTGTCGAAAGTAAATGCCTGCATCGCGGCACCCAGCGCACCCAAATTTATTGTGTAAGATATGCAATTGATAATTTTTAATATTTTATTTTCTTCATTTTGATCTCTCAAAGGGACTTTAAATTGTTCGGTTCGGTTTGGTTTATGTATATGTGAATAATACGATCTATTTGTTACTTTGAGTGTAATTTTTACATATTCTTATCAATTGAACTTCCTTTTCAGATGGTTACCCTTTTGAGCCTCCCAAGATGCAGTTTGCCACTAAAGTATGGTATGAGAAGCATGCTGTTCGATATTGTCTTTTCTTTTATTGTGGATGATTCACCTAGTAGTAAGATGATCTGATCAATGTTCTGCATGTGATCCCTCTCTTATTGCTAAGAGAGTCTCGTGGTTGGTGGATGGTAACAAAGTCTCTAAACTTTGACGGACCATATAATCTTGTTTGACCACCAAATTTTACGGTTCTTAGAAGTACTTTCTGAGATTAAAAAATAAAAAACAGAAATTTAATGTGCGTGAAGGATACAGCTATGCTGACTTTGATGCTGTCTGCATGTGATGTTCTTTTGGTTAAAGATTCATGCATAGATGAATAAAACCAATTGTTGACTTTGGTTGAACCTCAATAAGCAAATAGAAATATAAATTGGTATGCTGACCCAGTGTTTAGGAAATGTTCTTTTTGTAACATTTTCTTTTCTCCTCGTTGCTCGATAGTACTAGAAGTTTTTGCAATTAGGTTCCCATAAATTACGTGCACTAAGAATAATGTGTTTATTACACACCAAAGGCATCCTAATATAAGCAGTCAAAGTGGAGCAATATGCCTGGATATCTTGAAAGACCAGTGGAGCCCGGCACTCACTTTGAAGACAGCACTCCTTTCTGTACAAGCATTACTCTCTGCTCCAGAACCTGATGATCCCCAAGATGCTGTTGTAGCACAACAGGTCCTGTTCACTTCCGTTGTCATTTTAGATGTCATTCTTACTCCCAGCAAAAACTTATCATTTTCTCGGCATTCTGTGTGTTTTATGTGCTACCCCCCCCCCCCACAAGTTGCTTATTAGTCTTGGTTTTTGCACATTCCAGTATCTTAGGGACTACCCAACATTTATGGGCACAGCTCGTTATTGGACTGAAGCATTTGCCATGACCTCGTCTCTTGGTGTTGAGGACAAGGTTGGAGGAATTTTGGCTTCCCTGCATGTTTTCTAATGTTCTTCGCTTCCATTTTCCTTAATTTTGTTCCAGAATGCGAGGCATTTTTAACAAAATAAGCATCGGAGAGAAAATGATGGTTGGCAATGACATGCTATATCAATCAATGGTGGATCTCAATATTTAAATTAAATTTGTTATCCATCAGTGTTTTGATGTACCATGCTATCGGTGATTAGTAAATCATTTTATGTATACATGCATGCATGCACAACAAAAATTTTACACAAAAAAAAAAAAAGTCAAAATTTCAAATTAATTGAAATACAGTTAAAAGCATTGTTTAAAGTTTAGATTTGACTTTCTTTAATTCTCATCATCTCCACTCTCAATAAGCTCTTCCACATTTACATACAAAAATAAACTGATTTCCAGTCACTTGAACCACAGGTATTAAAGCTCGTGGAAATGGGCTTCCCTGAAGCTTTGGTTAGGAGTACTCTGGTTAGTGTTGATGGCGATGAAAACATGGCTCTTGAAAAGCTTTGCTCTGGCTAGCACTCGCCTCGTAATTATTTGCTTTTGAAATTATTTGTTGCACCAAAAAGGCTAAACGGTATAATGTTTGAAGTTTATTCTCGTGTATGTACGATTTACATTTTTTAGTGATGTTAGATAGCATTATTCTAAAGAGAACAAATCATAATTAACTTAAGGCCAGTCTCGGTAAAAGGAATCCATGCCAATTAGGAACAACCTATAAAACCGTAGCTTATTACCCACAACAATTTTCTGTATAGAAACCCTCGTTAAAGTGGCATTCATCTCTCTCTTGAATTAACATTTTACTATGTTCTCAAAACAAACTTGTTTACTTCGGTTAAGCTGAGTTTGCCATCTCGTGAGAAGGAAGAAGATAGAATCAGAGAATAGAGTGAACATCAAAACGCTCTCAACTCAACAATTTACGTCCAAGTATTCCTTTTTCCTTTCGGTGTAGGTTTGGAGGATTTTTATATTTAGGTCCTTAAAATCATAGTTATTAGACTCGATTCGAATATTGACCCGGACAAGGTATTGGGTCTTGGGTTACTGGTCGAACCGATGGGTCATTGCATAAAAATCAACAAAAAAATATAAAGTATAAAAAATGAACGGTTAGGTCCTTGTTTGCACTTTTTCCCAAAAGATTAGGTCGTTCAGGTGAAATATTCCCTAATTCAGAATTTGTATAGTTGGGACCAGTTCCTCTTTCCACGTGTACCAAGTCTCTATGGTCAGATTCAAAATCCTCTCTCACAAAATTTAAATAGACTTGGATGACATAAAGCACTTCCAACCATTTCAAAGTCTAGAAGAACAATTACGAAGTATGCGCGCTTGTTAGGAGAAAAATTAAGTATTTAATTGAGCTAAATAATGAAGGACTGATTGACTAGGTCACAAATGTGGACATGAAATTCCAATTTTCAATTCAGCTTCAGGGTTCACACTTTCAGTAATTAATTTTGACCAATTTGACTTTTTTCCTTTTATGGCTAGTGATAATTAAAGTTTTGCTTAGTGGACGAACCTCGAAAATAGTAGACTTTCCTTCTTCGTGGAAGAAAAGTAGTCTTTTTGTGGGAAAATGGTCCATAGAAAATGACTTTTTTTTTAATGTTCAAAACGCTCGGAAAGAATTCTACAAATATCATTTGGTATGTTAGGCCATTAAAATATTTTTTTAAAAAAAGTTACTTATAAGTAGTATACATTTTTCTTATTTTTACATAAAAGAGATAAATTTTTTAAATAAAAAATTACTTATTTTTAAACTTACTCAATTTACTTTTTAAGTAAATTTCAAAATATTTTGAAGCTACAACACCTGAACAGAGTTGTAAAACATTATAATTTCCCTATAATTTATGGTCAGAATAAAACATCAATTTTAACCACACATTTGGTAAGATCCAATTACCACCCATTTATCCCTAATTCATTTCTAATTTTAGCCACTTATAATTTTATCCAAGCAAGCATGTACAAATAATAAACTACTAACTTGTGTAATAAAGAGAGACGATCATTGTCCTGATCGATAATGTTTAGTATTGCATCACGCGTAACAAACGTGTATTTCATATGTTTTATTTCTGGTGACAAACAAATATCTGTAGTCCCAATCAATTCCATTATGGGAGTGGGCAATCAAAACATAAAATTTTGAATTTGATTATTCCATCTAGAAAACGAAATGAAGAATATAAAAACCCAATATTTTTTTTCATATATTTTTTTCTCAATTTAATTGGAAAAATAGAAAACCCCAATATTTTTTTTTTCTCAATTCAAATGTGTAGCTTTCATATATATATATATATATATATATATATATATATATATATATATATATATATATATATATATACATACACACACATACACACACAGTGATTGGGTTGAATTTGAAGATTTCTTTTCCCACTTAGATTCGTTTACTTACATTTTTAGAAAATGAAAGTCAAATTATTAGGGACTGCAATTTAATGGGTTGTGATTGTTTCCATCGTGTTTTAAATAGATCGAGCGTTGAAAGTTTCAGCGTAAACACTAGTTAATCAACTAGCATGTCAAGATATTTTTAATGAAGGGTAGTGTTTTGATGATTTGTATTATCTTTTTGTTGTGGCATAAGTGAGTTGAAGATTAGAAAAGTTCGAATATTATTTATTTTAAAATATTATCAAGTATTGGGTTAATATAATTGTTTATTTATAAATAAATCATGTGATACAATTAAAGATCTTGTTACATGAGAAATTCTTATTGTACTTTGTAATTCTGAGAACGAGATTGGTATATTAGGCCAAAACTCTCTCTCTCTCTCTCTCTCTCTCTCTCTCTCTCTCTCTCAATTAACCTTTTCAACATTCTCTCTAATTTAGAGTATCAGATCTTTGTTCAACACAACTTTGAAGAAAATAATGTTCACTTAACTATTTCTTAGTAGAAACGTTGTCCACCACATGGGAAACTAGGGAGATATCGAAAATATCTCTTGTGCATGGTCCAATATGAAGTAGACGTGTAGTTGAATTGAACAATAGGTCCCTCAAAACAATCAATATGGCCATGATAGAGGACGTTTTGAAAGAATCGCCAAATTCTATCTCATTCGAGACACACGGGATTCCACGTGTCCCATGCTACTCGGGTCAGAGCGTAAGCTAGTGATGCTTTCGGCTACTGGACTTTCGCCATCTAGGGTGCAGCATTCGTGCTGCTTCGCCTAGCAGCACTACAAGAATTTTAGGAAAAAGATTTTTCAGATCTCTTTCCCTTTTTTTGTTACTATTACTTCCACTTAACTCGAGTTGAATTGAGTAAAAAATATGAATCGACTCTAGTGTAGCAATCTCTATCATCGTGACTCAAGCCTGCTATATCAGGATCGAGTTACACAATGACAACTGTAATCAATCTCAAGTAATTTCACTTGATCGATTAAGTGGAGTTTATCGTTACAATTGACTTTTACATGAATGGGAAAACTACTTATATTTGTCCTTCGGCTTCAAAGCATATAAATTAATTGATTACTAACAGAATAAATTAATGGAATAATGATGCCCCCCAACCACGATGCATAATTTGGCATAATTTGGTACTAATGCAATGCCATGGATTGATATGCCCATCTTATCATAACCAATTTATAATCATTTCACTATTAATTTTTTATATGTTTTGTCCAACATCCCACTTTAGAAGGGATTTTTTTTTTTTTTTTTGAACTTTTATTTACCAAATAAATTAAATATAATAATTTATGAAAAATGTGACAAGTCTCACATGTTTAACAATACTCGATCGAGCAATTGGTTTCTTTTGGTATCCAGACTACTGATTAAACCTCTATGTTTCACGTGCTATTCCAGGACCACTTAATATGAATTTTTGTTTGGATTGTTTTTATCTCACATACACTCAAGAAAACGAATCAAATGCGGATGGTCACGAATAGAAGACGTTTGCTGATGTCGAGCCTTGATTAGTGTTTTTCACTATGATTTCAATACCTACTTCTACTTTAATGGTTGATTTATCGTTAGTTAGAGCACTTTTGTACGGACTTTAACTCAATTTAAAGTGATTTATTTGGCTATATATAATTTTAAATTATTTTTTCTTTTTTATTTATTGTCAAAACATAATCTCTTAGAATATGAACTTATAAGCTTAACCAAACACTATCGTGATGTAGCGTTGCAAAAGTTGGATACTTAGCTCCCTCTCGCAAACTATACAACTGAAATTAGGTAAAGTAATTGAAATTTTTGCCGTGCAAAGTTGGACTATATCTACAAACCACTCAAACAACAAATCTCTATCGAACTTAAATTGGATGAAGAAAAAATAAACTCAACTCCAATTTAGGGATTACTGTTGACCTCCAAATAATGATCAATAAATTTCTTTTACCTAGACATATTTTTTCCCTCCTAAACTAGACATGCCTATTTATAGATTTATATTCAGTCATTGGAGGTAAATCGGTCATTTGGTTGGTGATATGTGGCAGTCTTTGATTGAATAAATTCTAACTCATTTTGTTATTTTGTTCATGTTTTATTCACCGGCTTAAGCTCTTTTTTTTGGCTCAAGTAACGAGCATGTTGGCTCGCATCGGGTATTTAAGGTCGTTTATGAGTTTTCTTCTTTACGAGTTTTTTAGCTCATTGTAGGTTCATGTGTATTTTCGATCTTGTCAAAGTGATTTCTTATGTAAATATGTTAGATATGACTAGATGTAGCAATGGGCTGAGCCGAGTCGTATGCACACGAGCTCGGTATAGCTCGGCTCGGCTCGTGAGCTCATGACTCGTGGGTCGAGCCGAGTTTCGGCTCGCGAGCTCGTCATTTTTATTTATTTATTAAGATAAACCTTTTTTATAAACCCTCTGCCTTGGACTAGCTCGTGGGTGAGCGAGATTTTGACGAGTCCGAGCTGCCCACGAGCCGACTTTTCACCAGCTGAGCGCTTGAGCCGACAAGCAGCTCGGCCCGTTTGCCATCACTAGATATGACACATGACAAAATTCTTTCTGAATTCGTCATATGGGGAACGCGAGCAAGGACGTGGAAATGATACCCCCGTGACTCTTATATTTATATTTTTATCCATTTAAATAATAATAAATAAAATGTGGTAGTAATCATTAATTAATTTTCGTCCTACTTCCTCCTGAAAATTCTCGATAAGGTAGGAGATACGGAGGATTGTCACTATGTTCCCAATCTATAGTCCAGTTGAGCAACCTCAAGAACACATTTTAACTCTCATTTGACAAAATTTGTAAATTATTTATAAATGGACAAATTTAATTTTCAACTACACATTTTTAGTGAACTCACAATTATTATATGTTCAGAAATGATCTAATGAGCACCAGTGCTCATCTTATCTTAAACACCAATGAGTTGGCATATTAATTCATTGGTGGATTGGAACTCACAAAATCTTTATCCACCAATGAATTAATGTGCCAACTCATTGGTGTTTAGGATAAGATGAGCACTGGTGCTCATTAGATCATTTCTGATTATATGTTTATTCACCTCTCATCCTATTTATTTATAAATTAAATAATTTCATAAAGTGTTCCCAAATAGATTATCTTATTTCGACTGAAATAAAAAATTGTGAATAATTAACATGGTTTCTACCTCTACTACAACAGATCTCTTGTAAATTGCAACGTTCAAAACTACAATAAATTCATACTTTGTCATTTCCCATCAATTGTCAAAGTTATGCACTTATTTTTCTTGTCTCATACAATAAATGCAAAATAATAGGTTTGGCGAGGTAGGTTGGTAAGATGTCAGCATTTCCTTTTTCCCCTCCATATTTGCATTTTCCTTACCAATTATTTCTAAAATATTTTCCTCTCTTATTTTCAAATACACAATTTTCAATAAAATACTATTACACGTCAATTCATTTTTTTCTTATTTTTTACAAAATACTATTCCAACATACATTTAGGGCAAAAAAAAGGCGCAAACATACAATTAAAGATAATTGACTTTTTAATTTTTTAATATGTCTTTATTTAATATGCATTATTATTAACAAATAAAAACTACCCATGTTTAAATCATTATTTAATGTAGGATTATTAGAGAAAAATTTATATTTTGAATTATATTAAGTATATTTTCTTTAATTATTTAGAAATGAAAGCAACTTCATATTTATGAAATGGAGTATATATTTTCTAAACAAAATTTAATACCGATAATTCCACTGTAAAATTATAAAATAATATTCTTGTGGGAAAACTAAGCCATTGTTTGATTATCATTATTTTCAAAATGCATTTTTCTTTCTCTTGTTTTTCACCACATATTTTTCGATAAAATAATATTGCACGTAAATTCAAATCTTTTCCTTATTTTTAACCTCACATTCACCGTCAAAATACTATTCTAAAATATATTATTTTCAAAAAATGAGTTTCAAACATGGTCTAAAATATTTTTAAAATCTAACTAAGAGTGTGTTTGGGACACATTTTTTTGAAAGAATGTATTATTGAATAGTAGATTGATAGAGAATGTGTGGTTAAAAATGAAGGAAAAGTTATTGATGTGAAGGAAAATATTATTTTATTGAAGAATGTGTGATTGAAAATGAGTAGAAGAATGAGAATGAAAAAAATAATATGTACCAAACAGAGCCTAAATAATCAGTTCTATTATTTGTCGACATAATAATAAAAATGCTCGACTAGTAATGGAAACTTACTAGTGCGAGACAACCTATATTTGGCATTCATTTTTTCAAAAATCAATTTCAATCACATATTCTCCCATAAAGTAATTTTATACGTAAACTCAAAATTTTCTTTATTTTCTAACCACACATTCGTCAACAAAATATTATTTCAAAATGCATTTTGGCCAAAAAAAATGGGTCAAACAAATTTAATTTCTCATCTAATCCACCTCTTATTTCCCTTATTCTAATGATAAGTTGGTTATTAATCTTTAAAATGAAAATGTTAGAGGATGTTATCTTTGTGTTTCAATTTTCAGTTTTGAGTTTTGAATTCATTTTGGGTTTTGTGTTTCGAGTATTTATTTTGATATGCTGAAAACACGTTCTTTTTGTTATTTTGAAAAATTATTTTCAAAAATAAAAAAATGAAGTTTTGGTTTGGTTTTAACTGAAAACAGCCAAAACGATTTTTTGGCATTTTTCGTTTTCTTTGTAAATTTTAAACTCGTTTTTGGAAATTCATTTATGAAAATAGGTAAGTAAACGTGGTTTCAGTGTTTTCGAAAATTGAAAATTCAAAATGACTCTAAAACAGCAAAGAGAACAGAAGTCCAAATTTTTTTAAACGTAGTGTTTAATTCCTTTCTAAAGTTGGATATTAGTGCACATATGTCCAAATTTTGTAAAATCCTCATATGACCCTCTAATTATGTTTTGAGTAATGCTACTTGTAGGTAATGGAGGTACCAATGATTTACATACAAATGATGTGTTAAAAAGAAAGTAAGTTTTTTTATTTGATTAAAAAAAATATGATCCAATCATATCTCACCACATCATGTGTATGTAAATCATTATGTACATGTAATACAATCGATTATGTTTTACTTATGTTTATAACTAATTTTAAAGATCTTGCCATATGCACATTAAGATTTACATAAGAGATTACATAATGTCACGTGATATTTTATCATCAATCAGTTTAAAACACGGACAATGCTAGGGGTACATAAGGGTCTACTTAATGCATATGTGGCATGTGATCCCACCTTTAATTCAAATATGACACTTACACATCAACCATCGGATGATTGCCACATCTGCATTATGTAGACCCTTATGTAGATCATTATATACATTTAGCATTATCCTTAAAACACACTCAATTTTTTTATTCAATCTTTTTCCTCCACATAATTTTCGATAAACGTTTATGTACCATTTTGATGTAAAAGTAGCAAAATTCTTATTTTAAATTATTTTTAATTAACATATTTTGAAAGACGCACAATTACTAATCACTTAAAAATAATTTGTTCTTATCTAATTAAAATTTGAAGACTTTATAAACACTTCTAAACCATGGTATGGTTATGGTTATGGTTATGGATAGTCATGAACCATAGCTTAATTAATATATAATTAATACTCTTATGTTTGGTGAAAATTAAAATTAGATTTTTAGCAAATTTTGATAATAGTTGATGAAATATGTGGTTAAAAAATTGTGGGATCAATGAAATATGTAATTACTATTGATTATTTAATTTTAATTTAGATTAAAATTTGATTTTAATAACAAGTACAGTAGAACTCGTTTGGTGAAGAAAAAGATTAAAAAACATAAATTCCCTATCACCCCCTCTCTCTCCCTCTACACATACATATATGATATATCCAAAAACTTTGACTTTTTGAAGAATCGATGCCAGTAATTAATCAATCAATTGCTGACGCAAATACCATTCCAACGAAAAGAGAAGTATCCAACTTTTCTTCTCTCTTTAATATACAGACACACAAATATTAATTGTTCTCATTTTCTTGCATTCAATGCCCACGCAGACACAAAGCAATTAATGCAGAGTAACAGTCACAGACTACGATAATAGCAGCGTCATTTTGTGTGGTTATTAGCAAAATTTTCAGCTTAACTGGGCATCTGATTCAAATCATTTCTTCTATAGAATTTTTTAAGTTTTTGTTTTTCCTGAACTCATTTGCAAAGCTGTTTTGTTTATAATTGGCTCGATTTTTTGTTATTATAAAATAATTTCACATTGAATTTCTTGAAACCGAGAAATTTTTCGTGGAAATAAGATGATGGGCAGCTGAAATTTGAGTTTAGTTCACTGATTGTTTTTTTTCAATGGGCTGTGTCCTTGGGAAAATAGCCTCCAGGAGAAGAGAAACTCGACGGAGGGAAGAAAATGGGTGGGTTTCAGAACCCCACCTCACGAGAGTGCAGAACGACGGTGGAAGAGAGAAGAAGAAGATTGGAGAGATTCCGGAGGCAGATAAGGGAAGGCTTAGGTCCGCGGCTTCTGCGCCGGAGTTTCGGCTAAGAACTGGCTGCGCCACCACTCGGGAAGGGTGGCCTTCGTGGCTAGTAGACGTCGCCGGCGACGCCATCAAGAACTGGACACCCCGCCGTGCCAACACGTTCGAGAAACTCGATAAGGTGCGCATAATATACATATATTTGCAGTTGAACAGTAGTGTTAGAAAAGTACCACTTCTGAGTCGCAAGGTACAACTTCCAGTTGCGTGCTTTACATTTGTAACGTGTTTGGGATGACTACATTAGGGTCACCAGGATATATAATGTGAAATGTGAACAAATAACGATTTCCAGTATAAAAAGGAACTTCTTTAGGAAGAGGCATATTCACCAACGCTTGAAAGTTACTTTTTCAGAAAGTACGATAAGATTTGCTTTTTAGGAAAGGAAATTTTATTAGGAAAGAAAGTGATTTTAAAAGTCACATTTGACAAAATGAATAACTTCAAATTAAGTTTGATTTACTTTTGAGCACAACCAAAATGCTCCCAACCATTAGGTGCTTGCTTGGTCTTAAGAAATGGATTAATCAGATTGCTATTAGGTTTTTGGCTTTTGCCATTGTATACAAAATTGCTTTTGTTTTGGATGATATAAATGTTTTGGATTTCTTGTTTTCTCATCTTTAGCATTATGCGCAACATATTGGGGCACTGAAAATATTGTTAATTCTGTAGTCATAATATTGTTATTTTTGAATAGATTGGACAAGGAACATACAGCAATGTGTATAAAGCTCGAGACTTGATAACAGGGAAGGTGGTTGCATTGAAGAAAGTAAGGTTTGATAACCTAGAGCCAGAAACCGTTGCATTTGTGGCGAGAGAGATACTCATTTTGAGTAGGCTGAATCATCCTAACGTAATTAAGCTCGAAGGGCTGGTTATTTCGAGAATGTCTAGTAGCCTTTACCTCATTTTGGAATATATGGAGCATGATCTTGCTGGCCTTGCTGCTGTCCATGGTGTCAAGTTCACAGAACCCCAGGTAGAGAAGTTAGGATGCAAAAATAAGAATTTTTTTATCATCTCATATGATTTCTTTGATGAATTTAATTGGTCTGCGGTCTGTTCCATTGTTGTTTAGATTCAAATACTTTTATTATTGTTGTTCGTGTTTCCTGGATGTGTGCTTATTTGGTTATGCACATCTAGTTGGCATTTTTTTCCTAGTTGTAAACTGTGGAAATAGGGATAATACTCTCTAATGATGCATTCAGATAATTTGGGCATGTAATTGCTCTATAGTGTTTTAGAAAGCATAAAGTGTACTTCATGAGTAAAGTCCATTTCCTTTTGATGATTGATGGGAAGTTTTGACATGCTATCAAATGACATTGAAATGGTTTTGCAAGTTTGAGAAAGAGTTTCTAATTGAAATTTTAAGCTTAGACTTCTGGAATAGGGCAATTTAGGATTGTCTGCAGCTAAATACTGTCCAAGAACTTGTGCACACTTTTATTATCAAAAACTTAGAAAATATTACTTGTTTATATAAATAAGACAAGTACTTTGAGATATTAGTCCGTTATGAGTCATTACTTTCACTCTCATATCATAAACCCTAATCCTCTGCTAACAGACAAACGTACTGATTGATGTATACATTATAGAAGTCAAAGATCAACCTGTAAATAACTAGACAGATAATGAATTTTCCATCTTGAGTGTAGATTTCTCTTTGTTCACCATAACATTTATAATATGTTGAAGATAATATTTAAATATTGGGGCTTATGTATTAGCTTAAGCTTTTAAATCAAGGGATTTACGTGGTATCCAAGTAGGCAAATGTGTTCAAGTCTCTTCATCACCAATTAAACAAATCGTGCATGTGGTAGGCTTTGAAAAAATTGAATCTTGCCTCCACTTGAAGGAGCGTTGAAGATAATATTTAAATAATATACGTTTGGCCTTATCTAACAACTTAAGCTTTTAAATCAAGTGGTTCAATGTATTTCATAACATTGAGAAGGCATTTTGACCTTAACATCTTAATTAGGCTATTGTGAAAATTTGACCAAAAATTGCCATCGTAATAGCAGTTCATTTATTAGCCTCTTTCAACTGATCTGCTGCTATCCATGTGATGAATATTTGAGTGGCTTATCATGATTATATTTCCTGGTGCAGGTCAAATGTTTTATGAAACAATTACTCTCTGGGCTTGAGCATTGCCATAAAAATGGCGTTCTACATCGTGATATCAAATGCTCTAATTTGCTAATTGACGACGAAGGAATCTTAAAAATAGCCGATTTCGGGTTGGCTTCTTTTTATGATCCTGATCGCAAGAAGCCTTTGACCAGTCGGGTTGTCACCCTCTGGTACCGTCCTCCAGAACTCTTACTGGGGGCCACTTATTATGGGGTTGGTGTTGATCTGTGGAGTGCAGGCTGCATTTTGGCAGAGCTGTTTGCTGGGAAGCCAATAATGCGGGGTCGGACTGAGGTATTCTCTCTTGGATTTTATTTGTTTGATACAATCGTTTGAGCAATCCCTTAAAGTGGAAATCATCCCATTCATCATAATGACATAAAAGACATCGGGCACATTCATATTTAGTCCTAGTACGTGCATCGACTCCTTCGAAATGTTATGCCATTATCTTACATAGGGAAATTTCTAATTTATGGAACATTAGCTTCTGACGGCTGAAATCATTCTATTTAATCAATTGTTTCTTATGTATTTGGCCAAGTTCAAACTATTTATTTCTTTGCTATTTAGGTTGAGCAACTTCACAAGATCTTTAAATTATGTGGTTCTCCATCAGAGGAATATTGGAAGAAATCCAGATTGCCAAATGCAACTCTTTATAAACCTCAGCAACCTTATAAGTGTTGCATAGCAGAGACCTTCAAGGAATTTCCACCATGTGCTCTCGCTCTGGTAGAAACTCTTCTTGCAATTGACCCTGATGCTCGAGGCTCTGCCACTACAACATTAAATAGTGAAGTGAGTAGTCCTTGAATCTGAATAATTTTTGTTCGATTATTTTTTAAATATCTACTAGGTAGGTTTATTATTTCCTCAATGCAACATATTACCGCATAATAACTAAATGAAGATTTACTACTTCAGTTTGCGCATATTATATTGTGCTTGCCTCGCAAATTCACCTACTTGTGGTTGGTCATAGCCAATCTAGTTCTGTTCAAAACTATTTGTTCTTGTCTTTTGCAGGTTGTATATTTTAACAAATTTACTTTACAAAATCAATTTCTTTTATAATTGGGACCTTTCCTTCTCACTTAATGTTTTTTGGCATTTTTTGTTTGTGTGTCTCTGTGGGTGTGCATTTGGTGATGAAGATGGGGGTTAAGTAGTGAAATTTTATTCAAATATGAACAAGTGCACTGGTGGCAGAATTGCTTGAATCTAATATATTGTTCATGAACAGTTCTTTAACACTATACCATATGCCTGTGAGCCATCAAGCTTACCGAAGTATCCTCCAAGCAAGGAAATGGATATAAAATTGAGAGTTGAAGAAGCCAGAAGGTGCTTACTTTCTTGATATTAAGAAATTCTTGACCAATCTCGATTATATACTGACATTTATCTTAACTATAGGCAACGAGGTTTAGGTGGGAAGGCCCACGTCGTAGATGGTACCAGAAGAATGAGAATTCATGAACGGGTAGGCCGTGCAATTCCTGCTCCAGAAGCCAACGCAGAGATCCAAGCAAACTTAGATGTAAGTCAAACAGAATCCATTTTTGTTTTCTGCGCTATAACCATGTCAAATGCTATCATAGTTATCATCTCTTGTAACATAATTAAAAAACTGCGGTGTTTCTGTTAAGCGTGGGGTATAAACAGTGTGCTAGTTAAGGATTTTAAACTACTGCCTGCAATTTGAGCTCAGTGGATCTCTCCTTTGCTATATTGTACCCTCTCACTTGTATTTTAAGATAATTCTTATTAATCATGTGTAAGACCGTAAAAAAGAAAGAAAACTAACAGCAAGAATCAAGAGCTAAGTGGAATGGAAGGAGGAAAAAAAAAACATTGCGAATGCTCAGTTTAGGAAATAGCAAATTTGTAGGCTTAGTGCTTACAATCAACCTTTTAGTCAGAGAACAGTGTTCTCCGGATTGGAACCACTCTCCTGTCCACTCCCCATTTAAAAAAAAAAAAAACTCTAATTGCAACTTCTAAGAACTCCATGATAAGATGATACATTATGATTTTAATAAGATTAGGAGCTGCTTTAGTGATATGAAAGGGAAGAACATACAGTCTTAGACCTCAACAAATGAAGTTTTTGGTTGTTCTGCTAAACGCCCTTTTTTAATCTTCCATCTTTTAGATCTTTTTTATTCTTTGTATACATATTTGCATGGTGTGAATGTAGGCACTTGTATGCTTAAAATGTAATGATTTACTTCTCTGCACCTGCAACTGCAGAGGTTGCGAGTTGAGTCACAAGCTAATGCTAAGACAAAGAGCGAGAGATTTCCACCTCCCCATCAGGATGGATCGGTTGGATACCCTATGGATACATCATTACAAGATGGCCCTGTATCTTTTGGTGCATCCAATGCTTCTTTTAATTCCTCAATTTTTTATCCAAAATCATCCCGATTCCTGAGAAATAATACAGTAACGAGTGCAGCTACCTGGAGGAAAAACAAGAAAGAAGAGCCTCATATGGCTCCTCCTCGGAGATTTACCAACGCATTCTATCCTTCCTTAATTGGTTGGTCTAAGGACTGGAGGTTCAACCGGAGACGATCAATTTCAGAGAATTTTACCGAAAGAAGGTAGAGAGAGAATTTAAAGGAAACAAATCTTTTGGAAACTTGGTGTTTTTGCCATTGCTGGGATCAAATATAATCTTTTTCGTTGTTGATTTCATTCTCAATTTTGTAATTATGTGGGTTCTGTGCATAATTAACTCAATTCAAAGTGTCAATCGGGTTGGTTCATAGCGTCTTCTTCATGCATTTCTGTGTCTCTGTTCGTGATCGATTATGAAATTTATATACGTGGAATCCCATTTTCGTTGTATAGTTTAGACTTGAAATTTTCCTGCCTACCAGGTTTAGTTGTAAAGATTTTGTATCTAATCATGTGCGACTTGTACTTAAAGATCACTTTGAAATCTCATGTTGACAACAGAAGTACAGAACCACTTTTATAATCGAAACGAGTCCTCTATGCATTAGAATTTTCACCATTAGAAACTGGAAAAGAATTATGTAGTTTATATAAGAACGTTCTTCTATCCCTCTCGACCATCAGCTTCTACGTTCTAACAGAGCACCTTTGTGCACGTAGACGTCTAAATGGAAGCCTATAATTTTGGGTAAACACCTTGCTTAAACAAGATGGTATTAAGAGAAAACTCTTACATGGGAATGTCAGCACCATTTGGACCTCTAAATACAATGGGCACTGATATCTGACATGTAGTATGATTTTGCAGCAGAATTTATAATGTGATCAATGGCTGGGAAACGAATATGAAGACTCTCGAAATTACATGTGATAGCATAAAGAAGACTTTGGGATTAGCAGACATTTCTTCTTCGAGTGCGGAATTTAAAGCATCACGAACTGCAATCTATGCAAAAATGGCGCAACCAATGACAATAATCCTTAAGAAACGTGTACTGACACAGACAACATTGATTTTGATCATACACAATCGGAAATGAAGATGTTTGATGGATGTGTAGTGCCACTAAAATGGATAGAATAAGAAATGATAATTACAAGAATAATTTGACATTTAGGGCTTCTTTGATAGGCCATTTTTTTCCATGGAAAATGGAATTGAAATTTCATTTCTCATTTTTGTCATGTTTGATAGTCAAAATCACAATTAATTGACAATTTATAGGAAAACAATTCTAGACAATTCAATTTCCTGTAATTTATTTTCTTTCCATCCAAATTCCACTCTTGCAGTCAAACGAACCCTTAGACATTTGAGAATTATTGGTTGAATCATACTCAAACTTGATGGCTTAATTCTATTAATACAAAAAATAAAAAAATAAAAAAGAGAGAGCAAAAAAGTGCTATTATTTGTTGCAGACCAATTCTTGTGCTATTTGTATTAATTTTCTGAAGTTAGATGCATTCCATATCGGTTTAGGCCCGTATCTGTAATCCAGTTCATACTGGGCCGTAACGAGATGAACCCAATTTGACTTTTGCTAGGGGTTTTCTACGTTAGACTGTCCCGATTACTTTTCAATCATTACAGAGGAAATCATCTGATAAACAATGGAGAGCTCTCCTGAATTTCAGCAACTTATCACCGTAAGTATTTCGAAAAATACGCTTCGTGTATTTATTATGTTTTGCTTCATCATACTGTTTTGACTGTTGAATAAAAGTATGTTAATGCAAAATATGGTTATTGCAATTTTTAACCTACTCCTTTGAATGATTTTTTAATGTTGCGTCGATTCTGTTACCGCTTTAGAAAGAATTGGATATAGCATCTCATAAGAAATTACAAAACTTTGGATGAGTAGAAGCTGAATTTATAAGAAATATTTAATGAAATAAACGTAACTGTTTAGAGATGAAAATGAGGCGTCAGCAGATTCAGTAATGAGTAAACATCTATCGTCTGTCTAATGAATGCTGAAATTTCCAAATGAACTCAATCTTAAATTTTTTTGAAGCTTTTGTCGACAGGTTATGCACCCGTTGAAAGCATTTTTTACGCTTCCCTAATGTCTGAAATTAGTTTCTGCTTTGGAGAAGAACATTTCTTCCAAATATGGAAATTGAATTATGGAGATGGAGGAGAGAGAGATATTTGAACATGGAAATTGTTAACTAGATGACTTAGACCTTTTGTGCCTTTCAAAAGGCATTCTTAACGGTCTGAAAACATTTGTATTGAAGGTCACAAAACGTGGAATTGATTACAAAAGGATTAAGTATTGAGGTTCAAGACATAGTAACCAGTATGTATTTAATAACTAGATTTAGTAATCAATGGCTTTTCCTTTGTTTTTAATCAGCATATATCTATGAGAGAAGAGGAGTAGATTTATTGCTAAGAAATCTCGTTTGATCTCCACAACTGGGACATGTGATCACATGAGAAGTGCATATGAAAAGAAATGTTGATTCACTTCTTGTTGGTCGTCAATTAATCTAGGGTAGGCATTTTCGGAGATATATCTTGACTCACTTCTTGTTGGTCGTCAATTGGATTTCTCATATATCTTTTTGAAACACATTCGACGTGTCCACTCGTCTCCTAGAGTCCTAGGCCTACCTTATGGCATGTTCTTACTAAAAATTTTCAACACTTCAACGTGCCATTAGACGATGAGCCTATTCTTAAACCAAAACACACCGATGTCATTAACCTTAATACCCTTAAACACATGAAAATCGTTAAAGGTGACGGGCAATGAGTGTGTCATACTCAAGGCTTCGACAAAATACCTCGGGACCTACTACTTGGCCATTCACCGAAGAAGGGGTGGAAGACGAAATGAGTGTTGGTGGTGATGGTAGTGATTCACCGCGACCGAGACATAAGCCTACTACTCCACAAGTTGCACCTACCCCCGGCCGACATATGTCCGAAGATCAATTCAACATCCTACAAGGTCGAATTAATTCCCTTGCTACTACCATCAATAGCCGAATGGATGCACTTGAACAACGGATGGAGCAAATGAGCTTATCACAAGAGGCATTCTTTGCACACATGTACTCCATTTATCCTCGAGGCCCTCCTCCACCGGCGGAAGATTGAATCGTCGTTTCTCTTTTGTTGTTTTTGTCCTCTTTTCATTTTTTAACTTATTTTTAGTTTCATGTCATGACCTGTGATCAATTTTTTTTTCCTTGCACCTATGCTTTGATTATGGGGGAAGTTTATTTTAACTCCATTGTCCTCATTCTTTTTGATGATGACAAAGGGGGAAATGTGATTTATTTCAATGAATTATGATGACTTCTAATGTGATTTGTTTTAATGAATTGTGACTTCCATTATCTCTATGATTTCTAATGTGAGTTTTTTTAATGAATTGTGACTTCCATTATTTCTATGAATTATGATAATGTGATTTATTTTAATTGAATTGTGGAAATGCATGTCTTTAAATATTATGCTAGGGAAAATGATATAAATACAAGTTCGGTTCTCATCAATGTGTAAAAGATACATGGAATATCTTGTATATTTCTACAAATTACCACAAATCACATATTGTTTGTCATAATAAAAAATAGGGAAATTGTTGTTTTAGTTATAACAAACAATACACTTATGTTTCACACTTATGTTTCTAACAAATTTGTTTCTTGAGTTTTTAATGAATAAATCGTCTTAAGTATTCAAAGACTCAAATCGTCAAAAGAGACTCGAAGAGAACAAAAACTTTTGAATATTAGAGTTTAGAAATTGTTTATCGAAATTTAATATGTAAATGTATTAACTCATCGATTTTTAGCAAGTGCGTAAAGCTCAAACTATCTTCATAATTCTTTACTTGCGTAAAAATATTTTTAGTATAAAAATGATTTTGGAAAAATGAACATTTTGATATAGAAAATTACGTTTCAATATCTATATACTTCGGTCGACTCAAGTATAAACTGGTCGACCAAAGTGTCAGCCGAAACTCCAACGATTTGAATTTTACAACGGCTATATTCACATTTCGGTCAACCGAAATTGATCAACAAAAACTTCCTGATTTTCAATCTTTTGATCTATAAATAGCCATTTCTTTTGCATTCAATTCCAACAACTTACAAGAGAAATTAAGATAGTATATTTATTGAAAATCATTGAACTTACTTTGATTATATATTCTATTTCATTTATTACAAAGAATCTCTTGATTGATAAAAACTAGTTTCATCTATTATTCAATTTTGTAAGAAAACTTCTCAATCTTATTTCAATTCTAGATAAAGGTTCTCTTCTTCATACTTAATTTGTATTATTTGTTAAGAGAGATCATTTGTTGAAAATTTTGATACAAATTTACAAACTATTTCATTATCTATCATTCATCAAAGTGTTACAACATAAACACTTGAGCTTTATTATTTGCTATCTATTGAAGTGTTATCCTAACTCTCTAAATACTTGACTTGATTATATCATTTGCAGAGAGTTCTTTCAATTTTAAAATTATCATTTATATTGTGGTGGTTTCAAGAGCCTCGTGAAAACTTGATTGTTGTTAAGGATATGTGCTCATTGTTGTAACTTGTTAGTCACCTAAGGATAAGTGCTCTTTATTATAAGTCATTTAAGAATTGGTACTCCTTATTTGTAAGTTATCATTATAGTGCATTTGACCTTGCTCGCGGACGGAGAGCTTGGTAACGGGGGACGTAGATCAAGTTTGGGATCGAACCTCCATAAATATATCGTTTGCATCTTCTCTCCCTTTTACTCATCGGTTTTGTACTTATATTTATCATTTAAGTTAATCTATTTCTTATTTGCTTGAAATTAGATTAATTTTAAGAAAAAACGTTAAAAATCAATTCACCCCCCTCTTTGTTTGCCATTCTTGGACTTTCACAAACATGGGCTAAGATAATTATGGTTATGTAGACATTGGGCATCTAGTAGATTACTGGTTTATGTTGTGCATAGCTTTGTCAAACCACATGGGTGATAAATTCAGATTTTGTGGGGTGTGTGTGTGTTGGGGGGGTCTTTGTTCAATGAAGCAGTATTCTTGTCCACGTGGCATTGTAGTTGTTGCCATGCCCAGTCTTCATTTGAACCATTCAAAACATTTCTTTCCAATAATCGCTTTTAATATCTAAATAAACTTCATCGATAGTTTGTCTTATTTGTTGATTCGTCAAAGCTTTGGCATGTATGAGTTCATCTTGCTAACATTTGACAATAATATCTGAATCTTTACAGCAAGAAAGGGAAAAGGCTATGGTTAATGAAATGATTGCAAAGCTTACAACTGTGTGCTGGGACAAATGCATAACAGGCACTCCTGGGAACAAGTTCAGTTCCAGCGAGTCGTCTTGTCTCACCAACTGTGCTCAACGTTACATGGATATGAGTATCATCATCATGAAACGCTTCCAGAACATGCAGTGAAGTTAGACCAACCGTCTCATTAGAAGTGGGAGAGTTATCCTGGATCCCAAAAGTGCATTGTTAGTAATCCTTTTTCAAATTTTCGTTTCTCAGTGTTGCTACTCAATTCGTCATGAGTAACACGTTGTTGCTAGTATTGATGAATTGATAATTTTGTGATGAACCGAAATGGCTGCAACTTACAAGCTTTTGCCTTCATCGCCTTAGTAAACGTACTGCAAAGAAATTATTGCGTTTTGTATTTAGTTGGTGCACTTGGGATAAAATTAAGTTTATGGTTCTGCTGCTTCTGCAAAGATCATATCCAAAGTGGGAGAGTTATCCTGGATCCCAAAAGTGCATTGTTATTAATCTTTTTTCAAATTTTCGTTTTTCGGTGTTGCTACTCAATCTCGTGCATTGAATGTGAATGCGGTAAAGCTGAGCACAGAAATCAATTTAGACAAATGTTCATTTGATGTGACAGTTTTTTATTTGAGGCGTTATACGAAACAACAGAATTACGGTAATCCCAAAAGTGCATTGTTAGTAATCTTTTTTCAAATTTTCGTTTCTCGGTGTTGCTACTCAATCTCGTGCAGTGAATGTGACTGCAGTAAAGCTGAGCACAGAATTCAATTTAGACAAACGTTCATTCGATGTGATAGTTTTTTATTTGAGGCGTTATACGAAACAATAGAATTATAGTAAAGGCTCAAGGGTCAAAATTCTTAATCAGGGTTGCATATGGACAAACCGGAGGTCAAAATTAATCTCATGCACTGCGTGTGTTGACACATGATAAAATTAAAACCAAAAAATTAGATTAGCTCTCTTAACGAAAAATGATAACTGAAAAACCTGGTCAAGGTCCGTTACTTGATTGAACGGGTTGGTTGGTCAATTTTCATCTGATTTTTTAACTTGCGATTTTAGGCTATGAAATGGCAACTGGTTCCTGAATTTTCCCGTTGCATTTTCAAAACCTTGCGATAGAGATTGTAAAATTTAAATTGAAGTATACGTGCACACTTACGTTTCGCGAATACAATATACACACATTAGCACACCTCAATACCGTTGGGAATAGCATGTTCCAATGAAAACAATTACAAGCACTTCACTGTTTACCCGTCATTTTCTCCGTTTCAATTTACAGCAACACTAATATGCTATTGCAAGTTTTTCGTCAAGTTGTCGCTATTGGCAAGAGTTATCCGATTGGAGTCTCCAACTCCCGATGCCATAGGAAATACTTCGGGGGAGATATCCCAGCTCCCACTTCTCCTTCCCCAACTAGATTGCCTGCGTCCATCTATTGTCTCAGAACGAGTAACTCTGCTTAGCTCTGAGGATGCTGCATCAAGCTCAGCATCTTTACCTTCACTGTCCTCGGGTCTATAATGTCTTTGATATTCACTTCCACTAGTTAACGCCTCATTCCACCCTGGCTTCCTTCTGATATCTCTGTCGTCTTCGATTTTTCCCATTTTTAAGTGGCTTCCCAAGTTTGGAACATCAAAACTGTTGGGGACTACTGAAGGTGGTATGCTGTGTTCTTTCATCACCTTTGCTCGGAATTTGTTCTTGGATGCAGGCATACTGCTGCAGAATATCTCCATAAAGTTTCGAACCACTCCTTTATTATACGGGTTATCCCGTCTGTCATACCGATATCTAAAATTCTCATACGTCGACTGCAGAGCAAATAAAATACCATATGTTACTAAAGGTTTTACATTACGTAACTTGGAAACTACAAGACAAATCAGGACATCTTTAGTACCCACAACTGAAAGCACTATGCAGGACAAAGAACAAGATATTTTCATTTTTATTGCTTAATGGACAGTCCAGCATACCAAATGAGCCATCTAGGTACGCGTGCTTTAACTTTAAACCGAGGGATGTTAAGCGCAAAACAAATTTACAGTACAAAAGAATCAGTGCATTACCTGATTTGTACCGATGAGGTAGAGGTGGAAAACTGACAGGCCACCAACAAACCAGACTGCGAAAAATGAATAAATAACCAGTACAATGGAGGCAGGGGTCTTGGCCATTGCTTTCCATATTGAGGTGTGTTCATTATCCATTATCCTTCTTATATACACCCAGCAAAACCCATGAACGTAAAAGCAAAGAAGAGTTGCTGAGAAGACGAACATGAAGAAGAACCGATAGTTTCTCTGCATCGAGAATACGAGAAAAAGAGATCAGCAACTTAATTCAATGAGTTTTTAGCTTCACATAACAGTCTTACTGAAAGAGAGGTTCTATTATATAGAAGAGAAAGGAAGACCGGCAATAATAACAAAAATGATTCTTCCAAACAAAAGTAATAAATTACTTTAAAATCGGACAAGCACACGATGCTTAAAAAGTCATATAATTAGAATGGTAGATCATTCTTATTGGAACCTTATTATCACGATAGCAGACAACCATACATGTGCATAATTAGGATATTTGCTTCTTCACTGCAAGAGCAGAAATACACAGGTTATTCTCATAAATAAATCCACGAATCTTGTTAAATTAATTCGAGTATCCGCCACTACTTCCTGAATTGGTGCCTTTCAAATACTCCCAACTCTTCATAATTAACAAAGTTCGTATTAGCTTTCTCGACTTCTAAAGCTATCCACAGTGAACAAGTATATGCATAAAAGTTGCTACATGTGAAGTGAGAGAAAAAATAAGACAGAAATGTAAAAGGTGTAAATATTTCATCAAATCTCGCAATGGAGACATATTCTTTAAGTACCCACAAAGGTACCAAACTTGCAGGTATTACATTTTACTTGCTAAATCTAACCCAGTAGACTTTCAGAGTAAGTCTCTTCCATGTTCATGGTTCAATAATAATGGCAACAGGGAGGAATTAAGAAATTGAACATGTTAGTGTACAATAGAAATTTCTAGGGAAATTTTTTATTAAAGTTTAAAGATCTTGTTAGAACTCCCTAAAAGAGAATCATGGACTAAGTTGGATGAAAACCAAAAAGGACAGTGAGTCATGTAAACAACTAGAGAAAGAAAGAGACTAGGAAGGCCACAAAGGAACATCATTAGATAGTCCATCGCCATAGGTTCCCCTTCTGACCACAACCATAACTTAAAAGCCATCATCAACAACAGTCATCACACAATAGGCACCGATCCATAACGGGCTTGTGAGTTTGCATAGAGCACATTTATCTATTAAAGAACACATGAAACAAAAGGCTTCATTTTTGCTGACAATTGACAGTTTCATTTTTTATGACAATTGACAGCGTTGAAAATCTTCACGTTTCTTTCCTTTGATGTTGATACTTTCGGAGAGTGAGATTAGATGAGGGAGAAGCGGTCGTGGTGATAGCGGTAGGTACCTGATGGTTGTGACTTGTGATTTCATATAAGGTAGGGTTTGTGAATTGGGAGGCTGGTAGTGAGGATGAAGGTCTAGGGGGAAGGGTAAATAAACAAACAGAGGAATGAACATAGGGAAGGAGGGAGGAAGCTAGGAGATCAGGACATGGGAGGACAGATAATTTCTATGCAACATGGATCTTCTTTAATTAAAGGCAGTACTACAACCGGAACAGTCTGCATGTAAGGGCACAAGCAACAAACAAACCAGGTCTAACCAAGACTGTATCAGAAAATTACAACTCCCTTTTTATCCACATGTTGTTAAGCAACGGTGAACAAAAACATAAAAATGCCCTTCTTTCTTTATGACATGCATAACATTTATCATCCAACTAGACCATAATAATTATCACAACATGAAAGAATAGATAGAATGGATAGCTGTGGATGTCCAAGAGAAAATTACAACTCCCTTTATATCCACATGTTAAGCAACGGTGAACAAAAACATAAAAACGCCCTTCTTTCTTTATGACATGCATAACATTTATCATCCAACTAGACCATAATAATTATCACAACATGAAAGAATAGATAGAATGGATAGCTGTGGATGTCCAAGAGGAAATAGGTAAAACATTTTTATTCAGGATTAGCTTGATGCATATAACAAGTGATAAAATCAAGATAAGAATTCTTACCAATCCAATACATTGTCCAACCCAGGGGCAGTGATGGTCAAATCGTTCCACACAGTTATTGCAAATTGAACAGTGTGAGCAGCGTGGAGGCCTATATAGCATACACGTATCACAGTATTTGATCTTCACAGTTACTCCATTAATTATTACATCTTTTACACGAGGCAAATGTTGTGTTTGACCAAGCCCAAGTTCCACGTGACCATTACTTTCCGGTTCTGGAGGATGAGCATTGCGAGGAATAATACCAGGATCTCTCCCAGAAGTTAGGAGGAGAAGAACTAACACCTGCAAAAACAGATACATGGAATGAAGTATGATTGGTATCCTATAATAAACAGAATGCAGATAATAATCGAACGTTATTTCTTGCATCAGGATGCACTTGATATTGTAGTGTTATTTGACTAGTTCTTTACCATTTAGATAACAATTAACAAGTTAGAAGGTGTAAGCCATGTTGAAAGCTAAAATAAAGAGACACCTGCAATATGCAGGATTCTCAATTTTTGATGTTTAAACGTTGACGCCTGAAACTATCACTATGCTATGGTGAATCTCTAACTGGTTCTTGCTTTCTCTCTCTGTGATCACGGGAAGATCATCCAGATTTGAATGGGGAAGTTGAAAGCTATTACTTAGACAAAGAGAAAAGAGGTACAGAACTTTTACTTCTTTCCGCCAGCTGCTTCTTTAAGGCACAGCAATCCTAGCTAAATTGAAGGTAACTACTAGCTATAAATAGAAACGGTGTTTTTCTAAAGTATTACCATGACAAGAGCAAGTAGAAATGGATCTTATGGTAGAACATGGACCAAAATGGGTGTCCCTACATAATCCAACCTAACTTAATGGAAAACCAAACAAAGGAGATTAGCTCTTGTTTAGTAAAAGTTGAAGAAATGTGCGGTTGAAAAGTTGATAAATGTTGTAACTCCCATGAATGTGCAGTTAAAATTAATTGATAACTTTGACTTATAAATTTTATCAACTTTTTTAGCTAAACTAAATAGGGGCTTAGGAAAGAAATTCAAGGACCTCAAAAGGAATTATGGGAATCAAGAATAATACATAGGGGAGCAGATTCAGACAAAAGACCAAGGAAAATAAGAAGATTTATGCAGTGAAAGAAATCAGATAGAATATAGCCACAACTTGTCTGCTAAACTGTCAGAATAACATATAAGAACTCTATCCCCAAATATAAGCAAAAGGAAAGACTATGCCCACGTAATATGGTCTCCATCAACGCTCTCATAGTCAACGTATATCAACGTCAATATACATCTTGAAAAAATTATCTAGTAACTTACTCGGTCTAGTTAGAAATGCCCATTTGTTAATAAAACTGAAAGAAAATAGAAATTGGAAGACAAGAAATAAATAGTATGTTCATCTCAAAGTAGCAAGTTAAACATCACATAGTTCTACAGGGCTTTACATTGCTCTTTCAAAAGAACTAATAAATTAACTACTACAAATTTTGGAGACATGACAATTGTGAGATTTCAGTTAAGCCCTTAAACAATGAAAAACAAACATAAAATTCTCAAAATTGAAAACTGGAGGACTTACATATAGTGTGAAAATGACAGCTACAACCATAATTAAGATTCCCCAATTGCCAACAAAATCATCCATCAGTTTTCTTGCAACAAAGATGCAGAAAACAGAGATAGGACCAACTATCAGACCTATTGTTAGAAAGACTGATCTTACATCTGGCCCAAAAATCAACCTTCCCCCGAGACAGAATATCTGCACAATGAAAATATGAATATTATTGGAGAAAGCACAGAAAAAGGTACTAAGCCATACAGCCCAATCATTAGAAAGAGAGCAGAAACACAATTTCGCCAATACATAAACATAATTAGGAGAGCTTGCGATAGGTAAGCAGCAAAATCCATTCACCAAAATAATCACGCATAAGCAGAATTTCAGTTAATGCAATCCAAAAGCAAGCTTGTCTACGCAAAAAATGATACCTAACTTCAAAATTCTTTTCCTTTCGAATTTTATAATTAATACACCCAATGTTTTTTTAATGGATACATGAGCTTATTTGTCTCAAGTGCAGTTCTACAAAAAGATCATATTTTTACTTCAAATTTAAAGAAAGTAGTACAATTTTTAGAACCACCACCTACAAATAATAAGCAAACTTTCCTTTATGCAAATTTTATTTTGTTTTTGTAGAACATATTAATACGATAACTTCGTCATTAGATCTCTTTTCATCATTCAAGTTTTTAAAAATGGAAACATAACTTACTGTGAAAAAAATGAATCTTTATACTTTCATATCAGCTGAATCTCAGCTATAAAGCTTCAATTCTCCTCTATTTATGTCAATTTTAAGGATCCGATAAAGATTCAAAATCTTAGCTATCTTGCGAAGCATTAATAATAAATCTCAAATTTATTTAAAATATAAAAATTCATCTGAGATCCTGATCATAAAACTTCGCTGCAACTATAGGAATTACTAACCCTAGAAAATTGATATTTTTACCCAAAAATAGGAACACGTTCAATATTCTTCAAAATGTAAACAGGAGATCAGCATAAAAAAAAAAAAGGTTGGTGAAAATTACATTACTGCCTTTCCAGGTTTGGTAAGTCCGCAGCATCGCCGGCGTCGCATCATTATACTCGGCAATCTCAGGCGGCGCCACCCCATTCATTTCTCTCTCTAAAATTGCTTCCTTCAATTTGATTCCCTGTCTATAAAATTGAAATGGGATGATAGAGAGAAAACAATAATTAAATATTTAAAAAAAAATACTATAAGAAGGCGGCTGTATAGTATGTTGTGCTGTGGAGTTGACTTTGACCAGTTTTAAGTGGACCACGCGGATAGACTGCACCAGAATTAACAATAAACTCCGCCGACGACAGCCGTAAGTGGTGGTGCCGACGAAGGAGAAGAGGTAATTTGAATTACAGTTACGATAACATTTACGGTGCGTTTGATTTAAGGAAATTATGCCATTCTGGAAAATGGAAATGAAAGGATTTTGTACACATTCGAACACTTTATTTATGTTGAAATTAAATCGAGACAATTTATATCAGAGTTAAAAGAGACTCAACCAAAATGGCAATATATAACTCGATTTTTATAAAATTCAAAATCAACAATTAATTTTTTCATATATTTCATGAATCTCACAATTTTTCAACCACATATTTCATCATTTTTATCGAAATTTACTAAAAATCTGATTTTAATTTCCATCGAATAGAGGCTAAAAATTATTTCTCTCGACAATATCATATACTTTACGAGCTTTAAGAAAATATAAGAAATATCCTTCACATTAAAAAAATTACAATTGTCGTGTTTATATATGATTCCTCGAACAATGCATGTTCTAAAGTTAGCCCCTGTTTGGTGCACATTTTTGCACCAAGAATGCATTTTTTGTTTTGATATGATGAAGAATATGTGGTTGAAAAAGAATGAAAAGTCATTGATGTGATGAAAAATATTATTTTATTGAAAAATGTATGGTTGAAAATGAGTAGAAGATTGAGAATGAAAAAAATAATGTGGCTCAAATAGGGGCTTAATATATCTAAAATACCATTAAAAGTTGAAATTTTCTACAATTAATTATAATTACATTACTATAAGTAAATTTTAAGCCTTGTTTGGAGCACATTTTGGGAGTAAAAATGCATTTTTACTGTTGATGTGATAGAGAATATGTGGTTGAAAAAGAAGGAAGAGTTATTGATGTGATGGAAAATATTATTTATTGAACAATGTGTGGTTGAAAATGAATAGAAGAATGAGAATGAAAAAAATAATGTAACTCAAATAGGGGCTAAGAATATAATTTGACAAATTTAATACAAAACTCGTTAAACATAGTTTAAATTTTACTTATAACATTTACTTATTATATTTATAAGTGGTATTACTTTTCTTAATATATATATATATATATATTTTAGACGAATTATCTATCTAAAATTAAATATCAAATGATCAAAGGGATATTTTAAAATTATTTTGAAATATTTATAATAAGTAATATATTTGATTAAAATGACAATATATTATAACCATGTTTGGTAGAGATTAAAATCAGATTTTAATAGATTTTGATAAAGATTAATGGAATTGAGAAGTCGTGTGTCTTATAAAATATATGATTAAAATTAATTATTGACTTTAATTAAAATTTTAATTAAATTTTTAACGGTATCAAACAGGGGCTATGTAACTTGGTCATAATTTAATAATAATATTTTAAATGTATATAATGTTTTAAATGGATTAATGCTTACTATTTTTAACTCAATTTTATTTAAATTGTAAAACACACATGTTTATATTTAACATCGTGTTTTAGTTTATAAAGCCTCTAATTTATCTTGCCCAATTAATCCAGAAGTCATTTAATAAATCATTCCTCGTATATTCATTAAAACATTTATGAGTTTTCACTTGAACTTGGAGCTTTTCGTAATCAAAATCAACCGTATGTTGATTTCAACATCGCATATTTTATATAAAATTTGTAGTGTATTTAAAATATCTATAGTCTATCTCGTTATGGGGTTACACTCAATAGTCAATTAATTCATATTTTCGTTAGGGGGTATAGCACACTTCTTCTATTCTTTATATAATTTATTAATTTTAACAATAGTATTAAACTTCTAACTAATTCAAAGTATCTATGAATTAGTCCCCAAGAAAACGTATATTTGCTGAGGCGGTTGTAATTTTTCAAAAAATTCCTGTAAATAACACCACATTTAAAGGTGGAAATTACACCCTCTCAAATTTTTTAACTTTTCAATTCAAAAATTTTTGTTCAAAATTCAGATGATAATTTAAAATTTTAATATTACTAAATATAAAATTAATCTATCCATCCACCCCCTACACCACTTCACCAAGCCTCCATCCGGTCCCCATTATTCTATATTATAACAAGAGTAATAGTTATTTTTTTGGAGAATGAATGGTTAAAAAAAAAAAAGTTTTTTTGTTTATGTGTAATATTATTTTATTAAAAAATGTGAGATTAATAAAAAGATAAGGAAAAATGAATTAAAATTTAATGAGGAATAATGGAGGTCAAACGGTGGCCAAACAGTCAACGATGCAGCAACGGCCTGTGCATTATAGTCGTTGCTACAATGCGGCAATGTCTTGGATGCTTTTTTTGGGGTAGTTTTTTCTCATTCGATCTGTTGCTTAACTAGAATTTTGGGATGATTTTAATTATTAGTGGCAATGATGGCATAGGTAGTGGTTGTGGTGCTGGCGGCAACGATGTAGGTGGTGGTAGTGCTGGTTACAATGGTGAGATAGTGGTTGTAACACCCCCAAATCTAGATACTTAGATTTGAAAATATTATCGTTTGTGGAAAAATAATTAATTTTTTTAACATAATAAACATCAATTACTACATTTATGAAAGTAATCCGCACTATAATAAAATATATGACAATGAAGTTGAATGTTTACTTTATTTACAAAACGAATTCAATATTTACATGTGACAGTACTGAGTTCGTGTCACCACAAATTGTCATTTCGTATCATCTTCCCTTCATCGTCTGAAAATGGGGAGAGATAATATGGAATTAGCTAACGCTGGGTAGGCAAACCTCATGCATACGATGCACGCTCGTGATATGCTTATGAATTACTTTAATATTAAAAAAAATTATCAATATGTACCTCATTTTTTTCATTTCTTTAAAAATCTTAACATTAACATTTTTGCTCACTTGATGTATTGTCTAACCAATCAAAATACAGTGGACACTTATTGTTTTGAACCTTATTCATTCTATTGGTAGTAGCGTAAAGCAGTTAACATTAACATTGGTCGGGTTGCCATCCCTCACTTTCCATTTCCCACTCACACTTTTCATAGCATATACATACATCTCGTAATAAAAACATTCGAGATACGTATCTTTTTGAAATAGTCCTTGACTCATTGACATTTTGAAACTTTTTATTCATTCAAACTTTTTGTATACTTATCAATGCAGTGGCATGTTTGAATATGTGATGAGAAGCATTTATGACATAAAACGTAATGATTAAATATCATGTTCACGTAAGGGCAATTTAAGTATCATGTTTATACATTTAACCATATGATGTGCACATGAAAATACTTGGAGATTTACTTATTTGGAATCCTTAGAATTTTATTTTTAGAATAGCAAGTGGAGATATCCCTAACCGCCCACGAAAATCAACGTGTCGTAGTCCTATTTCATTTATATAATATAACTTCTCCAACTTTATCATTACTTTTTATTTTTTATATTGAATAGGTAAAATATTACTTCATCTTGGGTACTATTTTTTTTTTTTAAAGAATTATCAACCTTTTAAGCTTTTTAAGTTAATTTGAATTTCCATGTGGCTTCCACGTGAGAAACTAAATTAATAGTCATGGATCACACTTGCATCATTTATTCCTTGTGTAAGTCTTAAAATCCCACTTTCCACCTTTTCTTCTTTTCTTCCATTTTTGAGGTTTCTTTCCATTTTGTAATGAGGTGCTTAGAATTAGGAAAGGTATTGCCTTCTAATAATAATTCCACTAATAAGGGAAAGCTTTAGGTACGTAATTAATAAAATCTAAATTGGCCGATTTCATCAGCCGGTCATTAATTTCTTGCATAATTATTAATCAAATTAAATAAATAGAATTTACTAAATATAAAATTATGAAAGTTTCCAAGTAAAAGTCTAGGTTTATTCCTATAGAAGTGGAAAGTCATAAAACTATAAGCATACAATTAGATGAATATGTCATTTAATAGAAATATATACACATTATAATTAACTTTGCTAGCCACATTGATCGTTTAGGACGTCAAATGTACATCCCATTGCAAAATATGATTAGTCACGAGAAAGACAATTATAATAATTAAGTAGTAAATATAACATTAATATATAATCTAGACAGACATGATAATTACGAGAATGAAGCACGTGGTGTTACAATGGTGGTCACAAATGGTAGTGGTGCAAGTGGTGTTGGTGTTAACAGTAGTAGTGCAGGTGGTGGTGGTGAGGTGTGTGGTGTTTTGTTGTTGGGGGTGGTGTGAAGACTGAAGAGTGCTTGTAATAAATTATTTGGGCAAATGTGTCCAATATATAATATGTGACTAGCAAAATAGATATACGTGACCAATAAATAATATGTAACAAAAAAATGTGAAATTAAGATTAAATTTGCAATTGTGATTAACAATTTGTTAAGTTGTGATCAATTAATTTGATAATTTGTGAATTGTGAAATAAGTCGTAACCTATAAAATTTGTGAATCCAAAAATAATCCGTTACCTATTAATCTGATAATTTGTGACCGATAAATAAATTGTTACCAATAAAATTTGTGGTCAAGAAATAAATTGTGACCTATAACATTTTTGATCTGTGACAAAAAAATAATATGCGATCAATTAATTTGATAATTTCTAATCAATAAATAAATTGTAGCTTATAAATGTATTTGTGGTCATAAATTGTATAATTATGACCATAATATATTTAATTAATAAAATATTTTTATTTAATAATTTTTAATTACAACATGATTTTTGAATGTTTAAAACTAATTTCTTAAAAATGAAATTGTATATAAAACTACATTATTTATGTACGTGAAAATTATACCTACTGAGAGTTTTCAAATGACTAATTAAAATAATCAGATTTGAAATTTTTTTGTTCAAAAGTCAGATAAAAATTTAAACTTTTTAATATTATAAAATTAAATAAATCTACAAACCCACCACCTACAAAAACCTTTGCCCTCACCCAATTTCAAACCCTAAGGCCCTGTTTGATATGATACATTTTCCATGAAAAATAGAAAATTTTTTCATTTTCCAATTTTTGCAGTGTTTGATAGGCAAAATTTTCTCGGGAAAATATTTTCCAACTCTCCAAATTTTTCACATTTTTGAGGAAAATAAATTCTTGATATTTTCGTGGGTAAATATTTTTCAAGTTTTTGATTTTTTGGCAATTGGAAAAAATTTAAGACAAAAATTTTTCACTTTTATTGACAATTTACATATAAAACAAAGTCAAACGAATAGTATTCAGTATGATTATTTTTTGGCAATTGGAACAAATTCTATACCCAATAGTAGAAAATATTATCACTTTAATGGATAATTTCCATAAAAAACGAAGCCAAACGGACACCAAATTTTCAATATTTTCCATGAAAAATTATAACAATAAAACACAATTAATTACAATTCTCAATAAAACAATTTCTAGGCAAATCAATTCTCTGTAAAACATTTTATTTCCACCAATTTTCCACATTTGCAATCAAACGGACCCAAAATATTTTCATCTATTTCCCTTCTCTTTCTTCACCCTCATCTCCCTCCGACGACGCACCGCACCGCACCACCACGCAAAATGCAACCGCGCTCCGGCAACACATAGCAGTTGTGCGCAACCGCTCTCTCCACTCTTTGTACCACTCAGCCGCTCAACCATGCTCTGACGACACACAGTAGCTGCACGAGGCACTGCGCGTAGCGACGTCTTTCGGCAATGAGTGGGGTTGTTGAGGTATTGTTTTTGGAGTTTGGGGGTGGTTTCTTCCTTCTCCTATGAATTGTGATGGCTGCGATGGTGGTGGTGGTTTTAGATCCGTGGTTTTACACTTATTTGGTTACTTTTGTGGTTCCCCACTAGTTGTTTTACTTTTGATTATTGATCCGTGGTTTTGCGACTGGTGGTGGAGGTGGTTTTTGGGGTGTTTATTGTTGTTGGCAGTGCAACTAAATCAGTGATGCTGGTGGTGGATTTTGGCGTTGGTACGATGGTGTGGCAGTAGATCTGATGCTGTTGGCGGTGGTGAGGTGGTGGTGGCAAACGGTTATGGTGCAAGTGGCGCTCGTGGCGGTGGCGCCGTGGTGTTGGTCGCGATGGCAACCATCGAGTGGGACAAAGAGTGTTTTGTGACGAATAAATTGGTTGATGGGATCAATAAATTGGTTAATATGTGACGAATAAATAATATGTTACCTAAAAAATGTGATCGTGATTCACAATTTATTAAATTGTAATAGAGAAATAACTTATGATCAATTAATTTGATAATTTGTGACCTTTAAATAAGTGCGACTTACAAATTTTGTGATATTTGATTGATAAATAAATTGTGATCTATAAAATGTTTGATTTTGTGATCGATAAATAAATTGTGACTCATAAAATTTTTGATTTGTGATTGAGAAATAATTTGTGAACTATAATTTTTTTTTTTAATTTTTGATCGAAAAATAATTTGTAACCAACTAATTCGATAATTTGTAACCAAATTGTAAAATTGTATTTATTGATCATAAATTATTTTTAAGTCACAAATTTTGGAATTATTTGGTCACAACTTACGAAATTCTAGTCATTATTCTAAATTTAATCACAATTACATAATCTTTTAGGTCACATATTATTTATTGGTAACTACATTCAAATAATTGGTCACGACACTCCTCATCCCACTCCACTCTACCACACCAACACCATCGCCATCGTCACGTCACCTCTACCGCCAACGCCAATGCCAATGCCAATGTCAATGTCAATGGCAATGTCAATGTCACCACCCCAACACCACCACCTCACGAGCGACGTCAACATCAACACCACCAACCAAAAATTGCAAATACAATCAACAAAACCCACTCTAAAACTTTGGCATCACCAGATCACACAGTGCACTGCAGCTGGTCGCGTAGCGGCATCGGTGCCAGATCCTGGAGCAGCGTCATTGCACGCGCAGTGCACAGCGGTCACTGCGCAGTGCCGCTCAAGTCGCTTTGTAGCGGCACTCTTGCCGCACATTGTGGTGATGTTGCTTAGCGGCGTCGTGGCGTCATCGATGGTGCTCTCGACGACAACTTTCGGTTGCGATAGAGAGATAAGGAGAGATGGTGCGACGTGCTGAGTCATCGACAACGCCCCCAACGACAGCTTCCAATTGCGATGGTGAGAGAAGGTAAGATAGAGGGAGAGAAGAGAGAATAGATATAATGAAAATGATTATGGTGCGTTTGATTGCAAGGGTGGAAAATGGGTGGAAAGAAAATGTTTTACAGGGAAAAGATTTGCCTAGAAAATGTTTTGCAGGAAAAATGATTTCAAGTGTGTTTGATTGGTATAATTTTCTATTTGAAATTTTTTTTAATTTTCTATTCGTTTGACTTTGTTTTACATGAAAATTGTCCATTAAAGTGATATTTTTTTCCACAATTGGTTATAAAATTTGTTTCCATTGCCAAAAGTAAAAAAAGAAAAAAAAATTGTTTTCTAAAAAATCATTTTTTATCAAAGTTTAGTGTTCGTTTGACTTTATTTTATATGGAAATTGTCCATTAAAGTGAATTTTTTTTTTATAATTGATTATGATATTTGTTTCTATTTCCAAAAATAAAAATAAAATAAAATAAAATAAAAATTTGCTTCAGCCGGCTGGAAAATATTTTCAAGGAAAACAAAGAAAATCCGGGGAAAATTTGGGCTATCAAACAGCGCAAAAGATGGAAAACGGAAAATATTTTCCTACTTCCCTGAAAAATTTCGCAAATCAAACGCGCCCTTAGGGTTTGATATGGTAGATGATAGATAAGTAGGGTGGGTATTTAAAATATTTTTTATAGTAATATTATTAATAAAATTCTTAGGGCCTGTTTGATAACCATTATTTTCTAGGGAGGTTGGAAATTTTTTTTTCTTTTTCCATGTTTTGGCTTGTTTGATAACCATTTTTTGCCATGGAAAATCTTTTCCTACTAATGTCCACACACGCACATTTTCATTTAAAATGTGGAATTAGTTTTCCCACCATTTTTTTAATTTTTAATTTTTTTGGCAATTAGAACTAATTTTATGCTCAAGTGTAAAAAAAAAATTCATTTTAATGGACAATTTTCATGTAAAATAAAGTCAAACGAACACTAAATTTTGATGAAAAATGATTTTCTTGTAAGTATTTTTTTTTTAATTATTTTTTTACTTTTTGGGAATGGAAATAAATATTATAACCAATTGTGGAAAAAATTATCACTTTAATAGAGAATTTTCATATAAAACAAAGCCAAATGAACACAAAGAGATCCAAAATTTTAAAATTTTTCGGGAGGAAAATTATACAAATCAAACACTATTAATTAACAATTCCCTGAAAAACAAGTTCTAGACAATTATTTTCTCTAGAATTCATTTTCTTTATACCATTACAATCAAACAGACTAGGGCTGTCCGTGGGTCGGTTCGGTTCGGTTCTGAAGATACCCGAACCGACCCAAAACTTTCGGGTATTTAATAAATGGACCCGTCGGGTCCAAATATAATTTTGGAACCGTTCGGGTTCGGTTCCGTTCGGTTCGGTTCGGGTCGGTTCGGTTCCGTTCGGTTCCGTACTATGATCAAATTTTTTAATATTTACAGCAATACTACATAAATACAACTAATGACATTTCATTCGTAACTTTTACAAATTAACGTAGCTCAATTCAAAAACATATAAATAACTAGCCGTCCAATAAGATTAATTCAGTGTATACAAATACCAAAAAGTAGATATTAATATTATAGCAAAACTATATAAAGTATATTCATTTGCTTCAAATTAAAATGGGTTAATGAGTTTTAAAAATGATTTGGACTTTAAAATTAAAATTACGAAATAATCTGATTTATTTAATTAATTTGCTAATTTGTATAAAAAAAATAAAATAATTTAATTAATTCAATATAAAAAATAAAAAAATTATTTAGTTTCGGTTCTTATTCGGTTCTTCGGTTCTTGGTCTAGACCCGAGACCCGACCCAAACCCATCGGTTCTCGATTCGGGTACCCGTTCGGGTATTTAATTTATGAAGAACCACTCGGTTCGGTTCGGTTCGGTTCGGTCCGGTTCGGTTCGGGACTTTTGGACACCCCTAAAACAGACCCTTAGTTTATGTAATTTCCACAATTTTCCCCTCGTGGATTGTTCTCTTATTAAAGTTTATTGACCCACGGCTTTTAAACCTTTTTTTAGATACGGCCCAATCCCCCTTATTTTCAAACGGAAACCTGAAGGAGTAATTTCAGGATCAGTTATTAGGGAAGTCCAAAAAATTTGGCTCTAATCCAAATATAGTAACCTAAAAAGGTCCTACCGGGAGTCGAACCCAGGTCGCTGGATTCAAAGTCCAGAGTGCTAACCACTACACCATAGAACCGTTGCTGAGACAACTATTCCACATTCAATATATAAAACAAATTAACTCTCAATGTGCCACCTGAAAAAAAACCTAGGTAACCACTGAATTGAATGCGTTCTTGGCCCGAAATTAATACAAGTTATATAAGTCCCTATCATTGTTCTTATTTTATTTTAAATAGGCATTGTGACCGTATAAGGATTGAGAAATGTAGTGAAAGATATTATATAGACATATAAACAGTTCGACTCTTAGTGCATTTGTTTTATACTTATATTATCAAATGAAATTGAGTTCAAACAATTTCATAATGAATGAGGCTAGAATTCCTCTAGAATCCAAGCACACAATTCAAATGCACAATATAGTTGAATCATTATTGCTTCACGTACTAGGATTCTACTATTCATATTATTTTTAGGGAAATTGCAGCAACCCTAATCTTTTCATTTTTTTTGCAAATTTTATCATAATCTTCAATTTGTACCAACGAAGACTGGATCTTTCAAAAATATGCAACATAAGTCCAAATGGATGGTCCATCAATTTGACCATTAAATGACCTCAAAAATGTAAAAAAAAAATATTTTAACCATTTTAAATAAGGACATTTTCGTCAATAACATATAAACTAATATAGAAAAAAAAACTTCTTCCCCCCCTCCCTACCCAC
The DNA here is from genome assembly GCA_035079005.1 of Fraxinus americana. NCBI lineage: Eukaryota > Viridiplantae > Streptophyta > Magnoliopsida > Lamiales > Oleaceae > Fraxinus > Fraxinus americana. Next base: position 49,822,332 of record CM068706.1, on the reverse strand, counting down.
CGCCATCCCCATCCCATACCCAAAACGAACCAGGAAACAAAGCGCCTGAAAAATAGCCATCATCACCCACGGTCACCAGAAACAAGCCATCGACCACCACGCCACCACCATCACCACCAACATATCACTAATACATCGCCCCTCTCTAATTTATCTCTTTTCCGCATTAATGAATCAAGCAAATTTTGCTCGACAAGGATAAAATCATGCCAGAGCTGAAATTTAGAAAAAAAATAAAAAATGATAAATAGAAAAAGCTATCATATATTGAACCCAACATGGCCTGTTGATGAAAATCGAAAAGGGACAAAACCAAAAAATAATCCTACCAAAACTCAATTTCACCCTGAGCTTGGTTTCCATCAAGGAATAATCCATTTGACCACCCATTCAGCCTGAGCTTCTTCTGGAGCCAAGTCCTGATCGAGTTGATTCTCAATTTCATGGATCTAGGTTTGGGGATCTTCATTTATGATTAAGGGTTCTTGTGCATCTTGCAATTATTGTCGATGTTGCAAATCTTCTTCTAGAGGTGGCTGTGGGAAAAGGAAAGGGTAACATGCTCATTATTTGCAAAATTTGTGTGGGTTTTGAAATTGAAATATGCTACATGTACCGTCTTTAGTGGACTGTACATTTACAACCTACACTAATTTAATGATAAGGACTGTACATAGCAGTGGCAACGAGCCGAGCCGAGCCGAGCCGAGCCCAAGCCGGGAAAAAAAAGCTCGGGCTCGGCCCGAGCTTTTTTGGACCGAGCTTTTTTCGGCCCGAGCCGAGCCGAGCCGGGCCCGGCCAAAAAAAAGGAGGCTCGGCCTGAGCTTTCGGCCCGAGCCTTAGCGGGCCGAGCCGAGCCCGGGCCGAGCCGGCTCGGGTTTTTTTTTTCTTTCTTTTTTTTTTTTTTTTGTAAAAATTCATTACATGGATATTTGCTTATTCAAATGGACAGTGAACGTTGCAATTTGCATTCTTTCCACCTTTAGACAATGACCTTTACATAAGAAAGTTATAAACAAAAATCTAATTTGAACGATTCTTTGAAGTTTGAACATAATATATAATGAAATTTTAAAAATCTACATTTTAAAAAAATCTACTTTTTTGGTGGCACCTTATAGCCTAATATCGGAAAACATGTTATATTTATAAATGACTAAATGAGTGACTATCCATTATAACAAAGTGATAAATCTTTTTTAATAACCGATTTGAAATTTCTTACAAATTTTAGTGGCCATTGCGGCATTGTCCATTGGTGAAATTAGCTCAATTTTTAAATGTAATCAAGTAATATAGATCACTAATAATTTCACTTAATAATTAATATAGAAGAATAAACGTGTGTAAATGAAAAAAATTCTTACTTTAAATATTTAGGCACTTAGATTAATGAAATAGTAATAATGAAATAAATATTAAACAAACAAATATCACACATTTTCCAAAATAATCTAGTTGATAAATTATGAGATAAAATTGTAGCTTATAATTAGTTTATTAGTTTCATGATGAGAAGAATAAGTTGATTAAGTAAATTGTGATCATTTGTCTTAATTTAAGCCATTCATCCCCAATAATTTATGGTGTAAAACAAAAAGTGTTGGGCAAGGTTTTTTTTTTTTTTTTTTTTTTTTACGGGCCGGCCCGCGAGCCACACGGGCCGGGCCGGCTCGAGCCGACTCCTCAACATGAGGCTCGGCCCGAGCCTTGGCTCGGTTCCATCGAGCCCGAGCCGGGCCCGGCTCGGGCTTTTTCCGAGCCGAGCTCGAGCCGTCCGAGCCGCCGAGCTTTTTTGCCATCCCTAACTGTACAAGGAGCTTTTCCATTTTAAATTTTAGATTTCTTCTCCCTCTATGATTGTTTCATAATAGAAGTTAAAGATGGGGATGGGGATGCGGATGCGATTGGGATGGGGATAGATTTTTTTTTATTATTATTATTTTAATTGTTGGAAATATGCAAAGTTATCATTTTATCCCTTTCAATTTGGTGAAAATTGGTCAAAGCTCAGTTTTTTTGATCAACTAACGGTCAAATGAATGAAAACTTGGACCTCTGTTGCATATTTTTGAAAGGTTAAGGACCTTCGTTTGCACAAATTGAAAATTAGAGTAAAGTCTGTAAAAATTAAAAAGGTTAAGGACTTCCACTGCAATTTTCCCTTATCCTTAAATTATAGTTGAGAAGGGAATTGCGTCATAATGATTTAGAGTGATTTGTTGTATTACTTCTATTTTGTTTCACTTTACTAAAAATTGTATTTCATGCGTTGAAGAGATGACGAATACACATGACCACTCTTTAATAACTTGAACTTTGGTAAAATAAAAAATAAAAAATAAAAAATCATGAATTTAAGTCTTGCCATCACCAATGTTTGAAAATGGCGCACAAACATTCTATCTAAATGTCTGGTAGAGCTAAAATTGGGGATGAAAATTGCTTTTTTTGACCGTTGAGTGCTTCAACTTTCTTGGCCTGCAAGCTTGTGAGACAAAGTAAAAAAAAAAAGGGCTCCAAAATTGATTTTCTCATACTGAGAATGAATGCCAGACAGGCTCAAAATAGAATCTAGTCTCTACGCGCACAATTTTAATGCCTTTATAACAATTTAATATTTTAAATAAATGACCAAAGTCTAATGCAAGCTTCAATTGCTTTTAATAGAACTTTTGTACCATGAATCCCCTCTGGGATTTCTATAGTTGAGATGAAAAATTTGATAGTTAGGCCTTGCACAACCAACATACACAAGTGGCCATTATGCTATGTGTATAATTGTATTATTGATGATGACATGGCAACAACTGATTGGTTCTTTCCTTGTTCTTTATTTGGTTTTGCTGAATTAGAGTATATCCAGGGTTTAAACATGGAGCACCAAATACTCCCATAAACTCTAAGTGTGAGTTGTAAACCTTAAGCCCAAGTGGATGGGTGGGTGACACATCAGAAAGAGCCCAGTTGGGGCCCACTCATTTGGGTTATATACCTGCAATAGAGCTAAATGGGCTTGGGAAAAAGGAATATGTGTGAATTGTAGAAACCCTCTAAATATGGTTAAATGGAGCATAGGGAAGAAAAAGCATTTTGGATTGTGATAGGTATCAACAATCTTGAGTTTTTAATAGCTGTAAAGAATTAATAAAGAGGCTTTCACTCTACCCCTACTTATAAAAACCAACCAGGCAAGCCTGTGCTCATATTACGAACAAACACAGGACATAAATGTTAATTGAGTGGAGCATCCAACTGGATTTCTGACGCAAACGCACTATGATTGAAAGTTATTTTTGCATTACACATTTTGAGACATGTCGAGCCATTTGAAATACCAACTAAATCGATCAATTTTACACTCTCACCGCACCCTGCGCCTGCCCCACCCCACCGCAAGTTGCATTTGATACTTTCTCACCCCTTCCTTCCATGAAATTGATCTAATTCAGTGTTCCACCACTTCTATATAAATGAATTAGCACAACATTGTTAGTCATGTGTTTGTAAGAGCTCATTAATTAGTCTTTCCTTTGAATACACTTCTGTGTGAAGAGTTACCGTCGAAATTCGAAATGAGTCACTTGGCTTTCGCATTTGGCATCTTAGGTACAATTAATAGAATGTTATCTTCTCCTTTTTAATTATCTCCCAAATGGTATCATTTATGCATGTAAAATTATTGAATAAATAATTAATTATACCCTAGATATCATATTTATGATCATAGACATCACGTCATGCAATGCATGGCTAATCTTAATTTATTTCGACAAATCTTCTTAATGATTTTAATTTGTACAAAATTATATTATGCAAATTAAATATATAATGATTTGTCTTCAATTTGCAGGCAGTATTGTTTCATTCTTGGTTTACCTTGCACCACTGTAAGTGTACCCTTTATATATTTTCATGATACTTTCATTTAATTAATTAATATTTTCACTTATTTTATCACTCAAAACAACTCATTTTGATGAAATTAATTTTATTTTATTTTTACAGGCCAACTTTTTATCAAATTCACATGAAAAAATCAACACAAGGGTTCCAATCTGTTCCTTACATAATTGGTTTATTCAGTTCCATGCTGTGGATATATTATGCATTTCTCAAGCCAGACACCACCCTTCTTATCACCATAAACTCAGTTGGATGCTTCATTCAAACCATATACATTTGTTTCTATGTCTTTTACGCTCCAAAAATCTCCAGGGTACGTAAAATAATCGACACTTTTGTAGTCTAACTCTTACGATAAATTAGCATTTGAGGCGAATTTTCACATTACAGATCGAAACTGTGAGGCTGCTGCTTCTGCTTAATGTGATTGGCTTTGGTCTTATAATTCTGCTAACTCATTTTCTAGCAAAAAAGGGACCCCCTCAAGCCATTATTATAGGATGGATTTGCCTTGTTTTTTCTTTAGGTGTATTTGTTGCACCTTTGTGCATTGTGGTAAGATTAATTGCTGCTAAATTGTTTTTTTTTTCCCCCTCTACACGTTTGGTTAAGCTTAAAAAGTCAAAAAAATTTAAGTCAAAACAAAATAATTATTTTTCCTAAAGTTAAAAATAAGTTACTTATTTTAACAAGAATGTAAAAATATATATATATTTTTTTTATGTAAAAGAAAGATGAATAAATTATCGCAAAGACGATTACAAAAAAAGTAACTTTGAAGCTTGGCCGAACTTGTTGTAATTCGTTGAAATTACACTCCTTTCTCGACTAATATGCAATTTAATTATTTCAACATAATCTTGTATTTTTTGTTGATATGCAGAGACAAGTTATAAGGACTAAGAGTGTGGAATATATGCCGTTTCTTTTATCGTTTTTCCTCACGTTAAGTGCTGTCATGTGGTTCTTCTATGGGTTATTGCTCAAAGACTATAACATTGCCGTAAGTCTATACTACACATAAAACAAATGCACACGTGCAAATATATACATAATAATAATTTTTTATTTTCTTTTTCGTGTGACTAGATTCCAAATGTGCTGGGATTCATCTTCGGAATACTTCAAATGGTGCTTTATGTAATTTACAAAAATGCAAAAAAAGTGATAGAAGAAAATCTTCCTGAAATACAGAAGCTTCCAGAACTCAAGGACCAGATTATTGACGTTGTGAAGCTAAGTGCAATTGTGTGCTCTGAAATAATTCCAGTTGTTCCACAGCTGCTAAACAATAATTTACCTAACTTGGAGGCAGATAAAACCCAAAAGAACAAGGTCGGTCCATCGGTCGACAAGTGAAACAGAAGATGAAATCTCAAAGCCTCTCAATGAAGTTTGAGTTAGCTAAGAATTCCATAATTACTTTTGGATTATGTCTGTCATTATTGCTTATGTAATACGTTCTTAATTTAATAATTTATACTCAACTCGAGAGGAATTTTTAAAATGTTTAAGCGTAGTTTTACTTTTCATATATCGCATCTCAACATCTAAAAATTCATATGCCAATATCTTTAAACCTTGCAGGAATCAAATAAATTCTCATTTCCAATTTCTCAAAAGGTCTCCCCATAGAATTAAAGTAGAACAGGAAATTAAAAAAGAAGGGATATCGGGTCCAAAATTCATCTTCTCTTGATGTGCTTCTAGTATATCGAGTATTTGATATATAGGGATGCAAAATAAAAAGGTAAAAATATTGTCTCTTGTCCAATATAGTATCGTCTAGCGCTATAACTAAATATTTTCTACACATATTTAGCGCATTAAACTGATTCTAGTCAACAAGCAATGGAAGAAACAGAGATGGGATAACGGAAGGTGTTGGCATATTGGAAAGAGATTGTATGACCATACACTAGGGGCTTTCCATCATTGACCAGGCAATCGTCAAATTGGAGCCGCTTGAAGACGCGGGGGTTGATGAGTCGAGCGGAGCTGAACCACCCACAGTTGACGTGGATCCTGGAAATGTTGCACCCCGCAATGCACGCGTTCATGATCTCCACGGTGTATGTGGGTATCCCATTTGGCAGCGGCTCCGTGGCTCCTTGGCTTATAACTATGTCTAATATTGAACAGTTATCACTCCATATCCTGTTTGGGTTAGCCAGCTTTTCCTTTTCCTCTTCTTCTCGTCCTGCAGTTTAAAAGCCAATCAAATACAGACATAAGAACTGCTTGAGCACGAAAAACACTGCCGAATAACATTATTTTAGTTCTAGCAAAAGAGCCTATCATGCCACATATTCGACTATCCAGGTTTTTTTTTCATATTTTTACTTGTTTGATCACATTTGTGAAAAATTAATCAAAGCTTGATTCATTGACATGTAACAAAAATTAGTATTGTGATCAATACGTCCATTATATTTAAAGAACGGTCTAACGCAGATGTATCAAAAGTACCGAACCATCCTTACACGGACTGCCAAATATAGACTTGAGTACGGACCGTGGACCAGGTCCCTGATCACAAGCCATCCATGGGCCGTGTCATGAGATCTCAAAGTCAAGTTGTGCTGGGCAACCTTGATACAGACTAAACTGTACTGTAGAAGATGCACCCTTGACACGACGACTAAGCTGTAGTGTTGAACAAGATATCACTTTTCAAGGTGTTAATAGACAAATGAAACTTTTGGGAGGTGCTGCAAAGGAAAAAGGAAAGAGACAAATGAGCCAAAAAGGGGTTGGTGCCTTTCCCGACATATTTAACACGGCCTGTGAATAAGTGCTTTCAAGTCAACCAAGCCAAAAGAGGCAATGGATTAGGGGAGAACATAGGCCCTTTATTTTTTGACATTGACTAATCTACTCTGTAAAGCTAACATGCAACCGCATTAAATGTTAAATTGAGAAGTCTTAATCAAAGCACACGTGAGCCAACTTCTAATTGAGAGCAAAATAATGCAGCCAAATCCTTTATTGCCTAATTACTCAACTACAACCTTACAACAAAGCCTAATAACCGGAATATAGAACTTCAAGAAGCGGGAATAGGTTCTAATGGAAGGGGTTGGGGTACAGGTTCATAAATTCCTTTTATATTAACACGGCTCACAGCGCTTCCTGTTCGGCCTAAGGCCGTAGCGTCCATACAATTTCTTTACATAGTTTTTTGTTTCATTATTCTATAGAGAATGTAGGACTACGCAGGATGAATATGATACTAAATACACCAGGCCGGTCTGGAGCCTTCTGGTCACTAAGGCTTGGACGGCCTAACACATTTTAACACGCCGAAGAAGGGGCCTAGATGCTCCACCCAAAAGGACTTGAAGTAGTAGATACTAGGCTAGGAGGGTGGAGAGGGGGTGGAGCAAAATGGGTTCGGATAATGGTGCGCCAGCAAAGTATGCAGAATTGTACACAGACAACTGAGAGAAAGAAGGGTGGCTAAGGCTGTGGAAATGCTGACAGGTGGTGCAGTATAGAAGCAACGTGGAGTCTTGCGCACAGTGGCAGAGTCATGCCTGTGCCAGTCGCATATATACATGCAAAGGACAACGCGAAAAGCAGTCGCACAGAGTACAGAATTACACATACACATACATATTTGTAACAGTTGTGTGCACACTGGGCATTCAGAGTTTCTGTTTTTGGCCTCTTTGTTCATGCATAAGCCAAATCCCATCAAAGCAGGAGCTTTATCAGTGTAAGGATTATTTTTTCGGACTTTTCTTTATCTAAAAACACATTTGAAACTTAAAAGATAAATAATAGATCAATTACCAATAATTAAAAGCTTCCGATGAGTAGCAGAGAAAGTGTTCTTCTTGGCAGTACTGTTTATGCTCTTCTTCTCTGAAGAAACTGGATTCAACTCCATGAAGCCATGATGGGAAACTAAATTAATCAAACAAAAATCTCAACACATCAAGCAATATTATTCAACTTTTTGGAACTTTAAAAGATAAAAAATATATAGAATCATTGAATCATCACGACTAACTTGAACTACAAAACAAGAACAGGATAGAAAAGTGGGATTGAATAAGAATGAAGCATGTTGTCGCTGAAAGAGAGGCCATATTTAAACAAATAAAGCAATATGGAAACTCCACCAACCCAGTAATTCAAATCCAATATTTTGTATACAGTATACCCACAAAACATAGATTGAACACAATACACACACGCACAAAAAAAAAAAAAAAACGCACACAAACGCGCACACACACACGTGTGTTCAATGAGCACCGACCTGTATAGATTCCAAAGATTAGCAACAATAATGTCAGCGCAAACATAGCCGTGTATGGAGCGTTGCTCCGCCACCTTGTTGATGATACGAAACTCATATTTGATCAGACAAAGCCCTAAAAATAACCTCCGGGCAAGATTACTACTGAGTAGGAGAAGAATATTTAAGAAAAACGAGTTAGTTGAGTTGACTCGGAGATAGCTGCTCTAGCCGTAGTACCTAGACCAGCAAATCACCGCCAAAATGGAAGTGTACAATCTGTACACTGATGAAATCTCACCTTTATATTCTTCTAATCTTTGACTGAGCTCCGATTGAGAGAAGAAAATGCAATGAAATGACTGGACAACTGTGCAACACCATACATCAAACGATTAATTTTTCACATCAATATATAGATACAAAGTGTTGCAGAATGTATACGAAGAATTCAATATATAAAAAAAAGAAAACAAAGAATTACGTGGTTTGGCGTATATACGAAGTGTTACAACGACACGTATATATAGTTATATTACAATAAGGCTGCCTTATTATAGATGAGATAATCACGGAAAGAATATAACAAATTATAGAAATATTCCAATTATTATCAACCAATATTATCCAAATCATGTCATAGTATTTTTTTTTCAATATTAGCAAATATTCTTCCAATCAACAAATATCTCTCTTCTCTAACAGTATATTTACACATATAAACATTACTCATACGCCAGGAATCAAAGGTGGTAGAATTTAGCTCTGAAAGGAACAATCACGTGGGTTTTTTAGACAAAGAAGTGTGTGCGTATATGAAAGAAGAAGAATGGGAATTTCAAATACCTCTGGAATTTTCACAGAACAAATTCATCAATAAAAGAAAGTTTCCCAAAGCAGTTAATAGCAGAATCCCAGAAAATGTGCCGAGTTGAAAGTTCATCTACATAGTGTTGTTCCTTTCCAATTTAATGCAAACCCAAAAAGGAAAATAAAATAAAATAAAAGAAACCGATGATACATTAAATTAAGCATGAATATACACATGGAAACAAATCACGAAATGCAGCGTTTAAAATATCATTGTCACCTTTGATTTTGGAGAGAGAACTTAGAGAGAAAAAGGGAGAAGAATCCAATTCCAAGAGGCCTGCGTGTCAATTGCAATTCTCAACTAAGAGCATTTGGCTACAGAGTGTAAGATGGAAATTTTGAGTTCTTAAAGCAAGAAAACTTTCATGGCAAAGACTATAAAATCAGTTACTCAATAAGGGCACTTTTGACAATTATAAGGTGGTCAATGTTCAATTAGGTTCATTACTTAAAATTAGGAGTTGAACCAACTCGTTTAAGGTTATTCTAATGAATTTCACGTTTTTCGAGTTATTCTAACGGGATCGTCTCTTCTTTGGCGTCGACATAGGCTTCAGCCTATGATTTAGTTACTTAAAACTATTATTCTGGCCAAGCCAAGGAACTCATCTGGAGCTTCGACCCAAGCTCGATCTCAGGGCTGGGACCCTAGATGCATCAACCTAGGCTTCAGCCAAGCCAGGCCTGCTTATTCGATTTGTCCATGCGTTCAAGTCCTTCACATGATTTGGAGGCATAATAATTGTTCTTAAAGTTCGAAGCTATCATTTATGTCGGGCGTTAGGACTTAGATTTGTTTTGATTGCTTTGTGTGCACCTGATGTACTGAGACTTGGGCTTCTCCACCTTTGAAGATCATCATTGATCCTATTGGGTGGGTCGCTTGTCTTGAGCCTCCTACGTGTTGGCTAGTCCTCAGTCATCGTTTTGAGCTTCGTGTAACGGACCTCCCGTTCGGCCCTTGAGGTTCTAGGGACCCCCAAGGCAGCCTACCCCACACATGCGACCGGCAAGCTTAGATATGCAACATAAGCACAACATAGGGATAGAAAGCATGCCATCCAATCCTGTTAAGGGGATATCGTCCGTGCACTTCCGAGAAATATAACAATAAACCCGCAATAAGCTATCTTGCCATGCCACATAGGTAGGGGAGTTCTCTAAGTCCGTGACACACTCCCCCACTCAATCCCCCACTCAATCCGCTAACGTCCTCGTAGAGGACATGTGCTTCACGTCTACATGCATTGCATCCTCCTTTCAAGTTAGTGGGTTCAAAATTTTCCCCGCAACAGCGACATCATCTTCCTAGATGTACGGGCGTTCACAGTGTCCCCTGCACCTCTTCCCGTAGTACCCCTCGTACATGTCGCCTTCGATACCACCTTCACCCTATGCCTCTGGCATTAGTTCCTCAGTAGACGGCTCCCCTGGCCGCTGCATCACATGCAGGTCGAAGTACAATCACAAAGGCCCCTACTATACTCAGTTTCCACTGCAATGCCTCGATCAAAGCTCATGCAAAGCAACATTCACGTAGTAGGCAAAATCGCTTACTGGATGCCCCCTAACATCCATCATCCTCGGAGCTTTCCATCCTCACTTTCCACTTACCGATCGCTTTGTCTCATGTTGGAGACCGCAAGATCTTCTCCGCAGGAACGTACGTTGCTAGCCTTGGATAACCAACAATGCAACATTCGGAGCGGACCGACTCTGATACCACTTGTAACGGACCTCCCGTTCAGCCCTTGAGGTTCCAGGGACCCCCAAGGCAGCCTACCCCACACATGCGACCTGCAAGTTTAGATATGCAACATAAGCACAACATAGGGATAGAAAGCATGTCATCCAAACCTGTTAAAAGGACATCGTCAGTGCACTTCCGAGAAATATAGCAATAAACCCGCAATAAGTTATCTTGCCATGCCACATGGGTAGGGGAGTTCTCTAGGTCCGTGATATTCAGCTTTAGGCCTTGTATGGGAGGGATTAAAATCGGATTAAAAATGAAAATATAGCCATTATTGTTGACTTTTATTAGACGGATGGGGCCCAATAACGACCATATTTTCAATTTTAATTGGATTTTAATCACTCCCGAACTGGGTCTTAATCTACATGATTTGCTAAAAGTCCATTCCTAAGGTGGAGGCATAACAGTTGTTCTCCAAGTTCGAGGCTATCATTATGTTAGAACTTAGGTTTTTTAGATTGCGCTGTCTGTGCCCGATATACTCAGACTTGGTCTTCTCTAACTTTGAAAATTGTCATCAATATTATCATAAGTCGTTTTGATCTTTGTGCTTTAATCTAAGTTTATGGACCCATTCCTAAGCCTCGACCCATGCTTCGCTTAGATCTTACCAAAAAAAAAAACCTTATTTTTACTGCTTTGAATAATCAATTGTCAATCTTAAAATTTACCTATATACGTATAAATATAATTTTTCAAGCTTAGCTCAACATGAACTTATTTTTACTGCTGAGAATAATTGAAGTATCTCTATTCACACACTTGACAATGACATACGCCCATATATCTAAATTTCAGATATGTCCAAAGGACGTTAAGGTTCAATATATCGAAATGAAAAAAGGGTTTATCCAGATGTACCGAAGGGGGTGACCGAATGTTGTCTACCCCCCCCCCCCCCCCCAACAAATGCGGCGGGCCCCATGTTTAAAAAAAAAATGAGGCTCGTGGTCCCCACTCTCAAATGTGAGTGGGGTGTAAAAGATTAGGTAAAAAATTATGTACATGTAGCATAACCCATCAAAAAATATTCTTAATTCAAATATTTTCGTTAGTTTACAGATGAGACTATTCGACACCTCGATTATAATCTCAAGTCTTATTTTTATTTATTTATTATGGAATCAAAATAGAAATATGTAGTAAGTCTCATTTTAAGCTTTTAGATGAAATTGTTATCACACTTCAACATGAATTTTTTATCTCGGATTGTTTACGCAATGGCTAGCTCTGTGCCTCTCTATCTATATATACAAGACAAAAAGCGCATTTAATTTTCATATGCCGCAGGATTTTTTACATGATAAAAAATTAACGAAAACCAAAGAAGTGAAGAAGGAACATATGATTGTTTGCTGAAATTGAATGGAACAGGAAATACAGTATTGCCACTTTTTTTTTTTTTGTTGATTTAGGAATAGAATTTCAATTCTGCAGCTCAAGTGGCATATTCTAGCATGAACTGCACTGTGGGATCGACGATGACTTTTACGAATAAATAACACGATTCAACATGATATAGTCAATACAGAAATTAACCAACAAAGGATCAATAGGGTAAACAGTATTGATTCTGTCAACTTAGATCTGCATCAGCTGTTCAAATGTTTTCATGGCAGGAGCAGGCAATCCAAGAAGAACGTTGATGCTTTTCCTTTCTTTTCCATGTGAAAGAAAGAGAATTACTTCCTTTTCGGGCAAAACTACAGGCCCTGATAGCACGGGCTCTCCCCAGCCGAAATCTGTAGTGTGGAAAGATAGCCTCGACCATGTAGTAATCAGCAGGGTTGCTGTCAAAGAAGGCCTAGCTCGAGTTGCCTCGAAAAAGTCTATAGCAGATCTCATATAGCCATCTGTCACCATTTTCACTGCCTCTTGAACTAGTTTTACTGTGAACGAAAATGGATTGTCCACTAATTCACCTGCCTTGCAGAGTGAATTTGTTAACACAATTGCATTGCCAAAGTATCCTTCTGGAATTGGGGGCTCGAATCTAGACCGTCCATCGACAGCAAAGAGAAGCTTTGTTTGTTGATCCGGCCTCATATTTAATGCCTCACTACGAGCTTTCCATACGTATGCTGAGAGTGCTTCGAACGTGGTGCACTTTCCTAGATTCCCATTTTCTAGTGCTTTCTTTCTGAGGTGCTCGAGCTTCTCTGGGTCGAAACAGAATGACTTGTAGAGCATTTCTTCTTTGTAAAGTTCAGTTGTGTTTGATATATCTTCAATCTCAGCATACTCATGGTGTGGGAATTCCAACTTGGGTGGATTTCTGGCTTTGAGAATGCTTCTGTCCATAAAAGGAGGAACCTTAAGTTTAAGGCCTCTGGCAGTTTCACCCCAAGAATTCACAAATTCCATGGCACCAATCCCATCAAACATGCAATGGTTCATGCACAGGCCGAGAACAAAGCCTCCACATTTGAACTTTGTAACCTGAAAGCAAGTTAGCCCTTAATAAGGATGTCTAGGATGAGCATGGGATCATTGGGATGCTAGATTGAAAGGTACTCGATAGAATTAAAGAATAAAAAAAGTTTCAATATTGTTCGTTTCCATGTAAAGTATCATCTAATAAATACCATGTACCAAACACAAAATTCAATAATCTTTGGGACAGATTATAAGTTACATGAACGACACTTGATCAGAAAGAGTCATTCTTAGGTTAGATATGTCGAACTCGAGTGTGTAAATAATCTTGCAAACTCAAGCTTCAGATATAGAGCAAAAATCTTCCAAATTCATATTTATGAAGATTTTCTTACAATAAATGTGAAAAGTACTATATAAATCAAGAGATGTACTTACTTGAGCCACCAGAGGAGGAATTTCTAGTATGTTTTTGGCACCAGGGATGTCATAAACTAGCTTCCCAAGAGTGATAGGATCAGGCTTCGTTATGTCACCTAAATCTTCAAGCTTACAATCTGTCTCAGCCTCGACAAATACAGCACCTTCCCCGGTACAATCCACAATAAGCTTCATTTCCGGGCTAATTGTCAACCGTCCTGCAAGAGGATAATAGTGCACCAGAACCTTTGACAAGGCATCCTTAATCACTTGAACAGCATCCTCATTGTCCTTTTCCTCTGATTTAAAGCAGTAAATAGTACGAACTATAACTGCAATATTTTGATCCAGATTCGACAAAAAGTATAGCCCCTTCATCGTCTCCTCGGCTGGAGGAACCAGAGTAGGCTGGCCTTGCTTAACAGCAAGCTCAAACACATGGGCACTACCATTTGCCATCTTTCAAACTCCTCAAACGTCGAAAACCTTGAATCAGAAAAAAATAAAAATGTAAGAGAGTAAAACTAAGGAAACAAAATCAGAACATGCATTCATCCACGTAAAAGACAGCGTTAAACCATAAGAAACTAGAAAGATGCCTGTTAAGTAGAAGTATATGACAACTGCCTGGATTCGAAAACTGAGATTAGTGTATTAACAAGATTAGGATTACAGCAATTATATAGAGAAGCATGATTTAAGAAAATTTAATGTGGTTAAGTTTTGGTTAACAAAGATGTCCTAGTGAAAGTGACTGGTGGCATTACTTGTTCATACACAATGCTATTAAAAAGGAAAAGTCTTGAGGAAGAATAATGAGTTATTTTGAATAAGTCTTTGAAAGATTCTGCAAATGTCACGTAGTTGTGGTAGGCTACTTGCCATGTTACTTGCTTGGGAGATTTAGAGACTGGAGATTGGGGTGGGGGTGAGATTTGGTAGGGTTGGTATCCAAATTTTACTTGCTTGATTTTATTAAATTTGATTTTTATATATGCCCCTTGTGAGTCATTTTGATGATATTTTATTTCCAGCATCAAGAGAAACGACAGTGTAGAAGATTATGATTAAATCCTTAATCATATTTTGTCACCAAAAAGTAGGATAAGATTGTTTCATTGTGGATACTTTTTGTCAAACATTATTTGGCTTGTGGTAAAAACTTTTGAAAAAAAATAATGTTTTCACACCTTACGTCTCCGTTAAATGATAACAAGATTTATAAGGTGGTGTCATACTGAAGTAAACAACCTATTCCAAATCACTCTAGTAGACTCGAAACATGACGTGCGCTGATAATGGATGTCAACTAGACTCATAATCCACCACCGAGACTAATTCCGAATTTATATGAAAAATGAGTCACACAAACTGAACATACCTTGTGACCTCGGCTCTGAAATTGTCAAGCCTTCAAGTCTGTTAAAACTCAATTGTTATCTAATAAAAAAGATATTTGAAAATATATGAGTTGCTTGACACGCAACAGTCCAACCCATCTCTAGACAGGTCTCATAGATAAGTGGTGAACCGGGATCATTGGCCATCCCGAGCTTCAGTTCAACTGGCCCAACTTGACTCATTTGATAGTCCAAAGCAACTGTAAGTCCAAAATTTGGCACCCTTCCACAGGACAAAAAAGGTGCCGATTATTTTACTCGTGCAAGTACTTTCCTTTCTTCAAATAAGGTAAAATCTTATTTCTGTTGAATCAGTCGATTCTTTCTGATCATACATATAACATGGCACTTGTCACAGATGAGCAAGCCACGTGGTATTTAGTGGCCTGAAATGAGGGAACTCAGTTTAACTGGAATAATACTTTCTACTCTTCAATATCATTGGAAGTGGGATGAGTCATTCATCGGCTTGTGCCCAAGTCAATTCGCAATTGGCTCCCGTGGTGGGCAAAGTCGAGCCAAGCCCGACTATAAGCGAGGCTAACGTCTCGATTCATTCGGAGACTAAGGCATTGTTTAATGGAGATTAAAATCAGATTTTAGGAAATTTTGATAAAAATTAATAAAATATGTGATTAAAATATTGTGGATCTTGTGAAATATGTGGTCAAAATTAATTGTTAACTTTGAATTTGATAAAAAATTAATTTATAATTTCTATCAAACATTAGCTAAGAATATCATAAAGAAACACGATGAGAATGATCCTATTTATATTTGTACACAGGGACGTCCACAAGGCAAACTTCGACACAAAGTGAGCAACAATCTAATGACCATGCAAGCATTAAGGGCCAACTTTAGGCAATTCAATAAATTGAGGCAAGATTTTACCAGGGACGGATTTATGGGTAGCACCCCCCCCCCCCCCTCCCCCAAAAAAAAAAAAAAAAATTTTTTTTTTAGTCAGAAAAAAAAAATTATGTAAAAAAATGTATTAACCCGGTCTGTAATCTGATCTTGGATCCGTCCCTGAATTTTACTATATTAGAATTATGTGACTAGTCGTGCACAACACTAACAAAAAAAGAACACCTTAAGTATGAACTTAATTAATTACTTGTAGCTAAGTGATGGAACACAAAAAATGTATTAAAATTTAGGGTGTGCTAATGACTGTTATTGTTAAAAATGAAGCAAGCATGATCTCTTGAGCGCTATCAAAGAGGCATCCAATGGATCTAATCAATTGAGAGAAAGCATAAAATGCCAACAAAGAGGCGTCTATCATTAGATGCAAACACTACTCTCCTAACCGACTAAAAAAGTTGCAAGGAAATGAACACTGAATACGCAATATGAAACGACACGTGAAAACTTTTTTTTTTTTAAATATTGTATATCGTCAAGAGACTAGACCACTCTTCGTTATTGATCTGTCGATAATTTTCAAAAGGCGGAATGGGACGATGAAGGGATAGGGCAGGCCGTGTGGGGGATTTAAAAAATTTACTTGTATCGTATAATTAATTATTAGTTTGAAAATATGATTTAATTTTTAAAAATATAAAATTAAAAAAATATATATATATTTTAGACATGTTTAGAGAATTCGGGAAGTGGGTATGATTATGGGTTTATAAAGATGGACAAAGGGAAAAATTCATAAATAAGGTGTTTACTTTACACCAATTCAAAAATCAGGTTTATAGTTTAAAAATTCAAAAATCGGGTTTTTTTAAAAAATATAATATAATATAATATAATTAACCCACCACACTTACACCACCCCTATTGCTCCGGGACTATTCTGACGACCATCTTCCGACGATCGTTTCGGCGACCATTCCGACCACCACTCTTCTCCGACAAATTTTCCGACGACTGGTCACATATTCATAATTATAAGTCACATATTTATTTACTGATCACATATCGTCAAATTAATTGGTCACAAATTATTTCATGGTCACAGATCAAAAATTTTACAGGTCACATATTATTTCGAGGTCACATATCATTCAAATTACATGTCACATTTTTTTTTATAGGTCACTTAAGTTACAGTTTCTTGGTCACAAATTACTTTTCGTCACAGACACCTAATATATAGTCACAAATCAGCCAAATTGTTGGTCACAAACGATTAAATAGTTTGTCATGCCCCCACCCGTCACAGCCATATCCACCACCATCACGACAACATCCAGATCCGCCACAACCACCATCTGCAAAAATATCCAACCCAAACACCATCACCACCACCCAACATAGTCGACCTACACCCCCACAGACAATCACCAACACAGTCGATCCCCAACAGTTGACCAATACACCAACAGCGACATAACCCACACACCACAGCCAACCCACTCACCTCGACGCTAGCAGCAGCGCCCCACACCACAGTCGCTAGCAGCGCCGCCGCTGCGATTCACAGCAGCAGCGATGTGACTGCTGCGACTCGCAGCTGTGAATCGCAGCAGCGATCGGCTGCGATTCACAGCAGGAGCTGCTCAGCAACTCCTCGACGCTGCTAGGGAGGGAGAGGGAGAGGGAGAGGGAGAGGGGGAGGGGAAGATACAGAGAGAGAGGGGGAGGTTACAGAGAGAGAGAGGGGGGAATGAGAGGAGAGGAGAGAGGAGGCGAGGCGAGGCGAGGCAAGATGGAGGGAGGTGAGGGAAATTGAGTGATAAATTAGGGTTAAGTTTTATTATATAGTACCTGATTTTTGAATGATAAAACTTAGTCCCTGATTTTTGAATTCCAAACTTTAAGCACCTGAGTTTTTATAATTTCCCATGGACAAATATCTCCATTGGTATGAGACATTTTGGGGTAAAGCCCAAAGGGTTTAGGCCCAAAGTGGATAATATCATACCAATGTGGAGATATGTGGTGTCCATAACCCAACAAGTGGTATCAGAGTCAAACCCCAGACTTAGCCATGTTGATGAATTCCTCGAAATGCCGAATGAAGGTGGTGAGCCTCGGTCTGCTCGCGATGGGATTCGTGGATGAGCTCGTGTGCTCCGGATGCTTCATGGACGTGTTCTGACTCCAACGCGATGAAGAGGAGTTGATCTGGATATAGCAAGCTCTTGAGACGGGTGGTATTCCATATAAGACGTGTGCCTCCAACGCATTGGAGTGGAGAATTCTAGAGAGTGGACGGATGGATGATCATTTGAGAGGAGGTGGTATTCCATCTAAGACGTGTGCCTCCAATGCATTGGAGTGGAGAATTCTAGAGAGTGGACGGATGGATGATCGTTTGAAAGGAGGCTTGGTGGTCCTTTGTTCGAGGGGAGGATTGTTGGGTATACGACCAAAGTCCCACATTGGTTAGAAGTGAGGATGATTATGAGTTTATAAGGATGGACAAATATCTCCATTGGTATGAGGCCTTTTGGGGTAAAGCCCAAAAAACAAATTCATGAGGGTTTATGCCCAAAGTGGACAATATCATACCAATGTGGAGATATGTGGTGTCCATAGTCCAACAGACCATATTCTTCATGCCCTGCCCAATTACTTAATGTAGATACTTCGTTCTATTCGGGATAGAGTAATGACAAGTCTGAGTTTTTTTCATTCGTAATCAATTTTTTTGGGGTTAATTATGAGGGCCCGTTTGATTTGTTTAAATTTCATGGAAAATGTCACATCCGAGAAATTCAATTTCTACTTTGGCTATTTGATATAAAAGTGAAAATTGAGTTCGAATGTTTTTTGTCAATTTCATGAAAAATGCATTCCTACGATGTACTTGTGTTTTTATTTTTCAACTTATATGAAATTGGAAAGTTTTTCTACATTTGTCAATCAAACGGATCCTAAGTGAAATTAGTAATCTCCAGTTCCAAGTATTTTCCATGAAAAAATTATAAGAAATTTAATAGAGAGAGAGAGAGAGATATGGCAAACCGCATTACTCTAAATACTACGTGTCATAAACTCTCCATGCGGTGGTGCCACCGATACCTCCTTGTGTTATTCATGCACGCCTATTCACTCCGATATATATATACTTCCATTACCTAAGTTCACAATAATATTTCTCTGCTTTCCTTTTGTCATTCTCATAAATGGAATTAATTCACACATTTCTAAACTTAGTTGCACCTCCATTTACCTTCTTCACCCTTTTGCTTTTCTTGCCACCATTTCAAATTTTTAAGTTCTTTCTCTCAATCTTGGGCTCCGTTTTCACTGAGGATGTTGCAGGGAAGGTTGTTATCATCACCGGTGCCTCCTCTGGCATCGGCGAGGTATGTGAAAACCTTTTAAGATAATGGTAAAAGAATATTAGTTGTTCAATTATGTCTAATATTGTGTATAGTGACAGGCGCGCGCAAATATTTTGAGTTAAAATGTCATCGAAATTCTTGAAGGAAAAACTATTCTTTTTTTTTTTTTAATTGTCAACTGATAGTTTGTCGTGTATACCAAAGTGTACACCAAGCATCATTGATTCTCAAAATACTAGTTTGGAACGATCTACTAACATTTGTTACGGTTAGGCATTTCACACGCCATTAACGTCCTAGAAAATTAGGCTTTGAGCACTTCGAAATGATATTAAGAATACAATATTTCGATTTCGTTTGGCACCCCTAATGACTTCAAACAAAGACATAGAATAATGGTCGTAAAAAAAAAAAAAAAAAAAAAAAAAAAAAAATATATATATATATATATATATATTTGCCCAAAAGTTAAGGAGTCATGTGACCCATGACACCCCTTGCGTCCACCCCTGATTGTGTACCAAACGTGAAATAATGTCAGTGGGTATGTTAGTGATGAAAATGTGTAAAAATATTGCAGCATCTTGCATACGAGTATGCTAAAAGAGGAGCGCGATTAGTTCTTGCTGCAAGAAGGGAGAGGAGTCTTCAGGAAGTAGCCGAAAGGGCGCGGGATATCGGGGCACCGGATGTTGTAGTGGTTCGTGCTGATGTTTCGAAGGTTGAGGACTGCAGAAGGATTGTTGATCGAACTATGAATCACTTCGGTAGATGTAAGTAGCACATTTACAGTACTTATAATTGAAAAGGTAAGGTTTAAAATAAATATTTTTTTTAATTGTTGAAAGCAAATTAAGTAGGGATTTTTTATCTAAACACGTTTTATGACAAAAGTTACTTAAAATATTTTATTTTTTACGCTTGGCGCCTTGGCCAAACATTATTGTCTTTAGGCAAGTTTGCTAGAACAAATACAATAATTTCGTGCTATTAATGCTGGGTTTTTTTTTTTCATGGTTTATGCAGTGGATCATTTGGTTAATAATGCTGGACTCATGTCAGTTTCTATGCTGGAAGAGGCTGAAAATGTCACTGAGTTCAGAGCAATAATGGTAAGACCTAGGGCTAAAATCCGAGTTCAACTCAATTTCGGAATTTTGTTCTTTTTTGTCAGATAGATTCATGGACCAGATTTTCAATAATGGAACATTTTAAGAATAATTCCTCAAGTACAGATTATTTTTTACAGATTTTATACAGAAATTCAAAAATTGTCTCACATGATGGTGGCCCCATATGATTAAAATAATGACAAAAACCCAACCCCACCCACCTATGGTGTGAGTTGTCTGGCATATACTTGTAGCTTGGTCCATATTTTAATATATGTTGTCGAGGATTACCAGAAAATAAAATTCAAGGGGCATACCAATTAACTTGCTCGCTATAAATAATATCCCGCACATAGGATACATTCTTCTTTTTTGATCGTTCAATAGTGCAGAAATAATGCTTGTTCGTTGTATATAAGAACTTTTTCTTTAAAGAATGACATGAAAATTTAGCATTGATGCAATGTTACAATTTTCATTTGTTGTTGTCCGTAGCATACACAGGACCGATTCTTATATTTTGGGGGCCTTATGCAAACTTCAAATATAGGATCCTTATGAAAATTAAACCCCTATTTGATAGAGAGTAAAATCAGATTTTTAGCGAATTTTAATAAAAGATGATAGAATGCGTGGTTAAAAAGTTCTGGGTCTAATAAAATGTGTATTTAAAATTAATAGTTGACTTTGACTTATAAAATAATCAAATAAATTAAAAAATGATTAGACATAAGCAGGAAAATTGGAAAACAAAATACAAAATTTAAACTCCAGTACAAGCATAAAAAAAAAAAAAGAATAATAAGTGGATTGAAAAAATTTCAAACTAGATTACATAACACATAGAGAAACATTAGTTTAATTAAAAAAATTAATTAATACAATAATATAGAAAAAAATGGAAAACGATGGACAATAAAATGAAATGCAAGAACATAGAGAGAAATAAATGAATACCAGATAGCATTAGAAAAAGTAATGGCCATAAATTTTGAAGAAATAAATAGAGAAAGTAATGGTTGTAACATATTTATGTGATGATAAGTTTTATGACATTTATATGATTTTTTTAGAGATGCTTGTATTTTCAAATTTTATTAGTTTCTTGTATTTGTATATGATAATTCTAATTTAAAGAATTTCGTATTTATAATTTTTGTTTTTCTTCAATCAATCATTTAATTTTATCTAATTTGAGGCCCTCACCAAAGTGGGGCCTTAGGCGATTGCCTACGCCGCGTATAGTCAAGGCCGGCCCTAAGCATACACTGTAATAAGAAAGAGATTTGCACCACACACCAAATTTCAGTCCATGCGAGTTCTGGGCTCTAAAATATGTGGTTTGATCTAAACAGGATATCAACTTCTGGGGTTACGCCTACATGACCAAATTTGCAGCTCCTTACCTCAGAAACAGCCAGGGTCGAATTGTTGTACTTTCTTCATCTGCATCTTGGTTGCCAGGACCAAGAATGAGTTTCTACAATGTAATTAAGCATTTGTGTTTCTGTTATTCAATTTTTGTATGCATCAATGTACTGAGTTTTATGTACCGTGATATAGGCAAGCAAAGCAGCTGTTGCACAGTTTTTCGAGACACTGAGGATTGAGTTCGGGCCCGATATTGGGATTACTCTTGTCACGCCTGGGTTCATAGAGTCCGAACTTACACAAGGCAAATTCGTAAGTAAAGCTGGAAAACTTGAAGTTGATCAGGATATGAGAGATGTAAGTACTTTGACTATCATCCTATGATGTTCAACTTTAGTACATATATAAGTACTAGCTGGCCCAATTGAATGAAATGATGCCAAAAAATTGTGTGCCTATCTTTATTTGGAATAATGCCATTTAGCACAAATATTGGGTTCAACTAAATCAAAATGAATCGCGTGCATTTGCATTTAAATGAATATATGATTTGATGTCATCTAATTGCCACCTAAACTAGTGGTAATGAATATGATTACTCATTTATTATCAAAATAATCTTGTGAGATTATTGAAGATTCCTTTAAATGTCGTCATCTAAACTGGTACTTAAAATTGGTTGTCATGAATAATATTAATCATTTATTTGTTTTCTCCAAAAATAATCTTGTGATTATTGAACTAGGTTCAAGTGAATATAAACCCTATCCAGAGAGTCGAGAGCTGTGCGAAGGCGATCGTTAGCAGTGCTTGCCGAGGCGAAAGATACCTGACTGTGCCAGCATGGTTTAGGGTCACTTTCTTTTGGAAGACATTCTGCCCGGAGGTCCTAGAATGGTTCTACAGATTTTTATATATCACCAGCCCTGGGGACTCACCGAAAGAGGCACTTGGCAAAAAGCTAATCGATTTCACAGGAGCTAAGGCGGTTCTCTATCCTGAAACAGTCCAAACACCAGAAACAAAGAAGTATTAAGGTTGTACTGGAAATGGTTTTATTTCTGATGTTCATAAGTTCTGAGTTTACGTAGAGTTGCTCGTGTCTTCTGTTGGTAACACTGATGTACCCAACAACTATGGTTTGTACATTAAGTTTGGTTTGAATAAATTTGAACTGTTGTGTGAAATACTGACTGGAGTAAAATATTGTCAAAACTGCTATGATCTTTACAGAGTACTGCTGTACTGGTATCAAAATTGGTTGGGCCATGTGTTGTGGGAGGTCATGCTCAAGGCTGTACATGAAACTTCTGGGGGCTTGAGGCTAATTTTAGAAATTGTTCTCAAATCGTAGTATGCATTTAATTTTCTTTTTTATTTATAAATTCTTACAGAATTAAATTTATTAATTTAAATTTCTGAATAAAATATGACATCAAATATTAATCAAATAATAAAGTTGAAAATGTTCTAAATGATCACTTAAATAATATTAGGAAAATATTTTGATTATTTTTCAAGGTGTAGCTTTCATGTAGAGGTTACCGCCTTAAAAAAATAATAATATTTCTTATTTTATTAAAAAAAATTATAAAAGTAATCAAATTTGAACTAAAAGTGCATAAAATAGAATAAAACATAGAACGAAAAATTAAATGCACCACCTTGGAACGTTCACAATTTTTGGTCATTGTCACACTTATATTTCCAACATTTTCATTGTGTTCTTATCTTGAGTCTTTCACCAATTAGTACATTTCTATCAAAAAATTTGTTAAAATGGAATAAAAAGACTTATTCATCCCTTGTATATTTAATAAGAAAAAAAAAATCAAAATTATGATTAAATACTCGTCCATCGTTTTAAAGTACAATAACAAAATTTTTGAATGAAAATCGTCATTAAGGACAAGATTTGCTTATTGATGAAATGGTAACAATAAGAATGTGATGAAAAAAAGTTATGAACATAAATGTAACAATGCATAAAGATTAATGGCCAATAATATAATTAAAATATAATGTATTTATATTTTATATGAAAATGTGATGTTTTAATTAATTATTCTATAAGATAGTGGGACATAGAAAAATGAATATGTCGTTTATATATTATTTCTACAAATATTGTTTGTTTTAGGCGTTCTATTTGTTTCTGGAAAATCAATATTTGGGAGGCTCTATTATTCGTTTATATATTATTTCGTTTATATATTATTTCTACACACTCTTTTCATTATTATTTCTCTGCTTTATTTTGTTCATTAATACGGTATTCATATATTGTTTGGAAGGAATTAAAATCAGATTAAAATTGAAAATATAGCTGCTGGAGTTGACTTTTATTAGACGAGTGAGACCCAATAACGGCTATATTTTCAATTTTAATTGGATTTTAATCCTTCCCAAACAAGCACATAATTCCTGAACTATTTTCGGCTTAGTTTCCGTTTGATAATGTTGGTTTCATAACTCACAATACCGGTTCGAATTCATCTTAATTTAAGGAGAGAGTTTATGAAGATTCAATAGTCACTTCAAAGAGAATGGATTAAGAGATCACGAGGTCATCTCGACCCATGACAAATCAACTCTACTCCATGAGCTCGACCTAGACACGTCGCTCGACCCATGAAAGGTCAATTCGGCCATGCCCATCGTAGTTCTGGAACATCATCATTACAATTCTAAATATGTCTCCCAAGTGATGTCATCACCATCTAGATGACCACTCCCAAAACGACAAATGGCACATATGATGTCAACCCCTCATTTTCAGTCAATTAGAAATCATCAATGACTACACGTGACACGTAATCATGACATCATTGGCCATGATGACTTGGTTCGCCCGACCTTAACAACCAATTAGCATTCTTAAATTTGGAAGGTGGCATACACTTCTAGGTTCGAACTATAGCTCAGGTTACGTTGGGTGGCCAAGTTGATAGATTAGAAGCCCACAAATAGAGGTCAATGGTATTCTCCCGGGGGAGGCTCAATATACTTGTATACACTTCATTTAATTCAATCAATACAAACACGCTCTTTTTTTACTATTTCAGCAATATAGCTTTTATAAATTATTACTTGAGTTGACAAAAATCGACCTAGTCATTTTTTTACGTCAATAGTTAAAATTATAAATGATATATAAATAGGAATAGAAGTGAAAATCACAAAATGTGTGGATAATCAAAATATTTGATTGAAATTAATTTTTGGCTTGGATTAAATATAAATTATTTACAAGTTTCTTTGCAAACGGGGGCTTACTATTTTTATATGAAATTTTATGAGTAGTTATCATTTTTATGGAGAAATCAAAATATTGATATCGTCCTCATCTAAGTTCTTAATGATACATAGTGAAACCCGCTATATCAAAATTTTCATGAATTTGAATTATTAAGTATTGACGTCTAAATAAATTAATTAAATATGAGGAAAAACAATACACGTTTTGGAAAAAAAGTAAAATAAACGATACACGCTTATTGGAGTGTGTCAGAAAGTCAACTCTTTAAATTTGAAATATGTTCTTTATTATGTACCTGTTTTGTGGGAATTAAAATTAGATTTTTTGTAGATTTGATAAAAATTGAAAAAATGTGTGATCGAAATGTTCTGAATACTATGAAATATGTGGTTAAAATTAATCATTGATTTTGACTTAAATTAAAACCTAAATTTAATTTCTATCAAATAGAAACTATGTATAAAATGATGGCGGAGATCATGCTTTGATAATTTGGTTTGTATAATAGATAACAGTTTGATAAAAAAGTGATTCAATTGCCATATATTAAAGTTTTATTATCTATTGATCTATAATATATTAAAGGTTACATAAGTTAATAATCATTCTATGTATGAATTTAATAATTTTATTATCTACCGAAGTTGTTTTTTGCAATTCCATTCAGTCCCAATTTACGAATTCATTTCAATTAATCTTAACAAACTTAGCATGTCATATTAATTAAAACCTACCCCCCCCCCCCCCCCGGTCTAATATAATTTACAAAGATTACATCTCTGGTGTGAACAAGAGTCTCTCCAAATTTACATTATCCACAATGATATATGACCATGCAAAGTTACGTAATCACACAAGTCTCTACTTTCCGTGTAAACCAGTGATGAATGGAGAGGTCTCCATTTTCTCCCCCACTCAAAAAAGTGGTTCACCTGCAAAAGCTCATTGCCTCCTCGTTATTCACACGTTAATTAATTTTAATACAAATTTTCTTTTCCTCTAAACTCTGTGTTTCACCTGTTGACATCATTTTCAACAAGTTGTTTGCCTACTGCTATTAAAATAAGCTAATCCTGTCCACAAGTAATGCAACATTAGCTTAAATTTGTTCCCTTTTTACTCTTTTCTGCAAACAAATTAATGAAATTTTACCATTAGCACCAATGGCACTGATGCAAAATGCTGCCCTCCCTTATTGGGAAGATTTGTACAATTTCTCAGACCAAAAAAAGAAGGATTTTTCTGGCATGAATCCTTCACAAAATGTGAGCTTCTATGCTCCAAGAATCAATGGTTGCAGTAGCAGAAAAAGCTTGAAGGTGAATGCAAATGTAAAAGGTTACAAAAAGGTCGAAACAATAAACGGGAAGAAAGTCAATGGGATTCATGTTGAGGGGATGCCATTTTCAGGTCAAACGAACACCGATTTAATTAAAGATAGCAGCATAGAAGAGCCAAATCATGAATACCTTCTTGGCAGGTTTATGGAGGACAGGTTTGTCTATAGACAATCCTTTGTTATAAGGTCTTATGAAATTGGACCAGACAAAACTGCTACAATGGAAACACTTATGAATCTCCTTCAGGTGGGTTTTTCTTTGTTTCTTTGTAGCTGACCCTGAATTTATTGAGAACAATTGCAGTTTTTTGTTGTTCTAATGCAATTAATTAACATGCACAACAGGAGACAGCCCTGAATCATGTGGCAAGCTCAGGTGTTGCTGGCAATGGATTTGGTGCAACCAGGGAAATGAGCCTAAGGAAATTGATTTGGGTCGTTACTCGCATACATGTTCAAGTCGATAAATACAGCTCCTGGTATGCTTTCTTTTTCTCATTATTCGATTAGTAGTAGTAGAAAAGTTCGAGAGACAGATTATATGTCCCTAAGATTAATGATGACCACCTCGTTGATAGAAAATATAAAATGGATTATCGATCCAAAACATTATCAAACCCAAAAAATTCACAAACCTTTTTCACACTTACAAACCATCCACGTTGAAATCAATGAGAACGACTAAATAAAAGCGGAAGCGTACCTTGATCCATATGTTTGATTGTTTGCATGAATGAGTTATGATCTTCTAATTTGATTTGTGATTTTCTCTTCAATTTCGATCTCTGTTGATGAGGATGCAGAAAATCTTGAAAAACACAACAAATTGGGGATCATGACCCCATATAACCATAAGATAATGAATGGTCATTATTTTTCATTTGTTTCAAATCGGCCCCTCATCAATCTAAAACAAACATTCGGTCTCTACACTTTAATTCCATGAAACCTAATACCCATTAGTCAAATTTTATCTTTAGTGGATCACTTTAATTGATTATTATCCTGCAAATAATAGCACTACACATTTTAATATACAACGTGTGGCCCCAAATATGATGAAATTATCCAACAATCTCTCACTGGGCCATACGTATAACCTTACAAATGTGCACAACCTTATGAGCTCAAAATTTTGCTATCATTATTATGGGTATTACAAAACAATTTCGTCCATTAGTCATATTGATATAGTATCAAAGCGATTTTCGTAACATTTAACGTGACTAAATCCATCAATGATCACATACACCCATACAATCAAATGATATAGATCAATCATGGGGGTGTAGCATGGAAATTACATGTTATATGATCCAAACATGTCTATTTCCAACTGATCCAACCTTATTTCTTAAGTGAGATAATCTATGAACTTTAATTAGAGTGGAACTGAACTGAATACTTTATTTCTGAAATAAACCTAATATCCATGGACAAAATATGTGTCTAAAACAGACAACGTTCAAATACAAACTCCCACTAAACTCGTATATCATCAAAAGATGCAACACCCATGTGAGCGTTATGCTCATGAAGAACCTTGGGTGGTAGCCATTTAGTAAATGGATCCGTGATTATGGAGTTTGTCTTAATATGCTTTATAGATATCTAATCACTCTAATTTCTTTCCTTACAACTAGGAACTTAATGTCTTAGACTTTGACATCGTCATGTTCCCGTTGAAATACAAGACTGCTATTGTCAAAATGGTCTTTCAAATCCTTCCAAAATATGCAGTCTTATAACAATATTTTGTAGTCATATTCCATGATCGGAATCAGAATATTCAGTGATCTCCAATTGGTCTGATTTTCCTTAATATGATCATGTAATCCTTAGTTCTCTATAAGTACCGAATAACCTCATGGCTGCTTTCCAAATTTTCATCCCAAAGTTAGTAAAATATGCCTAACATTTCAGCAATGAATGCTATATCCAAATGTGTGCAAACCTGGGTATACATTAAATTCCTAATTGCTAAAACATAGAGAATTTCATGTATTTCATTTTCTTTAAATTTATCCATAGGACATTAATCGAGACCAATCTTGTCTGCCTTAACAATATGGGTATCACCTAAATTCCATATCTGCATTTTAAATCTTTTAAGAACCTTATCGATACATCTCTTTTGTGATAATCCAAAAAATACACCAAGAACAATTCTTGTGTATCTATATCTTTAATACAAAAGAGGTATCACTAAGATTTGCTTACTTCCACTGAACTTGTGATATCCACAACATCAACTGAATTCATCTCAAAATCAAATGAGATAATTATTTGATAAAATTGTGATACCATTTCGAGAAACCAGCTTAAGCCCATAGATAAATTTCTTTAATTTGTAAACCATCTGATGTAACTTAAGATCAAAATATGTCACATATGGCATAATTGTCCTAAAAGAATTTTCATATAAACCAGAGAAAAATCTCTTTATGTATGACATCAATCCGCTCTTTAGAATTATTCCTTTGCATGGTTTGATGAAAGTTGATTGACCAATTCTTCTTTGGCCAATCCATGTCATCCTTATTTTCTTGGAAAAAGACTATGAAGTTATCCAAAATTATCTCTCTCCTTCTTATAGTGGATTTCCTTAACGACAATTGTTCTTGAGATTGTTGAGTTTGTTTTTCTGGAACAATCTCTTGATCGTATATGGGGGATTTTGTAATATTGTTTTGATCCGAAATTGTTTCTTGAACAAGATTTGGAGTAAGAATTTGTCCCTGAACCAAATCATTGTCAATTGCAACAAAAGAAATATATACATATTCTTTATCCAAGACAAAATCATTATACTTATAACCTTTAATGAGATGCCCCTTCATCCTTGGTGGCGCACCAGCGCCACCAATGCCCAAGTGGCGGGGGGCTGCCGGACTGTAGCCCCACCTCGGCCAGCAGCCACACTGATGTAACAGCAGCGGCAGCCCCGCTGCTGCCGGCACCGGTGGCAACGACGGCTGCCCAAATAAAAATAAATTTAATTTTTTTTATAATTCAGATCTGAAAAACTATATCTATAAAAAATCCGAATTTGTGAAGAAACCCTGTGAATGTAATCATAATAACATGTTTGAATCCATAATAACATGCTAATTTCATATACGCCATGTTGGTATCTCTATTTTGCTGGATTAAAATCAACATTATGGCCGTTGGAGAGAAATGTGGGTCCCACGCCTGAGAGAGAGGGTCGAAAATTGTGGGCTATAACGGTCAAAAAATCAATTTTTTTCCCTGAATAATCTGCAACAAACATGCTCATATTAACATACCGAATTGAAGATCATAACATAATATGCTAGAATTTCGTAAAATATCATGAAGTTCAAATAATCCATAAAAATTCAGAATTAAAAAACTTCAATTTCTCACGAATTTCAACTATGGATTGACTCTGATGCTACTTGATAGAAAATATAAAAGGGATTATCGATCCAAAACATTATCAAACCCACAAAATTCACAAACCCTTTTCACACATACAAACCATCCATATTGAAATCAATGAGAACAACTAAATAAAAGCGGAAGCGTACCTTGATCCATATGTTTGATTGTTTGCATGAATGAGTTATGATCTTCCAATTTGATTTGTGATCTTCTCTTCAATTTCGATATCTGTTGATGGGGATGCAGAAAATCTTGAAAAATACAACAAATTGGGGACCATGACCCCATATAACCATAAGATAATGAATGGTCATTATCTTTCATTTGTTTCAAATCGGCCCCTCATCAATCTAAAACAAACATCCGATCTCTACACTTGAATTCCATGAAACCTAATACCCATTAGTCAAAATTCATCTTTAGTAGATCACTTTAATTGACTAATATCCTGTAAATAATAGTACCACACATTTTAATATACAACATGTGGCCCCAAATATGATGAAATTATCCAACACTCGTCCCAAATTTTAAGATGTTAGTTCAGTTTTCATTTCAGAACGTTCTTCTTCATCAAATGTATGTTACATGTACAAATTCCATAAAAGGAGGCAGTGATGCTTGATTCCATGACCTTTTACCTGCTCAAATTTTAGACGAGCCAATTTGACCTTTAATGTTGCAGATCTTTCTTTCTTTCAATCTTTACCTAGTCTGATATCAAAGTGTTATTTCAGGGGTGATGTTGTAGAGATAGATACATGGGTAGATGCAGCTGGAAAAAATGGAATGCGCCGCGACTGGATCATCCGAGACTACAATACTCACAAGATCATAACAAGAGCAACAAGGTTCATCTTATAAATAATTCCACAAATTCCTTAGTTTCTTCTTGTTAAAATTCAAATTGCATGTTTAGTACAAAATAATGAACGAAACTAGACAATATAAACAAAAAAAATTTCTTTTTTTTCTTCCTTAATATCATCAAGTGCTACCTAATAGTCTCTGCCAAACGTACCATAATATCACTACAATTTTCCTATGCAGTACATGGGTGATCATGAATAGAGAAACAAGAAGATTGTGTAAAATCCCTGACGAAGTGAAAAAAGAAGTCCAGCCCTTTTACCTCAATAGAACAGCAATTGCAACAGAAGATATTGACAGTGAAAAAATTGAAAAGGTCACTGATGAATCTGCAGGAAAAATCCGAACCGGTTTGGCTGTAAGTAATTATACATATTTCAAGATTAATTTGATACATTTTCGATTTTTTTTTTCAAATTATTTAATTGTTTTTCCAGCCTCGATGGAGTGATATGGATGCTAACCAGCATGTTAACAATGTCAAATACATAGGATGGATTTTGGAGGTATGTCATGCAGAATATTGAAATATTTAAGGCCATTTTATTGGACGTTGATGGACAGTATTATGGAACAAAAAATAAGTTAAAATCTTGTATATTATATTATCTCGTCCCGTTGAATATTGCATACCAATTAACATAATAACATGCCCTCAATGTTTGCATCGATAAAATTAGTATATAGAGCATGTTTGGGAAGTGCTTATTAACTATTTAAAATATAAAGTGATTGAAATGAATGGTGGAAAAGTTATAGTACTTATAGACTTCACAATATATGAATAAAAAAATGACTTAAATGCTCTTAGACAATTTATGAATACCAGACAAACATGGGCTACGTTATTGGGGTATTTCGATAAACATAAATAGTATTGAATCAAACGTAATACATGTTTGATTGTGCTTAAAAACAACTTCAGGTGTTCTTTCTTGACTTTCTTGGACAGCATGGAGATTTTTAATATATTTTTTGACATTTTATGTGCAGAGTGTGCCAATAAATGTACTGGAAGATTATAATTTAACAAGCATGACTTTAGAGTATCGACGAGAATGCCGTCAGTCCAATGTTCTTGAATCCTTAACAAGCATGGAAACAAAAACAGCTGAAAACAGGCCTAATAATACTGCAAAAGAAGATTTCGAATGCACACATTTGCTTCGTATGGAAGACGATAATGCAGAGATCGTCCGAGCAAGATCAGTATGGAAGTTCAATCAAAATCGTATAATCTGACCGATTAATTTGTTGTGTTTATATGAATATTCGGTCATTTAAATTTTTTTTTTTTTTTTTTTTTGGGGTTGGGTTTTGTTGGCCTTCTTTCATTCTTATATGTGATATGAAGCTTCCACGTAAAGTTGAGATGTTGAAAATATATTCGTGTCGAAGGCATTTGTATGTAATATAAAGAGTCAGTGGAAAAACAAAAAAGTTTTGAGTCAAAGTTTAAGATTTCAGATTGTTGTTTTCTTTTAGAAAGATTCAAATAATGGAAAATCATAGCCTTCAGTTTCAAATACACGATTATCTCTGTTGAATTCGGATACTTATTAATTGCATCAACATTAGAACGTTAATGTAACTTGTTCATGAGAACTACTTGAACCGGAACATGACGGCCGGTGGCGGATTAACCTGGGGGCAGTGGGGTCCACTGCCACCACAATAAATTTCAAATATGTTATTTTGTCCAAGGTTTTTTAAAGATTTTCAAAAAAGTCCTCATAATTTTTTAAATTTTGCCCCATGATTAAAATTTTATGAAATTTGCCCCACGATTAGTTTCTTCTAACTCCGCCCCCGATGATGACCATACCTCTAAATTTACAATGAAAGAGATAATGCACGAACTAGCAAGATATTTACGAAAGCAAATGTACAAACTAGCAAGATATTCTTGAGCTAACAATATCCAACTCGCTCTATCTCTGATTTAGCTTTCTTAATACGTTTGTGATACCTTTCTTCAAAAGTCACAACTTCGTTACTTTTTCTTTATATCATAATTTGGTCATCAATTTCTTTCCATTTGTTTGGTCCTAAAAGTGCTGCTTGACTCAATAGTTTATGTGAAATACCTAAAGACCATTTTAGGACAAGATTGAATCACATGGCAATAATTCGAAGGAGATTACTTATGTACAACACGACAATACAAAAAATTCTCTTGAATTAGCCTATATTCTATAAAGCTTTCACGGTTGTTAAAACAAAGACTCGTTGTTATGAATTTCAATGTGGCAACATGTATAAACATTGACCAATCCTTATTTCGAGTAACATAATCTCACAATCAATCTTATGCCATTCTTATTGAACAACTTGACATGAAACATGTTTTTTTGGCATATTATAGATTTGAAAATAATGGTCAAAATCTTAATGAGAATAGAATTGACTAACAATTTCGAAAGATTTAGAATTACATAATCATTATGTAACTAGTAATTGAGCAGGACTTTTTTCGCTTTGCCACCATGTTAAATAATTTTCTTTAAGAATTAAATTATAAAAAAATGATTAATTTTATTTAGTTAGCCATGTTTGGAATAGTTTAAAAATTCGATAAAAAATGAAGTCGAAGTCAGAGTCAACAATTAATTTTAGAGCCTGTTTGGTACAGATTCTCATTTTCTACGGTAAATCAATTCTCATTTTCAACCACACATTCTTTAATAAAATAATATTTTCCATCACATCAATATTTTTTTCTTCTTTTTCAACCACACATTTCCCATCATATCACTATTCAAAAATCAATTCTTCCTCCAAAAATCCCTACCATACACACTCTTAATCTCACAGTTTGTGAGATCTACAATTTTCATCAATTTTTTAATCATATATTTTATCGATTTTATCAAAATTTACTAAAAAATTGACACGTGACTAAGCGAAACAAGAGCTTTATGAGTACTCCTTCCACATTGTTGTTAGTTTTCAGTTGGGTCACCAACCAACCTTTTGATGTGACAGTAAATCAGAAAATCTTGCAATTGAAGTACTAAAAGATTACTTTGCAAAAGCTGTTTTTTTTTTATTTCACACTTAAGAAATCTTACTCTTTCATTTATTTATTTTTAAAAAAAAGGGTAATATAGAGCCCAAAAGGTCATCATTAAATCACATAAATTAGAATAGAGAGCAATGAAACACAAGATTTATAAAATGTTTTGAAATGATGTGTGTGAGCGTGAGTAAATGTTAAAATGAATTTTGTATGTACGAGTTAGAATGAATTTCACGTGATCGAGAAAAAGTTGAAATGAAAACACAAATAACATGGGCACGTATGATCACAAAATAAGGTATTTTTCTGTTAATAGACGGTTACCAATTTACTTTTTATCCCTTTTTTCCTAGAGTTATGTTCAGATCGCCCTCCAATTGCAGAGCGCCACATCGACGCCCTGTTTTTGGGCTTGGCTTTGAGCCTAACTAAGAATATTTACCATTTTTCCTAGTGTTGGCATATTCGGTTGCACTTAAGTATTTTATTTTTTAATTTAACTTACTTTCAAGTTAAATCGAATATTTTTTAAAGTTACTTTCCATGAAAAAAAGAAAATAACTGACTTTCAGCAACGTACTCTATTTTTCCTCCCTTTCCGATTTCCATTGATCCAAAAGTGTAAGCCCCCGTTTGGCACCCATTTTTTCTCATTCTCATTCTCATTTTTTTCTCTTTCTTCATTTCAACCACACATTTTATTAATAAAATAATATTACACATAAACCTAAAAATTCTCCTTACTTTTTAACCACACATACTTTCATCAATCACTATTCAAAAACACATTCTTTCACAAAAATGGGTGTCAAACACCATCAATTAGAAGTTGAAGAGATTACGAGTTGGATCTTTAATTATTCAAATAGTACAATACTTGTACTCTGATCACATATTCCTGGAAAAATCATCAAATCGAAAACGAATACATCCAAAGAAAAGGGAAAGAGGTGAAAGATAGAGTACCGAAACATAGTACTTCAACATTTAAAATATAATAGAATCCACATGTTAGTGTTCTATCATTATTGTTCATAATATGTGACAAAATTCCATAGCTTCTCTGTAGATTTCTGGCTATACTGAGAGACCCCAGACATTTGCCACATGAAGAGCACAACAAGATGTCTATAGCGAAATGGCCATATGACAGTTACCCCCCCCCCCCACCCCACCACATGTATTCCCTATTTTACCCCTCATCTTCTCCAACATTTACATAACAGAACATGCATTTGGATTCTCATCACTGAAGATCTGTGGAGGATAGGAATACATGTCTTGAACAATCCTTTGAGGATAGACTTGATAGTTCTGAGGGTAGTATTGGTAGAACTCATTCTTTTTCAACTCCATTTTGGCTTCCTCAACTTCTGCATCTTGTTTAGCTGGTGGTTCTTCACCGCCTCCGCCCCCTTTTTCGCCTTTCTTGGCCTCATTTTCGGCCGGTTTCTTCTCTTCTTTATCGTCTTTCCCTTTTTCCTCCTCCTTTTTGTCTGGCTCAACCTTCACGATCGCAGCCTGTTTTCCGGTCCTCTTGTATACGTAATCGACGAGCTTTTCCGGTTCAATAGCCCCTCTTACTGTCACTTCTGATTTCTTTTGGTCAGGCTCTGCACTTTCCACTCCTACATTCAAATTCTTGGTTAAGCACGAAAAGAACAGTGCATACCGCAGAAAAGAACAGCAAAAAATCCGATTTTAAGCACGACCATTAAAAAAAAGCCATTTTTTTTTCTCAAGCAAAATTTTCACCTTTCATTCTCTGAATCCGCTTTCTGATTTCTTGAGCACAAGCCTCACAGTGCATGTAGACTCTTAACACAACTGAAATCACGGGAGGCTGTAACAAAAAAGAATGCACAAATAAAAGCAAAAATAGTGAAAATTAATGGTGAAATAAATAGAAACATGATGAAAAAATCAACCTCCTCTGTTTTCTCTTCAGTTTTGACCTCCTCCGTTTCTTCAGGTTTCTTTGACTCTTCAGCCGCCGGTGGTGGTGGCGGTATTGGAGAGAGAAGATCCACTTGCCGGTGGCTCTTCCTCTGAACCCTCTCAAGAACCTTAATTGGATCAGCCTTTTCACCTTTCACAACCACCATACTAGTTCTACAATCTGTCGTAACATCTTCCACTCCTAAAATAAATAAACAGAAGCAAA
Organism: Fraxinus americana; assembly: GCA_035079005.1. Taxonomy (NCBI): domain Eukaryota; kingdom Viridiplantae; phylum Streptophyta; class Magnoliopsida; order Lamiales; family Oleaceae; genus Fraxinus; species Fraxinus americana. The sequence continues at coordinate 49,786,563 of CM068706.1, read as the reverse complement.
AAAAAAAATGAAAAATTTCTGTACATTTATAGTAACTGGGAGGTGGGATCAAGATTGAATAAAAAAATCTTAGTTTTTTATTTTAGAAAAAATGAGCAGGTTAAGAATTTTTTTAGAAGGATCTGATTACCATCAAAGCCCTTAAGGCATCTGCGGACTTTCTTGGCACACCCTTCACAATGCATGTAGACTCTTAAGATAATTTCTTGCGGTGGAGGTGGCGGCGCTTCCTCATTTTTGTTTCCTTCTTTCTTTCCGTCGGTTGGTTTCTCATCGTTAGTGGGTTCTTCTTTTTTCACCACCTTTTCCTCCTCAACCTTCTTGGCTTCCTCCGGCTTCTTCTCTTCCTGAAAAAATCAAAACTCCATGAATGTCAATGTAAAACTAAAATTAGCAAAAAAGATAGGAAATTTGGTTTTTAAAAAAATGTGAAAAAGCGATACCTTCCCCATGTATCAAATGGACTGGAAATGGAAATCACACTTGTAGAAAACGCAGATACACCTTCAGTGCGTGTTTTTTCTCTCTGGGACACAGAGTTTCTTCTTCAGACTGTCAGAGTGAGTAATAGTCGCAGGGTGTATTAGCATCAGATCCAGAGTCACAATCCTACTCGGTGACTACCCATTTGTTATATAAGCGTGTTGGTTCGCGGTGCATAGCAAATCAAAAATCTGATTACGAAACAATTAATATTAGAGTCAAGATTTTGCATATTTTAGTTAAATTCGCTTAATTTGAAAAAATTATGGGTGTACCGCATATCATTTCAAGATCGACTGAATTCAATTGAAATCTGAATAATTTGAGAACAAATTGTGTGTATCAATTCTATTCAACATTTAATTGGGTTGACTGAATTTGAATAATCTAGAAAGAGTTGTGTATGTCAATTGTTATCTCACTCTATTATGACATAAATGCAACAACTTACTCACATATTATAATTAAATTAATCGAATTTATTGACTTTATATTTGAATATTGAATGTTTCAAAATTAATAATCTTCATTAATTTATATATTTTCAAAAATTATATTACCAAAAACATATTATGGTCATTAATTTTCAGAAAGAAAAAAGTCAATATTATCGAGTACTGTATCATTCACTCGACGAAATAAATCATGAATAAATGGAACGTATTATAGCTACCAACATTAAAGTACATAGCTTTATAAGCCGAACTCGGAAAAATAATAAATGTAAGTATTTAGTACAATTGGGGTGGTCCATAACTTTGTACACAACAACTAGGCACCTGTATAAATTCATTATGTGGAAATTACACTAAACCCTACTTTTCAAAACTTATTTTCCAAAATCAGATTTCAAGTTTTACTTTTCAAAAATCAGATATTTTTAATTAGATACAAATTATAATTATATATATTATATATAATTACAAATTATATTTTAATTTCATCCCCAATCAAACCCTAAATTCATTTCCCTCCCTCTCCATCTCTCACTTATCTCCCGCTCATCTTCCACCACTCATCCGGCGACGGCGCACAACCGATGACCGATGTGGAAGCTGCTGATCTCCTACCCCACGACGTATCTTCTCCTTTTCAGCTACTTCACCGACCTTCCAGTTACAAGGAAAAATCACCTCCTTCATATCCGACAACCGGCGACCCATTCATCTCCGGAAACTGGCGATCGATTCATCTCCAACTGACGCTGCAGCCCTTCGTCTTCTTCCCCTCCAAACTGAACTCATTTCTGCAGATCTACCCACTCTGTCAGACGCGACGCTGCGATTTGAAGCTCGCTATTTGCTCCGCCCGCTGCGATTTGCGATTTTCACTCGACAGTCGTCTGTCGATTTGTTGTCTGCTCCGGCATGGTGGTTGTTGTGTCTGCTCCAACGATTGGTGTGAATTGTGGTGGTGTGTGGGTATTTAAAGTGTTGATGTTGCAGATGCCTTGGTGAAATGATTCGGGTGGCGTGATGTTGCAGAAGGTGTGGTGGTGGCCGTCTGTGTGAATCAGTGCGGGTGTGGGTGGGGGTGGCACCGCGGTCGCAGCTTGTTTTTGTTGATGTGGTTTTTGGTGATTTGTGGTGTGTTGACGGTATTTTGTGGTGGGTGGTGGTGGAGGCGCCATTGGTGTTGATGGTGGAGTATTGGTTAGGCTGTGTTGACGGTGACGACGACGATTATGGTGGTTGCTTGTCTGATTTTTGCTATTGTTGCAGATCTGTGGGGGTTTCTTCCGAACGGTGTTGTTGGAGTGGTAGTGCTGGTTTCCATATTTTGGTGGTGTTGGGGATTTAGGTTGATTTTTGTTGATGGTGTAGGTGGAGTTGCTGGTGGTGGTATTGGCGGTGAGGGTTGGTGATGATAGTGGTGGTCATGGCGGTGGTGCGTTGTTTGTAAGTGGGATGCGCATGGGATGGGGGTTGTGACCGTTTGTGGTCGATTGTGACATGTGACCTTCGTCGTGACTGGATCGTGACTTGTGACTCGGATCGTGACTGGATCGCGACTTGTGACTGGATCGCGACTGGATCGCGACTTGTGACTGGATCGCACCGTACAAAATTCATGTCACCGGAATAATCATCGGAATCGGAGCAGTCGCCGGCATCGGAGTGGTCGCCGGAGAAGTCGTCGGAATCGAGACGTCGGCTGAGTGGTCGCCGAGCAGCCACGGCGTGGTGGGGTGGTGGTGGTGGGGGTGGGTTAATTTTATATATATATATATTATATATTTATTTATTTATTTATATCATTTTATATATTTAAATAAATAAATAAATATTTATAAATATGTGTATATATAGGTTAAAAAATCTGATTTTTGAAATGTAAAAGTTGTTTTGTTATTTTTGAAATAGGGTAAAGATAAAGTAGGGAAAGTGAATTTTTCCCTAAATTCATTATGAGAAATTGGCTTCTCGTGGCAATTGTTAGGTATATACATTCACTTCGGTAGTTATGAAATTAAAATGAAAATAAATGTTGAATCAATAACTTTTTTTTTTTGGTAATTAGCATATAACGTCTACACATTTCATTTTTATTGTGAAAAACGTCCATATCTTTCATTTTTTGACATTTTCACCCTTATTTCCACATTTCATTGATCAAAATGTTCTTTTCATTTATTTTCTCAATTAAAAATTGTGAAATGACGAATATACCATTTTCTTTAAATAAAACAAAAAGAAAAAACTAATTGCAACCATACTTCCAAAAATTTTTAAAATGTGCAAATGAGTCCCAAATAAATTATTAAAAGGGTAATTAGTACATAATGTCATTATCTTTCACCATTATTGAGAAAAAAATCTCTATCATTCATTATTTTTGACATTTTCACTCTTAGTTACACATTTGATTGTGCAAATCATCATTTCCATTCATTTCATCCAATTTTTCAATAAAAATTGTGAAACAGTGAATATACCCTCATATTTAAATAAAAAACGTATTTTTTTAATTTCTATTTTTTTAATAATTTATTTGGACTCGTTTATACTTTTTAATTTTTTTTTAAATTTTAAATAAATTTAATTAGGACTCGTTTGCATTTTTTAAAAAAATTGGGATTATGATTGCAATTAATTCTTTAATTTTTTTATTTAAATATGAGGGTATATTCGTCATTTCATAGTTTTTTATTAATAAATTGAATGAAAATGGATAGAAATAATATTTTGGGCAATTAAATGTGTAATTAATGGTGAAAATGTCAAAAAAAAAAAAGGTATGGACTTTTTTTGTAATAATAGTGAAAGATATGGACATTATGTGCTAATTACTCTTTTAATAATTTATTTGGGACTTGTTTGCATTTTTTCAAAAAAAATTAGGACTATGATTACAATTAATTTTTTTCTTCTTTCTTTTGTTTTATTTAAAGAGAGATAAATTTATTTTTACACTTTTTAATTGAGAAAATGAATGGAAATGACTTTTTTGCACAATGAAATGTGGAAATAAGGGTAAAAATATCAAAAATGAAAAGTAATGACGTTTTCCACAATAACAGTGTAAGGTGGAGGTGTTATGTGCCAATTACCCTTTTTTTTCCCTTAATTTAATTTACTTTTTGGTCAGTTTACCTTCAATGAAATCTCAATTTTGTTCACTCAACTCTATATGTTGTAACTAGATCACTGAATTTCAATGTCAGTAATTTAGTTATCTCCGATTATTAAATTTAGGCCCCGTTTGACACCCATTATTTTGAAGAATGAGTTTTTGAATAGTAATTGATGTAAAGAATGTGTGGTTAAAAAGTAAGAAGAATTTTTGGGTTTATGTGTAATATTATTTTATTTGAAGAATGTGTGGTTAGAAATGAGTACCGTAGAAAAATGAGAATGAGAATAAGATAAAAAATGGGTGTCAAACAGGGGCTTAATATCTCAATCCTATATGAGCAGTGTAAATTGACAAAACTAACGTCTCTTATGTATAAAAATGTAACTATGTCACCTAATATAGTTGTGACTACAAAATTAAAAATATAACCCACTTGACTAGATCTACTAGATGAAAATTTATTACGACATTTTATAGCCACAAATTAATTATAGGGTATGTTTAGCTAGACATGAAAGACAAGTAAATTACCATCGAATCAAGTGAAATCATACAATATTTTTTTCTTTATCAATTTCAATTCCTAATCTAAACAAATATATTAATTTATATCATCATAGATATCGTACCTCTATTAGACGTGTTTGGATGAATTTCCTTAAGTGCATGCTTTCTGCAGTTAATGGCTGCAACTCAACACCGACTATGAAAATTACTATTCATCTTCACGTTGTTTCTAAATTATAAACTTAGTTTGCATGAACTACTCTAGAATGTTCTTCTTTGTCTGAATTAAATTGAAGTTGATCATGCTTATTGTCAGACATCCTCAATACAAAAAGAATTCTGCTGCATGTACAGTCATTAATGGACTGTACATTGTACAGCCCACACTGATTAGTGTGGGCCCCACTGATGCCCCACTGATTAATTAATCAGTGGGGCCCACACTAATCAGTGTGGGCTGTACAATGTACAGTCTATTAATGACTGTACAAGGAGGGAAATTCATACAAAAAACGCCATTTTCTGTAATGTTGTTGTGCTGAGTAGAGCCAATTTTTTTTAATTTCTAAGTGAAGTCATTTCCACATTAATTACAATATGCTTTCATAATTTACTCATCATTCTCAACCATCTTCTTTTTCTTGAAGTGTTTTAAAATTTAGAAGTAAGTTTAAGAGCTTTTGCCTTCTTTCTTCTCTTTGTAGAGATCGGTTCTTCCATATAGTCTCATGCTCAATGCTGTCGGTTCAGTAGTACCTATATTTTTCGAATTTGGAACATCTCGGGCTTTAGAAAAGTTGTAGATATAAGTATTGGAACTACGAATAATTAGTTAGTATCTTCATTGGGGTTCATGAATCTAGTGTAATTTATAACGAGTTCTTTAGAAAATTCAGGAATAAAGAATATGGGAAATATAAATAATTGATGGAAGGCAAGTTGAAATTGAAGAAGTATCTGGACTAAACAAACAACTGTAAAAAATATAAAATTGTAAAATTATATTATTAAAAAGATGAGAATGATATATTAGCGAGATTGCACGAAAATCTAAAATGTAGTGAAATTGATTTACCACTCGTCTCTATATATACACATCAAATCCAAAAAAAAAAAAAAAATTTTGAAATGGGTGCTTGATTTGATGGCACTCACCGCAAAAAGTGGCCATGTAGATTGCCCCGTTCAAGTGAGAGGCTCATTGTCGGGTTGCACAAGTTTTTTTGCTGATTATTAAGACAAGTGACTTGTACTACTTAACATTCCTACCTCCTTATCAATTTGACTTAGACGGTAGAGGTTAGGGTTTAATTTGTTAAAAACATGAATGGTCAAATTTTATATGGTGTTCTGCGTGCTATCCCAACCTTTCATTTGTCTTTTCCAAGAGCCAAAATTGGATGAGAATCCAAGATTGAGGACAAACTTGTATGAAAATTAAACTTCTAGGAGTTAAATGCGGGCCAATTTGCAACCGACCTCAAAGGTTGATGATTGCACGTGCAAATTAGCAATTTTTATTGGTTCACAAATTATTGACCACATACCCCATGCAACAAGCAAGTGGATAGTCTCTCTCTTTATAGAAGAGACGTAAATGTCTATGATTCATGCAAGATAAGAGAAGATATGCTCCACCGAAATGACTTATCCCGACATAAATATATATCAGATAACTTATTATAGATATAAATACTTTGGACATGAGCTAATTAGAGATAAAACCTAATTCAATCAAGCTTTAGGATTGGGAGGATTTGAAATCCAACTAATATAGAAATTTAGCACATATATATTTAACATGAAAGCGAAACCAATTAGTCTTCGATCGACAAATGACCATCATGAAAATCAGGGATGGATCTAGAAAAAAATTGGACACGGACTTGAAAAAAAAAATTTACACATAAAAAAAATTTTACTAATTTTTTTTTTTTTTTACTTAGGATTTGAGCTGGAGGACGGATTGTAGCCGAAGCTGGCCCGTCCCTGGGTCCGCCCCTGATGAAAATTATTTAAATCTCGAGATTTATATCTAAGAGTTACTTAAGAAATTAAAAAGTAGAATAATCTACCATGTTTTTAATTTAAAATTGTTTTTGTGATAGTTAAGATAAAATTTGGCATAGCAAACTAAAAGTGTCAATTCTATTTTATTTTTACCACTAAATTCAATTTTTAGAATGTTCATTGCACACCATTTTGCTTACTCATATGTTTTCCATTATAGATATACATAATGGTGAGGATAAGGCTGTTGTCTTGTTCATAAATCATAGAGGAAAAAGAGAGAGAGAGAGAGAGAGACTTGTCTTCGTCGGCTTTAAGGTTACATGTACTCATATATTCAATAAATAATTCATAAAATAATAGATAATATTATTTCGTTGAGAATCTGAGTACACATTAATTTATTATCCTCACATCTTATGGAACTCATTAATCTTCTCGTTATAATTTCCTTATAAATTACTTTACTTGTTTCTTTAGTTTTTTCACATCATAAAAGATTTTTTCCATTTCTTTGAATCACCTCTTCGTAATGAATTAAGATAGCAAAAAATAACTGATGTAGAGAGCAACCTCGAACTAATGAGGAATCCAATTAGGAATTCAAGAAAGTGGGCGGGTGGGTGAGGATTGGATGTTTTGGCATTCGTGTTTGATCCGAAACATTAATTAATGGAAAATTGCTGGAAACAAACGTCTTTTTCTTTAAAAATAATGATGCTTGTCGTTATCTTTCGATTTTACGCTAATATGATAAGAACATATTAAACACGTTAAGTATTAGACGGGATTGAATTAATAATAAGATTTAAATTTCTTTTTCTTCTTCAATGTTATCCAATAATATTCAGTTCTACTTACAAAACATGTATTGGACTCTTTCAGGCGCACTATGGGCTCTCCTTATCCAAACTCAGTATTAATTTTTTAATAAAAAATAAAGTCTCAATAGAGAGAAATTCAGGCGTTATCCATGCTTCCAAACAGACGCATGCTACCTTTGGGCCCAAACCATGTTTACAAAGATATCTCAATTGTTTTCTTAGGATACCATGTTGCCATGATATGTCATGCTCCAACTTAGCAAAAAATTCATTTCAGGCCCATGGATCAGTAGAAATTTGATTTTTTTAAGTTAATATTTTAACCTACAATAAGAGTTAAAAACTCTAGGTGTACTTACTTGAGTTGGATGGAGTGTCATTCTTTTTTCATTAGTCTTTGGACATGTATTCATACTAATTTTTAATACAAATTGGAGTTTGGGTTTCCAACCTTTTATATTTGTCAATGCGGATTTCTATCCTTTATTTCTTGACATTTAGGTCTGCACCTAATAACTTCGTAGAACTTTGGTCGTCAATAATTGCTTTTCAACGATATTACCATTAAAAGACACGTGACTCTAGTGTCTTCTACTTCGTAGGGTAAAATGTATGATTGCCTCTATGCGCTACTCCCTAGCCGTAGGGGTTGCTGTCAAAGGGTCAGGTCGAAATAGATCAACTTTTTGACATCAGAACATATCCGACCTTGTCGACGAGCTAACCCTAGCCCATTAATTTATAGGGCTGACCAGTAGGTCCTTTGTTATTTTGTCTAAATAGATTTTTCAAATTTTAAATTCAAAAAATATAGGAGAAATTATTGTAAATTTTTAATTGAAAAATCATACCTATATGTAGGTCGACAAGCTTAAACCCATAAGTCCTATTCGGCCTGTGAATTTGGAAGGCTAGTCGTATTTGGTCTTGGGCTCATTGTCGTCCCTACATGGCCTACACGAATTCCACCATTCCTCCTAGGTTGCATGGGGGCGGGGTGGATGGGACAACATATTTTTTATTTTAATTTTTTTTATTAAAAATAACTATATAATCATCTTTAACGAAAATATGGTTTATTTATTTTTAAATGTCAAAGGATAGAAACTGTTAATTGGCAATGTGTAAAAACTTTAAATCCAGGAGATCAATTTGGAAATCCACATTCAAAGTTCTAAGTTAGTTAATCGCCTGATGGATGAATCTTATAATTCGATTCATTTAGTTGGTTTTGAAAAGGCGTCATTGCATCAAAGGATGTAAACTATCAGAGAATAGATTAATATAAAATAATTTGATTCTCAATATGTTTCTTTTGCAAGATACTCACCAAAGCATCGACATTTGAATTGTTTCAAATTTAGATTGTTGGCGAATTTGGAAATTGAAAAAAATATATATATTGAAAAATATTTGATTATTTTAATAGTTTAAACTAAATATTATTTTTATTTATATCCTTTCTTTAATATGTCATATTACTTACAAATCATATTAATTTTATTATCAAAAATCTCATACATGAAATTTTCATTAATTTAGGGTATTTAAAATATATATCTTTGAGTGCTTTGATAAAAATACCAAACTACCACATAAAAAATTGAGCCTGAATTGTTAGATAAAAAACAATTAATTATTTTCCATTTTTCCCTTTACTTTGACATTCCATATATTTTCCTTTAATTTTAATTTAAATCAAAATTCAATACCCCATATATTTTAATTTGCACCATAGTGATAAGTCTTAATAAGTGATCAAGATCATATACATTAATTGGACAAAATCGGAGGTGACAAGAATAGTAGAGAAATTCTCATACAAATAATTAACACATAACGTCCTAACCTTTCACTACTATTGTAAAAAATGTCATTATTTTTCATTTTTTGACATTTTCACATTTCATTGCGCAAAACGTCATTTTCATTTATTTCCTCAATTAAAAGTTATGAAATGACAAATATACCATTCTATTTCAAGAAAAAAAAAAAAGAATTAATTACAATTATATTCTCAATTTTTTTTAAAAAAAGTACAAATGAGCCTCAAATAAATTATTAAAAGGGTAATTAACACATAATGACCATATTTTTCACTATTATTGCGAAAACGTCCATACCTTTCTTTCTTTTGACATTTTTACACTTAATTACACCTCTAATTGTACAAACTATCATTTTTATCCATTTGCATCTAATTTTTAATAAAAAACTATGAAATAATGAATATACCTTCATATTTAAATAAAAAAATTTAAGAAATAATTGCAACAATCGTCCCAATTTTATTAAAGAAAGTGAAGTGAGTTCCAAATAAATTATTAAAAAATTAAAATTAATTTTTTTTTTAAAAAAAGTGCAAACGAGTCCCAAATAAATTATGAAAAAATTAGATATAAAAAATTTTTAAAAAAAGTGTAAACGAGTTCCAAATAAATTATTAAAAAATTTAAAAAATATTTATCTTTATTTTTTTTTAAATATGAGGGTATATTCGTAATTTTACAATTTTTTTTTATTAAGAAACTGGATGAAAATTGATGGAAATGATGATTTGCGCAATCAAATGTATAATTAGGTATGGACATTGTGTGCTAATTACCTTTTTAATAATTTATTTGAGATTCGTTTGCACTTTTTTAAAAATTTGGGACATTGTTGCAATTAATTCTTTTTTTTATTTATTTAAATAGAAGAGTATATTCGTCTTTTCACAGCTTTTAATTGAGAATATTGATGAAAATGATCTTTTACACAATGAAATGTGAAAATAAGTGTTAAAATGTCAAAAAAGAAATGAACGGTAATGACGTTCTTCACAATAATAGTGAAAATTAAAAACATTGTGTGCAAATTAAGTATAGTGGAAATTACACTAAACCAGCTATTTAGTTTTGACTTTTAAAAAATCAGGTTTTTACTTTATTTAATCAAAAATCAGGTTTTAATTTCACAATTAATATTAATAATAATATTTTTAAATTAAATTAAATATATACCCACCCTACTACCTATCCCACCAACTTTATTTAAATATAAAATCCAACCAAAACCTAATTCATTCCATTTCATATCTCCCATCTCTACCGACGCCGCCGCCTCCGCCTCCACCGCCAGCTCCGGCCACCTCCCCTTCCCTCTCCTCTCCTCCTCCCTCCCGTCCATTTCTCCCCCTCCCCTCCCCCTGCTGCCGTTTCCTCTCCTCTCCTCCCCTCCCCTCCCCCCTCTGTCGTTTCTCCCCCTCCCCTCGTCGTCACGCAGCACAGCCGCCAATTTGCGCAGCCGATTCGTCGTGATCGCAGAATGGCGACGCCACGTCGCGATTTGCAGCAGCAGCGTCGCGACGCTAGTGTGCAGCGTCACGACGCTGTGGCTGCTGCCGTATCTGCATTTTTTTTTTCTTCCTACTACCAGATCTTGGGTTTTTGAGTTATAATGATATTGAGTTTTTATTCATTCTCAAATCTTGTTAGTGATTTGCGCATTGTGATTTTTTTAAAAATGAAAATGGTGAGGTGGTGATTATTTTACGTTTTGGTGGTGTTGGAACTGTTGTGCGATGGTTGTGTGTTGTTGTGACGGGTCGAAGGCGGTGGAGGTGACGATCGCGAGTCTCTGTGACCTAGGTAGGTGTCTGTGACCTAGGAATTGTGTCTGTGACTCGTTGAAATAAAGTTGCGACAAGTAAAAGTTTTGATTTTTTTTCAATCTGTGACCTAAGTGGGTGTCCGTGACCTAGAAATTGTGACTGTGACTCGCTGAAATAGAGTTGTGACCCATAAAAGTTTTGAATTATTTTAATATGTGACCTATAAAAAATTACCTGTGACCTTAAAATTCTTGATTTGTGACCTATGAAGTTAACTGTGACCTATAAATTTTTTTATCAGTTTTGATCTGTGACCTCGAAATATTCCGTGACCCACCTCCATATATCTGTGACCTTAACAATTGTTAAAATCGGAGCAGTCGTCGGAATTCAGTGCAGCCGGAGAACGGTCGCCGGAGTAGTCGCCGAAATTCAGTGCGGCCGAAGAATAGTTGCCGGAGCAATGGGGGTGGTGGAGATGGAGTTTGGTGGGGTGGGGTTAATTATATTATATTATAGTTAAATATTTAATTTAATATAATAATTGTGAAATATAATTAATTAATTTTAAAAAAACCTGATTTTTACAATTTTAAACATTGGAACCTGATTTTTGATTTCCTAAAAGTAAATCCCTGAACCATGAATTTTTCTCTTAAGTATACAGCTTTACAAAAGTACAAATGTCAAATTTGTTGGACTAAAGCCCGACAAATTATGGTACAATTATTTGATAGGCCATCATGCATATGATAAGATATGTGGAGCCCCATTTCGAATATTACGGGCCAATATGGACAACTAACAAAGGAATCAAATGTTATTGAGGCCCATACATAGATGCAAGAAGAGAATCAATTTATTTTCTTCAATGATGTGATTATGTGAAGCTCTTCCTTGAAAAGAAAAGAATAAATGATTTCATAAATTTTGGAACACAGTCAACCTTGATGATGTTGTACAGGCCCTTGATTAAAATACGGGCATGTGGCCCAACATGTACTAGCCATATTGGGCCCTATAAGCACAACAATCTTGTTTAGTTTTTGGAGAAAATTAACTTAAATCCTTTCTTTTTAAATTTCAATTTCAAAAACCACATTTTATTTAATTTTTTTTTCTTTATTCAGGTGTTAAAAATATAATAAACTCTTAAAAATATAATTAAGCCCACTAACACCATACCCAACTCCAAACAGCATAATCGCTCTCTACACAAATTCTCAATCCATCGTACCCACTCGGGTTAAATCAGAAGAAAACCAATAGGAGGAGCCCGACCTTCTAGCCCCGTCGATGGCAAAGAAATTTACCATGCTAAATCTGAGCAATCCGATCAACATCAACCCGAATTTTTCATCAATCTTAGCCGTATGTTCAACACCACCTCTACCTACACCTACACCTACACCTACACCTACACCTTAGCGATGTTGTCTTCCTCATCTTCTCCTCTGGACTTCTTTCGGCATGTTCGAGCCACCTTCAAATTGAATAAGAATTCATGATTTATACATGTTATGATGGTTATACCGATTATTTTCTCCATGATTTTGATCTCGTAGTCTCCAAACAATTGAACACGAAAATCATGCTTTCATCATTTCCTTAAGTGTTCAGTTTTTGCGTTCAACAATACTGTTAGATTGATGTGAGTATGGTGTTGTTGTTTGATGAATAATTCCAGATTTTGAACAAAAATTTTCAAACGGTGCGACATATTTTCCACCTCAATCATTACAAATTGTACTTATTCGTTTACCAAGTTGATTTTCAATTTCAGTTTTATAGTGCTTCAATACTTCCAAATCTTCGTATTTGTTTTTCAACAAATATACATAACAGTATATTGTACAATCATCTATGAACGTAATGAAATACTTTTTACCACATTTTGTTTGGACAAACTTTAAATCACATGTATCTATCTAAATAAATTCTAATGGAGTTGTGCTTCGTTCAACTGAATGAAATGACGCTTTGCTAACTTAATCATCTACACAAATTTTGCATTTTTCATTTGTATTAAAATACATACTTGGTAGTAAATTTAAATTCATTAATTTGCACACTTTTATTCCTTGAGTTGTTAGGTACAATGATAAGGACATTCATTTTCAATAATACATCTTTTAAATAGCTTTTGTCTACATACATTTTATTTTTAGTAAGTATAAACTTATCAGATACAATGACTAATTTTAAAAAAGTCTTGCTTAACAAAGAACCCGACACTAAGTTCTTGCGAATATCCAGCATACGAAGAGCGTTGTTAAGGCTAAGTTTCTTGCCTGATGTCATCTTCAAGACTATTTTCCCTTGTCCTTCCACTTTTGAACTTGAAGAGTTTTCCATGAACTGCTTCACACAATTGGTTATGGTGTGGATGAGAACATGCCTTGTCGGTACAAATATGATAGGTAACACCCCGTATCCACCCATCATTCCATGTGATTTCCAGCATTGTTGCATTTTGTAATAACAGTCGACAAATTTATATCTGATATACCATCAGATATTGCATCAGATTCGGTGATATTCGCATGGGCTTGCTTCTTAAGTTTGCGAAAATCAATAGAGATATGTATGGTCTTTCCACAATTATAGCAATTGCCTTGAACTTCTTAGCATTCTTCTTGGAGGGTTCGACGAAATACTTTTTTTCTTGTTTTTATAATTCGATTCCACCACATTAGCCTTAGCTTGTGGTATGTGACTCTACACACGCTTGTCCAAAGTTCTATTATCTTCTTCAATTTTCAATCGGATAATGGATTTTTCAATATTCTTCTCCTTGTACTTATGCTCGAGATAATTCTTAAAATCTTTTCACATGGGTGGAAGTTTCTCGATAATTGCAGTCACTTGAAATGATTCACTTAGAGATATGTTCTTTGCATGAATGTCATGGAGAATTACCTGCAATTCTTGTACTTGATTGATGACTGTCTTTGAATTTACCATTTTGTAGTCCAAGAATTTTTTCACGATAAATTTCTTGGTTCCAGCATCTTCAATTTTGTATTTCTTCTCCAAAGATTTCCATAGTTTCTTTGCAGACTTTATGAAACTATACACATTATACAATGTGTTGTCCAACACATTCAGTATGTAATTCTTGTATAAAAAGTCCGAATGTTTCCAAGCATCCAATGCTATCACGATGCCCTAATATATTTCCCATGTACGACGAGAGCATCTTTCTTCAAGAATTTTGTCAAGTTTAGGGTTATGAAATAGAACAACATATTTTGTTGACATATCTTGAAGTCAACCCCACTAAACTTCTCTGATTTCTCTCTATGTGGAACGAAATTTGTATGAACGGCGGAAAGAGCAATCGGAACTAGAGAAATCACAATGGTAGGAACCAAGTTAGGTAGAATTCCTGTCGAAATTTCCATATTCGATGTATCATTCGAAGAAGTATCGGTATTGTTAGCCATATTCATTTCTGTTTACACAAAACGGAAGATAAACTAACAAAATCAAGATTCTAGAAGGAGTAGAAGAAGTTAAACCGAAAAAAAGTCCGTTTAACCAAATAAAAATCAAACATAAAGTTATCACTCCAAAAATCGACTTAAGGTTGTTGACAAAAAAAAAAAAGAAAAAGGATTTGAGTGATGACTTTAAAACCAAAATTGAACTTACCAACCTTACCAAAATTGGACAGAGTAAAGGCAAAGAAATGAGTTATAAAACACCAAAGAAAAAGCCAATGAATAGTATAAAGTAACACCAAGAGAAATGGATACAAAGTTGAGACAAGAGTTGAACTCTTTGTCCTTAAATCGATTTTGTCCCGCAACGGTGCATACGGATGATAACAATCAACTCACAAGATACAATGACTAACTTCTTGTGTTTGTAGCACTCCAAAACACAAAAGCAACGAACAAAAAAAATATGGCTTTTATACTGATTTTGAATGAAATAAAAAACAGATTTTTATACAGAATGTCGGCTATAAAAATATGAATTGTTATATTATGCTATGATTGAAATGAAGTAATCAACATTCCAATGGTCTTATTTATAGAGGATGACAGGTGTGAATGAAAAGCCATGCTTCAAAATTCAGCAACATTTGTCAAGTGTCGCGGTTTTTATTGTCACTCGCATGTCGCCTGTGTGTTGCTACAGTGTCGCGGTTTTCTCCAATTGAGTGCTAGGCGGCGGTGAAGTTGGATACTTTTCAATCAGTTTTTCCTCTCTTTCATTTTCAATTTTTTACCACAATTTTTTCATTCATCGGGAATTGGATTTGACATTCTAAATATACCACAACGATACTCGACGAGTAGAGCAAGTTACTCTATTTGTTTTCATAATTTGACTATCAAATCAAGTTCGAATATTTGACCGAAGTTGACACAAAAGTCACTTTTTCATATACTTAAGCAATTCCAACAATTTCATCACACTTTTATGGGATTCACCAATTTTTATTAACTTTTAACAAAATCATGCAATTCTTCAAGTTTGAATTGACTCGTGGGGAAAAAAAAAGGCTAGAGAAGCATATGAAGTCCTGTTCTGGGTCCAATTGGGCTTGCATGAGTAGTAGCTAGGGGTGGGCGCGGGTCGGTTCGGTTCGATTTTTTTCGGTTCCAGAAATTTTCGGATATTTAGTAAATGGAACCGTCGGTTCCAAATATAATTTTGGAACCGTTCGGTTCGGTTCCGTTCGGTTCGTTCGGTTCCGTACTATAATTAAATTTTTTAACATTTAAAATAATACTACATAAATACACCTAAAAGTAGATACTAATATTAATAACAAAAAGTAGATATAAATACCAAATTCAATCTTAACTTTTACAAATTAACGTAATCTAATTTAATAACATATAAATAATAAGTTGTCAAATACAAATATGGAAAAGTAAATATTACTAATAAAATTTCGATAATTCATATCAATAATTCATTTGTTTCAAACATTCAAGTATACATAAAAATGAAATATAAATTAGAAGTAATAAAGATAAAATATTTTAAAGTATTGATAATACTTACCAACTATTTAATGTAATAATCAATTGCTTGACTTTCCATACTAACTACTAAGAGACTATACAAGAAAAAATTGAAAAAAACACAACTAATAAACATAAATAAATTCTAAATTGTTCAACTAATAAGATTTAATAAGAAAAAAATTATCAATTTATTTAGAAAAAATAAAAGAAATTGATTTATCCGATATAAAAAAAAAATTTCGGTTCTTATTCGGTTCTTCGGTTCTGGGTCTAGAACCGAGAACTGAACCAAACCATTCGGTTCTCGATTCGGATACCCGTTCGGGTATTTCATTTTAAAAAACCCGCTCGGTTCGGTTCGGTTTGGTTCGGTTCCGGTTCGGTTCGGTTCGGATCGGACATTTTGCCCAGCCCTAGACTAGTAGCTCAATCGATAGGTTGGGTTCAGCCCAAATTCCGTTATGATATCTACTTAACAGTTAATAGGACCTACTTTTTCCCTTTTTTTTGTCCTTTCAAAGAAATTTTAACTCAAAACATTTACAACCTAAGTTTTGGTACATGGGCAAGTGATGAAATTTTACAACTTTTTATAACAAATAAGCTACAATTTGTAAAACCTAAACATCGTTATATAAAGAATTTTCGATCAAGACATGAAATCTAAGCCTATATTTGAACTTTACTGAAAATTACTTATAATCTTCTTATAATGAAAAAAAGTTCAAACATTGGATAATATTAAAAAATGTAGATCTCAGTGGGCTGTCTGGCTGGCACCAACATGTTACCTCACTTCTTCCTCGTTACCATATTACACGCGCCCAACCCCTATATATTCGCCTTCACACACCACCAATTTTCCACTTCATATCTATATCTATACATACACAAAGGGAGTGAAAATGTCAACGCCAGTGACACCGGTGGCGCCGCCCCTCAAGGATGAGTTGGATATAGTGATTCCGACGATAAGGAACCTGGATTTCCTCGAAATGTGGCGCCCATTTTTTCAGCCTTATCATTTGATTATAGTCCAAGATGGAGATCCAACCAAAATCATCAAGGTCCCCGAAGGATTCGATTATGAACTCTATAATCGGAATGATATTAACAGGATTCTCGGCCCCAAGGCCTCCTGCATATCCTTCAAGGATTCTGCTTGCAGATGCTTCGGATTCATTGTTTCAAAGAAGAAGTACATCTACACCATTGATGACGACTGTTTTGTAAGTTCACTACCTCCATCGGCCATCTCTCTCTCTCTATATATATATATGTGTGTGTGTGTGTGTGTGTGTGTGTGTGAGTTGACTCGGTGAGTCTGGGCTGGATTTGGAAAGTCGACCTGCCATTAGAATATGCTGGGAAGAAATCTTTGTTAGAGAGAGTTTATGATTCAGTACTTTTCGGTGTAATGAAAGATTGTGTATCATGATCGCAAGATCTTGCCACGTAGACTTATAGTGTGTATGATTGAAAAGGACCCACTGCCTATTGGGAGCTTCATTATTTGGGCCCCACTAGACAGGAGATTCTATTCAAATGAAAAACAGATCTGTTGATTTTTTTGTCCAGTGGGGACAAGATAATTGGGAAAAATTTGGAGCGGAGGTCCCCAGTTTTTGACTGTTATTGAAATTACGTGGTACCAATCTTTATCTTTTGTGGCACTTTAGTCCTAGTAAATGTTTTGGTTCACTTGACTATTAAACAAAGTTGGAAGCTTATGGTCGAGGCATCTAGGCATCCTCGACCGGATATGGTCCACAATAATTTTGGGGTTGGGCAGAACCACATTGGTTCACTTTACACCTTTAATAAAAAATGGACTAGCATATTATCTTTGATCATTTGAAAATTGGAAAGATCCAAATGAATGTGGTACCACTTGATTTTCTTGTTTAGTGTTTATGAATAAAGATGACACGGCACGTTTAGATCAATTTAGGAGTATTTAAAGGAATAACTCTTAGATTTTTAAAAGAAAATTGGAATGTACCGACTTAGTTTGCCCTAGAGTGAAGGACAAATGTCTTTATTTATAAGCCTTTACCCAAGAGTGAGTTGCCCTTCGTCGCATCAAACTACGGTGTCAACCTTGATATGTGTACTGTTGCCTTGTTGAAGAGATTCTATCGACTATTAAGGTCGACGGTTCAAGTTATCATTTCACCTAGGGTATAGTTGTTACCTATGTCATGAATACTTGCTATGTAGGCAATTATTACTTTCTTCTAATTAGTGGGGTAGGAGGTGCTGATGTCAAAGATGACACTTGTCTGATCATGATCGATCGTATAGGAGGTGATGGCATCACCAATATAATACATTTTCAAAGAGTAATGATGGTGTTATCGGATAACAGCGAGGGCATGGCCGAGCTTGTTGGAAGAACTCATGATCCGACCTTAACTTGTGTTATTATAATACTATTTTTGATCTTTTGAAGTGGGACCGAGGTGAATTTTCAGTTCGGTCACCAACAACTAGCTTTTTCCAATTGATGCAAACCGCTTTCACTAACTAGTGGCAGTTCACCTACCATAGAATAGACAAGTCATAAGATAATAATTCGTCATATTTGTGAGTATAATTTGAAGCCATTAAAGAAATTTTATGTCAAAATAAAGACTAGCCAAACAGTTACTCCTCACTTTCATTTGTCCCATTGTGTTCTTCAAAGAAAAAAAAAAGTTCGACTTTGAAGAAAATGTCATGTTACTGAATTGGTAAGTGACAATAATAGATACCGGAAAAACCTATGTTAGTCGAGGAAATGTGACTAGAACAAGACAACAGACGAACATCTTATATATTTGATTATATCTCTTATTATATTAGTCGTGTGGAGTTTAGGGCATCAAACATCTCGTATGTTCCTTTACCTTCAATGAGCATTCTTTCATGTCTTCATTGTAATTTGGGTACGATATACTTAAAGTAATAGTTTTCTCACTCTTGGCATTGCGAAATTTTGAAATGGAAATAGGTGGCCAAGGATCCAACTGGGAAAGATATCAATGCATTGCAACAGCACATACATAATCTTTTAACGCCATCAACGCCCTTCTTCTTCAACACACTGTATGATCCATATAGAGAAGGGGCTGACTTTGTCCGTGGCTATCCATTTAGCATGAGGGAAGGAGTGCCAACTGCTATCTCTCATGGGCTCTGGCTCAATATCCCTGACTATGATGCCCCGACCCAGCTTGTCAAACCTCGCGAGCGCAACACCAGGTTTGTTACTCAACCTGACAACGAACAGTGTTTCGTGTACTTATTATTGTTCATTCTTGACAAATCTTAGTTTAGCTCTTGAACTAATTGATTATTTTGTCTTCTACCTCATTCCTCAATTCTTACTTGATGTGTATACGTATACTAAACACAGGTATGTGGATGCTGTTATGACCATCCCCAAAGGCACTATCTTTCCTATGTGTGGAATGAACCTTGGATTCGACAGAGAACTTATTGGCCCTGCTATGTATTTTGGACTCATGGGCGATGGTCAACCCATCGGTAGATATGATGATATGTGGGCCGGCTGGTGTGCTAAGGTAAACTACTCCACAGACCCCTCTTATATATACTTCTTGTTTTCATATCGGCAGAACATTTTCTGAACTCTGTGCTGACTGGATTCAGAACAGTACGACCCACCTTACCCGAGAGTTTTGAAAAACTTAATTTTGGCATTCTCATAGGTAATCTGTGATCATTTAAGTCTTGGAGTGAAGACTGGGCTGCCGTATATCTGGCACAGCAAGGCTAGCAACCCATTTGTCAATCTGAAGAAGGAATACAAGGGTATATACTGGCAAGAGGAAATTATTCCTTTCTTCCAGTCTGTAACCTTCTCTAAAGAATCCACAACTGTGCAAAAATGCTACATTGAGCTATCCAAGATGGTCAAGGAGAAGCTCAGTCCAGTGGACCCCTACTTCCAAAAGCTTGCGGATGCCATGCTTACTTGGATTGAAGCTTGGGAAGAGCTCAATTCGCCAGCAAAGTCTGCTCCTGCAGCCAATGCTGATACCAAGAAGTAGATTGCATTTTATTTTCTTTCATTCATATCATCTTTTGTGTTTTCACAATCTTATTCGAGAAAATGGCTCGTCATTTTTACGGCTTGGATTTTAAGTTATTTGATAGTATATTTGTTGGGTAGAACCTTCTTATGATAATCAATCTATTTTGATTTCCATTTATAAACTGCTCTTTTTAGTTGTTCTTTGCATATTATGAGGTATTTTAAACTTCTGTACTTGAATTGATGATTACTGATCATGTAGCAGCAGCAAAGCCAAAATTTTCAAAGTTTTCCAGTTGACATGGATTGCACAGTATGGCCTTTAATCATGGTTAGGACCCATTTGGCAGGTTTGGGCTTCTTCTTCTAGTCAAATAATTTCAAAAATTTATTCAAATAGATTCAAAAGTAGTTTCATAACCAATTTTTGAATTTTTAAAGTCATATCAAATAGATCCTTAGTTTCAATCTTGTTCAGTAAAAATTTGTGGGTACACGTCAAAATATCGTGCTTGATATTAAACCATTGTATTATGACTCAATCGATGCTTTGTTTCCTACGTGCAGTACTATTAAATAATAATGTTGCGACTAGAAAAAATTATTATTTTAAAGAGGTTATTAATTTAATGATAAAAAAATAATTTAGTAATATTACGTGGAGCCCGGTATTGATTACGCTTACTGAGGATGATCATGGTTTAAATTTTGTTTCTCCAAAAAAAATTTTTCAAACATCGTAATCTTACATAATTTCTTTCTATAAAATGAAACAAAAATACCATGTGAGTGTATATGCATTGCAAAAAAAAAAAAAAAATCAGGAATGAGATTGAGTTCTAAGTAAATAAAAAATAAAAAAAATCCAACTTAGCCCTCTGTTTGGCTCCCATTATTTGCCATTTAAAAGTTTGGAATAGTACTTTTTTTTTTAAGAATGTGTGGTTAAAAAAGCAAAAAAAAAGTTTTAAATTTACGTATAATATTATAAATGTGTGTTTGATTAGAAGAGAGAGAAAAATGAATTATAATTTTAATAGGAGCCAAACATAGCGTAAGTCCATTAATATGAATTATAAAATTTTAGGTATCTAGCAAATTATTATTTTGTATTTTTGTTGGATCGTAAAGGATTTTTACACTTTATCTTGTACATTTAGCAAGATTATTAATTCGGTACACACTCGTGTCGGGATCGAGATCACAGGATCAAGAAATTTTTGTATTTAGCCCGGCTATATCAAACATTAATTTATCGGTATTTCACTACAAGTAATTTATGCAGAATTAGCAAGTGAACAAGGTCTCGCAACTCAAAAACAATGAATGCATCACAACTCTTTGCGAAAAACATTAAAATGGTGAAATATTATATAAAATTTTCACTCATCTATGAAAACCCACCAAATTAAACTTTGATTATCAATCATAATACCATCGTTAAGGGGAAAAAAAAAACTCATACTGTGCGTGAGAGAGAGAGAGAGAGAGAGAGAGAGAGAGAGAGAGAGAGTTTTCATGTTGGAACAAGAATTGCTTCTTTCTCAAGCACATGTATACCACTGCAACTCATTGAGATGATTAGACCAATAGTAAATAGCATTGCTATAATAGCAAACCAAGCTAATGCAAGCATGAACCTTTGACCACCACCCACCCTTAAATTTCTACTTGCTCCTCCCTTCTCCGCCACGCTCACCTCCACCTTCTTCTCCCCTTCCACTACCACCCTCTCACTAATCTCCACCTTCTCATCTGACAAAGAAGAACCCGAAAAAGAACAAGATGGACGAAATAAAGTCCCAAAATCTTCTTTTTTCTTCAAGTTTTCATCATTCACTTCTCTTTCACGAAGCATGTTCAAACGATTCCAATCCAATCCCAACTCAGTTTCCCTCTCCACTGCCTTAAAAAGCCGCCGTCTTCCTTTAAGTTTACCATTCATTATCGCCACCCTTCGCTCTCTGATTATTTCCTCAGCAGCCAAATCTCTGTTCTTCAACTTCCAAAATCCATTAAAAGACCTTCTACGTTGAACAGAAGACATAATTAGATTTTTCCAACAGAGGAAAGATTGATATCTAAGCCTGTTCAACACTCGAAAAAGTTCTTGTTTGGATTTTCGAAGGGCTCTTCAGCTGTTTTATTAGTGCTTGGTTTCTTTTGGCTCCAACTTATGATGACTTTTCCATTGTGGGGTCTCAGTTTCTTATTCTTTTTGTTGGTTAATCATTAGTGTCGTACGTGGTGGGGTTGGAGAAATCATACAGGATCTCAATTATAATGGAACAATTCAACCTTGGCGAATTATGCCGCCTTATTATAATTCTTTGATATTATAAAACCTCAATATCTGATCATTGATGAAGTTTCTGAATTTTTGCTTTATTTTTCCCTTGAGCCAAAACAAAGTTCTCATTGAGATATATCGCCCAGCAGCGCGGACAGAATGCAAGCTAACGGACTGACTCATCTAACAAACATGCATAAGCCACGAGCTCATTGTAACACCCCCGAAAATTTTAGAATAAAAATTTATTTGTTCTATATATTATATTGTATTATTTTGAAAGTTGAGGGATTAAAGTGATATATGTATTAACTTCAATTTTGGGCTAAATTTTTAAATATTGTTAAAACGACTAAAAGTATATCAATTTGGGTTTTGTTGGATAGCTCGTAATTAATCATGTAAATTATACTTGAGAAAAAGTTAATTCGGATACGTTAGTCTCAAGATATTGAAATTCAAAAAAATTGTAGTTTATTTATTTTTTAAAATAAATTGAGATGACGATAGCCACGTGAATGGACGTGGGATAATTATTATATTCTTATTTTTTTTAGAATTCTATTTAAAGTCAAGTTGCCCTCACTATCACGTATTATGATTAAAACCACCTTTTTGTTGTGATAAGTATTTTGTACACATCACCTTGTGATCGGTTTACTAGAAATTTAATTTTTATCAAATTGGATATATACGATTTTTCATTACAATTATACTATGACTCAACTACTATTTTTTTTTTTTACTATAAATAGCGTGTCAATGTCCCACAATTCACTACCACAGAATTTTACATAGCAGTTTTCATATAAAGTAGCTGTAAATTCTAAGTATGTTTTTATTATTAAAAGCTCGTTTGATCAATCAAGGTAAGACACTTTTTGTGTAAGTTGTTCGTTTCCTTATACTTTTATGTTCAGTAATTTATGCATGAATTGTCAGTGGACCTTTGGGTTCGACCTAACAAAATGTGAACTCTTTTGGGTTCTTTATAATGAAATGTGAAATCTTTCGGGAATTCAAAATGAGAAATGATGGGTATCTCGCTTGGTCACCGATATACCCCATAAAGAGAAATGTAGTATGAATTGTCTATGTTATTTTTATATAATTGCATATGAAAACTGCACATATCTTACTGGGTATTTTTAAAATACTTACTCTTACAAAATTTTACAGGCTAGTTCGGATCGATTGGAGCTGTGACAGGATGATGCAACGGATTGCCCAGGGATTTCAACATACGAAAATAATAAGGTTTAATGCCTTTAAATTCATTAGTTTGTTTTGTTTAATAACGTTATTATCGAGTTTATTAGTTGACAATGTTTAAGTTTTTTAAAGACACGATTTATTAATTCAAATTCAAATTCAAACTTATAGATGTTCTAATATTTTGTTAGTAAAGAATTTTATCGTTCCACATTTTAAGTAAATAAATGTAAATGAAATTAATTTTTAGTAACACCTCAAAATGTATGAAATTTTGTGGAATTACACTCATGGACTCCTCTTTTTCCATTTATGAAACAAACCTTCAAGAATAACTCAACAATGTCAGACAAAACCGCCCCATTCAGAGCAAAAGAAAAACTAGACAACATACTTAGAACTAGGCACAACGAACGACACTCCGAACGACCAAGCTGAAAGCCACTCCGCTGCGCAAACAGGAGACCCTCGTGCATAGCCACTGCCTTCCCCATCTTCCATTTTTAAAGGCCCCCCACCTCGTCATCGATCCCACTAATATTCCAGCATGATCCCCAACTCCCAATCCCCACAACACCCTCTGCAGCCCGGAACGCTGCATCTGTTTTCTACAAGAAATACCACTCCTATAGTGGACTCTTATTTAGCCGGCAAAAAGCTATCCCCCGCACCAGGTACTTCGCACAGCCCTGCACCATCCACTCCATCCCCCACTGAAGCATCATTCCGGCAATACCACATAACTCAGCTGGGAACCACTTGAAGCTCTGATAAAAGTTAGCTACCGTTGCAAAATATTTAAACAAGATGTACTTCTGTTTATATACTATAAAAAATAAATCCAAATATTCATCTACTGAATTAAAAATTTATTTATGTGCGCGTATAGCAAATTGATCACGCATTGCTCACAAATTGATCATGCTTCGAATAACAGTACCCTTTAGCAATTGATTACCTACTGCACCCATCACTATGTTCTTGAAACTGTGAAGATTTTTAAATAATGGCTAATTGTCAAAAGATGCTAAATAGAGTAATGCTATTCATCCCCACTGGGGATGAAAATACAGTCTACGTGGCGTCTAAGTGACATTAAATGATAGGTGAAATTAAATAAGTCATTTAATTTCACCTTTCATTTAACTTATCATTTAAAGCCACATAAACTGTGTGTTCATTCCCACTGGAATCAATAATATTACTCTACTAAATAAGTCCCTGTTACCAGAAATAAGACTACCCCTGACAAATCAGTGTTTCGACTGGGGAAGCAGGAGTTAAAAGTACAATCATCCTAAGGATCAGTTATAAACTCTACAAAGATCAGCTTTTCCAAGAAATGTACCACTATTACTGAGTTCCACTTGGGGAGAACAAGGAGTCTCGAGCCTAGCTTGCTGCTTTCATTATAGATATATCCTCTATTATGCCTTTCCCATCCATCGAATCAAAGAAAAAGAAATTTTTTTAGAGGATCTCCTTTGCCTGATATTGCCTTGATAACTTCCTACAGCCAAGAAAAATCCAAAAATGTCAAAGTGGTGAAACAATTAAGCTCTACCAAGTACTTACAAGATTTAAAATAGTTTCGAAGCACATCACCACCTGTCCAAGAATTCCCCCAATGATGGCACAAACAGGAGGAACTTCTGTTGTACTTGCTAATAATCTCTCTAGAAGGGCATTCGCTCAATGACTGCATAGTAGGGGTGAAATTATAAGACAAGGAAAACCATGAAAAGGGTGCATAACAGCGCAAATAATTTCCAGGAGTCATACATGTGCCTCACAAAGTTCCTTCCTCAACTTTAGAACTTTTGGAAGGTCGGTGTAGAAATCTATGGGCCTAACTCATCTCACAAAACCGGTTCAGCAAGAGAGGTTTGCCACATTGTTTATAAGCTAACCCAAAATATTGTCCACAGGCGATGTGGGATTTATTTCTAACACCCTCCCGGCCAGTAATTTTTTTCGGTCCTTGTCACGGGATAAGTAGTGTGGGCCCACATCAATCCTGTGGTAGGCTCTGATACCATGTAGAAATTTATGGGCCTAACTCATCTCACAAAAACGATTCAGCAAGAGAGGTTTGCCACATTGTTTATAAGCTGGCCCAAGATATTGTCCACAGGCGATGTGAGATTTATTTCTAACAGTCAGCAATTGAAGTATCTCCAGGATTGCGAGATTCAAACTCTTCAAACCTTTCTATCACTAGAAAATATACTCCAACAGTAAATAACACAACCTCGAGAACCATTTTGTTAAATAAATCCACAATTAGCATAAGCACAGAGCTCAAGGTATAAAGCAAGCATGTCAAAGTAACAAAAGTAAATATTTCGATGCCCGTAACAAAATTGAATATTATCCACCATAGATAAACTTGAAAGCATCTACCACGCAGTGTAAAAAGTAATTTGCAAGGAAGTAGGAAGACGAAAAATAGCTGATCCTACTAGATGTCAATGTCTGGCTGACCGCTAAAATAGCAATTTCTGATTGATTAGGGTAGTATTTGTAAGGGAACAATACATAAATAAGGTATTTAGATATCACCATTTCAAAATTAAGGTTTGAAGTTTTAAATTTCAAAAATCAGGTTTTCATTAAAATTTATTTATAATTTAATTAATAAATTATATATTTAATTAATAAATATATAAAGGTCACAGATCTATGCAATTTGGTCACAATTCAAAAATTTTAAGGTCACAATTCAAAAATTTTATAGGTCACGATTTGTTCATCGGTCACAAATTAAAAATTTAAAAGTCACAATTGTTAATCGGTCACGAATCACAAAATTTATAAGTCACACAACTTATTTTATGGTCACAGAACATCAAATTATAGGTCACATATTACTTTTATTGGTCACAAATTAATAAATTTGTAAGTCACAAATTATTTTTAGGTTACAAAATCAAATTTTTTATATGTGTTAACTATTTTACGGTCACAATTCAAAAATATTACAGGTCACAGTTTGTTCATCGGTCACAAATTAAAATTTTAAAAGTTACAATCAACCAAATAATTGGTCACAAACACCCACAACACCGACACCACCACCACCGCCGCCCACCACCACCACCACCACCACCACCACCACCACTCCAACAACCAAAACCAATGCCTCACTACAATCACCACCACCGCCGCCGCCCACCACCACCACCGCAACCACCACCCAACAAAAAAATTCCCAAATCCACAACCATTACCTCATCCGCACAATTATCCCAACCTGTATCTACAAATCACCACTACCAGCTCTACCATCTTCTTCACCTCTACCACGCCCATGACACCACAAACCACCGCCGCCAACACCAACACCACACAATATCGCCGCCGCCAACACCAACACCATACAATATCCCCGCCGCCCACCCTAACCCCAACCCCAACCCACCACCACCCATCCAGAACCACCTCCTCACCAAAACACACAACCACCGCACCACTCCAAAACAACAGGACCTCACCACCACCTCCACGCCAAAACACAAAGAACCACCGCACCACGCCAAAACACACAGACCACCGCAACCTCATCCAAACCGAAAAAAAAAACCTTCCAGATCGGAACCACCGCACCCAAGCCCCATCACCGCACACCACCACCCCCTGCGCCCGTCGAGGGGCCCACCATTACCACCTCAGCAGTCTCGGTCGCAGCCGCAGCCGCATCCAACCAATTTCAACCTCCTTCGCCTGATTTTCATCAGAACCACCCCTTTGCTCAACCATTTTCGCCTGATTTTCATCAGCACCTCGCCTGATCTCCGACATTGACGACGGTGGCGAGAAGAAGAGAGAGAGGCGATAGAGAGAGAGAAAGAGGCGAGAGATGAGAGTGAAGGAGAGGTGTGATAAATGATTTTTTGAATTTTAGGGTTTGGATAATTGTAATTTAGATATAAATTAATTAATATTTAATATTTAAAATGAAATACCTGATTTTTGTATAAATAAACTCCAAACCTGATTTTTGAATTGAAAATTTTAAAACCAGGGCTAGTTGTAATTTCCTCTATTTGTAATCGTGATGACTTGTACAGATAACTTTAGCAACTTCTTTGAAGTTCCACTACACGGTTTAGGGCATAGGCTATTGGGCTTTCCAATCTTAAAATACATTAAGGACGACCTTTAAGCCATTGGGCTTTCCAATCTCAAAATACATTTAATGGGGGAAGAATTATCACCCAACTAATAATCCTAAAGTATCCATTTCAACAAATGAATATGCCAAAAATACCTCTCATAGCTAAGTACAATTTAGACACCCTCCTGGGAAGAGATCTCCATGGGATAGCAATAGCTTCCTGCAAGGAAAAAAAGGAAATACAACTTCAACCACAAATAGAAAACAGAAATATCATAATTCAGAAGTGTGCATGTGGGTGTTTTGTGCATCTGAAAGCTAGTTTTGAATTTTATGTGATCAAGTACGCATTACTAGTGAATTCCTGTCTTCGATTTTCTTAAAACTAGTTTCTAAAGGAGACAAAAGGCAATGATGCAAAATTATAACTGACGTCTGATTAATCACAAGTCTACAACAATTCATATCCACCCTCTCAACATCAAAGTTCAAAAGCTTTACTTTCAGATTTAATGCATCAGGAGTTCAGGACATGGGACGGGCAGGCAGAGACTATAAACTCCACTTCTGTCTCCACCCTCTCCCTCATCACAACTAATCATCTTCTGCCGTCTTACTTGCATACTTTTTATAGAAATGAATACACTTCTAATTTTCATGGTATTCACATATGATCAACGTGAAAATACAATAAATATCAGAGAAGAATGATTTCAGCGATTTCTGTGGTCCCGGAGCACCAACAAATAGTTCTTCATGGTTCTAGTACGAATCTAAGGTCTTAAGTAATTCGTTTTAAGTATTTGGACACCATGATCTATCCAATAATAAAATCGATTATCCCAGCAATTTTCTTAATTCCGTGGAGGTAGAACTTAAATCGTGTCTACTTTTAAATTGGCATAAAATGAATTCTTAATGATATGGAAAATGTAACTAACTTCATCTTATCTTATTAGACTATGTATTGTTAATATACGGTAAGAGTTGAAGTTGAATAAAGTTTAAGAGATATAAATCAAGATGAAATTTCTTCTCTAAAATCATATCATATTCATATAAAATCGGAGTCAAATACAAGTTCCCCCAGGCCCCCGCCAAAATCTATTATTTTTAATCTGAATAAGCTTGAATTTTATGAATGAAAATGTTACATAAATGTTATGTAGTCAAAGAATTTCAACACTTTTTTGGCACCAATTCCTCCCATCTGTAGACAATAATTAATAGTCTTATAATGGGACTGGTCAGATCTCATCTTTAAAAAAGGCAGTTGCAGCAACCAATAGGGGAAATTGTGCAAGTTTCAGCCTGGGCCAATCCAACCCATTACGAGTATAACTAAGACAATGAGAACACAATAAATTTGAAACCTGTAAATCCAAGAAAAGAAACTGAGATTTTTTCTTTCATTTTTTTGGGGAGTAGTTCCGTCAAAATTAGTTGACCTAACGCTCTCTTGAACAAAATTCCAGTGAATCATGGCACAGCTGTTTGACTTTAAAGCAGAAGAAATACATTCACAAGTAAATAACGCAAAGTCATGGAAGAGATAAAATTTTCTAACTGAGCACTGTCATTTCATACCGCAAAACTCAAGTATTCTAAAAGGCACTCCACCATTTCCTCTTCTTCTTTCTGCATGGAGCTGGGGAGAGAAAAAGGTCAAAAAGCTGTTCAAACTCTATAATATCAATTTTAAATGCACAATCAGCAATTAACTGAAACGATGAAAGTTGAATCCTAAGAAAACCATTCCAAAATCATATATAGGCAGTTCATTAACGGAACAAAATCTGGGGCAGGACAAAATGTGGTCAAATAAAACAAAAGGTCTAGCGGATACATATATAAAACTTCAAACATTGAATACAACCTTGGAGTAAAGGTATTTCTGCAAGTCAACAAATTTTTCACCACTGGAGTCTCTGAGATTCACTATATAAAATGCGATACGTTTTGATGCTTTGCGACACCTACCATTGATTAATTTCTGCAGCAGAAGCATTTACAAGAAAAACTGAAAGGAAGCCTTCAAAGATAACTGTCTAAAGAAATACACAAGTGACGATGTGCATGAGGTATGTCATATATGAAATGTAGATTCGTTTGCAAAGTAATCACATAAAATTCGAATGTTAAGTATGTAAGAAAGAGTGGTAGTACTTTTGTTGAAAACGAGCAACAACTGACAACTACGACATCACACTTCTCAAAGAAATTAACACTGAAGCTTGACAAATCACCTGCAACAACAATTTACTCTTCTCAGCATTTCAATATTAGTTCCTATCCTAACATTTAGAATCAACATGAAGCATTATTCCAATGGATGGCAATGGTTATAAAGGATAAACAATAGCATGACTCACTCCAATATCCATCAAGTAATCATGTTGTGAACTAAACACCCAAGATGGATAATCAAATGTAACTAGGAGTGCATGACAGAAGTTAGGAAATACACCTATTAAATAGAATTTAAACAAAATCATGCACAAATTTAAGCAGCACGTTTCCCTTATTGAACGTTAAGAACTTGTAAAACCAAGGAAGATCCATTCAACTGCTCTCTACTTACCAGAATATTCTTATCCTTATCCTTCTCCTTTCAATAAACAAAACCTAGATTAACACTAAGAAAACAAAACTGCTAGCAAAATGCACAAGAATGAAATATAAGCATGCTCCTGCTTGTGCCCTGGCATAAATTCATACAAGCCGGTGTGGCGCTTGAACATACCGATAGCTACACTCTTACTTGAGTAGACAATATGAAACTTGGAGTGAGAAATATGACTTAATAAGATAAGCCAGACATTCTCAAAAGGCATGCACAAAATTTCTTCCCTACTTTTAAATTTGTTTTCACTCATTAGTCAGCTAATAGCTATTCAAACATAAGATAGCAGATAAGTTAGACCAGCAGCCAACCTTTCTGACTATAGGATTGAAATCTTTCAAGGAATCACAACAAAGCTGTAGAATTTAATGGGATTGAATGTAAAAATGATGAACAATGAAATGTATATCGTGAGTTCTAATTTACAATGGAAGAATATGAAAAGCTTATATGGAAAGATGAGCAACGGTTGCCTATGTTCTCTGCTAGTGTTGACCTACTGTACAATACAAGAATTAGGTAGAAAGTTGAGTGGCTACTCTGAATATTTGCTGCTCCTTTTTGACCTGAAATGGGCCTATGATGACTGACCTTTCTGAGGCCTGATGCTACACTGATCTGATGCCTTCCTAATATAGCCAATGATGAACATAAGGTCTGAGGCTATAATATTTAATTAGTTCCTTCAACACTCCCCCTCAAGTTGGGTTCGAATAAGTTAATTGATCCCAACTTGTCAAGAATGTTAAGGTGACTAGTTTTGTCAAGTGACTTTGTAAAGATGTCCGCCAATTGTTCTTTGCTTCTTACAAATGGGGTTTCTATTTCTCCCGACTGTACTTTTTCTCTGACGAAATGACAGTCGACTTCGATGTGTTTTGTCCTCTCATGAAAGACTGGATTGGATGCAATGTGTCGCGCAGCTTGATTGTCGCAGTACATTTGCATAGTTCCTATGTGCTCTGTCTTCATGTCTCTAAGTAGTTGCTTGATCCAAACGAGCTCACTTGCTGTGGATGCCATGGCACGATACTCTGCTTCTGCACTTGACCTTGCTACAACATTTTGTTTTTTGCTTTTCCAAGTGACCAAGTTGCCACCTACAAAGGTACAGAAGCCTGTGGTTGATTTTCTATCGCAGCTCCCGGCCCAATCTGCATCAGAAAAACCAATTACAGTATTAGAATTATTTCTTCGCATCCAAATTCCTTGACCTGGAGTGCCTTTAAGATATCTTAGTATCCTATCAATAGCACTCAAGTGGCTGGTACGTGGAGCATGCATAAATTGACTTACAACACTTACTGCAAATGCAATATCAGGTCTGGTAACCGTAAGATAGATTAGTTTTCCTACCAACCTTTGATATTGTCCTATGTCAGGTAGTAAGTCACCATTTTCTGGTCCAAGTTTAACATTGGTTTCCATTGGGGTACCGGCTGGTTTAACTCTTAGTTTACCAGTCTCTTTTAACAAGTCAATGACATATTTTCTTTGGGACAGAAAAAGACCTTTGCTGGAGTGGGCTATTTCTATTCCAAGAAAATATGAAAGTTTTTCAAGGTCCTTGATATCAAATTCGTCTTTCAAGTGTTGTTTGACCTTTTTAATTTCTTCATTATCATTCCCAGTGATGATAATATTGTCAACATAGACAAGAATAATAGTAATGGAATTTTGTAAGTGTTTGACAAACATAGATGAATCAGCGGTGCTTTTGACAAAATCATTTTTCAAAAGGGAAGAACTTAGTTTAGCATACCATGCTCTTGGGGATTGTTTTAGACCGTAGATAGACCTTTTTAGCTTACAGACTAGTGATGAAACCGAACTATTTTTATGGCCTGGGGGAAGAGTCATGTAGACTTCTTCTTCCAGAGTACCTTGAAGAAAAGCATTTTTAACATCCATTTGAAACAGATTCCATCCTACGTTGGTGGCAACGGATAATAAAATTCTAACGGTGCTCATTTTTGCTACTGGTGCAAATGTTTCTTGGTAGTCAATGCCGTAGGTTTGGGTAAAACCTTTGGCAACTAACCTAACATTATATCTTTCAATCGTGCCATCGCTATTTTATTTGATTTTATAAACCCATCTACAGCCTACAGGCTTTTTGCCCCTTGGTAAGTAGACAATATCCAACGTGTCATTTTTTTCTAAAGCTTGAAGTTCTTCTTTCATAGCATTACGCCAGATAGGATCCTTGGTGGATTCATTAAAGTTGGTTGGTTCGGCTTGTTTGGATATGTTACCCAAATAGGCCCGATACTCAGGAGAAATTTTTTTATAGGAAATAAATTTTTGAATAGGATACATTACCTGATGGGATACATCACCCTTTTGAGTTGGATACATCACCTGATGGGATACATAATCCCTTAATCTGGCAGGAGGTCTCATTTGTCGAGTGGATCTTCTCAAGCCAATTTCTTCTTGAACTGTTTCCTCTGTTTCCTCATTTGGCTCATTCTCCTCGTCTTCTTCTCCCCCTGAAGAAATTGCACCTATTTCACCAGTTTGTTCATCCTCCTCATGCTCAACCTGTCCTTGATTTGTTTCTTTGGAGATGAAAAAATTATTTGGTGATAACATGAAGGTTTCACTTTGTGTATTTTCTTGTTCATGTGATTGATAGTAAGGTTTGTTTTCGAAAAAGGAAACGTCTGTTGAGAAGTAAAGTTTATGAGTTTTGGGATCATAACACTTATATCCCTTTTTCGAAAGAATACCCTAAGAAAATAGTTTTAACAGAATTTTTATCTAATTTGTCATGTCTTTTTATGTGTGCAAAATATGTACAACCGAAAACTCATATGTGATCAAAATCAATTTTTCGACCCTTCAGAATTTCTAAGGGACTCATGTTTTTCAGCCTTGCATTGGGCAATCTATTTATAAGGTAAGTAGTCGTTAGCACGGCATCAGACCAATAGGATTTTGGAACGTTACTTTGGAAGAGGAGAGATCTAGTAACTTCAAGTAAATGACAGTTTTTCCTTTCGGAGACTCCGTTCTATTCAGGTGTGTTAATACATGTAGTTTGATGTAAAATCCCTTTCGATTTGAAGAGTTCCAAAAAAATTTTATTTACATATTCTGTCCCATTATCAGATCTAAAAATCTTGATTTTTGCATCATATTGATTTTCAACAAAATTTAAAAAGTCTTGGAAACATGAGAAAACTTCATATTTTCCTTTTAAAAGGTAAATCCAGGTAGTACGAGATCAATCATCGATAAATGTAACAAAATACTTAAAGTGGTTATAAGAATCCACAGGAGCCGGGCCCCACACATCAGAATGAATTAAGTCAAAACATTTTTCCGATACATGAGTAGATAAGGAAAATGGTAACTTAGTTTGTTTCGAAAACTTACAAATATCGCAATTACTAGAGTTAAGACTACAACAAAATAGTTTGTTTAAAACTTGATCAGTTGGATGGCCAAATCTCCAATGCAGCAATTTGTCATAATAGGTAGGACTGACCGACACATGACATCTATTGGGAATTTCTTCAAGATAATAAAGTCCATTTTTTAAAAAACCCTCACCAATCTTTTTCCCTGATTCTCAATCCTGAAAGGTCACTTTGTCTGGTGAGAATATAATATTACAATTTAAATCTTGAGTTATTTTACTAACAGATAATAGATTTGAATTAAAACCAGACAAATATAAAATATTTTTCACGATTTTGGAAAGAAAACTGGCTGAACCAAAACCCCAAATTTCAGCTTTATTCCCATTTGCTACGATAACATGTTGAGGTTTTTTAATTTGGGTGACATTTTGTATTTTATTTTTGTCCCATGTCATATGATCAGTAGCACCCGAGTCAATAATCCATTTACTCGTATTTTGACAGAAATTAGCAATTCTAGAAATACTTAAATCATTTAAATTGGGTTCAGAATGTACAAAACCTGACGTTTGTTGCTGTAACAAACCGTTCAGTTGGGCCAGTAGCTGAGTTAATTGGGCTGTAGATGTTCCAGAGGGCCCAACTTCTTCATTTAAATTAGGTTGGGCCGATTCTTGTCCGAATCCAACGGCCCCAAGTGCTGCAGGTCCATTCTTAGGCCCAATTCTAGATCCATCCCCTTCATTAGGGGTCATTTCGACCTCTCTGTGCGTGCCTCCAAACCCTCCAAATCGCCTTTCCCTTCTTGCACCATTCCAATTTCCTCTCTCTCCCTTGCTTCGAGCCGGCCGGAGATGAGGATGAAGGATCCAGCAGCCTTCTTAGTTGTGCCCTGCACGTTTGCAGTGGTCGCACCAGTCGGCTGTAGAGTTCCCCTTCGTTCTGGCCGCGTCTCTGAAATTTGGGGTTGGATAATGGATTTTGAAGGCTCGATGTTCTTAGAATTTTCGGATTGTTGTGGGTTCATGAGTGTTCTTCGAGATTCCTCTTGCTCGATTGTTGCTACTATATCATCAAAACTTGGCATTTCGGCTGAGAGAAGAATTTGGGATCTGACTGTCTCATAACTTGCATCGAGTGCTCCCAGATAAGTGAAAATTAAATCATGCTCGTTTCTTTTCTGAATCTCGATTGGGTCTGTTGTTGGTGGGAGGTATGTGTTGAGTTCCTCCCACTTTGAGACTAATTCTATCACCAATTGCATGTTGCTTTGATTGCTTTGTTTGATTTTCGTAATCTCTTGTTTGAAACTGAAAATATGGGCGAAGTTCTTCTGTTGGCCATATAATTTTTTGGCTTTGTCCCATACTTCTTTTGACGAGTTGTAATATATGAACATGTTGGAAATGTGTGGCTCCATGGTGTTTAGTAGCCACGACATGACCATGTGGTCTGTGGTTTGCCATTCTTCAGTTTTGGCTATTTCTTCTGCCTCTGTTGGTCTCTGTGGGTCTATGGGTTTGGGTTTTTCTTTGATGCCTGAGACGAACTGCAACTTGCCTTTGCCACTGAGACCGATCGTCACTGATCTGGACCAGGGTATATAGTTTCTGTTGCCATTGAGTACAATGCTTGTGATCTTGGTGTTGTCTGTGTGTTGGGACATGGTTTGAATGTGGAAAACTTTCTTGGCTTTGTTGGCTCTTTGATTCTACAAGCTTAAATCCCGCTCTGATACCATGTACAATTTAATAGGATTGAATGTAAAAATGATGAACAATGAAATATATATCATGAGTTCTAATTTACAATGGAAGAATATGGGAAGCTTATATGGAAAGATAAGCAACGGTTGCATATGTTCTCTGCTAGTGTTGACCTACTGTACAATACAAGAATTAGGTAGAAAGTTGAGTAGCTACTCTGAATATTTGCTGCTCCTTTTTGACCTGAAATGGGCCTATGATGACTGATCTTTCTGAGGCCTAATGCTACACTGATCTGATGCCTTCCAAATATAGCCAATGATGAACATAATGTCTAAGGCTATAATATTTAATTAGTTCCTTCAACAAAAGCTCGGTAAGAGATTACCCAGCATACACATTGTCATCGCAAGGAATCAAAAAATTGGCTGCCAATAATTCCTCAATCACTACACGATCATCAATCAACGTCACACTACCCACTCCTAGCACGATATTATTGCAGAACTACAACATAAAAATAATAATCTAATATATAGCTATATATAATAATTTCCCAACCTTAACAAACACCCATACATATACTTTGAGCAGTGTCCATATAGACATACAAACGATTATCAAGGAAACCAGTAACAACTTAGAAATGGGTGTTTTAATAAAAGTGAAACAGCAAGCAGCCCCTTTGGCATACAATTCATTGAACATCACAGTCAAAGTAGAAGCCATAGGTGGTGAGGCTCGAATGACCTTGCTAAAAGCCCACTTTTTTAGCCCAGAAGGAAAATTCTCGCTTTTGAAAGTCATACTAATGGTCATGGACGGACCCACATGGGGTCATGTGGGGTCAAGTGATCCCATAAAATGTTTTGGTTTTTTTCCCCCTCCAATAAATACATAGTTATTTTGAGCCCTTCACGACCAGATACAATTTTTCTCAAAAATATATTATGTGAAAAACCTTGTAATTGTCCTTTTACGGCCTCTTTTGACGCACTCATTACGGGATGTCAAATAAAGTCGAAACATTGCATTCTTAATATCAGTTTGAATTTCTCACGACCTAGTTTCTTACTATGGCGTACGAAATGGTCAATCGTAGAAAAAGCTACGATGCATCAAAGTAGGTTGTTCTAAATTAGTATTTTGAAAATTTCGATAATTTGCTAATTTTAAAAATTCGCAGACAGTCGTACGCTAACCGAATCTACAAATCACCTACGTCGTCTAAAAGCTTGTTTCGAGAATTACATCATAATCATATCAAATGGTCTAAACGGATATCAAAAATAGTTAAACATGTGTCAAATGTACGTATCAAAAAGATACGTCTAAATCGTCTTTTCTTTTTAAAAAAATTAATTATTTCATTATCATTTATTATTTTTGTACAATAAAATTTTCGATACAATTTCCATAATTTTATTAGAAAATTTTACATGGAATATGACATAGAAATTTTAGGATCATTATAGATTAAATGTAATTTGAGTTACTTTCGAATTAAATTTGAATTTTATTTCAATTCATTTACTTCCTATATTCAATTTAATTTACCCCCCGCCCGCTTAGCATTTGCCAACGAGATGGTAAACAAAACTATACAAGTAGCAAAATCCATTTGACAATAATGTAATTATAAGACCTTTTAAAAGTATCAAAACGAGTATTAACTTATTTTCATTAATAATATGTTGTTTTTTAAAAATTGCATTTAATTTTTGACCTGCAAAAAGTCTGGATCTGCTAATGGTTGTCTAAAAGATGGTTAGTTTGACATTATTTTAAAATCTCATATTGGTCTTTCCAACAAGAAACAAAATTTGAGGAAGATTCATACTCAAATCAATACTAATAAGGGTCCGTTTGATAGTAAGGGTGGAAAATAGGTGGAAAGAAAATGTTTTATAGGGGAAATATTTTCCTAGAAATTGTTTTCCAGGGAATTGTTAATTAAGTGTGTTTGATTGGTATAATTTTCCACCCGGAAAATTTTTAAATTTTGTGTTCGTTTGGCTTTATTTTAAATGGAAATTGTCCATTAAAGTGATAATTTTTTTCACAATTTGTTATAAAATTTGTTTCCATTGCTAAAAAGTTAAAAAAAAAACGAAAAAAAAAAAATTGTTTCCTAAAAAATCATTTTTTTATCAAAGTTTAGTATTCGTTTGACTTTGGTTTACATCAAAATTATCCATGAAAGTGAAATTTTTTTTTACACTTGGTAATGAAATTTGTTTTCATTGCCAAAAAAAAAAAAAAAAAAAAAGGGACAGAACTGGGAATTAATTTTCCCACATAAAAGCTAAGAAAGTCTTTTCCTCCCACGCATGGCAAATGGCGCGTAGATGGAAATAAAAAGTCAGATTTTCAATGCCAACTTTTTGTCATCAA
The DNA here is from genome assembly GCA_035079005.1 of Fraxinus americana. NCBI lineage: Eukaryota > Viridiplantae > Streptophyta > Magnoliopsida > Lamiales > Oleaceae > Fraxinus > Fraxinus americana. Next base: position 49,748,837 of record CM068706.1, on the reverse strand, counting down.
ACACCACTAAATATGGAATCTTGAAAAATATTTTCTTTTTCCCATCATTTTCCATGCTATCAAACATGGCCTAATAGTATTTTTAAAATTCTATCACACTAATTGAGGTAATAATATTGACCAAACTATTATTATACAATTCATAGAAGCTAATTGAGGCACTTAATTTGCTGCAGCCCCTCTTATAATGCATTGTTACATAAAACCTGAGCAGCCTTCTTCTCTGGTGGTACTTGATGGGATCCTATTCAAATCTAAGCAAACCAAAAAAATGCTGAAAATACATAATTCCAACCGAGCAGTTCCCTTGAAGTACTAACGTGGGTGATCTCGACAATCACGTCCAGTTTTCGCATTTCTTGAACTGTTCAAATTTATTATTTTGAAGTCATATGTTATAGTGTTGCATCCACATCAAGCGCGCTTGAACTTGTATTGGCTTCTTGAAGTACGTATAATTTGGCCTCAAATAAAGAACGAACAAATAAATATCTCAGAATTGAAAAGCAGCAGTGTTTTTTCAGTTATTAAGACCAAAGCTAAAATCACATTCTTAAGATGCTTACTTTCTTTTGCAGATGAAGGTTCTCTTCTTGCAGGTCCCGCTGCTGCATTTAAGAACACAAATATATCTCGTTTCAGGCGTTTTATACTAATTCGAGCATGTAAATATGGATAATTCTTTCATTATTGAAAGAGGTGATTCTGGTGCGTATGTCATGTACTTTTCTCCATCAGTCTGCCTGTTGTGTTCGACTCATTCTAAGGATTTTAATGGAACATGTGGACTTATACATGAAATATTGTGCATTAAATTAAAGTCTATTAATTTTGGTTAAACACGTTTAAAGTGATCTAATAAGGATTCGATATTTTGGATTTTGAAGTATCTAATTAAAGTATGGGCATTTATGTGTAGAGACTAGGTTTGTTCCTAATTTCATGATGGCCCGAATTAGGTTAATGCGTCGTTAGTATATATATATACAGTTATGGTCCCGGATCAATTGTTTATTCTGTTCTGACTCCCATCATCAGAGAAAAGTAAAAAACTACGTGTTGATCTGAAAGATTAAAACCGCAGGATTCATCTATTACGGTAATCATGTTTGATTTAGATAGTTTCAATTTACAAATTCTCGATGATCCAACATGAACGATGAATATGACGGTAACGAATTTTCCCAACACGCTGCACACATGACAATTTAACATTTTATGTCAGAAATAAAAATGCACATAGATCATTTTGTGACATTTTTATTTTCTTATCTCATTTTTTTTTTTGTGGAAATATATAGAATTGGTGCAGTGTGTCCTATACAAGGATCAAGTTAAGAACCTCACCTTTCTCTTCAGATAACTGATTTGTTCTGCAATGGTGCGCCTCTATGAATTCACATAATACGTATTGTCAGATCAGCAATTCAACATCACAACAATTGTTTCTTATTCTAAATGGAAACATGTTCAAATTAGTTACCTTCTTAGAGCGAACGCGCTCAACCCCTATTCTTAGTTGGCGTTCTAATTGTTTCAAGTCTTTCATGCCTAGCGCCGACAGATTTTCTCCGGCTAAATGCCTACAAAATAGAATCAAAAAGTCGACATAAATGGAAATTGTCATACTGCACTGTTGGTTGAGAATTGCATAGAATACACACATATCTCTTGCTTCCAAATCTTGGACTGTTTTCTTTAAGTCATCAATCTCATTTCTCCAAACCTGTAAAGAAGCGAAAATTTTTACTTCTTGGCAATTTATACTTTGCAAGGCACGAGAAAGAGTTACTTTAGTGGCATGTCTCGTATGCTTGACTGCACAACATTGGACTAGATCATTGCAGAAAGGTGCAAGCCAGTACAATATACCAAACATGGACTAAACGTCCTTAACTAGTAGATACCTCCATGGTTCTTATGCCTTGATCATCTGATTTAGGTAATTCTACTTCATTTTTGTACTTTGCAATTGTCCTCAGCATGCTGCAAACCATAAACCATATGACACAAATTGCATGACTTTATACAGATAATCGTGCACAAATTGATAAACGTGTCCCCTCTACAGATCCAGTTCAAGTTTTTTGCTAGACATTGATGAAAATTTTGCGCCTGTAAAGCCTTTGAACGAAAAAATGTATGTGGTTTACATGTGAAGAAGCACATTGAAGACTAAATTTAAATAAGTAAATGTGTCCATCTCTAATGATTTGATCTTTTAGACAAAGTAGTTCGACTCGGTATTGGAATAAGCACGAGCTCTTAGTAAAAGTCTCGGCTATCTTGCCTCTTCCAAATTAATTAAAGTTTTGGTATATGTCTGGCTTTTGATAAAAAATAAGGAATATGAATTGTACATGAGAGAGCGTATTGAAGGTTAAATTTACATAAATAAATGCATCAATTTCTCTAACGACTCAAGCTTTTAGACTATACCGTTCGACGCTCACTCTCTCACACATAAGGTGTGCATCGTGGTCAAGTTCGACTGGACGCCAGACTTCCATGTCTATTGAAGACAATTGAAAATGAATGAGACAACTTACTCATGACTGGAAAATTGGAAAACCTTTCCAGAGGGAGAAAAAATCAGAAGAGCAACCTCAGCATCACAGAGTACTGATAATTCAAAAGCTTTCTTCAGCAATCCACTTCTTCTCTTTGAGAATGTAACTTGTCTGCTTGAGGGATTCTCAATTCTTTTCAGTTCTACTTTTCCTCTCCCCATGTGGAAAATTTTTCCCTCCTGGGAAAACTATTTTCCTCTCCAGAAGAGCTTCAAAATATAGAAAAAAAAATAAACAAAAGAAAAGGCAAAAGCAAAGCATGTTCAAAATACTCTTGAAGGGGTAACCTATATATAACAAGGCCATGCATGTTATGTAAAGATAATCTCATGGTGTAATCCACCAAGAATGAGACCTTGACAACAATTTAGATAAATACTTTATGAAATGACACGGCTTTCGAGTTCTAGTTGTTTATTATTAATATTTTTTTCTGGTTATTAATCAAGTTTTGATTAAATTGGGTTTTTAGTTAAAGTAATTTGACCTTATTATTAGGGTAAATAAGGTTTTAGAAATTTCTTAGCCCGTGTTTGTTGGGGATTAAAATTAGATTTTTAGTAGATTTTGATAGAAGTTGATAAAATATGTATTTGAAAAGTTCTGGGTCTCATAAAATGTATGGTTAAAATTAATTGTTGACTTCGACTTTGATTAAAATCTGAATTTTAATTTTCATCAAACATGGACTTAATGTCATTTAACCCTGGTTTGGTGGCCATTTTCTTAGAAAAATAATATTTTTAATAGTTAATTTTCGGAGAATGTGTTATTATAAAAATGAGAAAAGCTTTGAATTTACGTATAAAATATTTTATTGTGTGAATATGTGATTGATAATGAGTATATAGAAAAAAAGAATTTTGAAAGAATGAGAGATAAACAACGCTTATTTATGAAAGTTACGTGCCTTTCGTGGTGTGCAAAGGGACTTATGCTAAATATTAACAAAAATAAATCATTTTTTTCTCTTCTAACTTATTAAACTGTTATTGTAATATCCACCATCATATATTAGTTTTTGAAATAGCATATCATTCTGTTGTGTTTAAGAAGAAGAAATTATTGTCTTTTGACTTGCCAAGGTATATAAATTATACATTTTCTCACCATAAGTGTGTTAATGTACCAAAGAATTTTGGTGGGCCTATGGCCTTTCTTCAGTCCTCTAGTGGGGTTGAGGAACACTCGGGCTTTCTTGGTGGCTAAATTTCAGCGATGTCCTAAGGAGGTGAGAGAGAGAGAACTGGATGCTGGATGTTGATGCTGTGAGAGAAATGAATAGAATTATGCATGGAGCAAGGGGCTCGGAGGCGGAAGCCCTTGTCACTATGGTAGATGGGGTGCTTCACAAGGGAGAGGCGAGGGATGGCAGAGCGATCGAGTAGAGTAGGAAGAGGGGTTGGCAGTCCCTAGAGATTGGTGTGTTGAAACTATTAAGACTTGGAAGTTGGGAGTTCATCTTAAAATATCAACATTTTTAAGAGTAATACTCAAATTACTAACAAGTTACAAGTTGATCGATATTTTCATATTTATTCGACGTGAAATTTATCCCTTGACATGCTCATAGTGGCTCGTTTGAGCAAATCAATCTTAAAATCCATGTGTTCTTTTTTTTAAATCTTAATCGGATCGCTCGTTGTAGTTTAATGAGTTTTGATACCATATTAAGATTTGAAGGTCTATCTTAAAATGTCAACATTTTTAAGGGAAGTAGCTTAATCTATTATATGTTAGTCTATATTTTCATCTTTATTCGATATGGGATGTATCCCTTACCGTATTGAGAATTTGGACACTGCTCTTTTTCAATGAATTCTTCGCACACTTTTTCATTGATGATTGGTATAGGTTATATACAATGTTTACAATTCTATTTGAAGTAAATACACCAGTGTTATGGCTACAATCTATAATCTTTCTTCAGTTACACAACTGAACTGGCAGCCATGATTTTAGCCTAGAGATCATTTCATTTTTCTTGTACTTAATTTGTGCAATCTTCCTTAATAGAAGCTAACCACTAACGCAACTATCATAGATTCATAGGGGGGTCGGGGGTTGGTGGGAGTAGGGGCTATGGTGAGGACAGAGGTGGGTCTGGTGGTGCTAGAATCTCAACGCTGGTGCCAGGGGGTTATTCGGTATAGTGTGGAGCCTTACGGTAAAGTTGGTTCGAGTATAAGGCTACTTAGACGGTCGTTTATGGCTCCATACTTGACAAGGCTCAAAATTTCCGAAAATTACATATTTATACCTTTAAGTTTTCTTTTTATTAATTAATAATTTGATCGTCCAACTTTTTTTTCATTTATTTTTTTCTTGAAAATCTAATAGACTTTTAGATTGTTAGCTACCATCAAACCAACAAAGCAAAAATATAAAAATACATCGTGTTTTTAGGTTACAACTTACACTCTAATCATATTTTTTTCTTTTGATAAATTTAATTCACCTGCAAAATTTCAACTCTAATAAATAATAAATAAATAAATAAAGAAAGATTAAACTTCCATATCGAGAGTGAGAGACCATAGCATTATCGATGATTCTTGAAAGTACGAGATCCTTTGTCGATTACACAGACTACTTCTCTGTTGAAGATGACAATGATGTAAGCAATTGGTGATGAATTGATGATAGCTGGTGATAAGCATCAACATTTCTATCTGAAATTACCGATAAATTTTTTTTTTCCATCGTATTACTTTTAATAATGTCGTCGTCAATCCTCGACATAACTTTTTCATTGATTAGTTGTTATATTTAAATTTTTATTATCATCTTTTAAAAGGTCCCATAAAATGTTTTGTCTATGGACCTTAAATTATTTGAGTCTGTCTATGCTTGTGGGAATGATAGAATTTTACCATGTCCGAAGGCCTTCAAGTAGGCTTTGCAAAAAAGCAATTCTCATTAGGTGGTTCAAAGCCTAAAGTATAATTGTTGCTTTGCTCTAAACGGGGTTGTCGTGTCTGAAATTATGTCACTGATGCACCATGTTTGGTGCATGTCTTACAATGGCAATAGAATAGCTCGTACTTTAATTTTGATAGCTTATGTAATGAAGTCTCAGCCCAATATGTTAGATTATATTTCGCGCTTTGTTTCGTCCACCGTTGATAGCAATATTGACAAATTCGTTGTTCTTCTTAGGGCTGGGCAAAATGTCCGAACCGAAACCCGAACCGAACCGAGCGGGTTTTTTAAATGAAATACTCGAACGGGTATCCGAATCGAAAATCGAATAGTTTGGTTCGATTCGGTTCTCGGTTCTAGACCCATAACCGAATAAGAACCGAATTTTTTTTTATATTGGATAAATCAATTTCTTTTATTTTTTCTAAATTAATTAATAATTTTTTTTATTAAATATTATTAGTTGAACAATTTAGAGTTTATTTATATTTGTTAGTTGTGTTTTTTTCAATTTTTTCTTGTATAGTCTTTTAGTAGTTAGTATGAAAAGTCAAGCAACTGATTATTACATTAAATAGTTGGTAAGTATTATCAATACTTTAAAATATTTTATCTTTATTACTTCTAATTTATATTTCATTTTTATGTAGACTTGAATATTTGAAGCAAATAAATTATTGATATGAATTATCGAAATTTTATTAGTAATATTTACTTTTTCGTATTTATATTTGACAACTTATTATTTATATATTATTAAATTAGATTACGTTAATTTGTAAAAGTTAAGATTGAACTTTGTATTTATATCTACTTTTTGTTATTAATATTTGTATCTACTTTCAGGTGTATTTATGTAGTATTATTTTAAATTTAAAAAATTTAATTATAGTACGGAATCGAACGGAACGGAACCGAACCCGAACGGTTCCAAAATTATATTTGGAACCGACGATTCCATTTACTAAATACCCTAAAATTTCTAGAACCGAAGAAAATCGAACCTAATCGAACCGATCCGCGCCCACCCTTAATTCTTCTACTTTTGAAAAATACTAGCAAATGTGGGGTCCGCTTGATCAGACTGAATAAATTTAGAGATGCCCATCTTTTCAATGGACATAGTGGAAACGGATTCATTTTAGTTTGTTTTCATTTGAAAGGCGTAATTAGGTTAAGAACTTGTTTGGGAAGAATTTTTGGGGAAATAATTGATTTTTGAATAGTGATATGATGGAAAATATATGGTTGAAAAAGAAAAAAAATTATTGATGTGATGGAAAATATCAAATCAAAAAAAATAATATTAAATATTCAATCTAACCGTAATAATGCCCGTTTGACACACATTCTTTCAAAATTCATTTTCAATCATACGTTCTTCAATAAAATAATATTTTTCATCACATCAATAACTTTTCCTTACTTTTTAACCACATATTTTTCGTCATATCATTATTTAAGAGCATGTTTGCTCATGATTAAAATCCAATTTTAATTGAAAATATGACCGTTGTTGGGTCCCACTCGTCTAATAAAAGTCAATAGTAACGACTAATTTTTCAATTTTAATCCAATTTTAATCTCTACCGAACACGCCTTAAAATACATTATTTTCTCAATAATATTCATCAAACACCCCCTAAAATTGGTCTTCATCATTATCTTTACCGCCTTAAATGAATGGTTGAGTTTGTCAAGATTATATTTTGAGTAGTTTCACGTTATCATCAACGTGATCGAAACTTTTAAGAGATAATAATGTTCATTGGACAGAGACAATGACGGGGATAGAGGTGACGGAGTGATGTAGCAAACAGTGATTGGGTGTTGTGTTGTTGTTTATTTCAAACTGTCCAATAATGTATTGACACGAGTCTCCATTGTCAATGAACTCATTATTGAACCTATTATTGTAGCAAGATTGTTTAAGATAATAGATACAATTATTCTAGTTGTACATTCTCGAGTTACATTGTAGACGTTAATACGTTATTCCCTCTATGTAGATGAAATTTTTGGCTATTGATTGAAAAAAGATTGTTAAAATTAATGTACAAAAAGTTATGGCTTCACACAATATTAATCTTAATATCAAATTTAATGTACATGTAACAAAACTGAGATACATAGTATACAAGCATGTTCTCGCATGATGTTTATTTATTATAGTGACAATGCAGTATATGCCTTTTACCCAAGTAAATATAATTAATAAATAATGGATATGACTTGCTTGGAACTTGGAAGCGTCAAAATTCAATTGGTGTAAGCCCCCGGCCCATTAAAATTAAAATCAGTTTTTCTCACTCTCCTTATCAACCACATATTCTTAATAAAAGAGTTATGTTATTCATCCCCAATGGGGTTACAAACACAGTTTAAGTGATTCTAAATAATATGTTAAATGAAATGTGAAATTAAATAATTTATTCAATTTCATCTATCATTTAATGTCATATTAACGTCACATAAACTGCTTTTGTAACTCTAGTGGGGATGAATAACATTACTCTTAATAAAAAAATATTACACGTAAACCTAAATTCTTTATTTTTAACCACATATTTTAAAAAAATATTATTCCAAAAATTATAATCTCAAATAATGGGAACCAAACGAGAGCTTAATTTGACAAAGATTTTGATTTAAAAAAATAGTAAATTTCATAAAATTAGGGAATATGCTGTAAAAAAGGTGAATCTTATAAAATATATGATTAATTAAAATTTGGCCAATTAAAAAATGATATATTTTATTAAAAATTCTTCACGCAATAGATAGATTTCGCCACAAAAGATTAAATTTTGGAATTTAGACGGGTATCAAAATTCCTTGACTAATCACATATCCCTTTGGCCATGCCACTTTCAAGAGGACTTCGACACGTATTGATAATAGAAAAATCAAAGGTCATGCTGGATTTCGACACGTATTTGGATAAAACTGATTGACTGATTGATGGGGATTGGGCATGATGGGTTCCAACAAAACTGAAAAAATCATGAACCCATTTTGAATGAACAGGAAAATTGAATAGGGAGGGTGGCAATCTATTGACTTCACTTTTTTTATCTTAGTCAAATTGTGTGCATCATTTTGAGACCCCTCAAATGTGATGGGAACAATGTTGTCGAGTAATAATACAATTTGTCAATTTCTTTGCTTGTTTATCGGTTCAATGAATGACCGTATCGTTTTTATTTGAGCTCTATTTTTTCGAAAAAAAATAGATTTTCTAATAATTGTTTTTTAAATAATGTACGGTTAAAAAATATAAAAATGTTTTAAATTTACGTATAAAATTATTTTATTGAAAAAATTTGTAGTTGAAAATGAATTTGAAGAAAAAATATTTTTTTAAAAGATCATGGACTTATTAATATTTAGAATAGAATTTGATGTGAACTTTTTGTGGCAAGATTTGATAAAATGTCAACATTCTTGTTTCATTATCGGCACAATTTAGGGTAATTATATTCACGCTACAGTTTTTATTTCTTTCATCACATTTTAATTGCATTCGAGGTTTGTTTAATTCATTTATTTTTCATGAAAAATGTTATTTTCAACCAAAGTTTCTATCTTTTTGGTGTTTGATTGAAATTTTTTCCATAAAAAATATTTTCCGACTTTTGCTCATGTGACCATATTTTATTCAGAAAATATGGAAAATATATTTTTAGGGAGCGGTAGATTTTTATTTTCCGAGCAATTCACTTTTTTTTCTCTTTCATCTATCCACCAATAAAAAACAAACAATTATAATATTTTTTTTAGGTTAAAAATTAAACAAATCAAACACATTTAATTAATAGTTTCCATACAAATAAGTTCTAGGCAAATCAATTGCTTATAATTTATTTTCTTTCCATATCTCAAAGTTTTTAATGTTTGCTCATTACAGTACTTATATTTATCATCGAACTTTCCATTAGTTGGGAAGCACACATAAGTCACAGGTTCGAGTCTTAACAGTAGCCCTCAATACAGTCGTCATTACTAACAAGTTGATATCGAAGATAATTGTTGGCATCTTCTAATGTGTGTATACTTGTATGTGTAGTTTCTCTTTCTTTATCAAGCATGAATTAGAATTTTAATTTGCATATTGAATAGATGCACTTACTGATGCTTGATTTCTGGACCAATTTAGAATTTATCGTGAGACAAGATAAAATTAATCATCAGAGTTAACTTTGAAAAAAATAGAAAAAACTTTAAAATTCAAAAGTGTTAATCATTATTAGCATAAAGATGACGACAACCGTAGTTAGTGCCGAAATGTGTTGTCGATACGTATGAGTGGTTTTTCTTCATCTATCAATTGGGCATTAAAATTTTAATTCCACAACTAGGTAGACACATTCTTGTGCCTGACTTCCAATAACATTTGGTATTTACGAGAGACGTGTCGTAGCTTAATCAATCGAGATAAGTTTAAAGAAAAAAATAGGAGTCCCAACTAGTACGAGGAGCTTTTAAAATTCAAATCCTACTCCAATTTTTATTCTCTTTTGCTGGACAAGACATTAGTGGTCAAGTGTAGTATCCTCGTGCCCAGGCAGGTACACTGATTATGTTGGAGAAAGTTTGTGCTTTTGTCTATTAATAATATGATTTTTGATTAAACCTCTTTAGTTAAAAGTTTAATTTTTAATAAATTTTGATAAAAAATGATAAAATATATGGTTAAACTTAATTTTTCATTTTAACTATAAATTTTATCAAGTTTTTTTTGTATACATAAATCAAACGGGGCTAAAACTAAAAATATTGCTTTTGTACAACAATAAAGACTAAGCCCTTGTTTGGCCCCCATTATTTGAGATTTTTGGTAGTTGAAAATTTTTGAAATAGTGATTGATGGGAAAATGTATGGTAGAAAAGTAATGAAAAGTTTTAGATTTGTGTGTAATATTATTTTATTTGATGAATGTGTGGTTGTAATGAAAATAGAGAAAAATTTAATGTAATGTAATTTAAATTGATGGGGGCCAAACAGGGGCTAAAGATAACAGTTACATTCAAAGGCTCTAATAGTTATTATTTTTAAAATTATGTGACAAATGTTGGTGTAATTTCCTCTGTATGTTAATAACCCTTATGGGAAAATTAAGCAAACCAATACCTTTAAATTTTATATTTCAAAAATAAGATGTGAAACTTTACCTTTCAGAAATCAGGTGTTAATAAGATTGGATTAAAATTAATATATTTATAAATTAGGTTTTGGCCCAGTTTTCGTTTGAGATTACTTTCTCATTTGGAAACAATATATAACTCCTACACATAAAAATAAAAAGGAAATTACAGTCTCACTGGTTTCTAAGATACAATTTTCATAAATCCAGAATCAACTTTAATAATACATAAATCGAGTTTTAATTAATGATTTTAAATTAATTTTTATTTAAATCAATCCTACAAATTTCAAACGCTAATTATTTCATTTTCTCACCTCTCTCTCTTTCTCTCGTGGACCCATTTTCTCTCCTCTCTCTCTATCCCCGCCGCTGCCGCCACCCCGAGGCACCGCCTCTATCTATTATCACACCTCACACTCTCTCCGTCGCGAAGACTCTTCTTTCTCTTTGTCGCGAAGCCACCGCTGAGTTAGCCTTTTCTAGCAGCAGCGATTTTGGTGATATGTGTGGTTGTGGTTGGATCTGGTGTAAGGTGGTAGTGTGCGTTGATGGCGGGCTGCGTTGATGGTGGCGGTGGCGGTGTGGGCTGTGCTGGTGTGCGAGGTGGTGGTGGTGACTGTAATAGCGCCGGCATAGTGGTCTGTGAGATCTGCGAGAAGCGAAGTAGATCTATGAGAGGAGACGGTGGTTGTTCTGCGGTTGTGTGCAATGGTTTTATTGGTGGCGGCGGTGGCGATTCGGTGGGAGGATGCGGTGGTGTTTTTTTGCGATGTGTTGATTTGTTTGAGGTGCTGTTGCATCGGGAGGTGGTGGTGGTTTTGGCGGTGACAGTGACAGTGGTGTTGCTGAAGGGAATGATGAGATGGTGGTCACAAGTTGGTGGTGGTCACATATTATTTGGTCGTTTGTGACGATTAAATTGGTTAATGTGTGACCAATAAACAATGTGTGACCTAAAAATTATTAATTTGATACCAATAATTTGATAAAATGTGACCTAAATATAATTTGTGATTAATTAATTTGATGTTTTGTGACCATAAAATAAGTTGTGTGACTTATAAATTTTGTGATTTATGATCGATGAATAAATTGTGATTTTTAAAATTTTAATTTGTAATCGATGAACAAAATGTGATTTATAAAAATTTTGAATTGTGACCAAATTGCATAGATCTGTAACCTTAATATATTTAATTAATTAATTAAATCATAAATAATTTTTAATAAAACCCTGATTTTTGAAATTGAAAACTTCTATTCTTAATTTTGAAATGATGTATACTAAAAACGTTGTTTATGTATTTTTCCCAAAAAAAAAACACATTTCACAACTAACAAACTCTCCAACCCAAATTTTTTTCCAAAAATTGAAAACTAGAGATTATATCCCACCCATGGAACCACTCACTTTACACATCCCCTATCCCTCCTAGAAAATTTTCAAATTGAAAACCGAAGATTACACTGAATCCCAACCCCACCCATCCGATTTCCATCCCCATAAAATTTCTAGAAATTGAAAACTGAAGATTACACCTCTTTCACACAGAGCCACCACACCCCACACATCCCTAAAAAATTTCAAAAAACCACGGCAACATGAAAATCATCCCAAGCTGTTGCGTTGTGATGCCGGAGATGACGCCGTCGCTCTGAGATCTTCAAACACTGGGATAACATTGCCGCTCGCTTTGTCTATGTTTGTGTTTGTGTTTCAATGTGGTAAACGGGGTAACTGTTTAACAAATAAGTTGGTCATGTCCGTATCGTGTCGTTGTTTCATCGACAATGTGCACGACGTCACTTTCGGTGGTGGTTCAGTGTTTTAAAAGAAAAAGAAGGGAGAAGGGAGAAAGGAAAATAATTAGGGATTAGGTGGATGGAGATAGATAAGATGGGTATATAGATTAATTTAATCTTAAAATATTATTATTAATATTGAAATGTTGAATTATGATATGATTTTTTGTAAAAATAAACTTTAAATCTGATTTTTGAAATGATGACTTGGCTCCGTGTAATTTCCACTAAATAATATTTTATTGGGCTTAATTCTTTCATTCAGTAGTATCATTGGGTTACCTGCTGGTTATTGGGCCTTACTCTTGAGTCTATTTCTGACCGAAATTAAAGGGAAAACAATCACACTTAGTTTTAGTCCTCAACCCTAGGGCTGGGCAAAATGTCCGAACCGAACCGAACCGAACCGGAACCGAACCGAACCGAATCGAACCGAGCGGGTTTTTTAAAATGAAATACCCGAACGGGTATCCGAATCGAGAACCGAATGGTTTGGTTCTCTGCTCTCGACCAAGAACCGAAGAACCGAATAAGAACCGAACTTTTTTTTTTTATATTGGATAAATTAATTTCTTTTATTTTTTCTAAACAAATTAATAATTTTTTTCTTATTAAATCTTATTAGTTGAACAATTTAGAGTTTATTTATGTTTGTTAGTTGTGTTTTTTTCAATTTTTTCTTATATAGTTTCTTAATAGTTAGTATGGAAAGTCAACCAACTAATAATTACATTAAATAGTTGGTAAGTATTATCAATACTTTAAAATATTTTATATTTGTGACTTCTAATTTATATTTCACTTTTATGTAGATTTGAAGGTTTGAAGCAAATGAATTATTGATATGAATATCGAAGTTTTATTAGTAATATTTACTTTTTGGTATTTGTATTTGACAACTTATTATTTATATGTTATTAAATTAGATTACGTTAATTTGTAAAAGTTAAGATTGAACTTGGTATTTGTATCTACTTTTTGTTATTAATATTGATATCCACTTTAAGGTATATTTATGTAGTATTATTTTAAATGTTAAAAAATTTAATTATAGTATGGAACTGAACGGAACCGAATGGAACCGAACCGAACCGAACCGAACCGAAACCGAATGGTTCCAAAATTATATTTGGAACCGACGGTTCCATTTACTAAATACCCGAAAATTTCTGGAACCGAAAAAAACCGAACCGAACCGAACCGAACCGACCCGCGCCCACCCCTACTCAACCCATTGTCTAATAGTCAGTTGGTTCACAATTTAATTTTCAACTTTTCATTATAGTTGCAAAATGTCCTGTTAAATCACATCAACTCATATATCTCAATTTATGAAGCTATATTTTGTATCTCAATGCCCATGCTTAGAAATTTAAAGCGTTGCACATTTATGCAAGATTTCGCAACGATTTTAATATAAAACTGTATTACTTTTTGTCTTTATACTAATTTGTAATTATATTTTAATGTTGATGGCCATCGAGCTATCTATTACAAAATTTGGACTGGTCGATAGAATATCAACAAAATTCACTTATCTACCTATTCGATTGACGTCAACGTACCATTATTCAAGAATATGTCAAATATAAATATCAATCAAACTCAAAATAAATGACATTGATTAAACTAAACTAAACTAAACTCAAATCTAAACTGCTTTTAAGTAAAGATATAAGGGTTCTTGCAAGGGGAACACTAGACCTCGTAGTACTTTGGCTTGGTTGATAACCAAATGGTCTCATAAGTATGCTATTAATCCCATTTGGTGCACATTTTTTAATCATGAATGCATTTTTATTTTTGATGTGTTGGGGAATATGTGGTTGAAAAAGAAGAAAAAGTTACTGATGTGATGAAAAATATTATTTTATTAAAGAATGTGTGGTTGAAAATGAGTAGAAGAATGTGAATGAAAAAAATAATTTGAACCAAAAAGGGCCTAAATGTTGAAAGTCAACTTGTTATTAGGCGGAAGATTGAGGACCAGTCTTACAATTTTCCCAAATTAATCATGAATGCTGGCCAAAGAAACGCAAAGAATTGAATTCGACCCTTCCGTTAAGGATTTAGGACCCCCGAATCTTTTAACAAAACATTTCTTTCCAAAATTATCCAATTCCAAAAAATTCTCAACCCTCCAATTTCTGAGCCGGGCGTTTCCCTTTTCCCTCTTCGGGAAATTCATGCAAAATTAATCAATCAATTTTCCCCGAAAGAAAAAAAAAAAAAAATCCTCTTTGACTCGTTATTTTTGTTTTCGCCATTCGATTTTGTGTAATCACATCGGGTTGGAATTTTTTTTTTTTTTGGTTTATTTTTATTTTTTTGTGGTAGATTAATATTGATTGTTAATGGATGAATGTGTTGTAGGTGGTGGATTATTGATCGATTATATGACGAGCCAAGGAGGATCATCAAGGAAAAGCATGTCGTTGACCAGCTCAACGTCGCAGGTAAGAAGGAAATCCGCCGCTGAGAATGGAGGCGGCGGAGGAGCTGGCGATTCCTCCTCATCTCACCGCAAGTCTATTTCTACTTCTCGGTCTATGTAAGTTATGTAGATAGAAGGCGAAGCTATGCGCATATATGTTATGAATATGATAAGATAGTTTTGTAAATTACATTTTGCATAATGTGGTTGAAGGTTTTGGCTTTATAAGATTATTGGATATCAGTATTCAAGGAGAACACTTTATCTATATTATGTTTTTGACAAGCACATACTGATGAAGTTGGTTTCATAAATTAAATAACGTTAATCATAATATGTGGTGGGTTCAGTCATAATAACCAAAAGGCTAAACTGTTTTTAAGTATCTTAGTTTCATGAACAGAATTGAATTTTTTGTGTTTAGCCTGTTCCCTTAGGGCAAAAGCTTCTCACAGTATATAGCATTGACTGCAAGCCAACTTTTACTAATCCATAAGGATGAATGAAACTTTTCAAAATTCTTACTTAACACTATATAGACATCTGCGCAATTAATTGCTGAATCAACACCATCAGATGACTAGATTATACAGTTGCATTTTTCATTGAGGGTGCCTGAATGTTTAAGAAGCACCCTGACACTCAATATCAGCACATTTGGTATTGCTATTTAGATTACCTAACGTTTGGAACAGGGGACTTGCGGGCGAGCGGACAGTGAAGCGATTGCGGCTGTCAAAAGCCTTGACAGTTCCTGAAACTACAAGTATTAATGAAGCTTGTCGTCGGATGGCTGCTCGTAGAGTTGATGCCTTATTGCTGACTGATTCAAATGCATTACTGTGTGGAATCCTGACAGATAAGGTATGACTTCTATTACACATTTGGTAAATCTGAAGCAATTAAAAGTCTAGATCTTTCTCTTACTCTTGTTTATCTATTTTATTTTTCTTTTCCTTTTTGATTGAAGGATATCGCTACAAGAGTTATTGCTCGTGAGGTTAATCTTGAAGAAACGCCTGTTTCCAAAGTCATGACAAGAAATCCGGTTTTTGTGCTTTCTGACACTCTTGCTGTGGATGCCTTGCAAAAGATGGTTCAAGGTTAGCTTCCTTTCTCGTAATATGTTTTTACATTTTAATACTCTCTTATGAATCTTGCTCTAGATCTTACTTTTAAAAATGATATTCCTGTATGCAGGAAAATTTAGACATTTACCTGTTGTTGACAACGGGGAGGTTATTGCTTTACTTGATATAGCAAAATGTTTGTATGATGCTATTGCTCGTATGGAGAGGGCAGCTGAGAAGGGAAAGGCCATTGCTGCTGCTGTGGAAGGTGTTGAGAAACACTGGGGTACATCTGTTTCGGGTTGGTGTCTAATGTTTACTTACAATGTTCCTTTCCACATTTGCCTTTTTACATGCTACCCATCCAGTTTATCATTCTTATGTTAATTTACAAGTCATTTTATGTGATACAAGTTATGATTGGTTTATATGTAGGTCCTAATACATTCGTTGAAACACTACGAGAGAGAATGTTTAAGCCCTCTTTATCTACAATAATTTCTGACAATTCAAAGTAGGTAATATTTTCCCATTTAGTTTTAGCATTTGTGAGGTTTATCTTTCTTCCATCAATAAATAATTACAATGACAATCAGTGTCACTTTTATAATCTTATTACTCTTATCGTGATTTTGCCAGGATTGTTACAGTTGCTCCAAGTGATACTGTTCTAGTGGCTGCACAAAAGATGCTTGAATTTCGAACAAGCTCAGCCATTGTAACAGTAGAAAACAAGCCTAGGGGAATTTTAACGTGAGTCTCCCCTCATGTTGGAGTTTATTTGCATCAGAAGGAAAAATCATACAAATTGTGGTATTTTTTCTTTTGTGTGATGTTGATAATAGAATGGTTGCACATTGTAAATCTATTTCAGCTCAAAGGATATGTTGATGCGAGTCATAGCTCAAGATCTTCCACCTGAGTCCACTTTGGTGGAGAAGGTAACCATTTCTCCCTTCACAGCAGGGCAGTTATTTGTAGCCGAATTTTTACATCCTTGTTCTTTTGGAGCTATGCATCTTTTCATGCTTTAAATGCAAGCATTTCATTGAATTTTCTTCAAGTGTAGATGACTTCTATGTTATTTTTTTATCCATATGACTGGAAGAGTAGTTTGAGCATGGCACTATTTTGCCTTCATTACGGTTCTGCAGGTGATGACCCCAAATCCAGAATGTGCGACAGTTGATACACCTATTGTTGATGCTCTTCATACCATGCATGATGGGAAATTTTTACACCTTCCAGTCGTTGACAGAGGTACACACACCTCCATAACAATGCTGGAAGCTCATGATAGACGTTCTACCATTTTATTTTTATATTGGCGTTATCTATAAATTAATTATCACCTATGAAAATGATCAGATGGAATGGTTGTTGCTGTTGTTGACGTGCTTCATATAACTCATGCTGCAGTAGCTACAGTAAGTTAATTTAAGTCTTTTGGGGCCAAAATAATACTTGAAGGGTTCACATCTGTTTAATTTGCAAGTATTATGCATCAAAATATGTTAATTGAGTGAATCACAAGTATTTGTGGTTTAATGTTCTGACCTTCTGTACTTTACTAGGTTGGAAATACTGCTGGAGTCAATAGTGAGGCTGCAAATACTATGATGCAAAGGTTCTGGGATTCTGCCATGGACCTAACTCCTGACAATGAGGAAGAGACAAGAAGGTTATAGGCTTTACCGTCTGTTTTTAATATTGTTCTCAATTCCTCGATACTTTTCTAACATGTATCGATGATTTCCCAGTGAAAATTCCTTAAAGATGGCTTCTGAAGGAGCAGAAACAGGTCGATCTCTTTCATATTCTATGTCTAGTGCTCCCAATACTTTTGCTTTCAAGATTCAAGACAAAAAGGGAAGAATGCATCGCTTTAATTGTGGTATGTTATCTTCTTCTAACGCGAACTGATCTTCTGACTAATTAATCTTTAACGCATTGCGTGTGAGTCACGGTTACTGCAAAAATATGAGGTCGGTTTACCGATCAATTGACATGTTGCAAATTAGCACAGACATCCTTTCCTGATAATCTGAGTTGTGGACTTCGCTTTAGCTGTTGCTTATTTTATTCCTGTCATTTGTAAAATTACGTGCCCTAGTACTGCAAAGTAATAATTATCTGGAGAAGGAAATTAACCAAGTAGAAATGTTAACCACATATCATGCTGAAGCAGTACAGTTAAAGTGACCTTCTAGTGTATTTTGACACTGTTTTGACTTCTATCATCTTCATTTTTATATAAAAGAAATAATTTTTCATGGTCAGACAATTTACTGCTGTTTCTGAAATCAGATACACAAAATTTGACGGATGTCGTAACTGCCATTCTTCAGAGAGTAGGGGACGACATTGATCGTAACAACCTTCCACTGATTCTGGTATGCTGTGGTGTTGCTGTTTACTCTCTTATTTTGTTTTTTCCTTGCCAACTTTTATGCTTATGGATTATCACTCTCCTGCAGTACGAAGATGAAGACCATGACAAGGTAGTAGTTGCATCAGATAGTGATCTTCAAGCAGCTGTAGACCATGCGAAGCAAGCTGGTTGGAAGGTATTGATATTGCCTTCCATCTCCTTTTTTTTCCTTCCTTTTGGAACATAATTTGAACAGTTTCTCCCCGAGTAATTGAATACCTGTGCAGTTGGAGATTCATAGTTGAACGTCCTGTTACTTTCCATTGTCTACCCCCTCTGTATGCATGTGTAAAATAAATTACTAATGATATCGGTAATTCACCTGAACAGGGATTGAGATTGCATTTAGATTATTCAGGGACCCCTCGTCTTCTGAGGGGTTCAAATTCTGGAAGTCTTGAATATGCTCAAGCAGATGCATGGGCTTCTGCATATAGTGCTGTGGCAGCCGGGGCTGCGCTAGTTGCCGGTTTAGGTGTATTAGCATTCTTGAGGCGAGCTGGGAATTAATTATTTACGAGTAATTTATAACTAATTTCACTTTGCATGAAAGTAGACTTACCATGCAAGTTTCTGAATCTTGAAGGCCCGGTTGAATTGACTGGTGATCAGGTTATAACATTGGTTTTGTAGATCTACATATATACAGCGAAGGTAAATTTCTGGGTCTGCTCTGTTAAGGTTTGGAGTTGTGCCTCCGTCAAGTCTTAATTTTCATCACACGTGTTGTGTTACGACTGGAATATGAAGTCATTTTCGATGTACATATTGTATTTGCAGGAAGTTCCCCTAATAAAAGAATGCAATTGTATACCCATTTTATATTATTCTGTTTTTTCATTATCAGTTCAGAAGAATGATAGACGGAAGTCCTTTGGTGCACTTGTTCTCATGGCATTATATTTTTCTTCCTTGTTTCTTGATGATAGATTTTATTGTCTTCCTATTCATCATTTGTACAGTAAATGAACATAACTGAGCTCGATTAGACAGGTATTTGCAAGTATATTGTCTGGAATTGTCGTGATTTTGTTAGCCGTTTATACGCCAATCAATTTCTGGACTTGGGATTGCAATTCAACAGAGTTTTATTGAGTTAGTGGATTCACAATATTTGAAGGCTCTTCACTTTTATTTATTTTTGTAGAGCTTAAACAAGAGTGGGGAGTGGTTTATTTCTAATTGTGTAAACCTTCTTTGATAATGTTACCGCCTCCATCTTACATGGAGCCTAGGCATCAAAGCAAGGGGACTCAAAAAAATGCATCAGGACTTCCAAAATGTAGCAAGGCGTGAGAACTCCTCGTATATAATGTAAGGATGAAGAGCAACATACATCGGACTTCTTGCATGTAACGGACAACAAACCAAAACAAAGGACAAGTCCTAAAGTCTAACCAAAATTATTAATTGTGTAATACGAATGATTATGAGGAAGAAGAAATCTTATACAAAAACTTATCAATTACTTTTCCAAACTAACATGCTATAAACTCAGCCTAAATTTGAAAATTTTTATTAGGATAATTCTTCAGTACAGAATGAGTGCCAACGATACAAAAAGTAAAAGAAAGGCAAAAATGGAAATAACTAGCGTCGACAGCAGGGTTCGAACCTGCGCGGGCGAAGCCCAACAGATTTCAAGTCTGTCTCCTTAACCACTCGGACATATCGACACTTGCAATATGGCGTCTCAGTTTATTATATAAGTAAAATATATCTTTTAGTTAAATATACGAGTTTTTTTTTTAGGCAGCTTGAAGATTTGTGGAGGTGAAGGAACAAGATGAATGGGTCAAAGGTATTTTGGTTATTTTTCTTTTTTGGGCTCCTTAAGTTATTTTTATCTTTCTTTTTTCTGTTAGTTTAATGAAAGCTAAGGGTAAAGTCATCATTTTACGTTATCGTAACAGCCAAATTGGAGGGATTCCATCTAAAGGGACTAACTCTGACTATTTTCTGAAAGGTTGGGGATGATGGTGTTAATAAAATTAGTTTGGGGAATGTGTCAGAATCTCGAAAGGTTGGCTTATAGAATGCGATTTTGCTGCTAAGGAAGCGAGATTCTGGGAATTTTTTTAAACAGATATGCCTTCGGGATTGAGTGGTCACCTTCTCCATTACTACTTCCCCTCAATCTCCATTCCCAAACCAAGCTCCACCAATGGCAGCAAGGCAACTGCTCCCACTTTTAGCAGTTGTAAAATTCTACAGAATTCTAATAAAAATAATTTAGCGAATTCAAAATCCCTTTTTGGGTCCAACAACATTATCTCTATAGCCATTGTATTGGCCCTCACTACTCCACTACCCACATTAGCCATCCCATCTCCCAATTCTCAAAATTTTTCACTTCCTTCCACTCCATTTTCACAGGCCAAGAACTTGCCTACTGGGTTGGATAATGGGTATTTCTCTATTTCCTATTATCTGTTTGTTTGTGGTTTCATTCAATTCTTGATTATTTAGATTAGGTTGTGATATTTTCAGTTCTTATACTGGTTTTGGTGTATTTTGCCTTATGAATTGCTGTTATTGCTTGAAACTCAAAGGGCATTTAGCAGAATTCATTTGTCTTCATTGTTGGGATAGCTAAATTTGTATTCTGCCTTTTATTTTATTTTTTTATGTTGAAGACAAGATCTAAACGAATGTTTATTGCCCTTCTCGAACATCTTTTAAGTGAGTGAATCATTTCTCAATTCTAATTCTGAAGTCCCGAAAATGCTACCAAATGCAGCCATAACTTTTCACTAGATTATTATTTTGAAATGATTCATATTGTCCTTGCTAATTATAAGATTGTTTTGGGTAAAAGATGTTGGAATTTGGTTTAAAAGAGATGAAACTGTTTATGTATAAAACCTTGGAAAAATGTGAAAAGCTTTGTGTTCTTCAGCTAAATATTCGGACTTGATCCGATTGTCAAATTATGAAAATAAATAGACCAATTTGTTCTACTCATCAAGTAGATGATCATGGTGTATTTGGAATTTCAAAATCAATCCTGAATGTATGAGAAAATGTGTCCAAAGTTGGAGGAAAAATCAAAATTTTCAGCACCTAATGACAACCCAGCACCAGGCGAGCGACACACTTTTTGCTTTTGGCGCTCGAGCGGCGTATGGGCGACAAGCGAGCATCAGCAAAAGATGCGACCCTTGCTAAAGATTGCTGAGTTTTGAGGCGTGTTTTTCCATCCAGAACCCCTCAACCTCTATATATTGGACCCTTTGAATGTCATAGGTATACCAAATCATATTCTTGAGTCTTGCATTAAAATTCTTGTGAAAACTCTCCAAAACTTTGCATTCGAAATCATTCTTTGTAGAGAGAAAAATCCTTTCAAGTTCGTGGTTGCCTTGTAGTTTGAAGTGCTTCTAATACAAGAAAGTAATTTGTTATATCTTGGGAGACAATTGTCGTACTCTGTTAGAACCAGAGCAAATTTGTCTTAAGGAAAGAGTGTTTTCACTTACTTCGGATAATTTCATCCATTCTTCATCTTCTTCATTTCTACTTTTGATTTATACCAAGTTGTTATTCTATTTAACATCATTCCTGTGTTGCTAAACTTGTCCATATATTATCCACATGCAAAACAAAATTATACCATTTTTTCCCAACAAAAGAAAGCCCTTTGGTAGGGCTTTTGGAGAGCCAAAAGCTATTTATGAGATTAATAAAATGTCTTTGAACATGTTTGGATAACTTTCTAAAAGTACTTAATCTGGTTAGAAAAGATTTTAGAGAAGGTAGTCTCATCAGGAAACTTTACTACAAGAAGTAGAAGTAGAAGTAAAAGCAAGAGTCTTGTCAAATGGGCCGGAAGTATAGAATTTGTTGTGGCCACGCCAGATGACTTATTTTCTTACTGATTATGCTAGTTCTACTTTATTTTTAATCTGCAGCCAGCAATTATTTTGCATAAAAATCAAATTTATTTTAATTATAACTTGTTACATTATCAGTGCTCTTCTATTGCAGAAAAATCAGACCTTGCCCCTCAATAAATCCCGGCTGTGTATCTACTAATCCCAAGTCATCGTCTTTTGCATTTCCGTGGAGCATACCGGAGAATTCTTCAGATAATGCAATTAAGGTTATACGTTCATGAAAATTTTACTTCTTAATTTGTGCTCGTCAACCTTTTGTGAGAATTAAGAGTTACTCCATTTTGATGGCAGAAATTGCAAGATGCAATTCTTAAAACCCAGAAAAATGTCAAGATTCAGCTTGTTGAAGACACACCTAATGGTAAGCATCCTAAATATAATCATTGATATAGGCTCTGTTTGGTACGCATTATTTTTTTAATTCTCATTTTCAACCACACATTCTTTAATAAAATAATATTTTCCATGATATCAATAACTTTTCCTTCATTTTTAACCACACATTTTCCATCAATCTACTATTCAATAATATATTCTTTCAAAATAATGTGTCCCAAACACACTCATAGTGTATATCTAGAAAATGCATGACTAAGAGAATCTTCAAGATATTCTTTAAACATAAGATACTCTCTATTTTAAAGAGTTAACCCTTAAAATTTTGCTCCAAGAAGCTTTTTAAGTACTTTTTTTTTATTGCGCACACCTGGACTAATTCCATGGGGTCCTAAAGTTTACTGACGGGTACTCACCTCAGTGATCATGAGAGGACTCGAACTGATGACTACTGGAGAGCAAACCCAAGACTTGACCAATTGAACATCCCTCAAGGTTGAGGCTCTTTAAATACATTCAAAGTATTTCTTCAATAAAGGAAAATAATATAATAATTTGAAGGAAAGCTAGTGAAAAGTTATGAGAAAAATAATAAATATTTTTTGGGAGTAGTAAAATTAAATATTAAATATAAAGAGCCCGTTGGAGTACTTAAAATTTTTTACCCTCTAAATATACAGATGCTCTCTAAATTGTAAAATATGATCTATAAAAATAGAAAGTCTCTTGAAGATACTCTAATTAATATTGGGGAAAATTGTACAATGGCTTACCTTATTATTTGAGGGGAAGTTAATTCCCAATCTAAAAAATGGAGCAAGTTGGTCCTCAACCATTCAGACAACGAATCCAGTCCAAATCATCGTTAAATTGTCACACGACCCTCCTGAAAACATGGTTCAATTTGAATTTCTAGGCACCATTCCAAGTTGGGAAACAGAACCCAACTTCTTAAAGTTGAACATGTAAGGGCCACGTGACGATTTAATATAGATTTAGATGGAAAAAAAATGAAAAGATTAGAGATTAAACAGTTTCCTTCGTTGGGGACCGATAGTGCAAGTAGAATGAAATGTTAATGACCAATTTGTTCCTTTTAGAGATTGTGGACCAACTTATTAGTCAAAGTTTCAATCAATCGGTCGGTGTGAACTTCCATTTAATTTGTGCCAAACTAGCTGCCAGATGGAAAATGGTTTTGGGGGACTCAAAAGGTCAAGAAGAAAGAATGACGAAGATCGTGAACGAGTTAGGATGGTATGCTCCAAGTTTTGATTCCATGGATTAGACAGAGAGATTTGTACACTGATCTTACTGATACCCAATTGGGGGTTTTATGTTCAATTGACATTCCTTTCTGTAAATTAGTTGTGATGCTTTAATCTAGTTATCTATCACATAGTGAGAGTTTTTCTGCGTATATATGATTTAGATGCTTTTTAAATTAAAACAATTTATTTTGGTTGATAATAAAATTAAGAAAAAATAACAAAATTATATATATTATTGGTTTACAAAAAAATAAATAAGAGAATTAAATGGTTATTATGTCATTTTATTTATGTTTATTTCATAAATAAAAAATATTTGAAGCATTGTGTAACAAAAAATTTTGAGGACCCGTTTGACATGATTTTTGAAAAATTAAAAGGAGCTTTTAAGATTCAAAAGCTGTTTTTGAACTCGTTTACTTAATTTTACTAAAGTGCTTTTTTAATTTAGAAGAGCTTTTAGAATAAATTGATTTAATGTGACTTTCTCTTAAAGCAATTTTGAAATAGGAAATTTTTTAAAAAAAATTATTTTTGAACAAAAATTAAACTTTATTCAAAAGCTCGGAGCAAAAGTGATAATAAAAGCTAGGTCAAATTGGTGCCAATAGTAACTATATAGCCACCCAGGGCCGGCCCTGGCCCAAGGCAAACAAAGCCATTGCCTTGGGCCTCAGATTTTAAGGGGCCTCAAAAAAGAGGCCCAAAGTCACCATAATCCATTAAAAAAAAAAAAGGTTTTGTTCTACTCACAGAGAGGAAATCAGGAAGAGGAAGAGGCGCCCTCGAGACTCCAATCAATGAATGAATCATCTTCAATTCTTCATTCTTCAATATTCAAGAGTCGTCCTCCAATTTGTGATCAAGAACAACTTGCACCGAGTTGCCAAGTTAAAGACATATCCGGGTAGTGTAGGTATGAAGGAAGAAGTACATTTATAATCGAAATATGAACAGGGAATTGTGCTTAGTCACATACATATTTAAATAGTTTCTAGCTCTATTTTTAAAGAAATTTCCATAAGGGAAGTTGTTTAATTCCTAAAAAGTGGATTAGTTGAGTTCAATATAATAGTCTGCTTGAAGAATATTAATTTTCCATATATTTGTTCTTTTTCTAAAAAGTGATAGTTTCTGTCAGGTAATCACAGAATTTGAAGAGCAATGGACAAATGGAAAGGTAGAAGGATGAGAAAATGAGGGTCAAGAAAATGGTAATATTCCAACAGAGCATTCTGCTATTGATCTTGATTATTATACTATTGTTGAAGAACTGATGGAGGTAGGACCTGAGAGGCTAAAAGAGGTATGGCAGGAGTTCATAGAAATACTTCTATGTTTTTCTTGCATGATCAATTTAAATTAAGTGGTATTGTGATCCGCATTTTGTTGTCCAAATTTATACTCGTGCTAAGCTTTAGGCTGTACAAAATTATTTCGTATTGATACATGATAAACTCTGCTTTATTGGATTGGGGATTTAGGTAATACCATATTGTAAGGCTATGAACTGGCATTAACAAGTGCCTTTATATTCCAAGCAATGGTTTACAGTACAAAGCATTAATAATGAAATTGCGGTACCCTTCAACAGCGTGCAGAGAGGCTTTTTCTTACAAAGGTCAAGATTTATCATTCTTTCCTTTATCAATACCCTTTTACCAAGGTTTTGTTTAATATTTTTAACTTATGGAACTCTCTTATATGCAGATGAACCTTACTCCATTGTCCAGTCTTTTTTCATCTTTTTAAATGATTATATTGAAGAGTCTCTTAATAATTAATCGCCTAGGGCCTCTTAATCCTCAGGGCCGGCCCTGTAGCCACCTTATATATCCGTTTATCACTTGATAATGTAATTAAAGGAAGAAGGATTGGAAGCAATACAGCTATTCTATATTTCTATTGATTCCGTTTTGAAAAATTGAACACTCTTAATTATAAAATACCTTTGGTAACCAAAATACTTGAACTAAGGGTCCGTTTGATTGTAAGGGTGGAAAATGGGTGGAAAGAAAATGTTTTACAGGGAATTGATTTTCTTAGAAAATGTTTTACTGAGAATTGTAATTAATTGTGTTTGATTGGTATAATTTTTCATGGAAAATGTTGAAAGTTTGGTGTCCATTTGTCTTCGTTTTTTATGGAATTTGTCCATTAAAGTGATAATTTTTTCTACCATTGGGTCTAAAATGTGTTCCAATTGTAAAAAAAAAAAAAAATTGAAAAAAAAATTTACCATACCGAATATTCTTCGTTTGACTTTGTTTTGCATGGAAGTTGTCAATAAAAGTGAAAATTTTTTTTTACCATTGTATCTAGAATTTGTTCTCATTGCAAAAACAAACAAAAAAAAAAAGCTGGAAAATATTTTTTCACCTAATAGGTGAAAAAACATTTTCCACCATTTGTGCATCAAAGGGTTGTACCTAGAAAAAGGGAGGAAAACATTTTCCATGGAAAATTTCGCATATCAAACAGTCAAAAAGTGGAAGTAGGAAAATATTTTCCTACTTCCATGGAAAATTACGTGAATCAAACAGAGCCTAAATGGATTGAGATAAACAAGAAAATGAAATGAGAAATTCCAAAACCTCAATTGATTTCCTGCATATGACAATGTAGCATTTTGGGAGAAAAGGTGATTTGGTGGATGAATTAGCACATTGAGATGGTTTTCTAAATTTGAAGTAAATGAAAAATGGTGTTTGTGTTGAGCAGCCGACTCTATAGCAGAATGCGCTCTATAATTTCTTGATGTTCTGACTATGTTTAAAATTTGCGCACGGATACGCAGTGCATGAGATTTCAGTTTTTACATTCCTTCAACTGTTGAACTGAAATGTGCCATCACCAATCATTCTGAATGTCTCTCAATCACGATTAAAAAACATTAGACGTTGACCGATCATTCCTTGTGTAAAATATGTTACAATAAAAGTCTCTTCAGCCTTAGGTGATACAAATGATGCTTAGAGGGAAGAAAGAACTCCACGTATATGATCAACAAAAGCTTGGGAGGAGGCAGCGGGACGAAAATCAGTGGGCAAAGGAAGTAGATCAAGCGGCTGATGTGGAGAGAAACCCTGAACGACCTCGAAGGGGCTATGATCGGTAGACCTATTAACAGAATTATTGTAAGCAAACTCAGTACTGGGTAACACGAGATCCCAATTCCCTGGTTTATCCCCAACCAAACAACGAAGTAGATTACCTAGACTACGGTTCACACCTTCAATTTAACCATCGGTTTGGAGGTGAAATGCAAAAGAGAACTTAAGTGTCGTCCCAAATAGTTTCCAGAGTGTTTTCCAGAAGTAACTAACAAACTTAACATCACGATCAGACACAATAGTGACCGGAAGCCCATGGAGATGGACAACCTCTTTGAAGAACAACTTAGCTATATAAGACGCATTAGAAGACTTGGAACATGGAATGAAGTGTGTCATCTTAGAGAACCTATCGACTACCACGAAAATGGGGTCATGACCTCGAGCTGTTTTAGTTAACCCGAGAACAGAGTCCATACTAAGGTCTCTCCAAGGAGTATGAGGAATAGGAAGAGGAGTATACATCCCAGTATTTTGACGACGTGCCTTACCCAATTGACACGTACGGCACTGAGAGACAATGCAAGCAACGTCTTTCTTAAGGGACGGCCAATAAAAACTATCCTCGGCTAAGAACTATCCTCGGCTAAGGCGATTGTTTTATCTTGACCGAAATGACCAGCGAGACCCCCTGCATGTAGTTCCAGACTAGGAAATCACGAAGTGAGGTACAAGGAATACATAACTTGGTACCCTTGAAAAGATTACCATTATTAAGCAAGAAAGAAGCATGTTTATGAGAAGGATTGTCTAAAAGGTCCTGAAAGATGATGTCAAAGTCAGAACAACTAGGATAATCGACCTTCAAACGCTCAAATCCGACCACAGTAGTGCTCATGGAATAGAGTACCGTAGTGATACGACTAAGAGCGTCGGCCGCTTTATTTTCAACCCCGGCCCGATGATGGACAAAAGTATATCAAATCCCCTATCCTCCACCAGGACCTGAAACATTTTGGATATGTAATAGGTGCAGGATGCAATGTGAGTACCCCCAGATTTATCTCAACCAAAATCTTCTGTGCATCTTCTGTCTAGAGGCCTTTCTTGCAATACAGAAGTCTGCCACTCCAGCTGGAAGTACTCACAGTTCACCTGGTTGTTTTGCCTTCCACCATCAGAAGCCAGGTATGGCTGCCGCAACTGGGGGTTCTGGAAGTGTGACAGCTTCAGATACCATAATCGCTCAAATTGCACAGAAGGTCCAGTCAGTTTTTGAGGGTCTCAAGAGAGGGCGTGAAGAGGTAATAGCTATGGCGGGGAGTGAGGAGGCTCTACAAAAGAATAACATTGCCCCAGACACAACTGATACTCCCTCAGCTTCCGAGAAGCCAATGAAAAAGAGGCATGTAGATGGACAGAAATGGAACGATGCCAAAGAAGGAAACCCATTGACGGTGCATAATATGGTTGCCCATAAAACTTCTCTGGAAATCTAAAGGCAATTTGGAAGGATATGCCTGAATGTGAAAGAATAACCCGGCTATTAGAGTACCATGTCTGGTATTTTTTTTAGTCTCTCTCACATTTTGGAACTGGAGACTGACAATAGAGTAGACTGATAAGTGATGGAGGCTGTTGAAAACCTTGATAACATGTCTTGAAGGGAGGATTACATAGCACATAATAGTGGCAGGGACAAAAAAAGAAGCTATATTTTGTTTATTAAAACATGCATCGACAATTGTTGAAACTATCTCAATGAAGCTTGTTTCGGCTTGTAAAGTCTGATTTCTCAGCCACATACACATGCATTATTGTGTGGAATCCTTGCTGATAATATTGTACTGTGAAATCATTTATAGCATATAACCATATGCTTCACATGTGAAGGTTGATGGTCATTTCATCAAGATATGTATCAGCCTCCAAACACATTTAGATTCTAATTTGTATAAATTCCGTTGATGTACTTTCAGACTGATCATGGAATTTACTTTAATCTAACTTCAAGAAGAGAAAGGTAGATTATTCTTTTCCTCATAAACTGGACACTTTGCTGAGGCAGGAAAGAATTGCTGATGCATTTGCTGTGTCTGCCATTAGATGGGATTGTGCACTTTCTTGGCCTTCTATTAGCTGGTCGTAAGTTCAGGTACATGAGAAGGGTTGTAATAAGTTGACATGAACTCTATGACTTCGTCAAATCTTATAAGATGAATTAATACACATTTCTGTCAAATCATTGAAAAATGGTGGAAGATGAGGGGGAGAAAAGGAAGACACCTGATTGTTTCTGACAGGTGAAGAAAGAAAACATGAAGTCAAGAATCATTAGGAAGATTGACACAAGACACATGTATAGGTAATCTAGCAAGAATAGCAAGAATTTTGATACTAACCATTAAAAACCTATGGAAAATAAGTATTCTGATTTCAAAACCAAGTTAGCTAATGCATTGAGGCATCATCTCTTTATGTCCTAAAACTCGAAAGTCAAGTCTAATTCTGAAAGTTAAAGGTGTGTGTCATTCAAAGCCTGTTTGTCTACCATTATGGGGAGGAAAATGGAGTAATGAATAGTATTTTTTGAAGAATCTGTGGTTGAAATTTAAAGTAACTTTATTGGTTTATGTGTAGAATATTTTATTGGGTGAATATGTGGTGAAGATTGTTTACTGTAGAAAATAATTTTTTAGATAATGGTAGACAAACAGGGGCTCACTTTAGAAACAGTCCACCGGTGGGTTTCTTTAACTTTCTAGTTTCGAGTGTCTTCTTGGAAATGGAATTTGTTTCTGGGACAACACAAAATGAACTTATCAAAATATGAACACTGAATATTCCATTGAACTGAGATCAATGATAAGCCATTTCAAGAAAGCTTGTCTATTATAAAAGGAGCATATATATAAAGGAACCATGCTACTTGACCGCTTTATTGTGCTTCTAACAGTTATGTTACATATAAAAATTAGACCAAAGTGAATGTTGTTTAAATTTTAATAATCTCACATGCCTTTTTTGGATAGAGTGTGTGATACACCGATATGCAGGTGCAGAGGTGCTTCTTGTACACACACAAAACATATATACATATAAGAGTGAAGCCACAACTTTATCTTAAGTTCCGTTTGATCTGCACAATAAATGTGTTCCAAGCACGAGGACGAGGGCATTTGGTACCTTTTTCATCCTACCTTAGCTGGTTCATTTTCTTTATTCTGAAGCGCCGAAAACAAAGATGCTTGTTACCTGCACTTTTTGCTAACGGTTGAAACAAATGTACACTGCTATCCACCTATTGCTGTCTGTCTATTTGGTTTCAAGTTCTTTATTTCACCACAAGTGATTATGTTGTGAAGAGTTCACATGTATTTCAGTTTCTGGAGATTATGTTCATGAGGAAAACATTGATCAGGATAATCACCTTATGATCCTCATTTGTAGCTACAATATTTTATCCTTAATAACAAAGTTTTCGCGTCTTTTAACATTCGAATTATGTTGTTAATACTTCTAATTAGCTTTATCTTATTGAAATCCTTGAAATTGGAGGTACAGAACATCCTTTGACATCTGATGTATGAAAACAGAATGTTTTAAGATCTATTTTGCCAACCATATGCAGCTAAACTAATTTCTGCAGGTAGAGCATTAAAATTGGACAATGGTGTATGACTTGCATCAGAGGATGAAAGCTGGTCTCATCTGGTGCTAGGATCATACTCACCAGATAATTTCTCTAGCATGAAAAACAAGAGCGGCATTCGGTGATGACAGCTCATGTATTTCGTGGGACGCCTTTGGTGATGACTGATGAAATGTGCGTCGTGTGGATCCCACTCTCATTAACCATGCCATGTGATAAATGAAATTGGTTTGTAATAAAAGTTAGATTATAATGATCTTACATAAGTTTGATATTAATACTATAACATGACTTTTATCATGAAATATAGTTACATAAGTTCGATAAAAAAATACTAAATTACAATTATTTGCTTAAAATGGGAATAAATCGATAAATATCGCGACTTGATTCGAGCAAGAGTATATAATTTAATATCTCGTGTCTCAAAAGGAAATAAATAATTTTAAAAAATCATTAAAATATGAACAGAAAAAGGAAAATCCAATTAATGCAAAGGTTCCGGTAAATCCAACTTACTGACATCAATTGAAATTAACATTGGTTAAAATTTAACCATGGTTAGGGTTTAACTTTAAATTGCCTCAAACAATCCAAAAAATAAAAGTGGCTCTTCAACTGCAAAAAATAGGTGGCATTGTCATATACTCATTCCATCTGCAGTTTCTTTCACAGTTTTCTATCAAACAAATTTTTGGGTTTCCTAAATTTAACAAGAAGAATTTGTTCTGCTAAATTTTTTTGGATCCGGGGTGCCCAAAGAAAGGTGTAAAATCATTATTTCATCATTTTTCTTTTGCAACAAACTCATCAAACGGCGCCTCGATTTTCAGATTACTATCGAAGGAGGTAAATTATATATATCTTGAAGGTTTTCTGTACGTATCTACGTGTATATGTATCTCCATTGCCGTTTGATCATATATACATGTCCATGTATGTATTATTATAGAGCTCAGAATGTTGATTGCATGTTTATTGATGATGTGGGAATTCAGGGTTATAGTCAAATTGCTACATTTGGTGATTTTGCATGTGAATCTTGATCATGTATAAATCTTTATTTTATGGATTTTTTGAATTTTGAATTTACATTCCATTTCAAGTGGGTTGTATATAATTATGCTTTTTCCTTTTCCTTTTAGAGAAAACTTCGCTATCGCTGAGGATTGGAATCTTTTTTGCTCACTCAAAAATATCAGGTGTGGATCACTGGTTATGTTTGAACTATTTGATGGGTGTTTCTGATGTTTTGGTTTCAGTTGCTTGGAACTTCTTTTAAGAATAGAAACTATTGTCGAGCTTCATTTGAAGCATATTTTGAATCAGAATTTTTACTTGCATTGTAGGAAGAGGAAAGAATTAAGTTTCTACTGTAGC
This sequence comes from Fraxinus americana, assembly GCA_035079005.1. Taxonomy (NCBI): domain Eukaryota; kingdom Viridiplantae; phylum Streptophyta; class Magnoliopsida; order Lamiales; family Oleaceae; genus Fraxinus; species Fraxinus americana. The sequence continues at coordinate 49,716,872 of CM068706.1, read as the reverse complement.
TGAAGATTGGATCTTTCATGAAAACTTGAAGGGTTTTTAAATGATGGATACAGGGCATCGATTGGTTATTATTTTATGCAGATACACATATGAGTTCTTGTGAAGGTTGCTGATATCTGTTTGAATTATTTAAAGGATATCGCCTTTTGCTTTCTATTGTGTAAGGGTAGAATATCTATGTGCGTGGTAAAATATCTATGTGTGTGGATATTGCTTTCTGCGGAGTTTTGAAGCCGCTTTGGCATGGAGTTTTAGTGTTCGGTAATTTATTTTGTTGAGTTTTGTTTATGCCTTTAATTGTTCTTATATGATTTCATTAAGATGTTTCTATTTAATGAATCAAAACAGGCAACACATTAAGATTTAAGTCGCAATTTTATAGAACTCAAAAAATTTAGATATCCTGCCTGACAACAATGCTTTTTTTCAGAGCCACATTTCTTTCCGCTGCATTCTCCACATCTTTTGGCTTTTCAGACTTGTATGGAACCAATGCAGAAAGAAACATTCAACTTTTTGGATCTTACCAATTAGGATATCCTTAAAAATTAGTGTCATATTTTTATGGATTATGTTATTGGCTTATAGCTTTTAACGCTTCTGTTATTTTCAGTTACACTCGATAGATTGTGTATCCCATATAATGAATATAGATGGTCTTACAATTTTGATTGCTTCCAAATATAATTGCGGCGCTCAGAAGTTTGGTAATGTAGTTTGTCAGTTGCTGTTTCCATTATGATGTTTGCAAAGCTATTGAGATCAATTGTAATGATAATATGTGTGTATGTGTACATCTATGTGTATCCATTAGCGCATGTGATGTGACTACTTACCTATGCATGCTTTTATGTATTTAATTCCTGACGTGTATTATAGATTTCATTGCCTTCTTGACTTGTATAATTTCCATAAATCATGATATCATTGATTTCTTCTAATCTTGATTCAGGCTTTGGCTAGTTCAGATCCACTTCTTCAAAATGCCCCCATCTAATTAGTCCTTTTTTTTTCCTTCTGTTTGGACCAGAGGTCACGTAGACTTCTCTAGTAGTAAGTTGAATCATCGAGTTTTTTTAAACATGAAAGTCAAATTTTACTTAAAATGATGCACATATCCCGTAAAATTCATGCCTGGATTTTCTTTTTGAAAGAAAAAATTGACAGTTTAATTTCTGCTGGCTTCTGTTATAATAGAATGTGTGTGGAGAAGATAGGTAGCTATATTTCCAACTACACACCAGTTTTAGGGTGCCTTTCCCGTAAGCCCATTCCTGATTACTGGATTGCATACTTTGTCCACTTCTTTTAGCTACTATTTTTCAGTATTTAGATGATAATTGTCAAATCCTTTTAGGTACAGAACATAAATCTTTGAACAAAAGAGACATTCAATTGCATAATTGGAATTGGCATTTAAGTCATTAAAATTATTTGAATACCTGATTGGTGGTTTCATTAACTTTTTGATAGGAAGATGCATTCATTCGCATGTTTTCCTAGCCTTTAAGAGTGGCTTCTTCAGGATTTTGGAGAATTTTTTTCCTGTTTTTACTGTTTCCTTTCGAGTTTAAATTCATTATTTGAGAGATTAGTATGTCCCCATAATATTCATGCTTTATCATTACTTATTGCTAATGTGGATTGATCCTTGGCAATATGCTTTTGCTAAATATGTTTCTTATGTTGAAATTAATTCTTCTGGTTTACTAGGTTTGCGGAGTCAAATACGAGAATATCTAAAATGGAATGTAATAAAGATGAGGCTATTAGATGTAAAGCTATCGCCGAGAAGAAATTAGAAGAGGAGGACATTGCTGAAGCCAAAAAATTTGCTTTGAAGGCAGAAACTCTATTTCCTACACTTGACGAGCTCTCTCAGCTCCTCAAGGTCATTAATTTCTATGATGGCTATGAGAAGAAAATAAATGGAGTAGTAAACTGGTATGGGATTCTTGGTGTCAACCCCTTGGCTGACGTGGACACCTTGCGTAAAGCGCACAAAAGAATGGCTCTGGCTCTTCACCCTGATAAAAACAAGTCCTTCAGGGCCGAAGAAGCATTCAAAATTCTTACTCAAGCACGGAGCGTGCTGTTTGATAAGGACAAAAAACTACAGTATGATCTTAAGCTGAATTTCAGAGTTCACCAGAGGGTTTCAGTTGGATATCCTCCACTTCCAGTGGATAGAAATATGGTTGGGAATTTCACCAGCTGCTCGAGCTCACTGTCTGAAAGGAATATGGAAACTTCTGGCAAGGTTCAGAATATACCAACATGCCCAATGAATCCGGCTACTACCAGGAGTTCACATTACAATCCTCCTCCACTCTGGCCAAGGTATCAGTCAACAGCCAATGGTGGACAACATATTCCCACTCATCAAAAGACTCCAGAAACAGCCACCTGGTCTCAGTTTGTTCCCACTCCACCTCGGCACATGACTCCAGAAGCTGCTGCCAATTTTCTTTATGTTCATGTTCGTAATCATCAAAATCCTACAATTGCCACCAATTTTCAGTCATTTCCCACCCAGCCTATTCCAAGGAACCAGACACCCGCCAGGCATCATCAGCACACTCCTGCCAGCAATTCTGTGTCGATCCCCAGTCCTCCTGCATCAAGACGTGAAACTTTTTGGACGTCATGTAATAAGTGCAAGATACTATATGAGTTCCTGAAGATTTATCTCGACCAAACTCTAATGTGCCCCCACTGTCGAGAGCCCTTTTTGGCGAAAGAGAGGTCTGCTCCCGCTTCTGTAAGCATTTGCAGTTCACGTGTACCTTGGTCCTTCCACCATCAGAAGCCAGTTTCGTCTGCTGGAGCAGGGAATTCCAAAAGTGCGACAGCTTCAGCTACGAGAAACACTGAAACTGCACACAGGGTCCAGTCAGTAGGTGAGAGTCTCAAGAGAGGGCGCAGAGAGGCAGCATCTGTGGCAGGGAGTGAGGAGGCTCTGCAGGATAAAACTGATGCTCCCTCAGCTTCAGAAAATCCAATCAAAAAGAGGCATATAGATGGGCAGAAGGGGATCAGTGTGAAAGAGAGAAACCAAAGTACAGCAGGGAGCAGGGCGGCCCATACTATTTCACTGGGAAATCTAAAGGGCAATTTGGGAGCAGAAAAAGTTACTTCTGCTAGTGAGCGGTACACGAGCACGAAGGAGTTGTCTCAATCTGAACTTCGTATCATGCTGATGAGAAAGGCAAAGAAAGAAATCCTTGAGAAGCTAAACCAGTGGAGCATTGGTGCTGAACTTGAATCTGCAAATGAGAAGGGCATGAAGATGGAAAAGGAGCAGACATCAGCCGTTAATGATTTGAAGATTCATAAAAATAAAGGTGCTTCTTTACTTGGTTCCAGCAAGACAGCCCAGCCTCAGAACTCTTCCATGTGTGATGGCACTGGTGAGTTAAATGAAAATGTTGAAGAAACCGTGTCGATGAGCGTGCCAGATGCAAATTTTTGCAATTTTGACAAGGACAGAGTAGAGGCATCTTTTTCTAAAAACCAAGTTTGGGCTCTATATGACGACGATGATGGCATGCCACGTTACTATGCACTCATCCATGATGTCATGTCTAGAGAGCCATTCAAGATGGAGATTAGTTGGCTGAACTCAAAAAGCACTGCTGAATTTGGCCCCCTCAACTGGGTATCTTCTGGCTTTGCCAAAACTAGCGGTTATTTCAGAGTTGGAAAGCCTGTAGTTAATAAGAATTTGAGTTCTTTCTCGCATCAGGTTAAGTGGAGAAAAGGTGCTAGAGGGGCAATCCAGATTTTTCCAGCAAAAGGAGATGTCTGGGCTTTGTATAGGAACTGGTCCGTGGATTGGAATGAATTCACTGAAGATGACGTGATACATAAATACGACGTCGTGGTGATTGTTGAAGATTACATTGAAGACAATGGTGTCGTTGTCTCTCCTTTGATAAAAGTTGCTGGCTTCACGTCAGTTTTTTGCCAGCATTTGGACCCAATGGAATTCCGTACAATTCCAAGAGAAGAGATGTTTCGATTCTCTCATCAGGTCCCGTCATACGTGCTGACTGGTCTTGAAGCTCAAAATGTTCCAAAAGGTAGCTGGGATCTGGATCCTGCTTCTCTCCCTTTGGAACTTCTTCAACCCGAAACAGAATCCAAGGCACTGACAGATACTGAGAATCCATTGAAATGTAAACAGTTGGATGGAAGCAGTGAGGAAAAGAACGAATCAAGCAGCAAGGTTAACGCAAATACAGAGGATGGTGGAGCTTCTGAAAATGCCAAGCGTGGTTTCGAGAAACCATTTTTGACATATACAAGAAGAGGCAAGAAAATGAAGATGGTCGGAGATACTGATCGTGCTAAGTAGCTCTTGGTGGAGCTTCTAATCTTGTATTTTTTGTCCTAGCATGAGATAGTTCTGAGTTTGATTTTCATAGTTAGAAGACATGCACAGTTATATTATAGCAGACAGATACAAATGTTTTTCTGTAGCTGAAAAATTTGTCTTTGTTATGGACGTTATATTAATATTCAATGAAACAGTTATATTTACATAAGCTCTTTCTCATGGTTGTTAATACGGTTTGCGTGCAAAGGTTACTAAAGATTTGATTTCATTGTATATTTTGACAAATGAAGAGATAGGCGGCTGGAAAGAATTCAAGCCGCCGACTCCAAATTGGTTCTTGGAACTTTAATTAACTCGAGAAGTTTACTTGATTGTTTTATGTTATATGTTCGGTGAAAGGTAAAATTATGTGATTCATTTAATTGTATATTTCATTTAATAACACTTAATGCCACCTAAACTGGTTTTAGTATCAATGATATTTACATTTACTAATTTGCTTGTATAACCCTTGCTACTTAAACAGCAATTCCAAGGTAATATTCTACGTGCCCAACATGTGACTCAGACGGAAAGTAAGGTTTCAATGATGGACATATGAGTATTACGCAAGGAACCTACCGTAAAATAATAGCTTGAAATGTGGAAAAATAGTGCAAAGTAGTTGCTATGAAAAAATTGACACACGATCAAACCAACATCTTTACTAAAATCCATCCTTGAAACTTTAACTCATTAAGCAAATACAGATAACGGAGTATTCCAATTTGAATTACATGGGAAGCAATCAATGGCTGAATCCGTAACTAGTGGGCTTGATGGGGACAAAATCTTGAACAGTTATTTGGACCTACAAAAGTTGCTGTTCAAATATTGTAACTTGGTTATTTATTGAATAAAAATATCGAAATTGGGACTGCTGCAATGTTCTTTCATAGCAGACATATTTGTCTTTCCTTTTGGATGTTTTAAACATTGTACGATAAATCAACAACAGAATCAAGTTTTAAACAAATATCTACAAGCAAAAAATAGTCATCACATTAAAGCCAATATCCATGGATATTTGCAATAAAGTGCATCAGTATTCGAAAAAAGTAAAATGCCGCGCAACATCATCAATCAATGACCTCTCATCACCGGCCACTCAATGCTCAGTCAGCATGAGTTGTTTCAACTGCAAGAAACGAGGGTGAAGCATAGTTAACGTCTACATTTTTAGCATATCAATAAGGTCAATTCAGACTAACACGTCCCCCTCATAAATTGTATGCATCTCAAAAACAGTTTAACAGGGAAAACATTAAACCGGGGAAAAAAAATGCAAAAGAAAAAGGGTAAAAATAAAATAAAGGCAGAATTGGTAATAACATATATGCATTGGAATATTTCCAACAGTGAACCATTCAACATTAGACAATGACTAAATTTTATTGAAGAATCTTCGATATATATGCAAGATATTATGATCTTTTGAAGCTGAATAAAGTTATAAACTAAAAACACCATTCTTGGGACATATGTGACAGATTAATCTAATAAGCATATCATAATGATATGAGAAATCCATGATTCTCCAAACGTCTATCTTACACCAGTACCAACCCTGGAACCTTAGCCACTAGAATAGGAGCACAAGGTCAGAATCATAAATGCACCTTCAACACCATTATTATGACTGCCTTTGCTCCACCATGGTTTCAAACCCTACTTCTAGTCTGAAAAGGCATAACCCACCTTCGTTCTTGCAAACCTTCTCCACTAGTATGAATAACTTCTTTTTCCTTTCTTTCTACGAAAAGGAATCCAAGAATAGTTGTAGCAGTAACATTTTGGAATGGTAAAGGTACCAATCTCTAGAAAGAGCAAATCAACAGACGTGGAGAGATATGCTTCCATAATTAGTATTTGGAAGAACCAAAAAGAATGAAAGAGAGAAAGCCTTTTAAATTCTTTTAGTGAATAACCTAAAAGATATTTTTTGAATGGTGTAGTTAATATCAATGAACATGACAATAATGCAATATCTATGAGGAAACTGAACAAATATTTTGCATAACATAATTAAGCTTAGCTATGGAATTTGACTTTGCTTTTAATAATTATCAAGCCACGTGGCATCACTACCAAAACTGTTTGAGAAAATTAAGGAAAGAAAATAAGTCCACATCATTCCAAATACTACCATTAATACGCGATGTTTGTCATTTAGTAAGTCAATGTCAAGTGTGAAACACAACCTCATGGTTCAACCAGCATCTTTGATTAGAAAGACCCATAAAAGCAGTAACATATATTCGAACATTCCGAAATTAAGATATATGCATAGAAAATAAAGCCAAATAAAAATGCCCGAACTCGATTCACTCAAATTCCAGACCATGGAATCTAATTAGCTATTTGTTCTTTGAATTCATTTTGATCTTTCCAAAGGTGGTTACACTTAATCCACTCAATTCAGTTTTTGCAGCACCATGGAAGCAGTATTCCCTCTTAATACCTGAAATCCATGGACAAACAGAACCTAGTTCCCCCACCCTCATTACCCCAATTTTTTGTCCTACCTGCTGTTATTTTGGGGAAATTTTAAGCTGTGAAGAACACTGAAGAAATTTTGTGAAGGGAAATGAGAAGCTGAAGGGAAGACAGTGAAGTGAAGTGAAGGAATTCAATTCAGTTTATTTTGCCAGCAAAAACAAAGAACCACACTAAACTGTCAGGTTCTTAGTTAAAAACAACCAAATTTTATATTTTAACGAATTATCTGAATTGCCAGCTCTGTACGGTTTGTGCAGGATTTATGTTTTATGACCACTTGACCACTCGTAGTGTTACCTCATTCACAAGCTTGTTTGTTTATAACAAACTACAGACTGTAATCACACTCTTTAAACAGGAGTGTGGATGTGGAGTGTGAATTTCCAAGGATTTATCACTTCCATGCCTAGAAGTGATTGATGCTCACGACATTTGCATCATTAAGTGTTTAACTGAATCATTCACCAGGTGAATGGTATCTTTTATAAATGTAATGATTAATACATAAATTTCTATCTATTTTGTCAAATAGAAGACAAAATTAAAAGTGGGACCAAGCAGGTTAACTATGATACTCCAGGAATGTAATTATTCACTCAAAAATCACGCAAATAGAGAGAAAAGAGGACTTCTTGGAGCATGTCATCGTGTTTGCAGACTAGAGTTTGTTCCTCTAATATTACGTTTTGCAAGACCAACAGATTTGATAACTCAACTGCAAACTACCTCTCTCCTTTATTTTTTCTCCAATTTCTTTGGCCACACTTGCAGAAACCGGCAAGATTCCCAAACTTACAGGATGTGATTCTCTGTGTTTTATGCAATTAATTACATGGTTTGGACTTTGATCTATTGTTTTGTATACTAGGACAGCTGTATAGTAAGATTTGTCATTTATAGCCAACTGCTCTTTGTACAAATATTAGCAGAAAATTACAATGAGACGTCCTGAGATAACAGTCTAATACAACGAGTTCTCCTGTCAAAAATTACAAACAACTCAGTTTTCCACAACATATTCCTTCAATGATTTTTAAGGCTTGTTTTAAGGGAGGAAGTTTAATAGCTAAAATCTCCTCCTAAAAATTAGAAGGAAAAAGAAAAAACTAAAGGATTTCCAGAATTCTCTACATGGAAAACGACTTACTTTAAATGGGATGTATGGGTTAGTTTAATTCTGTCTTCCATATTGATAGCATTCCCCTTAGTTTTAAAGTAAGTGACTCCATTTAGGGAATTTAGAAAATTGATAGATTCCTCTCCTCTTTAGCAACTGGTTTACCACTAAGAAGCTATGATGACAATGAAAATATATAAAAAGTCTTATGCCCTGTAAGTGACTAAAACCCAAATCACTCCATTAATACATCCATGTTTCGCAGCCCAAAACATTTAACGAACACACCTTATATGCGAATAACTACACTTCTCTATTCCCATTAACACATGCTGTCAGCTTTACACAATAACATGAAACAACCTATCAGGAAAAATAGACTTCATAAATTTTGACAAATGAAAATTGTTTTCTTTTGATTAAAATACAACATGGCACGAAAAGATAAGGGAATCGTGGTGAAGAAGCAGAAAAGGAGTAGACATGAGATAGAATTAAAACAAGGAAAATGCTAAATGTACTACATATTTTACTTCATGGTTTACTACATGGCCAAGTGTCGGCCATGTAGTAAACCATGGAGTAACCCATGAAGTACATGTAGCATCATCCTTAAAACAAACCTAGAAGTTCTATATCCGATGATTGCTTACTGATCAAAACAAAAACCCAGAAGGTTCTCTTCTCCATTCCACATTAACAAAACCAAAAGAAAACAAAAGATATTTCGAACTTAACTAATTAACAACAAATAACTAAGAACTATTTTCTTATCATTTTACTTTTAGGGCCACGCTTTCTAGCAAAAGCTATTATCATTAACTTCTCATTAAACACCCTGAGATGACAGAAAAAAGAAATTGTGTTATAGAACTATACTCCCTCCCTTTTCTCTCCCCTCTCTGCATGTATATATTCGAGTCTATTTTTTCCATATGGGTACATTTTCTCTTGCTTTCTCTGTCTGCGTGTATCCCGTATTTCCAATCTACATGCAAAACAACACATGCATGAAGCTAGTCTTCAATAATTCATCACACGGAACCCTTGAAAGAGAAGTAAATTATCTCCAGGCATTAGTCTGGAAAAGGTTTGATGGAATACATCCTAGAATAAATTCTTATCCAAGGACCAAGGTACATGTTCAGATGTTCTGAAACATGATGTACAACACCATCACCAACACCAACGCTAACACCAAATATAGTCCTTAGAATATCAACTTGCATAGCACAATTAAACGAACCACATTTTTATTATAATTACTTAAACCGGAGTCACTCGTAAAGTTTCATTCTTTAAAAGATAAAAAGAAAGAAACTGTAACAAGACAACTTACTCTTGACCATCCAGGTTTGCTTGATTGCAGCTTGTACCACCACCGCTGGCGTAGGACCCATCATCCGGCGTGGTCTGCCACATGGACTGCCACACCTGGGAGGGCGGAGGAGGCGGGACCTGCAGATACATCCCCTGATCCATCCCGGGCATTGCGGGCTGCCCCATCATGGGCTGTCCCATGGGTGGGTAATAGTAGGGCAACCCCGCCGCCCCGGTCGCCATCACCGGAGGTTCCAGAATCGCTCCCAATGTCGCGGCCTCTTCCTTGATCTCGTCCCTGGGGACAATATCCACCAGAAAGTCGAATATATCCGTACGTGTGATGGCCGCAGCAATGTCGTTCTTCTGGAGGGTCCTCCGCTTGTTCTCTTCCGCGTGGAGCCAGGATCGGATGGTGAGCTCGAGTATGAACAGCTCGCACGCCTTGGAGAAGAGGATCGGAGCCTCTGCAGAGATCATGCGCACATCCTCGTCCGCTTTCATTATCTTCTTAATGCGGGCCAAAGGCAGCTGATGGTTTCTGAAATCGTTCACATGCTCGATCTCTTGCCGCTGATAGTTCCAGAACATCTGGAGTTGCTGCTGTTGCTGTAGGAGTTGCGGGTACGGTGTCTGCGGTGGATACATCGCCGTCTGTGACGCCGGCGCCGCCGTTTCGTGCCGGTTGTTTTCCATTTTGTGGAGGGAATTGGGGAAAAAGTTGGAGGAAACGAGAAAGTAAAATGCTTCCGTAACTATTTTACATGCGATGAGTAGTGTTTAGTGGGAAAGTTACTCGATGGATAAAATTTTCATCCAATTACATCTTTTGCTGTATCCTCTGTTAGTAAAGGGCATATTACAAAGTGGTTAAAATATACAATTTTAAAACTAAAAAATAAGTTTTAGAAATTCAAAAATCAGGTTATAATTAAATTTTATTAGTTAAATAAATAATTAAAAAAATTTATTAATTAGATATGTTAAGGTCACAATACTATATAATTTATAATCACAATTACGTACTAATCACAATGACTAAATGTTTCGATCACAAATCATCTCGATTTATCATCAGCACAAATTATCAAATTACTTAGTTATGTATTATTTTTTTATCACATATTATTTCTCATTACAAATCACGAATTTTATGTCACAACTTACTCCATGGTAAAAAAATTGTCACATTAATTGGTCACAAGTTATTTTTCAATTATAAATTATCAAATTAATTGGTTACAATTTAAAAAATTGTAGTCACTGCTATGAATTTAATTGAAATATCACATTTTTTAGATTACATATTTTTTATTGGTTACAAATTATTCATTTTATCTGCTACCACCACCTCACCATCACTATCACCACCACCATTTGCAAAACACCAACAATAACTAATAAAAATCATCCCTAAACACTGACTAAAAAATAAATCGGAGGAAGAAGAAACCACACCAAAATATCCTAAAACCACAGCGATCACCACCGCATTGTCGCCATTACTACCTCCACCACGACCACCACCTCAGCATTACAATCACCACCTATACTATCACCATCACCATCACCACAATTTACAAACCACCAACAGAAATCACCCAAAATTATGACTAAGCAACATATCAAAGGAGGAAGAAACAACCCAAAAATCACCCCGAACACTTCATCATCGCTATTGCAAAGCCGCGTGCAACGGCAACATTGCCACTACTCACGATGGCTTTGCACATCACCATTGTGTAGCGACACTTTATAGAGCCGCGCACGGTACTGTTTATAGTCACATCACACGACTTCCTATGCCCTGCGCAGCGACTATGATATGTGAAGACGGTGGCACTATTTATTGTCGTTGCACAGATCATCGTCGCCACCGTCTTCTCTGCATAGCGTTTCTGTCTTTCGATAACGGTGATCTTTATTGTGCAAAGGAGGGAGGAGAGAGATAGAGAGACAAATAATTAGGTTTGGAAATGAAATTCGATAGGGTAGATGGAATGGGGCGTGGTATGGTGACTATTTAGATTTAACTTAATTTTTAATATAATTATTAATATTAAAATTTTGAATTTTCGATTATTTTTGAATAAAAAACTTTTGTATCAGATTTTGAATTAGAAATGTTAAAAACATGCGTGGGGTATAATTTTCAATTATGTAAATTGTTATGTATGCAGCATAGCCCAATGAGAAATGACTGTGATATGGAAGAGGTTGATTTTACAGATAACTTCTAATGTGTACAGGGGATTTTTACAGAAGAGATTGAAATATCCCAATTTCAAAATATTGTTTCAAATTATAAATGCGGTTGTGCTACATGCACATGAAGTGATGAGATATTGGGTCAGAATTTCTTCAACCAAATAAAAAAAATTCCCCACCTTATTTTTGGCACATCATCTGTATATAAATCATTTTGTAACTGTTTATATACAAGTAACATTATATTTATAATATATCTTGTGTTTATATTTCAATTTTTTGCTATATTCTCAACTATGGATTATGTATCACCATATTTATTGTGGAAATTACACCAAGGCTGATTTTTAAAGATTGTTATTCAAAATGAGATACAAAGTTTATTTATTCATAAATCAGATAATAATTCAACTATTAATATTAATAGAATAAATTAATGACCTCACCCAATTCCATCCAACCTACCCAATTTAATCCAAACCCTAACATTTTGTTTATCTCTTTTCCTCACCCATCTTCCCTCCTCTCTCACACGATCGACTGATTACCTCTCTCCCTTCTCTTTCTCTATTGTTACCGTTGTCGGAAGATCAGGCCGAACAACACTCGCTGTTTGCGACGCTGCATCATAGCTCTGTTACGCAGTGACAATGACACCGTGTGTGTGACGGTGTCGGCTGAACAACATTGCGATGCTACCTCGCTGAAGCTCCACTACACGTTGCGACGCTACTTTGCAGTAGCCTGTTCTGGTGTTGACAGCAGCACCGCGAGCGCTAGCATCGAACGACTGCAATTGGTAGAGTTGCTCGATGTTGGTAACGGTAAAGTTACACGTCGTTGGGAACTGTAGAATAGCCCGACAGCGTTGCCCGGCGACAACAAAGTGACGATGATGCCAGTGGCCAAAGAGAAAAAGGGGAAAATTAGGGTTTGTATAATGATTGGGGATGGGGGCCTCTAGTGTAATTTTTTACATTATAGGCCCCTGCTTGCAATTTCAAATTGGGAGTCAGTTTACAAATGACGACGGTGGCGGTGCAGTAGGTTGTAGTAGTGGCAACGAGGGTCTGTGACCAATTATTTTAGTAATTGTTACCTCTAAATTTGTTAATTTGTGATGGTTGTGTTGTTGGCACGGGTGGTGGTGAGCTGTGATTCGTTAATTTGTGACCAATAAATAATGTGTAACTTAAAAATTGAGTCATTTATAAAATTTATGATTTGTGATCAAAGAATAAATTGTGACCTATAAAATTTATGATTTGTTAAAATTTATGATTTGTGATCAATTAATTCTATAATTTGTGATCAAATTATATATAATTATGATTTTAATATATGTAATTAATAAAATATATTTTTAATTAATTATTTCATAAAAAATTTAATAATATCTGATTTTTGAAATTTTAAAACTCATTTCTTAGTTTTGAAATGGATTATACTTAACCTTTTATATATGAAATTTTCCCATATTTTAAAATTTTGGTCCACTTAGTGGTGTCAATGAGCCGAGCCCGATAAAAAAAATAAGGCTCGGTCCAAGCTTTTAACCCGAGCCTTAGCAGGTCAAGTCCAGCCGGCTCTATTTTTTTGAATTTTTTTTTTAAAGGCTGCCTGCAAAGGCAACTTGCTGCCTGCAAAGGTAGCAAGCTGTTTTGAAAAAAATTAATTTCAATTTTTTTTTTAATATTAATGGGCAGGCTCGCCCGAGTCGGCCCGGGTTTGAGCCGACGCCTCAAAATGGGGCTAGGTGTAACTGAGTCCGAGCCGGGCCTAGCTCGGGCTTTTTCCGAGCCGAGCCCAAGCCTCCTGAATCGACGAGCTCTTTTGTCATCACTAGGTCTACCTTTCTCTCTAATGTATGGAATGAAGCCAAAATTCAAGTGGCAGGCAAGTAGCGGCATGGTAAGCCCAAATGCTATCTGAAAGGGTTCATCAAAATTTGTTCAACCTCGGCCCTGAAATTAACAATCCATTATTTTATTCTTTCTTCTTTTGTTTTTAACCAAAAACAATTAATTCTTGGATTTTATTTACATTCAAGAAATGAGAAATAACTACGAATAAAGAAAAGATAGTCACTATCAAAGAAGCTTCAAGAAAGTAACAAAAAGTTGAAAAATGGAATATATTATTAGAATAAATAATCATTTAACTGTCCGGCTCTAGGAATATTCTCCATTAATGAAACCATTTTAAGTTAGTCACATACTAAAAATGAAAATACAAAAATAGAATTTTTTATGTTGATCCCAAAAAAAGAACTCAATAGATACTGGACTCACTCTTGTCACGTCAAATACGGATCCAACCGTTTTTACCGAAACAAGAACGGTAATCCAACAGTAGTGAACGTGTGAAGCACTTTCCAGCAAGAGACGTAAATGTTAAGGTCCCGACGATATGATTAGAGGACAATCACACTATCAATGATCTCCTTTTAATCAAAATGATAATAAAATATGGAAGGATAGATATGATGAGTAGACGAGTTCTCTCCTTTTCAATAAGGGTAAGTGTTTGTATGAATGTGTGTTTTTCTATCATTTGCATTCATTCATCGTCCCCTTTTTTATACAGAGTGACTATTTATATTGTTCTAGCAGACGTGATGATCGTCTGATCAAGTCCACGTGGCGACATTTCCTAAACCGAAGCTTCACGTCACTGTCCATTCATTACATTTAATGTTTGACTAAAGGTCAACCTTTCTAGTAATAGGCTGACATTGATTAAAACTACAGACACTTTACTGCAAACGTCACATCAATCAATTCAAAAAGATCTCCGAATATGTTGTGAGGCAGTGTCGACTTTATGAGCCTCGGACGAGCCTGAAAGAACCTCGCATTAGGTTGTGCCTCGTCTTTGAAGAAGTGCTTCAGGTTGAGGCTTGTTAGTGCGACAACTTATGATGTTGGGTTAAGACCTCGGCCTCTTTCCTCACTCGGACTTCTGACCTATTGGCCATCCTCTTGACCCCCTGTTGACCGTTCGCCACGTAGCTTTGCCTCTTTAGACCTCGAATTCGAGGGGTAACATTTTACATTTGATTTTCCAATTAGTTATTATGTGTGAAAATTCATTAAATATTTTATATTGCTTGCTTTAATAGCATTGTTATAAAAAATTTATTTTTGATACTTCCAACATATAAACTATATTATTTTTTTAATAAAATTAAAGCAATAATTACATAACTACAAAAAAATTGGCAACGCAAGTTTATAGTTTAGATTTCTCTTTCATTTTTGTAGTAAATATCTTAGATCAACTTTAATTTTAATTTTTTTGATGAGAAATCAATATTCACAAAATATGAAAAATAAGTATAAATTAAAATTAAAATAATAAAAATTAAGAAAAGAAATACAAATATATATAGAGCACAAGGAGAGAAGCGCAAAATTTATTGTACGGGGGAAGGTTTCTAAAAAATTTCTAATAATTTAGGACCCCAATTTGATCCTCCCACTCAAAAAATCTTCCACCAATCACTTTCTAGCGAACATTTTAAATTAAAATGCCAACTTTTAGTTTTGAATTAAATAGAAGAGTAGCTTTCTAATGTTACATATTATACTAAAAAAATGTTAAAAGATTTAATCAGTTCTCTAATGCAGTTAAGGTCTTTTGACTTGACACAATGTTCAATGTATAATCATGGTTCAAACTTAGTTTACAACTCGAGAACAAAGCCAAAGAAGAAGCTTAACCATGATTATGTGATGAAAGCAAGGTAAGGGATGTCAGTCTACTATAACCCTTATCCTTCATCGAAACTTGATACCGATTATGAAAAACATAGGAGAAATTATATTTTGATCGCATAAAAAGTCCAAATTGATGAAGTGACAATTCGAGAGAAGGTGGCATTTGTCTTTGTTGGAGATTTTTGATTTCCTATCTTGATGCTTTTTTCTGTCTTTATTATATTTGACCCCCATAAACAAACAACAAATTTTGGCATGAGACTTGGTTTGATCTACTCTTTCATCTTTAATTCTTTACCTAAGTTACTTCTTTGCAACTTGATCATCTTCAATACACCAACTCCACAAGAAAAGCATATGTAATATCAGCAAATCCATCTGCTTCACAATTCTGTGTTTCACTTTCATGATTTCATCCCTGGTCTTTCTTGCCACTTGTTCGAATCTTTCAACATGAGCCGCGATTCCCTCGACAACCTCTGAAAATCTGTCTTCCCAGGGTGAATGGAAAAGGAGTTGCTTTTTCTGTTAGTTGAACCTGCTTGAGTGAAAATTCGAGCACCTCGCTTCTTTCTTCTGTGGGAGCATTTTTACATAGGTTTCCTTACCCAATCCTTGCCCAATATTCTGTTCTCATCTTAGGTTGTTCTAATAAACCTAGAATCCTTTATATCAATCTATGAGTGGGGAGAAGTCATTAATAATCATGGGACAGAACACTGAGAATCGTGTAGTTCCATTATCAGGAATGAAGGTACAAACACAATTTATATTTTCCTATAATTTTAGCATCTCAAAATAGTCATTCTGAATATCTGATAGTGATCTTCTAAAGAGCTCGGGATCTAAAATCTTGATGTTATCTACTAACCTATGAACCAGGGAACAAAGGAAGATCTGAGAAAATCTTTATTCACTTCTGTTGCAAAATCAACAACAGAGAATGCCAGACCAAGCAGCATGGTAATTAAGGTAACAGCAAAACTTCTGACCCTTTTGATGTTGTATCCAAGTAAAGGCATATCTAATTTCGTTTCGGTTTGGTCATTGTTTGAAATGAAACAGAAAGCTAATACAGTAATTCCAGCACACATAGTTGCAGAAGCTATATCAACACTCCATGGCCTTGACCTCAGATGGTCAGGACCAATAACCCCAACAGAAATGCAATATGTAGAACAATATGTCCTAGCTAAGTATCCCGAGTACTCGAATGCCCTTGTTGAAGGAGGAGAAAAGACTGACCTTTATGATCTTTGCATCAAAGAGAAGCTCTCAGAGCCCCAGCCAGACGACACGCGAAAATCACCCAGAGGTGTTTCCCGAGAAACATTTACACCTTACTCTGGAAGCAGCCTCCCTGATCTTGAGAAAACACAGTTGGAGCCATCAAGATTGCTCAATATCCTCACTAAGAAATCCTCTTTCCTCGGGAACTTCATCTCAATCCCTGAAATTCAAGCGCGAAACAAAGTTCTGAATCACTGTGGATTACCAGATGACGAGTATCTTGTTCTTTTCACTCAAAACTACAAGGAAGCAATGATGTTAGTTGGAGAGAGCTACCCATTCTTCAAGGGGAACTTTTATTTGACTATTATTGGGCAAGAAGCTGATTATGTAAGGGAATTCGCAAGTTATAAGGAATCAAGAGTGATCTTGGCACCAGAGACTTGGCTTGATTTGAGGATCAAGGGATCACAACTCAGCCAGTACTTCAGAAGAAAGTGCAAGCACACTCCCAAAGGACTATTTTCTTACCCGACTGAAGTGAACGGTACTCGATATTCTATGCATTGGATTTCAGAAGCCCATCGTAACTCGTGGCTAGTTCTGCTCGATGCAACTGCCTTGGTGGTGGGTGAAGATAAGCTGAATCTCACACTCCATAGGCCAGATTTCCTGCTATGCAGTCTTAATAATACAAGTGCTCATTCTTCAAAGATTACCTGCGTTTTAGTTAGGAGAAAATCCTTTGACATGTCCACAGCGTCAGCTCAAACACGCGAATAAATCAAAGTGTGAACCTGTGAGAGAATATACAAGTCTGCCGACATAGATAAGGGAAATGAAACTCACACTTCATAAGGATATAAAGAAACAACTGCTGCTAATTTCCATCTGTACCGCTTTTGAATCACATGATATTTCCTTCTTTTTGGACCTCATTTTTCAATTTATTGATAAAATAATCTTGCATAGTTCCCAAGGCTTAAAGAGCACATTTCATTTCTCAAGGTTACTAGATAATGATCAATCTGAACCAAAGATTATTGCTTAGAGGCCCCCTTCTACAAGGCTGATTTAAAAGGTGAGCTCCCTTAACTCGTTTCTCTAGTTTCCGGCATTCTTGTTTGGTAATCAAAGTAAAATCAACATCTGGATTTCAGTAATCACATTAAGTCAGAACAAGGTCTAAACGAAACAAATAACTCTAGAACTTAGTAAAGATTGCTGAAACTTTTGTTGATTAGTTTTAGCCACTTCGGAGTTCAACTTATTCGGGCACAAAATATGTGCTCCCTGCTGCACTGAATCTGTCTGTGCCTTCTTCCTGTAGGGAAAGATTATGCGCCAAAGAAAGAAGAAAAATAACCATTGTGGTTGAGGCATTATTACTCAATAATTGGAAATTATTAAACACACTTATTGATGTAGTAATCTTCTCGTGGCTCTTTCTGATTGCAACATCTTGCACAAAACCAGATGCTATTTAGAACAAGAAATTATCAATTAATCTAATCGATATCCTTTGAATTTTTGGGACGATTTTCAGCATACTGACGGGTGCAGGAACAGATCTGATTTCAAATAACTGAATTTAGATTTTTTTTTCTCATGTTTCTAATTGGCTACAAGCTATCATTAGGAAGATAACAGAGGGATAGAAAAGGGTGCATTGATGTGTTGCATCTAATTCTTCCATATTGTACTAGCATGTATGGATGCCCCTCAAACTTCGATCAAAATCTTTTGTTGAGGGTCTGGGATGATGTTTTCTATTTGCAACTTGCCATGTGCTACTAGAGAGAGGAAAATTGGTTGCATGTCTGAGCTTGTGCATATGTCCAGTTTTGTTTGGGTGGGTGGGGGGATGATTTGATTCATTCTGAATTAATGAATTCAAACGCTAAGAGTAGGTAATTTGTTCCTTGTCTTTGTTTGTATCTCATCATATCACATTTTGATCTGCGAGATTTGAAAATCACAGTCAATACATAGGTGTAG
This sequence comes from Fraxinus americana, assembly GCA_035079005.1. Classification (NCBI taxonomy): domain Eukaryota; kingdom Viridiplantae; phylum Streptophyta; class Magnoliopsida; order Lamiales; family Oleaceae; genus Fraxinus; species Fraxinus americana. Next base: position 49,698,403 of record CM068706.1, on the reverse strand, counting down.
GCCCGGGATAATCCTTTGTTCCATAGCCCTAGAGCTATTTACAACCAACCAATTGCGATATGGATGTCAATAAATCCACAAGTCTAGAAATCAAACGCATAGACGTGCAATTGCACTTTTTGCAGAAAGCTAACACATTACCATCTTCAAGTCTATCTTTTTCAATTCTAAAAGATCTTTTCCATCCTGAAAGCATCGCATGTACACAAACCTTTAAGCTCAGAGAAATATAAAAGGATCTACTAAACTATGGTACACACGTACGCAGTACAATTGCATACCAATATTTGGATGTCTGTAAAGCTTGTTTGCTATGTTGAACTGTGTTAGTCTCAATTGCCAAAGGTCCAAAGTATAATATCTTCCTAGACAACTGAAAGATAGTTTACATTAGTACAGGCTACAAAACCAAGAGATCTACGCTGAACAAACCATCGTCAAGGGTGTGAATCATTTAGTGGTTTATATTTAGTTTTCGTTAAGTTAAATTTCAACTGCAACAAACTTAAAAATCCAATAGAATTAACTAGAATCCATTTACAAGTACTTCCAGCAAAGCTAGCTCCATGAGTGTCCCCCTTCATTTGTAAGCAAAGGTACCATAGTTAACAGACCTCTAGAATTCCCAACAGTAACTAGCATTGTCTACCAAAATGGCTTTTCCAATAGGCAGAAAATTTTGAAAGATGATTCCATGTGATTTGGTTCAATTGAGATCTTAAACAAAGAGAATGATATCAAATATTTGGAGTTTCATTTTGTAAATTATTACGATAATCTGATCCACAAGGACCATGATTGAGACTTGTTTGATCATCTTTCTTTGAGGAAGATGCGCAACTTTTCTACAGCTTCATTCTATTAGAATTTTCCCTACCTCAACACGTCTATTAGTGGTTTAGCAATCCTTCCAGAATTTCTCACGAATTTCGCATAATACCATTTCATATTGCAGGTATAACATGCATAATAACTTCTAAAATAACTTCAAAATTAATCAATCCTGTGCCCAAACTACAGTCTACATGAATATCAAGCTCAATCAATGACTTTCAAGTCATTAAATTAGAAGGCTTAAATCACCAAGATTCAAGAAGGCACTCTTCTCGTGTACTCCATTTAATTCGAACCTTTACTCATCTTTAGTCCATAACATTTCATTCCTTCCCCACTTTTTCATAAGACAGTGTCAGCTTCCAAACCACTCTTTATTAAACCAGCTAGACCAGAGTATGGGTTCTCCCTTATACAAGAGGGTTCTACTCATGTCCGACATCACTAAATGTTTTAAACATGTAAAAGATGAGGATTACCCAAGCCCTTCTACAAAAGAAACAGCGTAAAAAGCACCTGCCGAACCGAATTCTGAACTGCTTGGACTAACACCTCCCAAATTGTGAACTGCGTGGACTAATTAAACTAGGATAGAATTTACTCGAAGCCAAGTCGAACATATTCATCGCTGAACCAATACCACATTATTCAAAGAGAGGTTATACAAACTTCAAATTGCACTATAAAATCCACTTTAGACCAGTCAACAACAGGAACAAAATAAAGTATAACTAGCCTTGCAATAAACAAAACACTGGATACAACTATCTTGTAAAACAAAACTCAGAAACTCTCGTCTTTATCTGCTCACGAGTTATATTGACAATATAACATTTAGAACACGCTCTGGTGCTCCTTAAATCAATACTTAGTTCTTCCGTCACCCTCGGTGATCACATCTTTAAAGGCTCCCCCACTTGGGATCATAGGCAAGACATGTTCTTGATGAGGTACAATCACATCCAATAAATATGGCCCGGGTGTATCTAACATCTTCTGAATAGCAGCCCTGAGATCATCCTTATTTGTCACGCGCGCTGCAGGTATATCACAAGCCCCTGCAAACTTCAACATATCTGGGAAAATCTCCGACTCTTTGGATGGGTTTCCAAGATAGGTATGCGCCCTGTTAGCCTTGTAGAAGCGGTCTTCCCACTGAACCACCATGCCCAAATGCTGATTATTCAACAACATAATTTTAACAGGAAGGTTTTCCACCCTGACTGTAGCAAGCTCTTGAACATTCATGATGAAACTCCCATCACCATCAATATCAACAACAACACAATCTGGTCGTGCAACTGCAGCTCCAATTGCTGCAGGAAGTCCAAAACCCATAGCCCCCAAACCACCCGATGTCAACCACTGCCGAGGCCTATTGTACTTGTAAAATTGAGCAGACCACATTTGGTGCTGCCCAACACCAGTACTAATAATTGCATTCCCTCTCGTCAGCTCGTCGAGAAGCTGAATAGCATATTGTGGAGGAATGGCATCTTCAAATGTCTTGTAACTCAAAGGATACTTGATTTTCTGCTCCTTTAGTTCCTGTCTCCAGGCTGAAAAATCGAGCTTAACCTTACTTCCTCCCCCTTTCCCCTCTAATATCAAATTCAAACCCTGCAAAGCCAACTTAATATCTCCACAAATGGACACATGAGGTTGCTTGTTCTTTCCAATCTCAGCAGAATCAATATCAATGTGCACAATCTTTGCTCGGCTCGCGAAAGCCTCTAACTTCCCAGTCACACGATCATCAAACCGAACCCCAAAAGCAAGCAACAAATCACTCTTGTCCACTGCATAATTAGCATAAACAGTTCCATGCATTCCAAGCATTTGCAGGGATAGCTCCTCATCAGAGCAAGGATAAGAACCAAGACCCATCAAAGTACTGGCAACAGGAATCCCTGTTAAATCTACAAACCGCCTCAACTCTTCGCTTGAATTCAAACACCCACCACCTACGTAGAGGACGGGCTTTTTTGACTCAGTTATTAACCTCACTATTTGCTCTAACAACATCTCACTTGGGGGCCGTGGCAACCTAGACACATAACCAGCTAATCTCATTGGTTGGTCCCACTTAGGAACCACCATTTGCTGTTGTATATCCTTCGGGATGTCAATCAAAACTGGTCCAGGTCGGCCCGATTTAGCAATAAAAAATGCTTCTTTCACAATTCTAGGAATGTCCTCCACGTCTAAAACAAGATAATTATGCTTGGTAATGGATCGAGTCACCTCAACAATGGGCGTTTCCTGGAAGGCATCTGTGCCAATCATCCTCCGGGGAACCTGGCCGGTGATGGCTACGATTGGGACACTATCAAGCATAGCATCAGCCAATCCAGAAACCAAATTGGTAGCTCCGGGACCGGACGTGGCGATACAGACACCGGGGACTCCAGAAGCTCGAGCGTAACCTTCAGCCGCGAAAACCCCACCCTGCTCATGGCGTGGGAGGACGTTTCGGATAATTTTAGACCGCGTGAGGGCCTGGTGGATCTCCATGGACGCACCACCAGGATATGCAAAAACGTCTGTCACGCCCTCCCGCTCAAGGGCCTCCACAAGGACATCAGAGCCTTTTCGGGGTTCATCAGGGGCATATCGGGAAATGTGGGTCTCTTGGTAAGCTTCTTTCCGTACGGGTGACGAAACATTGGTGATTTGCAGACTGCGCTTATGGCGGCAATTATGAGAGAGGAGGGGGACGGGGCTGGTAGGTCCTTGGGAATGGAACTGGATGGAAAATCTTGAAAGGATTTGTGACGATTTGGAGGAGGATGAATCAACCAAAGGGTGTCTGGAAATGGTGGAGGAAGTGGAGGACGGGGCGGCGGCCGCCATTTTTGACGGTGGAGAGAGACGGAAGGTTGTGGTGCTGGATCTAATGTTTAGGGTTGTAGAGTAAGGAAATATTTGTGGACGAGACATTCAGTATTATCAGTACAAAACGTCCCTACAAAGTTCACGCGCAAAACGTTCAAGCGTTACATTTTTTTGTATTTTCACAACTATTTCAAACTTTCATTAAAAAAATAATCATTTTTAACAAATTTTTCAATAAAAAATTATGAAATGATGAATATACTCCCTTGTATAAATAAAATAAAAATAAAAAATTAATTATAATCATACTCTCAATTTTTTAAAAAATGTACAAACGAGTTCCAAATAAATTATTAAAAAATTAGGAAATAAAAAAAATACCTTTTTTTCCTCCTCCTTCCTCTTCCTCATCCTCCTCCTCCTCCTCCACCACACCAGTGTCGCCGCCGCCACATTGTACAGTAAACAATTAAACAAACACAACGAACTATGCAGTTTTAAAATTTTAAAGCAAACTCATTACCCATCGATTTTCAACTTCTATATGATTAACAATGAGATATAGTGCTTGTTTGGTAGGGATTTTTTGAGAAAAAATTGATTTTTGAATAGTGATATGATGGGAAATGTGTGGTTGAAAAAGAAGAAAAAATTATTGATATGATGAAAAATATTATTTTATTAAGGAATGTGTGGTTGAAAATAAGAATTGATTTATTGTAGAATCAAAAAATCATAAACAAACACCCCCATATCGAGGGCAATGTTTTCATATTTTTGTTTCGGTACAATATCATTCATATAAATCAAACAATAAGCACAGTCCCCACCCCAAACTCCTTTTTTAGTTGTACTTTGTATACAGCTACATAGTACCACAGTTTTCTCGAGACTTTCTTTCATTCTACACTCACTTTGAAAGAAATGGAAAAAATAAAAGAGTTTAGATTTCCAGTGATAGTAGTTGTAGTGATTCTGGGTTTCTGTCAATTGTTAGTGGAAGTGAAGAAGAATGACTTGTCACTACTCACACAAATGCCAAGTGAGTTTTGAAGATCATTCTCACTGGTATGACTTGTCACTCAAATCGGTGTCAAAATCAAATGAAATGCTTTATACTTATATCAATGTGATATGTGGATTTCTGACTAGACTCACGATGAAATATGCCCGGATCATCGAGAATCGACCCGGGATTCTATCAGTTTTTCTTTCCTTTCCTTTCTTGCATTTGGTGATTGCTCTGTCACCAAACATGGTATTGAGAAATTTGGTGATTCATCGTACCTGCATGTGGTGAATACTCAGTCACCCCAATCTGATTCATGGGAACATCTACAATACAAACAATTGATTAAAATCCAATATTGTAGTAGACATGATTTAGTTAATCCAAAGATAAAACGTGTTTCTTTTGGTCTCTGGGTTTTGAAACAACACTAAGTTTTTCTATTTTATTTTATTTTTTTGGTGGTGGTGGTGGAATAATCAATTTGGGACTTGTTCGTAATTTTTCAAAAAATTCAAGTGTACGATTGCAATTAGTTCTTTATTTTTCGTTTTTTCCTTTTTATTTTATTTAAATACGAGGATATATTCGTCACTTCATAACTTTTATTGATAAATTAATGAAAAAGTTATGTGCAGAAAATATCATTAGAGGACATACAATTTATGAATTTATTCGATATTCTTCATTAAACTTCAATTTATTTCAATTTGACAGCCTAACTTTTATTGTTTCTTCAATTTTATCACCATAATTTTCTTTTCTTCAATTTTATCATCCAACTTATATTTCAAGTCAATTCAACAATTTCTTTTGTAATTGTGACCTTGCCAATGAAACTTTTGACTTGACTATTGAAATAGATCCAATAAAAGTTAGATGAAAATTAGTCCATGTTTAGCTAACGTTCATAAACGACTATCTATTTATTTATTGTTAACTTAAATATTTAATAAATACTTTCCAAAGAAACTTTATTATATTTAGCTTCCAACTTTTTTGTTCACTACTGAAAGATGAGAAGATAAGAGGGGTTGCTAGATTGTTCAACACTTGTGATGTTTGATTGGAATCAGGAATTAATATATACATACGGCGGCAGAGTGCTTTGGACTTTTTTGTTGCTCGTTTATCCTGTATTCACTCATTAAAATTATATTCATTTTCCTTTCGTGTTACCTTCACAAATGATCACTGAAGTTATCTGAAAATCACAAAACGATCACTGAAGTTTAAAACTTGTAAAAACGACCACTGAAGTTTAAATTCTTTCACAAACGGTCACTGAAGTTTCAGATTTTTTGATTAAGTTTTGCGGCGATTTTCCGGCAACTTCTGACCACCAAGACCGCCGAATTTGGATACCGTTGGAAATCCCAAACCGTCCTCTTCAATTACCACCAAAAATCTCCCCATAACTCCAAGGGATTCGACCAAAATATACTCACGAAGTCAGCTATCGAAAAATCTGAAAATCTGCCCAGATTTTCAGATTTTTTGGGTGAGTTTGCGGCAATTTTTCGGCAATTTTTGACCACCAATACCGTTAGTTTCGGATACCGTTGGAAAGCCCACAATATTCTCTTTAATTACCACTAAAAATCTCCCCATAACTCTAAGGGATTCGGCCGGAATAAACCCACGAATTCAAGTACCAAAAAAATCTGAAAATCTGCCCAGTTTGGGTAGCTGATTTCGTGGATTTATTCTGGCCGAATCCGTTAGGGTTATGGGGAGATTTTTCTTGGTAATTGAAGATGACGTTGTGGGCTTTCCAACGGTATTCGAAATCGGCGGTATTGGTGATCGGAATTGGCCGGAAAATTGCCGCAAACTCGCCTTAAAAATCTGAAAATCTAGGCAGATTTTCAGATTTTTCGGTAGCCGACTTCGTGGATATATTTCGGCCTAATCCCTTGGAGGTATGGGGAGATTTTTGGTGGTAATTGAAGACGACGGTTTAGGATTTCCAACGGTATCCAAATTTGACGGTCTTAGTGGTCGGAAGTTGCCAAAAAATGGCCACAAAACTTGCTCAAAAAATCTGAAACTTCAGTGACCGTTTGTGAAAGAAATTTAAACTTCAGTGACCGTTTTTTGATTTTCAAGTAACTTCGTGACCGTTTGTGAAATTAACCATTTTCTTTTCTATTCTTATCAATTACATATTCTCTAATAAAATAATATTACATGTAATTTCAAAAACATTTCTTCTCTTTTAACCACAATTAAAAAAAAAAATATTTCAACCATTATAATTTCAAATAATGAGACAGAACGGGGCTTAAGCCTTCAAGACTTTGTTTAATTATTGTTATTTTGCACGTGGAGATGTTGATTTGTTGCCCAAATCTTTATGATACAATTTTAGCCCTGTTTGGTGGGAATAAAATAAAATCAGATTTTCAGTGGATTTTTGATAAAAATTGATAAAATGTGTAGTTAAAAAAGTGTATATCTTATAAAACGTGTGGTTAAAATTAATTGTTGGCTTTAATTTGTATTAAACTCTAAATTTTAATTTCTACCAAATATGGGCTTAGTGTCGAAGCATGAAAATTCGTGGCTATTTCGAAGAATGTATATCATTAAAAGGCAAAGTATCTGATTAAATTTTAAAAAACTGAGTATATTCATGATGTGGTAATAAATAGAAACAAATTTCTCGTACTTTGTCAAATGAAGCAACCCGAATTGAAATGAATTTTCAGCTTGAAGAGTGGTCGCTATGAGTGTAGGTAGTCTTGACAAGTTGAATGGTCGAGTACAAAAACAAGTAACGAGACTCCAATCACATATTATCAACAAGACAACAATGCTATTTTTGTTTCACTTGCAGCTAGTGGTATATTGACAAGGAAAATTCTTGTGGTACATTATGTGATCCATAAAGGGATCCATAATGGACACATTGCGGCTTACAATTGGTGGGAGTGCCTGTGGGACCGGCACTCCAACCAATTGTAGACCGCAAAGTGTCTATTATGTAGACCCTTATGGATCTCATAATGTACCACAAGAATTGTCCTATTGACAATGCCATTTTCTTCGCATCACTTCTCCTCATGCGCTGCTTTTCTTGCTGCACTTATTATCAACATTTCATTAATTTATCCATCTTGTCATTGGTTACGAATTTATTTTGAAAGTCCACTAGGTGAGAACGTAAAATGACTTATTCATCCCCTAATATTTTTGAGTACAAGTTAGCTACTAGATCATTTATTTGTCGACGATGAAATCCTTGCTAAAATATTAATAAATTTTGGAAGTCAATGTAGAAGGACAATTTTAGAATGGGATCCTTGACCTTTCAATCAGTATGGTATTGGCTCTCTCAATTTGTAAAATTAAGTATTAGTTTCTCCAACCTATTTACACATGTCAATTTGGTTTAACATGATCCAAATTGTCAATTTAAGCGTTAAAATCTCACGTAAAAGTCACATTATCTGCATTCAAACTTTAAATAGTTGATGGTTTTTGTCATTGATATTTCAGTTTGATTTAGACTTGAACTTCCACAATTACGATTTCCATCATGGTGTCATGTTCACGTATTTAAATAAGTTAGGGATTGACAACCTTACTTTAAAGTAGGAGTGGACGCGGACTGACCCTAAAGGGAACCAAGTCGAACTGAATATCTATGAGTATCCTAAAATTGGAACCATTAGTTCTATATCCAACTATAAAACCGAACCGGAACCAAACCAATTGATTCCAATTTGGTTCGATTCTTTATATTGAAAAAATTATAAAATAAAGTATGAAACTACTCGTGAGACTGAAAAATAGATAAAAATAAAGTATGAAATCACTTGTCATTCTTTTAATCTCACAATGAAAAAAATCAATTAAACAAGACAACAAATAAAAATTTACTGAAAAGTTCAAGATCAACTCATAAAGACGAAAAAAGAATAAACTATAGAACACATCATAAATGGTAAAATCTCGATCGAAAATTAATTCTTACGAAAATTCATATAGCAATAACCTGATTATTTTTAGTAATTTTCAAGAATCTTGATTCTTGATGGCAGATCACTTTGAAAACAATGAGAAACTTGAATTCTTATGAAGTATTGAAATAAAAATATTTTTTTTTTCCTTTGGGTTGCATTAAGTGGATGAACCGGACCGAACCAATAGATTCTATCTAGTTCTGATCCAATTTCGAGAAAAAAAAAATAAAAATGCACGCCTCTACTTTAAAGGTTGAAAGAAAGGTTACCAACCAGACAAGCTTAATTTTCCCAAAGTAGAAAGAGCTAGAATATTATGGCCAAGTGTTAATTTAGCAAATTGTCCAAAAAGAAAAGCAAACTCTCTTTTTATTAAGTGGTAATTACATAAAATCATACTTTAAGTTTTTAAACTTTTAAAATCAGATTGAAAGTTTAATATTTTCAAAATCAGATATTTTATTTTTAAATATTAAATATTAATTATTTTTTTTTTTAATCCAAAACCCTAATTATATCATTTTCATCATTCATCCATTCTCTATCCTTTCTCACTGTAACCGCCGACTGCGCCTCATCCTCTCTCCCCCTTCTACTTCGGCGAACATCCGCCACCACACCGCCAGAGATCGTCGCCATCACATCTTCCTTCTCTCTCTCTCTCTCTCTCTCTCTTGCCATCACACTGCTGGAGACCGTCGCCATCACATCTCCCTAATTCGCAGTAGCGTCGCGACGCTGCTGCGACGCCGACAGCAGCGTCGAGACGCTGCCCTGATTTTTGTCACCGTCAATTTTTTATTTCGTTCGGTTGTGATTCTCTCTCCTCCTCCGGATAGCATCGTTTGAGTGTGAATTTCATTTCCCCCATGTGAATTTGTGATTTTAATTGTCTTTGAATGGTGGTGCGATAGTTGGTGGTGGTTTGTAAATGGTGGCGGTTTGACAGTGAGGTGGTATTTTTTATTTTATTTTTTAAATGGTGGTGGTGCGATGCAGGCGATGGTTCGGTTGTTGTGGTTGTGGTTTGTGATCTGGTGTGTGACTTGATTTGTGACTTGTGATTTGGGCTGTGACTCTTGACTTGTGACTTGTGACCTGAGCTGCGACTTGTGATATGGGCTGTGACTCTTGACTTGTAACCTAAGCTGTGGCTTATGACATAGGATGTGACTTGTGATTTGTGACTTGTAACCTGGGTTGTGACCGTAAAAAAAACATGTCAAGTGTACAAAAAAATAGCGGAGTAGTCGCCGGAATATTCGCCAGAGTTGGAACAACTGTCGGATCGGATCAGACGCCGGAACGGTGGACGGAATAGTTGCGGAATGGTCGCCGAAATCGGAGTAGTCGCCGGAACGGTCGTCGGAAAATTCGCTAGAGTAGGGTGGTGATCGGAACGGTTGCCGGAGCAGTAAAGGTGGTGAAGGTTGGATGTGTTAATTATATTATATTAGAATTAAATATTTAATAATAAATTAATATATTTCATAAATAAAAATTTAAAAATTTTTAATAAAAATTTGATTTTGGAAATTTCAAACTTGTTTTCTTATTTTTGAAATAGGCTAAACTTATTCTCTTGAATAGATAATCTTCCCTTTTATTAACCCTCTTATTGTCAAGCTCCGGTGAAAATTAAATTCTAAATTTTAATTTAAATCAAAATTAACAAAAAAATTTAGTAACATGTCGCGATATTCACAGTTTTTAAGATACAAATTTCATTATCGACATTTATTAAAATTTGCTCACAATATAATCTTCAGAATCAAATAAAACTATTATTATTCCTTTTTTCTTTGTTAAGATGTTACTTAGAGCTCGTTTATCTCAAATTATTTCAAAACATTGTTTGTTACGATAAGATTTTGCACTACACATTCACCCAATAAAATACGATAAAGCTATTTGTACAAAGTTGAGTTACAAAGTGTGTTGGCAAAATTCTGACCGTTGATTTCAAATGATTTAAAAATCTATTTATTAAATGATTGGTGTAGATGTTATTTTATCAATCAACTTTGTAACCCAAATTTGTACGAGGAACATAACTCAATAAAATACTGTTCATTGCTCAATTTCTTCCCCCAGCACACTTGGAATCCACTGACACTCTTGACCATTCATTTGAAGAGCTCGAAGTTTTGTCCAAGAACCAAAAAACCTGTGCCTTTTGCATTTCCTTCTGCAAATATTTTTCAGAGTCATGGTAAAATATCATCTATTCAGTTTTCATAAATTTAAAGGCGGATGAGCTTTTTGAATCCCCATTTGTTTTGTTTATTTTTATTTTTGTGTCGCATGCGAATTTGATAGTGATTTGAGGATATTTACATTTTATATCTGAATTACATCTTTCTATTAATCTGGGTGGATTGGATGTGTGGATTATTTTATCTGCATTCGCTTGATGATACTTGGTGGAAATTAGCTTTGTAATTAAATAATTAAATAATTTATGAAACGCTTTTTATTTTGCTGGATGAATCATATTTTACTTGAAAATTTGCTAGATGATTCGTTATTACATACGGTAAAAGTGATTTTTTTTTTGGGGAATTACGTGAATAATGAAAATTTGACACTATAGTCTGGTAGGTTAATTATTACTTGCCTTTTGAATTAGATAAATTAGTAAAAGGCGATTATGAATTAATTTTGGTTTATGATTCTGTAATGTAGTTGTCAATTTGACGAGTTGATGAGTGGGAAAAAAATATAACAGTAGAAACTATCACATGATAGATGTTTGGGAAGTGTGTATAGGATTAAATTATAAAGACAGAAACCTATGATGGATAAGTTGGTAGGATTTGTCGGTCCTCGAAATATGTGTACAAAAAATGGCTTAAACATTTATAAACCATTCATCAATTGATCAAAATGGGAAGGCCGTGTCTTCCCTTTTCCCATTGTTATTCAAGAAGGAGAACATTTTCTTGTAATATCCCTCTCAAATTTTACAGTAATTCAGAGTAGTGACACATTTAATTTAAATGCTTTGATCTCATAATTCGACTGAGAACCATTTTTAGACACCTGGACCTTTAAGCAGGGTTCCACTCTCTCTCTCTCGCCCTCTCTTTATGTTACTATCATTGACTTTAGATCATCTGTAAATTATCTATACCTTGGTATCTTGAAATGTAGTTATCCTCCAGTTCTAAGTACTAAATTATTTTTTTATTCCTTGCATCAGCAGACAACCTCAAGACGTCTTGCGGACAGGAAGGTAGATGATGCAGGAGGATCCGAGTCAGACGAGGCTAAACTGTCTGATAGTTCATTAATGGCGCTGAGATACCATGAGTTGGCGGATCAGCGCAAGAATGACAAGTAATCATCGATCTTTCCTAATTGGGGCCGCTTTTGGACATGTTTCGGTATTTTGGCCATAACTTTGGCTACGGTTGTCAGAATCATGCCCGTGACCCCAATTCGGAAAGCTCTTTCCGGCGTGCACGTCGTGGGCATCCAGCTATGCTCGGTGTGCATCGGTTTCGAGGCCAAATTCAGCTGTTTTCCCATCCGAATCATCAATTTAAGTTATTTTTTGCCATTTTTAGTAATATTTCGATTTCCTTTTTGACATAGATTACGATCTCAAATTTAGCCATATTTTTGGGATCTTATTCCTTTCATTACGTATTTCGTTTTGGTATGAATAATAGAATTTTGCTATTTTTGGCAAAATTCCGATAATTAATATTTTCTAGCTATTTAACCCGGCTTGTGGGTTATTTTCGTTCAGTTGTTGAATAATAAAGAATTTTCTCGTTTCTCTTGCGTTCTTCTCTGTATTTGTCAATTGGTTCCAACCTGCAGAATAATCACTATTCTGTCCGGCGTCAGTTGGTATCAGAGCATCAGCATCTTCTTGGGCTAGATTTCATCAGTCAATCATGGTTGGTGGTCGTGGTCGTGGTCGTGGTCGTAGAGGGCAGGTTCCGAATGAGGAAGTTCCACACCGTGATCGTAATGTTCAAGAGGTGACGATTGAAGACTTACAGAGGCAAGTAGCAGAGTTAACTCAGCGTCTGGCGGCGCAGGATCTCGGTGACCGCGAACTGGGGGGTCACGAGTCCGATACCAGTTATGAAAACCCGTATCACAATCCTGCTCGAGTCTGGGAGCATCGTGGTCGGGAGGATCGTCATGTAGATTTTGGGTTTCGAGTGGATCTACCAGAGTTTTCTGGTACGTTACAAGCTGAAGGTTTTGTTGATTGGCTGAATGAAGTGGAACGTATCTTTGAGTATAAGGAGGTTCCAGATCATGTCAAAGTAAGGTTAGTTGCCATCAAACTTAAGGGGAGAGCATCGCATGGTGGGAGCAGTTGAGACGTTCACGCAGTAGGCAGGGTAAATCTAAAATCACAGATTGGGAGAAAATGAAAAAGAAGATGAAATGTCACTTTCTTCCTTTCGGCTATACTCAAACTTTGTTTCAACGGCTTTATTCTCTAAGGCAAGGCATGAGGTCGGTTGATGACTACACCGAGGAGTTCTATCAATTGGTGGCTCGGAATGATCTGTCTGAAACGGAAGAACAGATGGTGGCGAGATATTTGGGAGGATTACGACAGTCCATACAGGATGTCCTCAGCCTTACTCGGCGTGATCGTTTCAAGCATACCGGCGTGCACTTGCGTAGAGAAGCGACGAGTAGGAAACCGGTGATCAGAAGCGAAGGTAGCCAGCCCATTCGCCCTCAAGCACCTCGTCCTACTCAACAGCCACCACGGGATAATCCTGGTTCGGGTATTAGATGCTTCAGGTGCGGTGAACAGGGACATCGAGCAACTGATTGCAGGAAACCAGCTAATCGGACAGGTAAAAATCTCCTAATTGATGAAGAAATTGTAGACGAGACTGAGGAGGTCGGAGAGCCCGTATATGACGATGATGAAGACGAAGGAATGCTGTATGGGGATGGTCATGAAACTCTAGTCTTGCGTAAGAGTTTATTGACCCCCAAAGGCAATTCAGGGGACGACGGGTTGAGAACCAACATCTTTCACACAACCTGCACGGTAGCGGATAAGGTCTGTAAACTAATCATTGATAGTGGAAGCTGTGAAAATGTAGTGTCTGAAGAAGGCCCGTAAATTACGATTGAAGATGATCGGCATCCCAGGCTATATAAATTATCATGGTTGAGTAAAGGCAGTGCAGTATCAGTCGAAAAGCGATGTCTAGTATCTTTCTCGATTGGCAGGAAATATTTTGACAATGCTTGGTGTGATGTTGTGTCGATGGATGCTTGTCACATATTGTTGGGTCGACCTTGGCAGTTTGATCGCAGTGTTGTTCATGATGGGCGGAAAAATACTTATTCCCTTAGCATCAAAGGGAAGATGGTTGTGTTGGCGCCACGTAGAGAAGAAATCACTCCTGCCCCGATAGCTAAAAGTGCCAACCTGTTTTCTATGTCCAGTTTTTTGGGGGTGATTGAGCGTGAAGATGTGGTCTATGATCTACTGCCTCGTGAGAATAATACCGATGACGAGAATCCAGATTTACCGATTGAAGTACAGCAGATGCTAACGGAGTTCTCTGATTTGATGCCTGAGGATCTCCCTCCGGGGTTGCCGCCTATGAGGGATATTCAACATCAGATTGACCTTGTTCCAGGGTCAAGTCTGCCTAATCGACCAGCTTATCGCCTCAGTCCTAAGGAAGCTGAAGAGTTGCAACGACAAGTGATTGAATTGTTGGAGAGGGGCTACATCCGTGAAAGTATGAGCCCATGTGCAATTCCTGCTCTGCTAGTGCCGAAGAAGGCTGGTTCTTGGCGTATGTGTGTTGATAGTAGAGCAATCAACAGGATTACAGTGAAGTACAGGTTTCCAATTCCCCGTCTGGATGATATGTTAGATCAGCTTTCCGGTTCTAAAGTCTTCTAAAAAATTGACCTTAAGAGCGGATATCATCAAATCAGAATCAGGCCTGGAGACGAGTGGAAGACGGCGTTTAAGACGTAGCATGGTTTGTATGAGTGGATGGTCATGCCTTTTGGACTGTCCAACGCACCCAGCACCTTTATGAGATTTATGCATCAGGTGTTACGACCTTTTATGGGAAAGTTCGTGGTTGTCTACTTCGATGATATCCTTATTTACAGTTCGACGTGGGAATCACACTTTGATCACCTCCGTGCAGTTTTTGATATGTTAAGGACGGAGCGCCTGTTCGTTAATCGAAAGAAGTGTTCTTTCTTCACCTCTTCCGTTACTTTTCTTGGTTTCGTTGTGTCTACTGATGGTGTTCTTGCAGATCAGTCCAAGATAGATGCAATATTGGGATGGCCCAAGCTGAAGTATATCAATGGACAACACAAACTGAGTAGACGACATGCCCAGTGGGTGGCGTACTTGCAGTAGTTCACTTTTTCACTAAGACGTCAAGCTGGGAGTTTGAATCGTGTCGCAGATGCCTTGAGCCGTCGTACCTCGCTTCTTACCACCATGAGCACCAGCGTTGTTGGATTTGAGGCCTTTCCGGATATGTATGCTGCAGACCTTTCCTTTGGGAAGATAATTCAGGAGGTAACTAACAACCAACGACATGATTTCATTTTACATAATGGCTATCTGTTTCGTGGGTTACAGTTGTGCGTTCCAGATTGTTCACTAAGGCAGCATATTGTTAGTGAACTTCATAACATGGGACATTTTGGGCGAGATAAGACACTAGCTTTGGTCTCCTCTACCTATTTCTGGCCCAAATTGAGTAGTGACGTGGCTCATCATGTTGGGCGTTATTGTGTGTGTCAGCGGTCAAAATGGGCTCTTACTAATGCGGGCCTTACACCTCTACCAGTACCTGAAGCTCCTTGGATTGATGTTAGTATGGATTTTGTTTTGGGACTACCTCGTACCCAACGGGCCTCGGATTCTATTTTTGTTGTGGTTGACAGGTTTTCGAAGATGGCCCATTTCATAGCATGTCGAAAAACAATGGATGCTACTCGGATTACCCATCTTTACTTTAAAGAAATTGTACGTTTACATGGTGTGCCTCATTCCATTACTTCTGATCGTGACACCAAGTTTATGAGTCATTTCTGGAAAAGTTTATGGGAGAAACTGGGGACGCGGTTGAATTTTAGCAGCGCCTACCACCCCCAGACAGATGGACAGACCGAGGTGGTGAACCGGAGTTTGGGTAATCTTTTGAGGAGTCTGGCAGGAACGAAGCCGAAGCAGTGGGATTTGGCGTTACCACAGGCAGAATTTGCATATAACAGGTCGAAGAATAGAACCACAGGGATGAGTCCATTTGAGGTTGTCTATGGTCGGGCTCCTTCTGGGGTACTTGACTTAGCCCCTATTCCACGTGTGGGCCGTCTAAGTCAGAAGGCGGATGAGATGGCAGAACATCTTCGAGGTATCCATGAACAAGTGAAGTTAGCCATTCATGAGAGTAATGCCAAGTACAAGGTTCAGGCTGACAGTCACCGTCGTCGGGTTGTTTTCGAAGTTGGTGATTTTGTTTGGGCGGTATTAACTCGTGATCGTTTTCCTGTTGGGGAGTATAACAAGCTTAAGGAGCGAAAGATTGGTCCTTGTGAGGTTCTACAGAAGATCAACGACAATGTCTATCGACTACGCCTCCCCAGCCATTTGAAGACTTCTGATGTATTCAATGTGAAGCACCTAAGTCCTTGCTTTGTGGATTCTGAAGATACTCATGTGAACTCGAGGACGAGTTCTTTCCAACCCGAGCCAAACGAGGTTGAACTGTCTGATAGTTCATTAATGGCGCTGAGATACCATGAGTTAGCGGATCAGCGTAAGAATGGCAAGTAATCATCGATCTTTCCTAATTGGGGTCGCTTTTGGACATGTTTCGGTATTTTGGCCATAACTTTGGCTACGGTTGTCAGAATCACGCCCGTGACCCCAATTCGGAAAGCTCTTTCCGGCGCGCACGTCGTGGGTACCCAGCTATGCTTGGTGTGCATCAGTTTCGAGGCCAAATTCAGTTATTTTCCCGTCCGAATCATCAATTTAAGTTATTTTTTTGTCATTTTTAGTAATATTTCGATTTCCTTTTTGACATAGATTACGATCTCAAATTTAGCCAGATTTTTGGGATCTTATTCCTTTCATTACGTATTTCGTTTTGGTATGAATGATAGAATTTTGCTATTTTTGGTAAAATTTCGATAATTAATATTTTCTAGCTATTTAACCCGGCTTGTGGGTTATTTTCGTTCAGTTGTTGAATAATCAAGAATTTTCTCGTTTCTCTTGGTGTTTCTCTTGCGTTCTTCTCTGTATTTGTCAATTGGTTCCAGCCTGCAGAATAATCACTATTCTGTCCGGCGTCAGTGGAGAAGTTTGAAAAGAACATAAAGAAGAGGGGGGTGGGAATTGAAACAACTAAAAAGAAAGGCAATCCTTATCCTGTGGGTCCAATCGTGATTGGATTCTTCAAATTTGTTGTCATCGGATCATGTGAGTTGCTGCCATCCCTCATTCTTATCTAAATTTATTTCTAATCTTTGCCATGAGGATGATTAAGAGGCATGCACACTTATGATCGCAGAAAGATCTAGGCTTCTAGGTGGACAAATCTGCGTGTGCAAACATGCATGTGTGCCATTTACTAATCATCCTTTTGATTTGAATAAACTTTAATTTCTGAAACTTTTTCTAGGACTTAGTTTACTGTCAAGCTGACAAGGAGTGTTATCATTCTATGGAACGTAGTAGGGGGGATGGAAGGAACAAGGTAAAAAAATGTAGGGCTCATGTGGAATTAATTATTTGAGGATGAGACTTTGTGCTCTAAGGCTGCCACAAACCATGCATGTGGTGATTCATTGTTTATTAAGTGAACCTCCTCATAAAATCATTATCGGATTTTTCTATTTAGTCAGGTTTTTTGGCCAAAATAAAATTTGTCTCCCGCTAAATTTATTATGTACGGCCCATTCAGTCATGCATAATGGTATTGTGCTTTTACTAAAATGCCCTCTAGGCATTCTGGACAAAGTTGACGAGGAAGACTAGAGTTTCAAAATGGACTAGAAGTCTCGTCACTTTGCCTAAGTTTGATGAGAATGCTTAGATGGCTTGAATTTCATGCAAAAAGAAGAGAGACTATAGTAACACTTTGGAAGAGAGTGTTATATTTGTCAAAAAAAATAAAAAAAATGGACATTATTTTGAAATCCCTAAAGTAGTGGGAAAAAAATTTCACACTCTAAAAGTGTCACATGGGAGAAACTTCCTCGATCATTTATGTTTGGCCACTTGAATATGCTGAAAATTTACAGAGTGAGAGCTCCGTCCTGCTATCGGCAAGTCTAGAGTCAGTGCACAATTTTGTTTCATTGAGATCTCTGTCAAATGTTTAGACAGATGACTATGTGCCATCAATCGGATGCAAACAAATTCCTTAAATCCACTTCTAGAGTTTGAGAATCCAAGCAAGGTAAGTCAACTAGTGATCCAAGGGGCAAAGAAAGGATAATCAGTTCCCTGTCTATAGTCTTTCATCTTGTTAGGTCCAATTGGAATTGTATTTGTGATAGGCTTTATCCGTATCCAAAATCTAATTATTTGAGTTGTAATAAAATTCAAAAGTCTCCAAAATATAGGTTATTTGAGTAGTAATTGGAGTCAAAAGAGTTGGGGTTGGTAGAGTCCTAAGAGGAGTTGAAGGCAATTCAAGAAGATCAAGAAATGGACCTATAGGCGCAAGCTAACCACTGGCTTTCCAGATCGAGCAACACAACGCAAATTAAAGCAGAATCCTGGCTCTAGCTTGATGCTAGCCTGACACTAGCCTAATGCTCGAGCATCGTATATATCCAGGTAAATCCTATTTCAATTAAACAGCTTCTTTTCCTATCCTATTTCACCCCAAACACTTCATATTATAAATATCCAATCCTAGATCATCACAAAGTGTGTTGGATCATTATTTTCATTATAGATAACATTATTTAAATATCTAAAACACATTCCAAAGTTCTCTTGATTTTACCCCTTGATTACTTATTCATAATTCATCCCAAACATACTTTGATAGGTTGAGTCATAGTTCTTTATATTCTACCACGAATCAAAACGCAGAGAGATCTACTAATCAAACACCAAAACATAAAACCCCACCTTCTCCAATTCTGAGTTCGAAAGTTTGAGAAAAGATGATTGGAGTTTCAGCGCTCCGAAACGAAAGGAGTTTGTTCTTGGTCATTCATCGAAGATAAAAGTGGCCCGGAGTTTTGGGAAGTGTGCGCGTGCACAATTAAAGGAGTTCATTGGTGATTTATAAATTATGTGGCCAGAGTCAATGGATTAGCAGTGTTTGGTCTACTTGTAAATTAATTTTTCTAGTTGATCGTTTACTGGCAAGTTTGTCTGAAAGTTTTTAATCCTGAGTTTGGATTTTCTTTCGTGATCATATCTAGAGTTAATTTATTTATTGCTTTTGATTTGATTGATTAAAATATTTGATTGACACATAGGATTAAATTGAATTTAACCTTAATCATAGACAATTAATAAGTGACTTGTTGTTTTTAATTGTTTAATTCCGCACATTGGGTCTAAATAATTTGAAATTTCACATCTCTCGCTCTTTCCTATTGGCTTGGTTGAGGAAGTCGGGATTTGAAATGTAAACCTATGCACTAACTCCATTCCTCAGCAGAGCAAGACTAAGATTCTTAGAATAGAATCAAGAAAGAGCTCTCAGTCAAAAGTGAGTTAGAGAGAGATGCTCTCAACCTAGTGAGAGAAAATCCCACTTGGTGCACACTTGCCTTGAGAGATTTCTAGTTCTTTACTTGATTTTTACATAATCTTCTATGTGAAAATAGAATCTGCTACTTAGATTTCTTGTTTTCTTGAAGTTTCATCCAAGATTCATGGTGTTTTCTCCAACATCTTGTAGATTTTTGGAGTTTTTGCAAATTTCGTTCACTGAACCTCATTTGTTCTTGATTTAATTTTTTACCATATTTCGTGGGTGAAAGTTAATATCAAGTCCGGATCTTGTGAAGGGGACTGATTTTGGCTGTGTTTCGTGGGTCTACTGTGAAGAATTCGTTTTTACTTTGGACGAATTCATATTGCTTGGAATTTGGAAGTGCAACACTTTTCTAAAGTTCTACTATATTGCTGGTTGTTTCTGCCGCTATTTCTACATTGTTTGCTGAAGATTTTGCAGATTCTTGAACAGTTTTTGTATTTCTCTGCTACTTTACATATTCCGACCACTAGTTTGGGTGGCCGGATTCAAGACCTTGCCGGAAATCATATTTTTGGAAGGCGCTTGATTTTTGCTAGATTTTTGTTTCTTTCCATTTACCATATGGGGAAAAAGTTAAACAGCACTAATGGAGGGAGGTTACCAATTAATTTTGGTAAGTTATCAAATTCTGTGCCTAATGAAGATGGTAAGTTACCAATTCCTGCACATGGCAAAAATTCAAATTCTGGGACAATTGCCTTAATTCCAGCACTTGGAAAAAAATCTGGAAACTTACCAAGTGTGGCTGGATCCAAGTCAAACGAAAATTCAACAAAAGAGAGAGTAGATGGAGGTTCATCATCTAATCCCACAGATTCGACTAAGTCTTTTTGGGAAGAATTTGATCATGCAAATTCAAAGTCACCAAGTTTATCCCAAACACTTGGTGAGGAAGATACAGAATCGGAGCAAGAATCTGCTGCAGTAAACCAGGTAAATAGTACTGTTACACCATAAATTATCTCATATTGGGCCAAGGCTTGGGTCCGGCCCATTAGGCTCACGAGGCCCATTTCCATTTTCTATATATATGTGAATCCATTTCATTTTAAGGTATGATTTCTAACCATATCCAAATTCCCCTTCCCGCCTCTTGCACTTATTTTTCCTTCATCCGGCAGTTGACTTGACCGTCGGAGTGCAAACGGTCGCCGGACATTTTTCTTGGCCGGCGGCTTTTTGCCTCCTAACGGGGTGTTCAGTGTGCAGGTAGTGTCCACGTGGAGGGGGCGTGATAGGGATTCTGTTCGACCAATTTTTGAGGTCAACAGATTGGCGCCGTCTGTGGGAAACGATACGTTAACCATGTTTTACCACGTACCAAAAGGTCGCCGAAAAATGAAGAATTTTTCGGGCAGTGTTCTGTTGGAAATAGAGCAAAGACAGTAGCCGGAGTGAAAAAAGATTTAATTTTTCCGGATGATTTTCTACTGGAAGAAAGTAAAGACAACCGAAAAGAGAGATTTTTTTCCCAGCAGTTTCGTCTAACCAAAGAAAAAAAAAAGGGCGGGCTGTCACCTAAGACGATTATCCAAGCGGCTCCTTCAACCAAAAATCGGTTGACGGGTAGCATCTAAAAAATTTCCTTGAAGAAAGGAAACTTTCCGGCAATGGTTGAGGAGAAGGGTTGAATAAACCCACCATGAAAAGGGAATAATTTCATGATTCTGCAAATGGAGCTACTGGCAAAGGAATAAAAATTGATTTTTCTGTTTCTATCTTCAAACTAAAAAAGGAAGCTAGCCTTCATGTTCATCCACTAACATTCACCATCCCCACTCATTCTTGATGGCTGTCGGTGCTTTTCTCGACTCTGCTAATTCAGACAAAAAATCGTCAAGACACCAGGAGCTGCAACCACCATCACATGGGTTCAAAAGTGTGCATATTTTATTATTCAACTCTAAGGAGGTTTGAAGAATGACTGGAGCTTTCCATCACCATCCACTTTGATGTCATTTCTTGAGTTCTATCCTTACAAAAACTTCACACTGGACTTGGCAAGAATGAATGCTCAAAAAGATGAAACATGTTAAAGTTTTGATGTGCACACAAGGTGTTTGAGAAAATGTCCATGAAGGTTCGAATTTCTACCAATGAAAGTCAAGGTAATCGTTACAGCCTCCGGCAATCAGCGTTGAGACAACCTCCGGCAGCCGCAGTCCACGACTACAGTCGAGTTCCCGGCCTCTCGCCTATGGTTCTTTCTATGGCCTCCGTATAAAAACCATCGGTTACTTCGCCCATTTTTTACAGTCACCGACAGTACATGGCCGAGTTTTGTCCACTGTATGCACATTAAATTTTGATGGAGAGATGACAGTGACTGTGGCGTGTTTGAACTAAGATACGTACCTTCTTCTGACATTTTTGCAAATCACTCTCTTCAAATTTTGGAGGATCACGTGCCACTTCTTGGGTCAAGTTGGCCCATAATGTGATTGGGCTTTCTATTTCTTGTTCAATGGCAGCCCAATGGTTCACTGTAAACAATTGCCTAAAGATTTCTTTTAGGCTCACTTCTTGAACCATTCTCAATGGGGCCTAGAGATTTATTTTCTTGGGCCTGTGGCATCGCAGCATGTCCAGAATGCTTGGTCTTTCGGCTTTCTTTATGAATCTTCTCAGTAGCCCTATTTGACGAGCAATTATTCTCACACTACTGCCTCTATTCTCAGCTCATAAGACCTCGCATCATTGAAGGCAAGCCCAATTTCGTGGATTTCTTATTATGAGAGGCGGTATATCGTAAAGTCCCCATTCCTTGAATAAAGGAAGAGGCAACTCGCGAGATGCTAATTCCTCGCCTCTCACTATCGTTGAGCCTAACTGTAAGACCTCGTCATTCCGATGCCAGTTTATAAGACTCCGATAGTTCGAGATTTATTAGCGGGATATTTATTTCTCGCTTCGCCAGAGGCTCATTCCTGGCCTCGCGAGATGTTTATCCCTCGCCTCGCCAGATGCTCATTCCTGGCCTCGCGAGATGATTATTCCTCGCTTCGCCAGATGTTTATCCCTGGCCACGCGGGATGTTTATTCCTCGCCTCGCCAGAAGCTTATTCCTGGCCTCGCGAGATGATTGTTCCTCGCTTCTCCAGATGCTCATTCCTGACCTCGCGAGATGTTTATTCCTCGCCTCGCCAGATGCTCATTCCTGGCCTCGCCAGATGCTCATTCCTGGCCTCGCGAGATGATTATTCCTCGCTTCGCCAGATGCTCATTCCTGGTTTCGCGAGATGTGTATTCCTCGCTTCGCCAGATGTTCATTTCTGGCTTCGCGAGACGATTATTCCTCGCTTCGCCAGAGGCTTATTCCTCGCTTCGCCAGATGCTCATTCCTGGCTTTGCCAGATGCTCATTCCTGGCTTCGCCAGATGCTCATTCCTGGCTTCGCGAGATGTTTATTCCTCGCCTCGCCAGATGCTCATTCCTGGCCTCGCCAGATGCTCATTCCTGGCCTAGCGAGATGCTCATTCCTCGCTTCGCCGATGCTCATTCCTCGCTTCGCCAGATGCTCATTCCTGGCCTCGCCAGATGCTCATTCCTGACCTCGCGAGATGATTATTCCTCGCTTCACCAGATGCTCATTCCTGGCCTCGCGAGATGATTATTCCTCGCTTCGCCAGATGTTCATTCCTGGTTTCGCGAGACGATTATTCCTCTCTTCGCCAGAGGCTCATTCCTGGCCTCGCGAGATGTTTATTCCTCGCTTCGCCAGATGCTCATTTCTGGCCTCGCGAGATGATTGTTCCTCGCTTCGCCAGATACTCATTCCTGGCCTCGCGAGATGTTTATTCTTCGCTTCGCCAGAGGCTCATTCCTGGCCTCGCGAGATGTTGATTCCTCGCCTCGCCAGATGCTCATTCCTGGCCTCGCCAGATGCTCATTCCTGACCTCGCCAGATGATTATTCCTCGCTTCGCCAGATGCTCATTCCTGGCCTCGCGAGACGATTATTCCTCGCTTCGCCAGAGGCTCATTCCTGGCCTCGCGAAATGTTTATTCCTCGCCTCGCCAGATGCTTATTCCTGGCCTCGCGAGATGATTGTTTCTCGCTTCGCCAGATGCTCATTCCTGGCCTCGCGAGATGTTTATTCTTCGCTTCGCCAGAGGCTCATTCCTGGCCTCGCGAGATGTTTATTCCTCGCTTCGCCAGATGTTCATTCCTGGCTTCGCGAGATGTTTATTCCTCGCTTCGCCAGATGCTCATTCCTGGCTTCGCGAGATGATTATTCCTCGCTTCGCCAGAGGCTCATTCCTGGCCTCGCGAGATGTTTATTCATCGCTTCGCCGGATGTTCATTCCTGGCTTCGCGAGATGTTTTTTCCTCGCTTCACCAGATGTTCATTACTGGCTTCACGAGATGTTTATTCCTCGCCTCTCACTATCGTTGAGCCTAACTGTAAGACCTCATCATTCCGAGGCCAGTTTATAGGACTCCGATAGGTCGAGACTTTATTAGCGGGATGTTTATTCCCCGCTTCGCAAGATGCTTATCCCTGATCGAAGACCATAAAGCTTCAAGTTGATATTGATTCTGTGCAAATTGAGGGAATTGAAGATATACCTTTCCTAGATGAGAATGACTCTATTATCTTTGAAGAAGATGGGAAGCCTCTTTTACATACTGATGGAACATGCTACATCTCTAAAAATCTAGCCATGCAGTGTTCGAAAGGTCCCTGCGGAGCTAAATATATGAAGGATGATGATTTTCTGAATATTCGTGATTTTGAGGATGTATCATGTCAACAAAAAGGAACGAAAGTTGGGAACATGGAATCGCCTTTAGTGATGCAAGTTAGGTTGTTCTACAATAGTTGTGCTGCTAAGGGAACTTGTCTCGTAAATAAGAAGAGGAACATCATCTTGAAGTCCTCGTTCCTTGAATAAAGGAAGAGACGACATATTTTATGAGTACTCGCCCCTTGAATAAATGAAGATGCAATATTTTGAAGTCCTCATTCCTTGAAAGAGGAAGAGACAAACCGCTTCGCCAGTTGCTTATTCCAGACTTTGCGAGATGTTTATCCCTCGCTTCTTACTATCGTCGAGCTGAACCGTAAGTCCTCTTCATTCCGAGGCCAGTTTGTAAGACTCCGATAGTTCGACTATTCGCGGGATGTCTATGCCCCGCTTCGCCAGTTGCTTATTCCAGACTTCGCGAGATGTTTATCCCTCGCTTCTCACTATCGTCGAGCCGAACCGTAAGTCCTCTTCATTCTGAGGCCAGTTTGTAAGACTCCGATAGTTCGACTATTCGCAGGATGTCTATCCCCCGCTTCTTCAGTTGCTTATTTTTGGTTTTGCGAGATGTTTATCCCTCGTTTCTCACTATCGTCGAGCCGAATCGTAAGTCCTCTTCATTTCGAGGCCAGTTTATATCTGCAAAGGTGCATACGCCCCCACGGGCAGGGCCACCTCAAGGATGTCCACTTCATCAGGGGAGGTGCGGGTGCCACTTCTGGTGAAGCGGATCTACAGTGTTCTCACATTATGCCTTCTATTGCTGGATCAGACACCATGGAAGATGCCCTTGCGAAGGTGTATACGCCCCCATGGGCGGGGCCACCTCAAGGATGTCCACTTCATCAGGGGAGGTGCGGGTGCCACTTTTGGTGAAGCGGATCAGCAGTGTTCTCACACTATGCCTTCCATTGCTGGATCAGACACCATGGAAGATGCCCTTGCAAAGGTGCATACGCCCCCACGGGCAAGGCCACCTCAAGGATGTCCACTTCATCAGGAGAGGTGCGGGTGCCACTTCTGGTGAAGCGGATCAGCAGTGTTCTCACACTCATTCTTTCTACTTGCTGGGCTAGGACTTCACTTCTATACTTATCACTTCGTCCTTCGGTCGGGACTTTGCTTCTACAACATCGTTTCGCCTCGACTGCTTATGATCAGAGTCTCGTCTCTGTAACTTATTTCAAAGTATCGCCTTTGGATCGTTTATCTTCGAGTATTGCCTCTGCTTGTATTCGAGTCTCGTCTCTACATCGGCTTATTACATGCTTATTTCGTAGTACCGCCTCAACCGCTATCTTCGCAGTATTGCCTCTACCGGCTTGTATTCGAGTCTCACCCGCATGAGCTTTATCATGCCTACTTATCTTCGAGTGTCGAGTTGCCTATCTTTCGATGGTTTATATCCCAACTCCTCGAGCCCGTATATAAATATTCATACCGAGACTTGGGAGGACTGTTGTGATACTGATATCTTAGTATCATTACATTATTATTGCCACCATATGCATTATATCATTACTGTCGAGTGCGTGTTTCACATCACTGCTAGCATGTCATGCCACTATTTTCGGTCTGATCATTGCGCATGCTACGTTATCTACATTGGCACAATATTATCGTTATCGAACCGTGCTAGCATACGACCTGCTATGATACATGATAGACTCTCTGCATATCATATCTTGGAGAAATTTAATATGTCATTATTCACCTTATCGTCATGAGTAATTTGAGGGCAAATGGACTCCAAAGTTTATTTAGTTTATGTACTGTGGATATATCGTGTTATATTACAGGTTGGTTTAGTCCATATTACAGAGGAGATCTTTGCACGAAATTTCGACAAATTATATGCAATATTTACCTTTCGAGGCAATTCATAAGCCCTAGCTTATTCAGGCTGACATGCATATTTTCGAGGCAGTTCGTAAGTCCTCGCCCATCGGAGCTACTTATATTTCTGAGGCAATCTGTAAGATTTCGACTACTTGATAATTTATATTTCAAGTCCGACTCGCACATGAATGTACAACTCAGACTTGGGGGACTGTTGTTACACCATAAATTATCTCATATTGGGCCAAGGCTTGGGTCCGGCCCATTAGGCTCACGAGGCCCATTTCCATTTTCTATATATATGTGAATCCATTTCATTTTAAGGTATGATTTCTAACCATATCCAAATTCCCCTTCCCGCCTCTTGCACTTATTTTTCCTTCATCCGGCAGTTGACTTGACCGTCGGAGTGCGAACGGTCGCCGGACATTTTTCTTGGCCGGCGGCTTTTTGCCTCCTAACGGGGTGTTCAGTGTGCAGGTAGTGTCCACGTGGAGGGGGCGTGATAGGGATTCTGTTCGACCAATTTTTGAGGTCAACAAGTACTACCCCTGGAAATAATTCTGCTGCAGCAAAAGCTCCATGGACAAATTTATTCAAGGAGAACCGCAAGTTAGATAATGGTTTCAAACTCAAATCCTGTGAAAACCTGCCAGATGTACTGGTTTTCAATGAGGAGGACATTGAGGATGATCAAACCGCATGGGGTTACTGTTTGGTGGGATACTTTGCTGGATGATTCCCAGGTAAAACAGCTTTACTGCAAATGTGTGATAAATGGGGAGTCAAATACAAATACTTTGTTCATCATAGTGGATGGCTCGTTTTCAAATTTGAAAACTCTAATGACAAATAACAAGTGCTTGAAGGAGGGCCATATTTTATATATGGCAGACCGTTGATGCTGAAAAATATACTATCATTCTTTGAGTTCGATGATAGTGATATTAGCACTTTATCGGTTTGGGTACAGTTACCGGGGTTGCCACTGAATTTTTAGACACCCAATGCCTTGAGTAAGATTGCAACAAAGATTGGTCAACCGATTACTACTGATTTGCTCACTACAACGAAGGAACGGATATCTTATGCACGAATTCTTGTTGAGGTTGACGCTTCAAAAGCTCTGGTGCGCTCAGTTGATATGAAACTTCCAAATGGTAAAGTCAAAAGTCAAGTTGTTTATTATGAGCACGAGCCCAAATTTTGCTCCGCTTGCAAGAGTTTTGGGCACAAAAATGATGCATGCAAAGTCAAATCTGTTCCTGCTACTCATAAGCAAGAAACTTCTTCAAAGTATGTGGTGAAGAAAACGAATGTACTGAATAATGTACGTGACCAAAGCATTGCTGGGGGTTTGGCTCAGTTATCTACTGATGATCAACAAACAATGGAGCAAACACCTGGTACAACAGTGACGGAACAAAATATTGCTGAGGATCCGATTCAGTCACCTAATGACGGTCAGAACATTGATGATAGTCAGATCAATACAGGGAATGGTGCTCAACTGGTATCAAATGAGGATGATGCCCCTTTGATAGAAGTGGGTAAGAAGAATACATCTGTCCATGCAAACAAATTTCAATTGCTGAAGAGAATTACTCCTCTACGTATCCAAAGTAATAAAGTGCATGTAAAGAAGACAGGAGCAGAATTTGAAACTCCCATCTTACATGGTACTAGTGCAGTTATTGAAGTTCCACCATTGAAGGCAACTAGCAATGACAAGCTTAAAGCAAGGTCGAATATGCAACCCGTTAAACAGAATAAGGATAATAAGAGGGGTAATTCCCTCTTTATATCATCATGAAGATTGCATCGTGGAACATTAGTGTAACGCCCCAAATTCTCGGAACTCGAAGCGTTAAAAGAAAAAATCTTCTTCTTTGTTCGAACCTTTAAATGTTAACCAAAATAAGTTTTAAATGATAAAATTTTTGAAATCCGAAACATATAGGAAGATGTAATGGAAAACTTTTGTTCATATAGATTTGGACAATTCGGTGAAATTTTATTTTGGAGAACATTTGGAGGAAATTCAGCGAAATACCGGTTGCGCAGCAGCGGAAAGGAAAATATGTTTGACCTAACAAACGTTGTCAAAAATTTGTGAAATTTTAACAGAGACTATAACATTCATATATGTACAATATGTAAAAATTTGGGATCTGGACGAAAATGTTTGAAGCATGAAAATATTGCACAACTACGCTGGACACAAAATCCGACATAGTCCCAACGCAGTTTACTAAAACGGGCATAACTTTTTCTCTAGATGCTATTTTAAGGTAATTCGAAAGACCACTATTAGAAGACTCATAGACCTTTCAAACGCCACTGATTTCACTCTAAAACATGTAGTATAGCCCAAGTTATACCATTTTCAAATTTAATAGCAGAATCTGAAATTTAAAGCAGCAGTAGATAAACTTCATGCATTGTCAATTCGACATTTGTAAATTATCGTTAACATGGAAAGCATATGAAACTGAACGAGATAAACATTAAAAACATTGTTAAGGGTGTCATCTAAACATTCATAAAAAAAGTTTACACAACAGAAAATTTTTACTAGAAAGTTGAAAGTATTTCAAATTTACCGAGCACTCACCACCATGCCAAACCACTGTCATGCCTCGATTTAACCTGTGAAATTTTAATAGGGGTGAGTATCATAAATAATACTCAGTAGGAAGACACTTAAGTAATTGGTAAAAATAAATGTATTTTCAGAAATGCAAACTTTTGGTTATTTGTGTCACCGCCATTCTCTAGCAAACCGGTGATAAGTCAGTCCGCTTATTCTCGAGTTTTGATAACTCGTTCTCGAGTTTGATAACTCTTTTCATAATCTCTTTATCTCTTATTTGAACAACCCAAATGGTGCTTCCATCATCAGTAACACAATAACACGTTAATGGAAACCGAAAACAAATCATTTTATTCTACTTTACAAAAGTGTCGTAAAACACTCCTACCTTGGATGCTTGGAGTTTGAGTACCCTTGAGTGTCCAAAAATGCAACATGATCCTAAGATCCTTTGGATAAATTATTTTTTTCAAGATTCCAACGTGTTAGAAAAACAATGGTGATTGAAGTTTGTGTTTGGAAGTATGGTTTGAAAGAAGTTTGCTACCAATTTATAGAAGAGATAATGTCATTAAATTGAATGGTAGTGGACGGTTTTAGTAGCTGAATGGGCATGAGTTAAAAATTGTAAATGAGGGCTGTTAGTGCACTTAATGGGTATTAAAACTAATTAAGTTGCTTAAAGTGGAGGTAAGAATCTCAAGTAACGTTTTTTTTTTGTTATTATTTTATTAATAAAATATAAAATTTAGATTATTTTTCTTTCTATCAAGATAACTCGAATGTAAATAGTTCAAGATCATTTATTCTAAAACTCAATTTATTTTGTTTAACATGAGCTACAAAACAAGTATAATATTTGATATATTTTATCAACTTCTAAAATGCTTAATTATTCGACCCAAATAAAATTTACGATAAATTCTATACAACTACATAAAAAATAAATATTTTATGCAAATAAGTGCGTGGAGCTTATTTTTAACTTTTGGATTTAAGATATGTCATCACAACTTTAAGATTTTAAGACAAGTACGCGCAAATTTACTATCGTGACAAATCTTTAATTTGAACTCTTAAGAAAGGTCGTAGCGACTTAATAATATAAATCATATTATTTTCGAATTCTACAAAAAAAAAATTATTTGAAAACGACATAAGATTTTTTTTTCTTGGTCGCTACAATTAGGGCTTCAATAGGCCCCTAAAGCAAAATGGAGGTCCACCACCTCATTAAGCAACAATTTATTGATATTATTGGAGTCTTGGAGACGAAAGTCAACCAACAGAATTTAGCTTGGATCATGAGGAACAAATTCGATGGGTGGAGACACACCTATAATTTTCTTTCACACACAGCAGGAAGAATCTTGGTGTTATGGGACCATGGAAAAGTGGACCTTTGCGTCTTGGAAGCTGCCCCGTAGGTTATACATTATGAAGTAACCTGTAAGGTAACTTTATTCACTTTTCGTTTAAGTTTTGTATATGGTTTCCATTCTACTGTTACTCGGAGACCTTTATGGAATAACTTGCTTGATTTTGGAGATACATGTACATTACCCCGGATGATCATGGGCGATTTTAATAATGTGCTTCGCCCTGATGAACGATGTAATGGAGTGGAGGTTACTCCATATGAGATTAGAGATTTTGCAGATTGTTGTTTGAATGCGGGTCTTACAGACTTGAGATCCATTGGATGCTATTATACTTGGTTCAAAAACTCTGTGGACAGTATATCTTCAGTATGGAGTAAACTGGATAGAGCCATGGTAAATGAACTTTGGCAGCAATCAGGAATTCATGCCTTAGCAGATTTCCAACCAGCAGTTGTCTCTCAGACCATTCCCCATGCATTGTCTCACTTCTACAGGAAGGTGGCCATAGAAGGAAACACTTTAAAATTTTCAACATGTGGACAACTCATTCAGAATTTCAGGATGTAGTGTCCTCAAATTGGAATCAGCATATCAATGGCACGAAGCAGTTTACTCTATGTAAAAAACTACAGAGACTAAAGGAACCATTGAAGCAGCTAAATACCAAGCATTTTGCTCACATTTCTGCTCGAGCTAATAAAGCTAGAAATGATCTTAAGGCAGCTCAAACGGAATTGCATGATCATCCAACAAATATTGAGCTACAAAGAATGGTTGCATCTCTTCGAAAACAAGCTGTACGTATTTGTGATGCAGAGAAAAGTTTCTACTACCAACAAGCCAAGTGTACATACTTGAGCAAGAGTGATAAATGTACGAAATTCTTTCACTCTTTGGTTAAATGGAATGCAAAGTGAAATTTCATTGCCGTCGTAATGAAGGAGGATGGGAGACCAACCAATTCACAAATGGAGGTGGCAGATGAATTTATTGGCTACTATCAAAACTTGCTTGGGGCAAATATTACATGTCATCCCATTGATCGTAATATTTTTGCTGAAGAGCCATTACTCTCTTTGTAACATGCTGAATCCCTTGCTAGGGATATTTCTTTGGAAGAGATTAAGGATGCTTTATTCAACATTGGGGATGATAAATCCTCAGGATCGGATGGATACACTTCACATTCTTTTAAGAGAGCATGGGAGACAGTAGATGGTGATTTTGTTGATGCTATTACTGAATTCTTCAGGTCCAGCTCTATGCTTAAACAAATTAATCACACCACCATAGCTTTGATTCCAAAGGGCAGCCACTCATCCACAGTCGGGGATTTCAGGCCTATTTCATGCTGCAATGTTGTATACAAGGCGACAACAAAAATCTTGTCCAACATATTAGCTCCTATTCTTGGTTCTATCATTGACCAAGCACAGACAACCTTTGTGGAGGGGAGGAGCATGGTTGAAAATATACATCTTGCACAGGAGTTATTAAGGCAATACAACCAAAAGCGAGTATCACCAAGATGCCTCCTTAAAATTAATCTTCGAAAGGCATATGATTCCATCAATCGGGAATTTTTGAAATCAGTTTTGGAGGGGCTGGGATTTCCGCACAGATTTATTGAATGGGTGATGGCTTGCATCTCAACACCATCTTTCTCAATTGCAATTAATGGCAGCACACATGGGTTTTTCAATGGAAAAAGGGGCCTTCGACAAGGGGATCCCTATCACCATTCTTTTTCGTGATTTGTCTTGAATATTTTTCAAGATCTTTGAAAGCAGCTACAACCAATACAGAGTTTCATTATCATCCGAAGTGTGGGCTCTTGAAAATCACACATTTGGCTTTCGCGGATGATCTGATGTTGTTTGCAAGAGGAGACGTTATCTCTATGCGCATTATGATGGATTGTTTAACAAATTTTGGAGATTGTTCAGGACTTCGAATGAACGCAACTAAATCCAACATATTTACTGTTGGAATCCATGGCCAAGATTTGGATGACATCCAAGAGTTAGTGAACATGCCTAAAGGTTCTATGCCTTTCAGGTATCTGGGGATTCCATTAGTTGCAGAAAAATTGAAAGTCAATCACTATGCTCCTTTCTTGGATAAAATCGCTGCATACATACATGCCTGGACAAGAACATCTTTATCCTATGCTGGAAAGGCTGAACTAGTGAGATCAGTTCTACAAGGAGTTGAATGCTTTTGGTTATCTATATTTCCAATTCCAGATGCGGTCACTTTGAGGATCACACGTCTCTGTAGGAATTTCCTTTGGAATTCCAAAAAGCCGCTTGTTGCATGGCCTGATGTTTGTCTCCCCAAAAGCGAAGGAGGATTGGGATTCAGAGACGTTAAGTGTTGGAATAATGCACTTTTAGCCAAATCAGTGTGGAACATACATGCCAAGAAAGACACACTCTGGGTAAGGTGGATAAATCATGTGTATCTTAGAGGGGCATCTATATGGGAATGGTCTCCAAAAAAAGATGATTCTCCATTAATGAAGAAGTTACTGTCTATTGTGAAGTGCCTAAAGGACACAGAAGGATCAACTCATGCCGCTTGCCAAAAACTTTCAGAATGGATCCAGGTGGACAATATAAGCATTGCCAAAGCTTATGATTATTTTCGACCGAAGGGCACACCGGCTATCTAGGCAAAGGTTGTTTGGAGTTCATGCATCCCTCCTAAACATTCCTTTATCCTATGGCTTTGTGCAAAAAATAAGCTCCTGACCAAGGATCGACTAGCATACATGGACATTGACAACAGGTGTGTGTTTTGTCAAAATGCAACCGAATCAGTCCAACACATTTTCTTTCAATGTAGCATGTGCATGGATATTTGGGGTCAGATTCGAGATTGGCTCGGGATCACTAGATCAATGTCTACAATACCGATCGCTTTGAAATGGATCAAGAAGGAAGCACGTGGAACATCTTGGCAATGCAAGGTTAGGAAAGTTGCACTAGCAATCACTATATATCATATCTGGACAGCTAGAAACAGGAAGATCTTTGAAGATCTACATCCACATTCCGCCAGCATAGTTCAACGTATCAAAACACAGGTGTACAAAGTTATATTCTCTTTGTATCCTCATGTTTTCTATCATTATGAGTCTTTAGCACATGGTATCTAGACTGATCTTTATGGGTGTGCAGTTCCAAAATTTGTAAGCCTGGGTATGCCCGGAGTACTTGTTAATATCTTTTGATCGTTATAAAATTTGATTTACTTGATCAAAAAAAAAAGACCAAGATTCTTAGAAATCAATTTGTTGAAGTTTGTAGGTTTCCACTAAACTAGTCCTTCTTTTTGCCCCATACAGATAAGAGGTTTTTAGGCTTTCTTCACATGATACTAAGTTTACTCAACTGCTAATATTTATTTCATTTTATAGCAACGTCGATACTATAGCTTACAAGTTCTCCCCTCATGTTTCCTAACCCGATAGTTTACTTATTTCAATTCAATTTTCTCTTTTGCCAGCTTTATTTCAAATAATCCGCACGGCAATGAGCGGAGGCTTGGCTTGAGTTTCGTATTATCAATGAGGTTGGATATAGATGCTGATGTAACTTCGGTGTGACAGTAAGCAACTGTTGGCTATAAGTGAAAATTCATTTTGGATTAAATTTGATAGTTTTTTCAATTATGAACTATCTTATTTACAAGTTTATTATAGAAAGTTCTAGCAATATTATAATATAACAATCTATACATGTACACTTGCTCTCTTCTCAAATGTATTGCTGTTCATTTTCTGTGCGTGCGAGCTTTTGTGCATCTGGTGTTTTATCCAATGGTGCCAAAATTGGCCGGTAGTTCATTCGATCAACGGACAAACTGAGAAGTTAATAAGTATTTGTTTTTTTGTATTTTAGTTTTTGTTTCTTAATTTGAATTGAGAACCTCGACCTAGGATGATAATGAGAATTATTCAATTGAGACTTTCATTTTTTTATGAATTTAAAATGTCTGGTTTTATAGACTTCTAAAAATCTTTACATGTTATGAGGTATTAAAAACTTTGATGTCACATAGCGTTAAACTTTGATGATTAAAATAATTATTTCACAACAAAGGAAGGATGCTAGTGAATGGGGACTACTATAGTTGTTGATATGTGGAGTAATACGATTGAAACGATAAAATTTCTTCTTCTTCTTCTTCTGTGAGTAATGAAATTTCATAAATGTTTTTTGATATTTTCATTATTTATTCATCTGAGTTGATTTATATATTTTTTAAAATATTTTTTTTTATTGAAATGAGTAATATAATTTTGTTGTTATTTGTTTCTAAAGATATATGTTTTAAATCATCTTGTCATGCAAGTAAATGAGTAATCGTTTAGAATAATATCACATTCTACTGCAGTAATAAAAAATTCAGTGAACTGAATAATGTGCTATAGCCTATAAGCTATATTGGACATACAGTTTTATTTACTTTTATTTTTCCGAATTTTATTATCCAAATTTCAATGAAATTCATTGAATAAATAATATATGAGGACATCAAAAAAGAACGAAGTAACATAACCAACAAGTTAAAAACATTTGAATTCTACTAGCTTTTCTCAATTTTATTTAGTAGAACAACATTTGTCTTTATTTATTTATTTTTGGTAATGACCCACAACATGTGATTTTAAAATTTTAAAAAGTCATTATATGATCAATTTTTTTTATGAGCGAATCATCCGTGGACGAGCAACCCTATAACATCTCCAAAAAGAAGAAGACTTGCGTTCAGGGACGGACCCAGCACCCGGCCAGCCTGCGCGGCCGCGCGTGCTGGGATCCGCCTGACCGCCGCCACGCCAGTCGCCAGTTCCGATTGTCTTCTCCAGCCTTTACTTTTTTTTTTTTTTTTTTGTGAAATTGGGCCAAATTCACAATCTATTTTTTTTTTATGTTTTGCAATTGGGCCAATTTGCCCAAGCCCATCCATCATCCTTTTTTTTTTTTTTTAAATTAGATTGGGCCATTAGTTTTGGCCCAATCCTTAATTATACAATACCAAAATAAAAATCATCCCCAAATCCCAATTGGAAAAGTCGATTCTTCCCCAAATTCCCAAATTTCTCGAGTCTCGCCCACTCCCCGTCGCTGCAGTCTCCTGTCGCAGTCACGACCACCACCGGTCAGGTTAGCCGATCAAGCCGGCTACTTGATCGATCCGTCGCACAATCGGCGCGTCGATGTGCGTTTGTCCTTCCGTGGGCAGTTTTCTTGAATTTAAAACGGTAAGTAAACTAGCTTTTAAGTTTTAATATCCGTTTCAGTTTTAAGTGTTTATCAGTTTATGAATTATTTTTCGTTGTTAAGTCATGAAACTTAAGTGTTTATCAGTTTATGAATTATTTTTATATACCGTGACCGACTGACCGTGAGTTCGTGATGACTGTCTCTGTGACTGTGAGTTTGTGATTTGTGAGTCTGGAGAAGGTAAAGGAATTGTAGGGTGTAATTGTGTAAATGTGTAATCTTGATTGCGTTTGTGTTGAGCATTTGGGGTGTCAACAGTTCTGAATTTGATGAATTTTTTAGCAATAAAAGTGAATTGTCATTGTTGGAGACTTGGAGTTGGAGACTTGGAGTCTATTTCATTTTTGGAGTCCAATATGAAAGGGAGAAGTAGTGTGTATATCCAGGCAGTGGCCATTGGAGAAGAGACAGAGAGTTTTTCCATACACTGAATTGACCAAAAGGCTGAGAATTTGTGTGTGGATGAGTGGAATGGCTGTGGGGATTGTGTATTGAATTGTTTATATTAATAAATGACATCGCTCTTACGATTGCCGATTGTCGACGTTGACGGGCGGACGTTGACCGGTCAACGTCCGCCCGGGCTGAATACGAATGCTGGGTCCGTCCCTGCTTGCGTTTGATGGGGAACCATCGTACCAAATGAAACGATCTATCTGATCAAAAGCCAAGTTGGCCATATGATCAGCAGTAGTATTAGCTTCCCTGTAAGCAAGAAGAATTTGAACTTGCCAATCTTGATGAAGAAGCATTCGGACTTGAGATATGAGATCTCTATTTTGAATAGACATCAAAGAAGTTGCGTTGAAAATCAAAGCAATTGCTGAGTTGTCAACTTGAACTTGAACCTTGCGCTACTCGTTTCTCCATGCTTCTTGCAAACTAGTGTGAATACCCCAAAGTTCAGCTCTAAAAGAATTACAATGCCCAGCTTGATTGAAAATCCTTCCAACCAAACCCTATTCTGGCTGTGAAAGACACCTCATGCAATAGATGAAAGAGAATTTTTGCGAAAAGTTCCGTTAGTGTTCAAAACCATAAAACCATCGGCGATCTAGTCCAGCTGATAAGGGCCTCTTCTGCGCACTGCGTTTACCGCATGAACTGCATGGAGGATGATTTTAGTCTTGGAGAAACCATCTACCCGAGTGTTATTAAAAACCAAATTATTGCGCCATTTCCAAATGTACCAACAGGTAAATCCAAAGAGCATCTTCCAATCAAGATTTTCCCTGGCTGTAGAACCATTCCGCAAATTACAAAACATCCAATCTTTAAAGTTCATATCAAAGAACCTGGCATTATCCGAGGAGGGCAGGAACTTCAACCATAAGCCCGGATATGCTGATGGCCTCGACACTGCCAGATGAGATCCCAACAACCATGATCATTTCTAGAACCCATGTCCAAAAGGGCCAAATAAGTCGAAGCCAATGAAAATTGACCATTATCAGGAAGATTCCAGATCTAGATGTCATTACCTTTGATTATTATTATTATTATTATTTTATGTTGCTATTTTTTATTGCAAAACGATTGTAGACTATCTCTGATTAATAATAATAGGGAAAATTTCATTTTTAAGATGTTAAGTATGTGTCATTACAAAAATAAGAAAACAAGTTTCAAATTTCAAAAATCAGTTTTTTTTTAAAAAAAATTTATTTATGAATTAATAAATTATTAAATAAATTGTTCCGATTCCGGCAATTGTTCCGACTCCGATTACTATTCCGACAATAACAACACCATACTTTTAAAGTCACAGATTTATACAACATGGTGACAGATTATTTTCTGAGGTCACAATTAAACAATTAATTGTCACAGATACATAATTAACAAATCAAAAATTTTATACGTTATGGATTATTTTGAGGTCAGAATTCAAAAATTTTATAAATCACAATTTGTTTATCAATCATATTATTTTATTGGTCACAGATCAAAAAAATTACATGTCACAGTTATCTATCGGTCACATATTTTCAAATTTGTTGGTCATAGATTAATTTTTAGTCACAAATTGTCGAATCTTAAGGTCACAGTTAGTCCATTATGTGGTCACAGTTGGTCACGAATCACACCACAGATTCAAACAATTGGCACCCACACCGCACCACACCACCACCATAAAAAAAAAAACACCGCCTCAGCTGCCTGCAAGCCGACACCACCTCACCGTCAAATCGCCTCACCGCCACCACTTCAAACAAATCAGCCAATAGCAAAAAAAATTATTATAGTCACCACCACGACCACAGATCGGGACACCACCATCGCATCCACAGCACCTAAACCTCACCTACGCACCACCACAACCATCACCAACAAAAATTCGAAGCAGAACTAAAAACAACACAACCACAATCAACACCACCACAACACTAAAACAACCACCAGATTTCTCCACCACAGCGGCATGGCTAAGCAGGTTAGATTGGAGAATAAAATCACTCTAAAAAACCTCTAACTCGCTCCCAAATGTTCTCTGCTGCAGGTGACAAAAAAAGCCCACATCCATGCCTAAAATTTTCTGCAGCAGCGAGTTCGAGCAGCCTTACACCCCCGTTAGACGACACTATGAACGAACAGATCCCGCAGCTTTGTGGCTGCAGCGACAACTCGCGGTGCATCATCGTCGGGTTGCCTATGGGTACTGGAGAGGAGAGAGAGAGAGAGAGATTGTGGTGGTGGAGAGATGACGGGTTTGGAGAGAGTGTGTGGAGAAATGTAGAGAGAGATAGGATAGTGGAATTAATTAGGGTTTATGATTTTAAATAATTAATTGAAAAAAATTATGATTTTTGAATTAACAAACTTTCAATCTGATTTTGGAAGTTGAGTCTTGAAAGATAGGGTGTGGTGTAATTTCCACATAATAATATGGGAACAATACATAAATAAGGTATTCAAGTATCACCATTTTAAAATTAAGGTTTGAAGTTTTAAATTTCAAAAATAAGGTTTTCATTAAAATTTATTTATAATTTAATTAATAAATTATATATTTAATTAATAAATATATAAAGGTCACAGATCTATGCAATTTGGTCACAATTCAAAAATTTTAAGGTCACAATTCGAAAATTTTATAGGTCACGATTTGTTCATCGGTCACAAATTAAAAATTTAAAAGTCACAATTGTTCATCGGTCACGAATCACAAAATTTATAAGTCACACAACTTATTTTATGGTCACAGAACATCAAATTATAGGTCACATATTACTTTTATTGGTCACAAATTAATAAATTTGTAAGTCACAAATTATTTTTAGGTTACAAAATCAAATTTTTTATATGTGTTAACTATTTTACGGTCATAATTCAAAAATATTATAGGTCACAGTTTGTTCATCGGTCACAAATTAAAATTTTAAAAGTCACAATTAACCAAATAATTGGTCACAAACACCCACAACACCGACACCACCACCACCGCCGCCCACCACCACCACTCCAACAACCAAAACCAATGCCTCACTACAATCAACCACCTATAGCACCACCATCACTACCGCACTTCAACTACCACCCCAACAAAAAAACTTCAGACCCGCAACCACCATTCCCACCCGCCGCAACCACCACCCAACAAAAAAATCCCCAAATCCACAACCATTACCTCATCCGCACAATTATCCCAACCTGTATCTACAAATCACCACTACCACATCTACCATCTTCTTCACCTCTACCACACCCATCATACCACAAACCACCGCCGCCAACACCAACACCACACAATATCGCCGCCGCGACGCCACCTCCGTCGCGCCCCCACCCTAACCCCAACTCCAACCCACCACCACCCATCCAGAACCACCTCCTCACCAAAACACACAACCACCGCAGCACTCCAAAACAACAGGACCTCACCACCACCTCCACGCCAAAACACAAAGAACCACCGCACCACGCCAAAACACACAGACCACCGCAACCTCATCCAAACCGGAAAAAAAAACCTTCCAGATCGGAACCACCGCACACCACCACCAGCGCCCGTCGAGGGGCCCACCATTACTACCTCAGCAGTCGCAGCCGCATCCAACCAATTTCAACCTCCTTCGCCTGATTTTCATCAGAACCACCCCTCTGCTCAACCATTTTCGCCTGATTTTCATCAGCACCTCGCCTGATCTTTGACATTGACGGCGGTGGCAAGAAGAAGAGAGAGATGCGATAGAGAGAGAGAAAGAGTCGAGAGATGAGAGTGAATGAGAGGTGTGAGAGAATGTGATAAATGATTTTTTGAATTTTAGGGTTTGGATAATTATAATTTAGATATAAATTAATTAATATTTAATATTTAAAATGAAATACCTGATTTTTGTATAAATAAACTCCAAACCTGATTTTTGAATTGAAAATTTTCAAACCAGGGCTAGTTGTAATTTCCTCTAATAATATTGGTGTGAGTTCCCTTTTTTTTTTTTGGGAAATTATAATAATTCAGGTGTTTAAAGATTGGAATTCAAAATTCAGGGACCAAGTTTTATTATTCAAAAATTAGGTGATATAAAAACTCTTTAACCCTAATTCCTTCCCCTTCCCCTTCCCCTCTTCCCCTCTCTCTCTCTCTGCCTCGCCGGTGCCCTCCCCTCCCCTCCCCTCTCTCTTCTCTCCCCCTCCACGGCTCCACCTCCCCTTCCCCACCCCCTCTTTGCTGCGAATCGCGTGGCCTGCTGCTGGCGACAGCGATGCGCTGGCTGCCGGCGACCATTGCTCGACCCTTCAAGCGGCGTCGCGGCAGCTGTTGTGGGTGGTGGTTTGCGGTGGAGCAGCAGCAGCTGCGATTCTGGGGTTGGTCTATTGTTGTTGGGGTTGGTGGATCTATTGTTGTTGGCTGGCGGTGGTGATTGTGGTTGTGGTTGTGGTTGGCCGTTGGTGGTGGTGGATCTATTGTTGGCTGGTGGTGGTGGTTGGCTGTTGGTCTAGTTTTGTTGGGGTTGGTGGATCTATTGTTGTTGGCTGGCGGTGGTGGTTGTGGTTGGCTGTTGGTGGTGGTGGTGGATCTATTGTTGGCTGGTGGTTGTGGTTGGCTGTTAGCAAGAGGTGGTGGTTGTGGTTAGCTTTTGGTGGTGGTGGATCTATCGATGTTGGGGTTCAGTCGTGTGTTTTGTGGCTGGGTAGTCTGTGTTGGTCGATCTGTGACCTGTGACCAAGTATCGGCAATCTGTGACCAAATTTTTGTCAATCTGTGACCAAAATTTTGTCAATCTGTGACCAATTACTCAAATGTGACCTAAAAATTTAATAATCTGTGACCTCGAAATAATATGTGACCAACTAATTTAAAAATCTGTGACCTCGAAATAATTTGTGACGTACAAATTTTTTTATATGTGATCTCGAAATAATTTGGGATTAAAAAATTTGACGATATGTGACCAATAAATAAATCTGTAATTTAAAATTATGAATATGTGACCATTAATCACAAAATGTGACTTTATTATCTTTATTTAATAAATATTTTTAATTAATTAAATAAATACCTGATTTTTGAATTTTTAAACTATTTACCTTATTTTTGAATTGAGGTAAAGAAAACACCTTAAATATGATTTTTGGGAACAATACATAAATAAGGTATTTAAGTATCACCATTTCAAAATTAAGGTTTGAGGTTTTAAATTTCAAAAATCAGGTTTTCATTAAAATTTATTTATAATTTAATTAATTAATTATATATTTAATTGATTAAATATATGAAGGTCACAAATCTATGCAATTTGGTCACAAATTAACTATTTAATTAGTCACAAATTATTTTTCGATCACGAATCAAAATTTTTATATTTGTCAAACTATTTTACGGTCACAATTCAAAAATATTATAGGTCACAGTTTATTCATCGGTCACAAATTAAAAATTTAAAAGTCACAATTTATTTATCGGTCACAAATCATAAATATTAGAAGTCACAACTTATTATAGCAGTCACAAATTATCAAATTATGGTCACAAATTAACAATTTTTTAGGTCGCATATTATTTTTTGGTCACAATTTATTTTTTTCCTTGGTCACATATTATATATTGGTTACAGATTAACCAATTTAATGGTCACAGTCAAGCAAATAATTTGTGACCACAACCTACGCTTGTGACCACCACCTTGCCACTCCCTCCCAACAGCATCACTGCCACCGTCGCCGCCAAAAAACCACCAGTCGTTGCACCGAACCACCACGACCTCGACCGTCGCCACCAACATCTCAACACCACCATCACTAAGATCCACTACCCACTTGTCTCCAAAAAAACAACATCCACCATCACATCCAACGTACCTCCACGCCGCCAGTTGGATCCAACAAAATCACCTTCATCCCAAACACCACCACCACCACCCACATTGTCATCGCCACCACCATTGGCCCGTCGAGATCTGTACCCATCTCACCATCACAACACCACCACCTCGCTGTCGCCACCACCACCTCACAAGCTGAAATCGAAACAAAAACAAAACAACCCCAAAACAACCACCAACCCAACACAACACAACCACCAACACCACCACTAAAATCGGGAATCACCCTAAAATACCCCACACTCCCTCCCAATTGCCGGCGACCAAAATACCCAAACCCCTCCCCATATTTTTACGCAACAATGGCGGGTGCACCGTACGAGAAGGCTGCTGCGAGTCTCGCCATAGCCGTTCGACGGAACTTCTTTCGCGATGAAGAGACCGCGCGAGAGAGTTAACGTGCGGCGGCCTTCTAGAAGTGATGAAGAGATCGCGCACGGCGTGCTTGCCGTCTTTCGCGCCTGTCGCTGGTGGTGTACCTATCGCCGCCACGATCGTCGATTCTGGGTACGGTGTGGTGGTGGTTTCTCGCCGGACAGAAGGGAGATGAGAGGAGAGGAGAGGAGAAAATGAAAGATGAGAAGAGAGGAGGAAATGAAATTAGGGATTGAAAATTGTGTAGATTTTATTTAAATAAAAATTAATTTAAAAATGATTAATTAAAACCTGATTTATGTATTATTAAAGTTGATTTTGGATTTTTGAAAATGGTAACTTAAAAACTTTTGTGGGTGTAATTTCCTCATGATTTTTTCCCTTTTTTTTTCCCGTGTTCTAAAGGCCTCTAATGGCCCACCATTGGCCCATTAAACTAGGATGGCAACACGGTAAAATAAGGAGTTCCTCGTGGATGTTTAGGGTATTTAACATACCGTCATCCCCCTTGACTTCAACCAATCAGAAATCTTCCCCGTCTAACGGCCAACAAATTAAAGGGCTACGCTCGCTACGCTCTCTCCATTTCTATCAAAATCCTAAGACTTCAGATCTGAAAAAGAGAAGATATGGATTCTTTGGACTCAGTTTTCGATCCACTCAGAGATTTCGCCAAGGACAGCGTTCGCCTCGTCAAGCGATGCCACAAGCCTGATCGTAAAGGTACAACTTATTGTCGAACGCGAAATATCTGTTGTTAAATTATAAATATGGTATGATTTATGCCTTTTTATGTATGTGTAGAATTCACGAAGGTGGCGACTCGGACTGCGATTGGGTTCGTGGTTATGGGGTTTGTCGGATTCTTCGTCAAGTTGATTTTTATTCCCATCAATAACATTATTGTTGGCGCTTCTTAATCCTTTAGGTATCGTTCTTTTCTTGTAATTTCTCATCTGATCTGGTACGAATACTATTTGGATTTTATATTTTGTGAAGTACATGATTTTGGCATTTTTTAAGGGAGGCGTGATTTTTACTTTTTAGTTTGGTTAGCCTCTGTATTTTACTAGGTTAAATAATGATTTATAATTTTGTATGTTTTGTTTTGTATGGATCGTGTGCATGTGGGATTTGACGTCCTTATATGGGAAAAGCGAGAGCATTATAAGCAAAAAAAGAAAGAAATTCAATTATTGATAATTAATCATAATGTTGCTTGATGGGAAGAGTTGCTATTTTAACTGGATTTTACGTGTAGACTTTGATTTGGATCACGTGAACTTTGCTTTGCCAATTTTTTCTCTCGTTCAGCTTAATGTGCATTGAAGCAAAAAGAAGCCAGTTTGCTGACTCAAATGTTAGTTTCTGATAAACCAGGGCTGAGGTGTAGTCTCTCAAGGCATAAAAATATAGGTTCATGTGAAACTCAATTTCATTGGTTAATTGTAAATATTATGTGGATTCCATATTCAGTGACAAAGGGGCTCCCTTTCCGGGGGGAAGTTGAGGTTTGGGGTTCCAATCTAAAAGAATGGAACTGAATCTTGGAAAAGGAAAATCTTAGAATGGAATTAATGGCACTAGTTCTTGATTTTTTTCCAGCTGAACTGACTGCTTTGGTCCGGTACAGTTCGAATAACACTGCTTAGCACACAATTCCATAGACACTTATATGCTCATATATTTGCATCCACTTTATGCTGTCAAATATATTACGAATTTTGTATTTTCCTGCATGGTCTGAAGTTCCATGTGTTTCTGTGAGTGTTGATATATTGGTGTATTAAATGTGTACGTGTATGTGTATGTACTCATTTACTTCTATGCCCTACAGGGCGAAACTTTTTGCTTATTTGTGTGCATACAACTGTGTACATAGACAGTCATGAGAATCTTCATGTAATTTTTTACTGTTGTTCTTGTATATTTGAAAGAGTATCCCTTTGTAATCTGTTCTTGTATATTTGGATGAGTATAACTTATGTAATCTGTTCTTGTATCTCTAGATGAGTATACCTTGTAATCTGTGTGATTTTTGCATGTAAGAGAGTTTGACCATGTGTGAGATTTCTCAGTGTGTGTCAATTTTCACTCAACTTGTATGTTAACCTAGCTGGTAAATATTTTTTTAACATGTAT
Source organism: Fraxinus americana (assembly GCA_035079005.1). Lineage (NCBI taxonomy): Eukaryota > Viridiplantae > Streptophyta > Magnoliopsida > Lamiales > Oleaceae > Fraxinus > Fraxinus americana. Next base: position 49,654,286 of record CM068706.1, on the reverse strand, counting down.
ATTCGTATTTAGTGGTTCCTTAGTTCGGGGAAACAGTTCTTGTTCTCAATGGAAACACACCGAGGGAACTAAAATATAATCTGGTGAAGTAAGTCCCTTACTAACCAGGGGATAATTTCATACTGAAAACCACATTAGTCCTATGTGCAACTTTTAACCTCAGGGAAGTATCATGGAATTTTCCTATTCGTAAAGGTTGCGTCGATTTCTCAATCTCTTTTCTCTGTCTTTCACTTATCTGCTTTAGATGTTTACTTCAGTTTGCTGCTTCACGAATTTGAGATAAATCTACCAATCACTATCAAAATGATCTCTTATATAGCTTCTTCAATGAAATGTTAGAAGGACTTAGTTGGCACTGCAGTGGGAAACTTTCTTTTGGTTTTTCTGGTTTGCATTGTTAAAAGTAAACAACATGATCGGTACACATTCCCATTTATGTCTCGTCCTGTTCTTTCTGCAAATGGAGTTTTACTTTTGATGCTAATTACCGAATACTAAGGGCACTGAGTTGTGGATATTATCTTGTAGGCTAACAAAGTTTTTGTGGTATTATAGGCTTTTGCTTGTGGTGAGAAGCTGGACAAGAAGAAATTCAACATCAGGAAAGGGTGTCCAATCTCAGATGATTATATAGCCGCTCTTTTAAATTTTGCAGAACTCAACTCCATTAATGGGGTCTTTTTTTTCTTTTTTTGAAAGAAGTGCCAGTGCCAACACCTAATTAAACGATAATTACATAGTAGACTTTCTCTGGCAAAATTTTGAACTGTGGTTGGTGGATACAAGTTCAATTTGATTTTGTTCCAATACAGTAGCTAGAAATTTGAAGGATGAAATTGTTTGCTGTGTTAAAGAATATGTCTAGTTACTTTATTTTGTCAATTTTGATTTTTAAAAATTATTTTATTAGTCACTTCACTGTGATGACACAATCTAAACACACAATTGAACTAAGGCCCTGTTTGATACTACCTTTTTTCCATGGAATTGAAAATTAAATTCCATCTTTTTCAAAAAATGCATGTTTGATTGGCAACATTTTCTAGTCTAATCATTTTCGCCACACGCCCATCTTTCCTTGTTTTTGGTGAAAATCAATTCTCACCTCTTTGGTGAGAATTTGTTTTCCAGTCTGTCTTTTTTTTTTTTTGGGGACAATTGGAACAAATTTCATTAAAAAAAAAAAAATTCACTTTAATGGACAATTTTCATATAAAATAAAGTCAAACGAAAACTAAATTTTGATTTAAAAAAAAAAAAAAATATATATATATATATATATATATATATATATATATATATATATATATATATATATTTTTTTTTTATTTTTTGTACTTTTTGGCAATGGATACATATTTTATAACCAATTGTGAAAAAAATTAGTATTTTAATAGACAATTTTCATGTAAAATAAGGTCAAATGTATATAAAAAGATCCAAAATTTTAAAAATTTTCAGGTGGAAAATTAAACCAATCAAACACACTAATTAACAATTCCTTAGAAAACAAGTTCTAGACAATTATTTTTTCTGGAATTAATTTTCTTTCCACCCATTTTTCACCATTATAATCAAACGGGCCATAAGCAATATCTAGATTGAATACCATCTTGAATCAAATTATAGACACGCATTTTCCTACGGGATTAAAATTTGTATACAACTTTTAACTAATTTTTTTAATTTTTAATTTTTAATTTTTTGAGAATTAACTTTAACTTGATTTTCTATATTCAATTCATGTCAAATGCAATAATAGCATCAGTGAAACAAAGTTGTTCACCTGACCACCAACAATATTGAAAGTGCAAAAGCGCATTAGAAGCTAAACTATGAGCGACACCATCCGAACTTGTGCGGTATACGACAACTAATAGACATAAATGAAATTGATATGTGAGAAAAAGTAACGCAAAGAACTCCCTCTGGAGCAAAAATTGATGGATTTTTTATTGTAGCTATCGTATTGTAGCAGTTGGACTCGTGTTCCATAACATTTCTCTATAAACAACTCACAAAATTAATTCCCCTGCCACGGACCTACTCTTAGAAATGAAAGTAGAAAAGCTAAGATACCATACATCTTGTGTAGATTCACAATCGCCAAATACATATGATATAACAGAACACGATTTTGAGTGTGCTTATGATTTATTAAACTATTTTACACAAAAAAAATTAAGAATGTTGGTCCAAATAAGACAAAATGAGAATGTTACCTTCTATATTACACCTTTAATGTTACCTAAAAGAAGTCCATTTACAAATAGAAGGACAAGTAGTAATTGGGCAATAGCAATCATCAATTTTTTTTTTTAATTCTAGTTTTTATTTTTCAATGGCAAGTGGCTATACTACAAAGTCGGATAAGTGTAAGTTTATTAAGAGAATTGTCATGGATAAGAACCAAAACAACTCTTGTCATTTGGTGGACCCACCTCGCCAATATAATACAAACACGTGTCAATGATCACATGAACGGTCGAGATCATCATACACGTAGCCCGTTACTAAAGTATTAATCTAAACATCATAGCACCATAGCACAACACCTCACATATTGTTTTGCCGTAGTGTACAATCATCACTGAGTCAACTTTTCAAGAAAGCAACGTTGTCTTAAAATTTTGTCATTCAGTAGTGAAGCTTCACTTTTGATCGATTGAGGGTGTTTTTCATTGTGAAACTTGAGTTTAGATTGATTTTAGAGAGATGGATATGGACGCCGATCAGGGAGGAGAAACTCCGCGGAGCCCAGAAGCAAAACTGGGTATGCAGGTGGAGGATTTGTGGGACATACAGAAGCCCCAGCTGAGTCCTACTGAGAAGCTTAATGCTTGCTTTGAGAGCATACCGGTTTCTGCCTTCCCTCCTGCTCCTTCTTCCCAAGGTAATTTCCACTGATTTCTGGTGTATATTTGGAATTATTATTTGGTGCTTATTTTTAAAACCCACATGTGGATTTCGATTGGACTGATTGTGTATGCGCGCGTGTTTAATTTGATTTAAAGCAGGATCGAAGGTAAATTAAGAGATCAAGAAAGAGAGTGAAAAAAACTGGTGGTGCGAAACTTTTTATATTTTTTTTCCAGAAATTAAACTAAATTGTTTGTTAAAAAAAAAAATTGATCTTTTGGACTAGCCACCACAGACGCTGCCTACACTGGCCGGCAATTTTTCATCTCCGGGAGGGGTATATGTGTAATTCGACTGCAGTTTGGATGATCATCCCCATATATATACACTTGTTTTCTTCCTTTCTTACTGTGTATTATGTGGGATTGTTATGAAAGACAATAGCTAATGAACAAGAGTGTTTTTGTTAGGTAAAGTATATCTACGAACAATATCAGAAAATTGAATCATACCCGGAATTTAATCCAACTTGTTTTTTCAAAGATATATAGTTGTAAGGGGGATAGCATTCTTTTGTTTCTGGGATTTTCTCGATACACGCTAAAAGTTTCGGTCATGTTATGCCCTGAAGAAGATTTTTTGTATTTGTGTAACAACTAAATGTAGCTCCATTTAGTGTGATTCTAGCAAGTGGCAGATATCATACAGATATGCTCTGTACATACTGTCTGGTAAGGTCGGGACTGACGGACGGTTATAGGATTTTGATTTGATCTGCATATATTTGGTTGATAGCTGCATTGATTTCGGTTCTAATGCATTTGGCAGCTTTGGCAGGCAATGTTGATAAGTTTTTGGTTATCTATTCCTCAAGTTGCTAATGTTTAACTTCAGTATGATAATGAAATAATCTGTTGGAATATAACCAAGCCTCCAGCACATCAACAAACAAGCAGCCCAGTTCATGTTCACCATCTCTCCAGTTCAATGAAACAGCAGCAAACCTGTTCACGTGTTCAGCTCCCTCTTATTCCAGATTCTTCTAGATTGTTCTTTAGTTTGTTATCTTGTTGGTTTGTTAGTAATTGGTTAGCTAATTTTCTCTATAAATAGGCTAGTTTACAATGTATTTTCCTTAAGCAAGTATGGAATGAATTTCTACTTCTTCCCTGTGCATTTGCATCAGGTTTATCCAGTTCTGTTCTTCTCTGTTTTTTTGTTCCAATAAATTCCAGTTTATTCCAGCTTCATTTCCTGCCTTCTTTCCTTGAATTTATCATGGTATCAGAGCAGGTTTAGATCCTGCCATTTGAAATTCACCTTCTTCTCTTTCTTTTCAATTGAATCTATCAAAACCAAAAAAAAAAAAAAACGAAAAATTCAGAAACCAGAAAGACAGAATTACCAGAAAACCGAAATAGTGACATTGCTCACTAGATGTTCGACGAAGTGTCGGCATGACTGAAAATTCCCAGATAGGGAATTAAAACCGGAAATTGAAGATTAGTGGCTTGGCTCACTAGGTGTTCGACGAAATGTCGGAATGACTGAAAATTCCCAGATAGGGAATTGAAACCAAAAATTGAAGATTGAACCTGCTAGAATGGTAGGATTCTTAGATCTTCATGATTGATTTTATCTTCAGAATGAAGATATGAAGTTTTTGAAGAAAGTTTTTTAAGAGATTCCTTCTCAAGAGAGAAGGAAGGATGAAGATTTTTGAAGATGATTTGAAACAAGATGCTCCTTGATTGCATCTCTACTCTCTTCCTCTATGGTTCAAGATGTTCCATCTTGAGGGGGGAGTGTTGGAATATAACCAAGCCTCCAGCACATCAACAAACAAGCAGCCCAGTTCATGTTCACCATCTCTCCAGTTCAATGAAACAGCAGCAAACCTGTTCACGTGTTCAGCTCCCTCTTATTCCAGATTCTTCTAGATTGTTCTTTAGTTTGTTATCTTGTTAGTTTGTTAGTAATTGGTTAGCTAATTTTCTCTATAAATAGGCTAGTTTACAATGTATTTTCCTTAAGCAAGTATGGAATGAATTTCTACTTCTTCCCTGTGCATTTGCATCAGGTTTATCCAGTTCTGTTCTTCTCTGTTTTTTTGTTCCAATAAATTCCAGTTTATTCCAGCTTCATTTCCTGCCTTCTTTCCTTGAATTTATCATAATCCCCTATAAATTTAAGAGCTGAGCTAGTGAGCCCTGGACAGTTTTGCTGAAAGAGTTAATTCTAAAGATTTAAGAAGGCAAATACATGTAATTATTTATATCTTTAGCATGCCTCATCAATAACGGGAGGATGTCTGAAAGGTCTAGCAAATGGGAATAATGGATAATGGTGAGACTGATCTCACGAGCATTGTTTGCTCTGATACTGTATTACGCAATTCTATCATCTAAGTTTGTTCTATTAGAAAGGGGAAGAGAATTATTTGCCTTCAACCATTTTCATATGGCCATTATTTTTTTAAATTCTCTGCAGAATTATTAGATATATCGGCCTCATTTAGCTTTTCTTTACAGTTACTGAGATAAGTTCAGACTCAAGTCTAGCTGAAGCCGTGAAGTTACTTGCCCGGAATAAAATCCTCAGTGCACCTGTGGTGGATTGCAAAGCACCTGAAGATGCAAGTTGGATTGACAGATACATAGGCATTGCAGAGTTTGCTGGCATTGTTGTGTGGATCTTGCATCAGGTTTGTAGACCTATGGAATACCTGTATATGGGAGTATTTGGATAACATTTTATATCTCACTACAGTTTTCTCATCACTGATGGAAGCAATTCGTAATGAAATTAAGTAGTGATGGTTATTCTACTGCAGAATGAAAACAAAAAGTCACCGATATGGTTGTTTTTCCCATAAATGAATCTTTGATACAAACTTTTTGTTCCATCACCTTAAGGTGGGCCTTTATGACAGAAAATTGAACTGCCTCACGGTCACACGTATAAAACTGTTGCACTAAATATAAAGCACCGACAAGGACTGGCTGAAGGATTTCATTTGTTCTCTCTCTTTTTTCTTTAAAATTCTGGATTCTGTATATTGATAATCTGTAGCCGTGAGATCTCGTTTAAAAAATTTATAAACGAGTTGAATAAAGTAGAAAATGTATTTACTCAATTATCTGTTAATATTACTCAGCAGATTCTACTTTCCTAATTATTTCAAAATGTCAAGTACTTCTCGTGGATCTTATTCAAAGATCCTTTAAGCCCCTGTTTGTCATCCATTTATCAAACATTGTTTGTTACAGTAAACAATCTCCACCACATATTCACTCACTAACATATTCTACACACAAACCAATAAAATTACTTTACTTTTCAACCATACATTCTCCAAAAAATACTATTCAAAACTCTATTTTTTCTCTCAAAATGGGAGACAAACAAGCACTAGATATGAAGCTGAAAAGAAGTTACATTTTAATTTTTTTTTTTGGCAGTCAGAAAAGATGGAAGGTGGCGATTTCTTCGATTTGGCAATGAATAATTCAGATAATGATTTTGGTCCTGCTGTTGCAGCGGCAAGTAATGGAATGTCTTCACCAAGGTTTAAAAGTATACACCCTGACTCTCCTACAGCAACTTGTGGAAAATTTTTCGAGATTCTTACTTCTTCCGACTTCTATAAGGAGACAAAGGTTGCTCATTCTACTTCCGGCTCCAACTTCATAATTTCAATATTTCTCATGTTCTTGAAGTGACCTTTCTCCTTTCAATCTTCCAGTCTTTTATCCGAAGTTAATTCTTTGCTTTAATTGATGAATAAACAGGTTGGGGATATCTCGGGATCTTTTCGCTGGGCTCCATTTCTCGCGTTGCAGAAATCCAACTCTTTTTTGACGATGCTCCTGCTGCTATCAAAATACAGAATGAAGAGTGTTCCTGTGGTTGATTTAGGGGAAGCAAAGATTGACAACATCATCACACAATCCGCTGTTATTCACATGTTGGAAGAATGTTCTGGACTTCATTGGTTTGAAAGCTGGGGATCGAAAAAACTATTTGAACTTGGTCTGCCGCTAATAAAATCTAGTCAGATTATTAAGGTGCGTAAATATAATATAAACCAATGTGGATCGAGTCCATAGCTTGACATGATCTTGAATGGATGTAATGTGTCGTATCTCCATTATATGTTCATAGTTAACTGTATATGAAGGACCTCTGCGTTTTGTATTAAGTCAGAATTCTCTTCTGCTTAAATCAGTCTGAATATACTCTCTGTTTGTATTTCTTTCCATGTGATTTTGTTTCTCCCCCTTGCTCTCTGGTGCTGTTTGGGGGGGATTGGGTGGGAAGAAATTGCATCGATTTGGCTGGCATTTGAGGCTTAAATTCTATTCCTTTGTTTGCTCAAATGATGATTTTACAGGTATAGTGTTTGTTATTCAGTTTAATCAGGATAGCTGTCCAAAACCTTAGATGCATGTTGGTACACATTACTGGACAAGACTCGATAGTCTAACGATCAAGATTGTAACTTCTTTTCTCTGTGTAAACCAATTTGTGTAACAACAGAATAACAGAATTTCTCTTAAATTTGTAAATATGTATAAGGCCTTCGTCTGAATTGTACTTAGAATATGTTTGGGAAGTGTTTAAAAATAGATAGAAGTGAGTGGTGAATAAGTAGATAGCATAGGTAGGTCCCTCAAAACGTGTGGGTAAAAACTGGCTTGAGTGTTAATAACCAGTTTATAAACATGAGCCAAACATAGGCTTTACCTGCATCTTTTGGTCTTCAATAAGCTGCGTAAATCAGAATACCAGGGCTCTTTAACATCAATAGATCTGTAATTGTGAGCCTCCATTTGAATATTGAGTAGTGGACAACTAACATTGTGCTTAGTTCCTCTATTTCTGTAGTTTGAGCAGATATCTGCAAATATCTACATCTCAAATACATATTCTAGTTTACTTGGGATTCTCAGAGTTTTACTTATGTTTCTTTATTTTCTTCAGGTGTGTGAGGATGAACCTGTGCTGCAAGCATTTAAACTAATGAGACAAAAGGGAGTTGGAGGATTACCAGTGGTTCAAAGTGGTGGAAACAAGGCAATTGGTAATATAAGCATCAGAGATATCCAGTTCCTTCTTGTTGCTCCTGAAATCTACAATGAATACAGGTTCATAATTTTTCTCTCTCTTTTATTTGAGGAGGGCATAATGTTCAGTTCCGCCTCGAACTTAAAATTCCTGGACTTCTGAGGACTCAAAAACTATGGAGAGGTGTGCAATATTTGTATCTGAATTAAGGCCGCCAATTCACATTGCATCTTAAGTGGGTTATGCAGTTCTTATTTCTCAGTTAGTCTCATTATAATTATGGGGCATTGTTCTTAATCATGATTCGTGAGTAGATAATCGGGAGTTTTGATGCACTCATTTGGCATGTTAATTCAGGTCTATCACTGCAAAGAACTTCCTGACAGCAATTAGACGCTATCTAGAGGAGCATCAAAAAGAGTCACCATTGTTGAGTGGCATGGTTACATGCCGAAGAGATGAGACGCTGAAAGAAGTTATTGTGAAACTTGATTCGATGAAGATCCACCGGATTTATGTAGTGGATGAGACTGGTGATCTAGAGGGGGTGATTACACTAAGAGACATAATCTCGAAGCTAGTACACGAACCCCGTGGATATTTTGGTGACTTTTTCGATGGTGTTCTGCCCCTGCCTGCCAACAGTAGGGTCTAACTGGAACTGGTTTGTTTTTCTAATGGAGTTTTTATTAACAAGATTGTCATTGTAGTCATTAATTTGGCTACTTTCTGGTCTTTCTTTGTGTTTCTTGTACACATCATCTCTATCCAGCATTCTCTTGACTCTCAAATAATGAACAGATGGAGTTTTTATTAACAAGATTGTCATTGTAGTCATTAATTTGGCTACTTTCTGGTCTCTCTTTGTGTTTCTTGTACACATCATCTCTATCCAGCATTCTCTTGACTGTCAAATAATGAACAGACTTCTTGACTGAGTTTTCTGTCCTGAAATTTGAGTTTTTTTTTTTATGGCAAATGTTGATAATTATTTAGAACTGACTGCATCTACCTGGTTGCACATTGAGTCTGTTGGTTAGACTAGGCAAAATTGTTTGTCAGAGTAGAAAACATTTGCTATGAAAAGCTAAGAAGACAACGGGGGCATGCAAGTTGCTTTGTGTTTGTCTAAGCATTCAAAATACAAAAATAGATAACCAAGTCTAAATGGAGTTGCATAGCATAAGAATCCATTCTACAAAAGCAACATGATTGCCAAACAGATCCAAAAAAATCGGAAGACACAACTGGAAACTTGAAAAATTGAGTGACAAAGGAGTGAAAGATGGTGTCTGAAATGAGGTTAACGCGCATTGTGTATAACTGTATCTGTAAGTGAGAGACATCAACAATAAACTAAGCATTTTTTTAAAAAAAAAAATCTTTGAACTTCTCGACGGTGATTGCAGATGATATAGTCAAAAAATACGTTCCTCATGCAAAAATAACTTTTTGTTGAAGATTACGCTTACTTGTTTTATGTACAAGTTAATAGAGACTTTTATATGACTTTTTATTGATATCTAACCGTCATTGTTTTATGTACAAGTTAATACAGACTTTTATATGATTTTTTATTGATATCTAACCGTCATTGAGGCTTTTGCCTCTGTTCAATTCATAATAACGAAAGCTAACTTTGGTTGGTTAATCTGATGAGTTCATCAATGGTTCGCAAGTATGATGGTCCGCAATGTTTTTTGTGTATCTCATTGGTAGATTTGGAGAGAACATTATTCCTCATGAATTTGGGGCATGCCACATGAATCCTTTTTCATTTCAGCTCATTAATACATGCGTTGGAAGATCTAATACCACCAGAAAATTTGCAGTCATAACATACCATATTAAACTCCATTATTGGAGATTATAATTTTTAGAATAGCTTTTTTTTTTTAAGAATATGTGGTTAGAAAGGAAAAAAAATTTGATTTACGTGTAATATTATTTTTGAAAAATGTGTGATTGATAAAAATTCAGAGAAAAATATATTATAATTTTAATGAGGGCCAAACGGGGACTAATTTTGGTATACCTCTAGTTATTGCAACCTGTTCGATGATCAAATCACTCTTAATGGACCTACGCTTTCTGCTTCCTTCATAGTAAATTGGTACAATGGCAAGTACTTGACAACCCCAGTTGAGCTGGGATAAAAATTATGGTTAAAACACTGTCTATCCCGTGTCTGACATGATTCTTACTTACAGAGCAATGGTTCATAAAATATTAGAACATGTATTGAACTGATGTTGTGGTCCTTCAAAGTTGATGCAGTCTGAAGTTTTACAGATCAAAGCAGGCGACAAATTGGAAGTGACATCAAGGGTACTCTTGTTTGTTGGTCCTGACTCATCGTCAGGAGATACGAACATGAAGTCCCCATTTGAGGTTGCAAATGTAGATGATCTAACGGTTGTTGGTTTATGAGGATAGTTGAGATTGGAAAAGTTAGATGAAGAACCTTGGGGAAACTCATTGCTGTTATATAACTGAATGCTTGAAGAGTGTAAGCTCACTTGGGATTTCAGTCCTTGGAGACATGGAGTGGACTATTAATAACAAAGAGAATGCCCCCAACAATATTTGTCTTCATCTAGATAAACGGTCAGTTAAGTTTAAATCCACATTATCGAATTCTAAAGCCGGAAGCAATCATCAGTTAAGCTGCTTCTTGTGTTTCACATTTGAATTTTTTAACATTCTAGACATTTTGAAGGCAGTATGTTCGTAATCTACCCCAAAAGATGGCGACCCTATTATAGATAAGGTTATAATAAGGTCCCTTAATTAATCAATTACCAGCCACACTCAAACCAGGTTCTATGATATACCATATCATCATGTCACATAATCAGACACAGTAAGCCACCTATCCAGGAATACCTGCCTAGCTAAGCTGATTACTCATTGAAATAATATCCCGAATGATATGCCTTTATGAATAATTTATGGCACGTTTAAAGGCAGCAAACAAAAGTGACATATAACTTGGTCTTCGCTCATAATTGGTTCACCACATTCACTATCAAGTTCCATAACCAAACACGTGAGATTGCATAGAAAACCCAAAATAGACGAGTACTACAAAGAAGAAAAATCATTTACAAGGCAAAACTCAGTATGGAGAACAGTATACATCTGCCACAGGTAGCTTCCAATCCTCACTCCCTCTCTCCCATTTCATTTTACCTTTTACTCTTCAACGTAAGCAATCATATCAAGTAGCATATCCAAAATTCAAGACCTAAATGCTGCAAGGTATTTGACCATTGACATACTAAGCCATTGTGGCCAAGATATCTTCCAATTCTAAATATGATTCATGTTTTACAAATACATGAAACAAAATTTAGGTCCAACACATAAAACACAATACATGTACAGAATTATTACAGTATAATGAGAAGGGTAGACATCTTTCACAATAATTTGTTCAACACATCCAAACCAACAAGTACATGACCAAGCTGAATGTAGGGAGTGCAACTACTTGTTGACCAGGGCGGTAAGCATACCTGTTTCTGGTCTTGCATTCTATGTACTTTTTCGTCTCATATGGTGCAGAATAAGGGGTGTTCCCTCAAATAGATCCAACAAATAATTCTCTAAATCGTCTGGAGTGTATTTTATGTACCTACCAGCATTCCTCCCACTTTCTAGATGGCTGCCAAACCTACCCACAAAAGCGCGATAAGCAGGTAACACTTTTTCCGAAATGGATATCCGGAGCTCTTCACGAAGCTGAGGATCTGGGACCTTCCAAGCTGTCTGAGTCTTATATATATCTTCAAAACAAGCATTAAAATTTTTGAATCTTTCCTTCAAAGCCGCCTTTGATGCATTACTTGAACTCCCCACAATTCCTACATCCTTCAAACAAGATAAGGCATTGCTCCATGATGCCCTAAGATATTGTGTAGCATACTGTCGAATCTGGCCCCGTCGCTTTTTAATCCAGTTATCTCCCAAAAGGTTTTGGAGCTCTGAGTCTTTCACTTTCTGTACGATATACAGTATATTATTCATTAAAAATATATACTGCATTGCCGTATCCTCATACATTCTCGATTTCTCTTCAAGATTTGATTCCAAAGATTTAATCAATGCCAACAGGCGCATACCTATCAGGGACATGCTTTTCATCTCTGAATTGTCACTGTTTCCACTCTCCACCCCTCTTAACTCATCCTCTGCATTGTCTTCTGCATTCTCCAAAAGTGCATTGAGAGTATCACTATAATCCACTAGCAACTTCACATAATTCATAACATATCGAGTGAGTGGGTGAATTTCACCATTCTGCAATGTCTTCCTAGAAGACTCAGTCTGAACTGCATTCTCAAACTCAATGAAAGTCCCAATGGCAGCCTCACCCAAACCATCCAATACTCCTTTGGCCTCGCTACATACCATATCACCTGCCTCTTCGTCCATAAATAGCGATTGCAAGTCTGGCAAAACCCCTGCCAATGCATCATACATATCAAGAATCCTAAACAGTTTCTCTGAGGACCTCCTCCCAACAGCAATAGCCTCTCCAAAATTCAACAACTGCATTACGCAGCCCTTTGCTGTCTCCAAAAAGCAAACTTCCTTGATCAAATCAGACCCAACAAATATGTGCTCGCAGAGGTCTTTTTCACTCGGCAAAAGTCTTCGAACAATTATTTTAACTGCTTGAATCCATTTCTTCATTTTATCATCCAGCAAACGCCACTCAACCCTCTGGACCTCCTCAATGCTCAATTTTTCAACCCCAAGAATCAGCAAACATTCATCAAGAACATCACGGCGGATACTACAATACACCTGGCAGCATTCCTTTTCATACCCCGATTGGATCATGCGATCTGCGATCTGTCTCAAATCAATTACTGCATCCTGGTGTATCAAATCAAGGGGCACATCGTCTCCCCCAAAACTCATGCCCTGTCCGCGGCGGCGGTGGCTGTACCGCCCACAACTGATACTATCCAGGCTTTCCCTCGCATCATCATCAAAAATATCAGAGGCGGCAATGGCTATGGTCGACGAGGAATGAGAGGAGCGGTGGAGCCGCTCCGGGTCTAGGGGCACAGTGTTTCGGATGAGAATGTGCCCGAACTCATCCTCCAGGCGCATCATTGCCACCTGCAGCGCGTTCTCCGCCCGGTCCATGATGTCACATCTGGCATCAGTCGCCCCATCTCGATAGTTCAAATTCAATTCCTCGGTCGATTGAATCAACTCATCAACCGCCGCCAAGTAATCCTCTGTTAAAGCAGACGAATTGGCCTCGTTTAATATGATCTGCTCGGCGGCCTCGAAGCGGGGGTCCACGGCGGAGGCAGACTTCTGGGCACCCGACGAATGGTCATCCGACGATACAAAGGAGGATAGCGTGGAGAGACGGTTATCAAACGCCGAGAGGATAAGAAGCATGTCGTCGGTGTCGGAAGTGTTATGGAGGCTCTGTACGATGCGCTGCGCCGTGGCCAATACCTTATCCTGTCCTTCCGTTGTCGCAGCCATCGTTAAGGGTTTGGGTACGAGAAAATATGTAGATACAGGAGATGCTGTACGTATAATTTAGGGTTTGTGAATTGGGGAAAAGGGGTTGCAGATTCTTGAGATTCGGGGGGTCTTCGGGGAGTTAAAAGTTCAAACCTCTGGTGTTGATGACATGTCCATTTCTTTTCTAATTTTCTTCTCTCAAACCCGTGTGCGTGTCCGATGATTGGATTTATAAGAGGATCCACCGTTGTTATTGACCGTTTCGTTCGGGTCCAAGTTCCGGAAGTTGGACGTTCGAGTGGGTATGATAAGTCGATCTAAATTTTCTTGTTTAACTTGTACGTTATTATGTTTTAAGTGACAAATACGTTGATTATATTTTTAATAAAATTAGTGTAAGAATTGAATGAGAATTCAATAGAATTGAGAATCGGCCCAGAACATTCGGATCTTGATTTTAATAATTGGAATCATTAAAATTTTAACTAATTAACCAAGCCGACTGGTTTACTTTGATTTGGTTTTGTTCGGATAATTTTGGATAAAAATACCCACCTCTTGTTTCAAGCATGACTTGATTCGATATAAGTTATATCATGAGTTAGCCTAGAAATGACAACGAAACGTCTGTCAAAGATTTTCGTGTCCCATCCCCACCTCCATCTCCACTTATGCAAGGACAGAGTGGGACGATATGAGGTGGGAAATGCACCAATTTTTTATTAACCCTCGTTTATTATTATAATTATGGTAATAATAATTATGATAATAAATATGATGTACTGCACATCAAGAAATGGGAGCTAGTGGGTAGGTAACTTTGGCTACAGTTGGAGATAACCTATTTTCAAGAGCTAAACATCAAGAAACTTATTCATTTCTAAGAATTTTTTGTCAATCACCCCAGTGGAGCAATTTGATCCATGAAAAATGCATACATAAACACTTCAAAAAAACGGGAAAAAAAAAAAACATGGAGTTCCAATTAAGCAAACTATAGATGTTTATTCCAAACTTCCACCCAAAAAAAAAAAAAATGAAAAAACAGTACAAGAAATCATAGCCAATAATTTCAATAGGAAAATAATCCATTTCAAAACTAAGAAATGAGTTTTAAAATTTCAAAAGTCAGATATTATTAAAATTTATTTATAAAATAATTAATTAAATATAGATTTTATTAATTAAATATATTAAAATCATAACACAATTTGTTCACAAATTACTGAATTAATTGGTCACAAATCAAAAATTTTATATGTCATAATTTATTCATTGATCGCAAGTTATAAATTTTATAAATTACGACTCAAATTTTTACATTACACATTATTTATCGATCACAAATTATCAGTCACATTCGTCACAAAAGATCAAATTTTGGTCACAATCTGAAATAATTTGTCATATAGTATTTCTTTGTCACAAATTAATCAATTAAATAATTGTTCACAAACCCTAACCCACGCCATTCCACCTACAACCACCTCACCACTACCACGACCACCCCTTCACCATCACAGCCAACAACATAACCATCACAAATTAACAAATTTATAGGTCACAATTACTCAAATATTGGTCACAGGCGCTCTTCACCACCACCACCTAATGTACCACCACAACCACTATCGTCGTCATTTGTAAACTGACTCCCAATTTGAAATTGCAAGCAGAGGCCTATAATTTCAAAAATTACACTAAATGCCCCCATCCCCAAATCATTACCCAAACCTTAATTTTTCCATTTTTCTCTATGATCGTCGGCATCACCGTTCCTTTGTTGTCGTCGGCAACGCTGTTGGGCTATTCTACAGTTTGCAGCGTCGGGCAACTCTACCGTTAACAACGCCAGGAAACTCTACAGTTCGCAGCCGCTGGACACTAGCGCTCTTGGTGCTGCTGTCAACACCAGCGTCGACTGCTGAAAAGTAGCGTTGCAATGTGTAGTGGAGCTTCAACAAGGCAGCATCGTGATGCTGTCTAGCTGGCACTGTCACATGCACACGGTGTCATCGTAGTGGCGCTGTGACGTAGCGCCACGCGTAGCTATGTCGGCACCACTATGAGTGCTGCTCGGCTTGATCTTCGGGTGGCGATCTTCGATGGTGGAAAGAATAGAGAGGTAATCAGTCAGTTGTGTGAGAGATGTAGGAAGAAGGGAGAAGAAGAGAGTGAAGGAAAATGTTTTAAGGTTTTGATTAAATTTGGTAGGTTGTATATAATTAGGTGATGTGAATATTTTATATTATTGATATTAATAATTGAATTATCATCTGATTTATGAATAAGTAAATTTTATATCTTTTTTTTTAATTATAATCTTTAAATACTTGACTTGGTGTAATTTCGATTTTAAATAAATAGGTGGGAAAAATTCATAACTAAGAGATTAATTATGACATATTTCAAAACTACGAAACAAGGTTGAAAACATCAAAAACCAGATATTAATTAAAATTTATTTATGAAATAATTAATAATTAAATATATTAAAGTTACAATTCTTCACAATTTGGTCACAAATTTCGAATTAATTGATCAAAAATTATTTCTAAGCAACAAATCACAGAATTTATAAATCACAGCTTATTTTACGGTAAAAAATATTAAAGTAATTGATCACAAGTTATTTCTTGTGAGTCACGATCACATTTTTTAGGTCACATAATATTTATTGGTTACAATTTAACCAATTTATTGGTCATAGTCAATCAAATAAGTGGTCACAAACACCCCATCCCATCCCATGCTACCCTACGACCACAGCCATGATCGCCACCACGACCACCACATACATTATACAACCACAAGCACCAACAATATCACCGCCACAACCAACTTCACAATCCAAACACCACCAAAATATCAAATCTAAAATTATTAAAGACGTCGCATTATCACCACAACCATAAAACCACCATCGCCCAAATGACCACCACCAACAAAATCACTGCACAAGCACCACAAAACGAGATCCAAAATTTGCACCATCACCACCACCATTTGCATAACACCAACAAAAACACCCCAAAACTTCAATAAAGCAGCAGATTGGAGGAAGAAACTACCACAAAAATATCATGGCAGATGTGGCACAGCGTCGCGGCCTACAAGTGCCGCAGCCCATTACCAGTCTAGCATATTCTTCCAACACCACTAGATTGAGCAAATGGGTTGTTTCGTCACACAAAAATTTGATAGTAATGGTCCAAGCAATTGTGAATCAATTCAAATTAGATGAAGAAAACCACCTCACAGCGCAGTGCTCACTGGCGTCTCGCACAGTAGCGCTTTAGTGGTCTTCAGCGCTAATCTTCCTTATGATAAAGAGAGAGAAGGTATGGATGGTACAGTGGTAGTCTTCCTTCTGGCGGTCTTCGTAATAGCAGCGGCATCAAGCTATGCCACTGCAGTCGAACATTACGTAAGCGCCGCTTTACTATAGTTCGTTGCTCTCAGAGCGAAGCCATCGTGGCAGTAGCGTGAGCGTCGTGCCAATGTTGCTTCCAGTAAGGGTGTGTGGCAAAGAGAGGGGGGAGAGAGAGAGAGAGAGAGAGAGAGAGAGAGAGAGAGATTGGTTTGGGATTGAAATTTGGTGGGAGTAGATGGAGGTAGGATGGATATATAGATTAATTTAATTTAATTCAATAACCGTGGATTTTTCATCCCATACGGCTCGAGTCTCATGGTATCAGGGATTTTCTAACTTATCTTACTTGTCACAAGCATATGTACTTTACAAATTATCACAAACCCCAAGTTATTGACTAGTATAAACTAGAATGAGTTATTTATTGTCATTTCTAAGAGCATTTCTAAAATATTGTCTAAATACAAAATACTCTTTATTTTAAATATTTAATGCTTAAAAGTAAGATTCAAGAGGCTCTCCATTTTAATTTTTTAAAATGGAGAGTGAGTTTGACTCTCCAAATTTAGAGTATGTCAAAGAGACTCTTTATTTTCAAATTGCACATTTTACAATTTAGAGAGCATTTATATTTAACACGTAATTTTACTTTTTTAAAAAAATATTTATTATTTTTTTGTATCTTATAATTTCACAAGTCTTCCACATTATTATATTATTTCACTCCATTAAAATTAAAATAGTTCCAATGCATTTAATTATAGAGTTTGTCTCTCCAAATGTCGAGAGTAAAACTCACTTTTTAAATTAAAATGTTAATTTAAAAAGTCTATTAAAACATAATTTTATGGATTAACTCTTTAAAATGAAAAGTATCTTGTGTTTAAAAAGTCAATTGAAGATTATATAAGATAGCCAAACTCACTTTCTACTCTTAATACACAATGATTACATTTAACCCTTGTGTGGTGAGGATTAAAATTAGATTTTCAATAGATTTCAATAAAAATTTTTGAAATGTGTAATTAAAAAGTTGTGAGACCTATAAAATATGTGATTAATATTGATTGTTTGATTTAAATTAAAATCTTATTTAAATCAATACTAAAGAAGGACTTGATAAGTCTTCAATACTCCACTTCTTAAACTATTCAAAAGACATTTAAATTGATTAGACATTGACATGTAAAAGCTAATGTTAAATAAAATATGAAAAGAAATCAATAAATGTTTTTGAAAAAAGCAAAATGAAGAACCAATATAGAGATCATTGTTGGAGTGCATACAATTTTTGACTTTCTAATTTATAGATGTTCTCTATGATATATAAGACGTCTTCTGTTGTAAAAGGAAAGTAAATTAGGGTTTAGTGTGAATGACACTTGTACCCTTACAACTCTAGATATAATTACCATATGTATCTCTATTCCTTCCCTAAAAATATAGGGCTTTGATTCTCATTATAATACACACAAGTCTATTGATCTCTCTTGTTCTTTTCTCTTATTCTCTCTTTTTATAACACGTTATCAGTACGAGCGCTTTTATTTTAATTATTTTTTCTTTTAAAAAAATAAATTAGTAGTCGAATCTGCACCCTTCTCTGCACTGTTGCAATTTGAAGTCACATGAAAGGTGTCCTTGGAATTGGTTGGGGACGAAACTGCTAAGGCATGGCTGGTATATATAATTACCTTTGGTAGGCTAGCCACCATCTTTGAAAACTGTGATTAAATTACCCTTTGAGTTGTTACAGATATGAATTATTTCACTGGTTCAATATTTTCGTGATTAGCCCACGTAGTTCAATGCTCCAATTAATTTTCAATCGTCGTATTTAGTTTTGGCATGTGCATATAATTATCTTGTTTTTAGTTTTTGCCCAAATTAGGGGTGGGCGCGGGTCGGTTCGGTTCGGTTCGGTTCGGTTCGATTCGGTTCGGTTCTGTTCGGTTCCAATAATTTTCGGGTATTTAGTAAATGGAACCGTCGGTTCCAAATATAATTCTGGAACCGTTCGGGTTCGGTTCCGTACTTTAATTAATTTTCTTAACATTTAGAATAACACTACATAAATACACCTGAAAGTAGACATTAATATTAACAACAAAAAGTAGATACAAATACTAAGTTCAATCTTAGCTTTTACAAATAAACGTAATATTTTAAGTATTGATATTATCAGTTGATAATGCTTACCAACTATGTAATGCAATCATCAGTTGCTTGACTTGCTATAGCTACTAAGAAACTCTACAAGAAAAAATGAAAAAAAACACAATTAACAAACATAAATAAAATATAAATTGTTCTAATAAAATTTAATAAAAAAAATATAATATATATTTTATTACCTATCTCAATGCCCTCATAAACTTCTGTCTCTTCCATGCAAATTCTATCTTCAGAAACTCTCAAAAGTCTAAATTCTTCCCTTAACCAGTTTTGTGTACAAATCAAGGCTTCAACTGTTTGAGGAGTTAAAGAACTCCTAAATGGATCTAGAATGCGCCCTCCAGTACTAA
Source organism: Fraxinus americana (assembly GCA_035079005.1). Lineage (NCBI taxonomy): Eukaryota > Viridiplantae > Streptophyta > Magnoliopsida > Lamiales > Oleaceae > Fraxinus > Fraxinus americana. The sequence continues at coordinate 49,634,963 of CM068706.1, read as the reverse complement.
ATGCTGATTCAGAAGCAACTGTAGATACAGGAATAACAAGAACATCCCTTGCAACCTCAGATAAATATTCAAATCTTGATTTATTGACCTTCCACCAATTTAAAATGTCAAAATTTCCATCACTAGCATCTTCAGTGGGTTCCATTAAATATCGTTGTATCTCATCTTTTCTAGAAAAATCCATTTTGGTAGTTTTCAATTTCTTGTACCCAAAATCAAAATTACAATCATCCCAATCATCATCATCATTCGAACCCTCCAACAAAGTGACTCCATCATTAAATTCATTGCCCCCACTTCCACACCCACTCCCACTTCCACTTCCACTTCCACTAGCTCCATTGTTTGAACGATGACATCCCTTGTATTGGTTATACAAAGCATACAATAATTTCATGATCTCATTTTTTATGGTTTCAACCTTAACACGGTCTTACAAGATACCAATACAATGTACAACAAACTCCAACTTATACCTAGGATCAAGCACAACTGCTACAATCAAAATCTTGTTCATTTTATCAACTTTACCCCAATACTTCTCAAACTTAATCTTCATACTATTTGCTGTACTACGTAGCAAATAATCTTCCTTCTCACCCATTTTCTTCAAAACTTGCTCAATTTTACAAACTTCATTGAAGTAAATATTGGAAGTAACACTCAATGAAGCACTAAACTTCAATGTGACATCATAAAAAGTTCTTAGAAACCTGGCTAATTTTCTGGCTTTCTCCCAATCATAACTTGTAGGTGGCCCCTCCTTTTCTTTTCCACCTTCATTCTCATCAAAATATTTATAATAAAATCCATCCTCTTCCTCCATTCTGTCAAAAGCTTTTTCAAAATTTAATGCACTATCCAACATTAAGAAAGTTGAATTCCATCTAGTAGGAACATCTAAAACAGCAAGTTTTGTGCAAGCAATCTTTTCCCTTTCAATACAACATTTAAATTTCATCAACCGCGAAGGAGATGATCGAAAATATTTGACCGCATTACGAATACTTTCTATAGATGGACTAAACTCTTTCAACCCTTCTTTAACAATCAAATTGACTATGTGGGCTGAACAACGTACATGCAGATAAGAGCCACCTAAAATCATAGTATCATCAGGTTTCCAATTCTTCAACTTGTTTTTCACATAAATGATCGCTGCATCATTTGTGCTTGCATTGTCTACAGTAATGGTACCCATATACTCTATTCCCCAATCAAGCAAACACTTCTCAATAAGCTTCCCAATTGTCTCCCCTTTATGATTTGGAACAACAGAAAAACTCAATATCCTCTTATGCAATTTCCAACTTCTATCAATGAAGTGTGCAGTGACTACCATATAATTGATGTTCTGAATTGATGTCCAACAATCAGTGGTTAAAGAAACCCTTTGTCTATCATTAATAAATTTCATCCTCAATGATTCCTTTGTTTCATGGTAGAGATGTAGCACATCTCTAGTAATCGTTCTTCGAGAAGGAACCTCAAATCTAAGGCAAAGTTGTTGCACAAATTCCTTAAAACCCACACCTTCCACAAAGGAAAAAGCCAATTCATCAATAATAATCATCTTTACCAATGCTTTTCTACACTTTTCTTTATCAAACACCACAGCCTTAATACCACCATCATTGTTTTCTCGAGCTAATATTGTTTGGTTTCCATCGTTAGTATCGTTCTTATATGCAAAACAAGCTTTTAAATGCTTCCACATGGTAGAAGTCCCAGTACTAGAAACAGCCTTAAATGTACTCCCACAATAATTACATTTAGCTCTTTCTCCACCAAGTATCTTAGTGAAATGATTCCATATTTCTGACCTCTCTTTAGGCCCTTTTTTGTCTCCCATTTTAGCATCCATAATTGGTTTCACCTGGAAATGAAAAAAACAGAACAATTGGTATCACCTCTCATTAACAAAAGCATATGGCAGTATGAATAAATGAATCTCAGAGTTTATCTCTCAAGTAGAACCTTAATGTCAACATATAGCAAACTAGCAAAGTATTAGCTATGATATACTTCAGATACTAGGGGTTTTATGCAATAGACATATGGCAGTATGAAAAAATACAGACCAGATCCACAAACTATACAAAATTAATCAACAGAAGTAGCACAGAATGTGCCAGCTCAGGGGAATAGTTGTCAAAGGAAATAGAGTGGAAATAAGATTATGAATATGCAATGTCAAGAAACTGATACTTACTTCCCTAGCATTCAAAAATTGAACCACCGGATTCTGCACTAAACCAACAGTTTTACGGACTCGTCCTTCATCAACAAACCATTCTTCATGCACACCATTCACATTCCTGCATAATACATTAATAGAAGATATTGTCAAAAGAGAGGATCTTGGCAGCAAGAAAGAAATTGCAAATCAGTTGCAAACTTCTCCAGAATGGTTGTAAGGCTAGTACACCTTGTTGGAATGGTCACAACTTCACCAAAAAGAGAGAAAAAAGAAAGAAAAAGAGAAGGCAGGGCCGACGAATTTCTGGCAACGTGGGGAGGGAAGGAAGAAAGAGAAGAAAAGAGAAAGAAGAGGAAGAGGAAGAGAAGTTACCTGTCTGTATTGTGGGTGTGGAATTGACGTGTCTGGGAAAGAAAAAGGAAAGTAAACAGTGAGGTGGGTGCTGAAATGAAAAGTCAACATTTTTTTTATCATTATATAATATTTTCTAGCTGTATTGTAGCCCTATTGTGGCTGAAATAAAAATTGTAGCCGTGTTGCGTACGTTTTCTATCTTTTGAATCTTTTCTAGCTGTAATTTTTTTACAAAAAAAAAACAATATATATTACTTATCTGATTTGAAAATTTATAACTTAATAAAAAAATTTAATTAAAAAAGTGTGGTTCTTATTCGGTTCTTAAAAAAATGTTAATTTGTTTAAAAAAAATAAAATAAATTGATTTATCTAAAAAAAAAAAAATTCGGTTCTTATTCGGTTTTTCGGTTCTCGGTCTAGAACCGAGAACCGAACCAAACCCATCGGTTCTCGATTCAGATACCCGTTCGGTTTTTTAATTTAGGAAAACCCGTTCTGTTCGGTTCGATTCGGTTCGGTTCGGACATTTTGCCCAGCCCTAGCCCAAGTCACATATAATTGTGCATATCCAATCATCGAATTTAGATTTTTTCTTGTCTATCGTTTGATTGATTTCTCGTTCATGTTCGTAGTATAATTTATGAATTTAGTGCTCTTATATTGGTCTATTATAAAATTGTCGTTGCTCTTGAAATAATACAATATTATAATTAATATTTCAAATGAATATTACTTGTAGATCTATCTACAAATAGTTTGTTGTTGCTCCTGAAGTAGCGCAACATTATAATTAATATTTTAGAAGAATATTATATTTATTAGTCCAGAAGAGCGAAACTTTATACATATAAGTATCTTATGATGATAATTTATAAATGCTATTGAAAAAGCAAAGCTCTGCAAATATTAATATGTGCTAGATAATATATTCCTTTAGAGTTAATATTTCTAAATAATAGTATATTGGTGTTCCTGAAGTAACACACTATTATTGACAAATATTCCAATTCAATTTTACTTGTTCCTGAATAGTACAATTAAATACGATCTAACATAAATTATATTTTTACTCTCGAAGAGTAAATTTATTATAACAATATTTGATTACTCATGTAGAGCATGAAATATAATTTTCAATATTACAAAAGAATATTGCGAAGAGTAAATTTATTATAACAATATTTGATTACTTATGCAGAGTATGAAATATAATTTTCAATATTACAAAAGAATATTAACATATTGCTTTTGAATTAGCAATAATGAATATAATGTGCTCTCAAAGCAGCACACGTCTCTAAGAATTATACCTCGTTGTGTTCCCGAAGAATACAAATTCAACAATTCAATAATTAAATTATCCCTTGAAGGACAACATGAAATTATCCCTGAAGGACAAAAATATGATTAATGTATCATTTTCAATTCATGGTTCTCCCTGAAGGACAACATGAAATTAACGTCATGGCGATATTGATTAGTTTGATTACTTGAATGATATATGATTATATAATGTTTAATCATAATTTTTGAAATTAAATAATTAAATTATATCTTATATTAAATCAGAAATTCAATTTAACTTTATTGTTTGGCATGACCAGTTGTACCATCATTGGCATGACCAGTTGTACCATCATTGGATCAATAATGATGCGAAATTAAATATTCAAATGGATATTCAACGAAGAACCGGAAGATTCTTCAATCCAATAAAATCATATTTGATGTTTGTTCTCTTTATTGAAAATTGGTTATTGATCGTTACTAGTTAAATAAGGATTGAATTCCCTATATTTCTGAAAATTAATTAGGGTGATATATGGGGCCCCGTCACCCTCCACGTTGACCATCTAAATATTATTTATATCTAATAGATTTGATACAAATATTAGATGATTGCATGATGTTCGCAACCTGAAATTTGCGAAAGTGCTCCTCAAGTTATGAACATAATTTTCAGATTATACAATTAAAACGGTATGTCTTTTTAATACTAGCGATCCTAAATCTCAATTTTTTTAATAAGTGTTAGTTGAAATGTCATAAATGCTTTAACATTATTGTTTGTTAAACGCCTCCAATTAATTTAATTGAGAATCAAATATTTCCCATTTCAGTTTAGGGAAAGTCATTACGTATCATGCCAACATCATAATTCTCCTAGTTATAACTTGGCTTATGGTCATCACCTAATTTTTCCATCAAATTATTTCGATAGTGCAGTATATGTAAAATTAATCTACCACAATGCACTGAGATAGAAAGTAAAAAATTATGAGAATAAATGGGTGGGGTGAACCCTTATCCCAAATAGGTGATATTTTATAACTCAGTAAAAATTATTGTCAATTTGATTTGACAATTCTCTACATTATGGAGAAGAATTAAGAAGTTGGAAATAATATACAAATGCATAATTATCTAAATTCTCGCAAAAGACAATTCAAACCAGAAGTTCGAAAGATAATTCATTTAGATGCATTTATTGACCAAAGAGATTAACAATCTCAAACATCAGCTTTAAATGCTGCAACTCGAATGGACTCCTGGAAGGACAATTCGTTGATATTATATTTGATAAATTTATGGCACGTCTGAAGCGTGATGATATTCGATTCTACTACAAAATCCTCTAAACGAAAATGGAGCAATTGATAAAGATTGTTTTATTAAGGAGGTATATACTCTTAATGAGTATTTAGGCATAACATATTATAAAACCCCAGAAAAAGTTCAGGTACCTGAAATAATGAAAATTGAGATATCTCAATAAGTTATGTCATTATGGAAAAAAAATTGAATCGAAAAATATAAGAAAAAGTTGTCGACAACACTTTTTCACATGATGTAGTGCATCATATTATGAGTAGCAAGAATATTAAAATAAATTCGTCATCGATCCAAGTAATGAATTGCCAAATAAAATGACACGATCCTAGTGAAAGAATTTACTAGAGAAACATGAAATTTCTAGATCTACAATCTGAACACATAAATGTGTATATTTATGCGAAATAAAAATGGAAAAAGTAAAGTCGTAATATGAAATGTACGACTCTTTACATAATGAATTTCGCGAAAACTTGTATAAATAAATAAATTATCATGTGGTATTTCATTAGCGTGACAATACATGAAATTTAATATGCATGTGATTATAGACAATTTATGGTTGTGATACTATTTTGTACAGATCATTATATGGATTGAAACAATCCGGACGCATGTGGTATAATCGCTTTAGCGAATATTTGTTGAAAGAATGCTATAAAAATGACGATATTTGCCCATATATTTTCATAAATAAAACAAATATTAGATTTGCAATTGTGGCATTTATGTTGATGACTCAAATTTAATTGGAACTTTTGAAAAGCTTAACAAAATTGTAGATTATTTGAAAAATGAATTTGAGATGAAAGATTCGGGAAGAATCAAATTCTGTCTCGGGTTGCAGATTGAACATTTCATACGAGGATTATTTGTTCATCAATCTACATATACAGAAAAAGTCTTAAAACGATTTTATATGGATAATGTACATCCATTGGCATCACCTATAGTTGTTCGATCGCTTGATATAAAAAAATGATCTTTTTCGTCCACTTGAAGATGGAGAAAAGATTTTTGGTCCTGAAGTATCATATCTTAGTGCAATTGAAGCATTAACTTATCTTGTAAATTACACTCGACCCGACATAGCTTTTTCTGTAAATCTCCTTGCAAGATATATCTTTACATCAACACAAAGATATTGGAATGGTGTTAAACATATTTTTCGTTACCTAAAGGGTACTATTAATTTGAGATTATTTTATTCTCAAAAGTCGAGATCTGCTTTAGTGGGATATGCAGATGCAGGTTATCTCTCTGACTCACATAAAACTAAATCACAAACAGGATAAGTGTTTACACGTGAAGGAATGGCTATATCATGGAGATCTGTGAAACAATCATTGACAGCAACATCCTCAAATCATTCTAAAATTATTGCAATCCATGAAGCAGGCCGAGAATGTGTATGGTTGAGGAACATCACCAATCATATCCAAGCATCATGCGGATTAATTTCAACAAAAAATAGTCCAACAATTTTGTATGAAGATAATGCTACTTATATTGCACAACTTAAAAAAGGTTATATCAAAGGTGATATGACGAAACATATTTCTCCAAAATTCTTTCATACGCACGAGCTTCAGAAAAATAGCGACATCGAGGTTCAACAAATTCGTTCAGTGATCAACATCAGGGGGAGTAGTTGTACTCTTTTTCCTTATTTCGGTTTTATCTCACTGGATTTTCCTAGCAATGTTTTAATGAGGAAGCATTTATCTTTAATACTCCAAAATAACTGTACTCTTTTTCTTTCGTTTTGATTTTTTTTGTCCTATTGGATTTTTATCAAATAAGGTTTTAACGAGGCAAATATTTTGAAATGTGTCATTTGAGAGGGAGTGTTGTAAAATGAAAGTAAATTAGGGTTTAGTGTGAATGACACTTGTACCCCTACAGCCCTAGATATAATTACTATATGTATTCTTATTCATTCCCTATAAATATAGGACTTTGGTTCTATTATAATACACGCAAGTCTATTGATTTCTCTTATTCTCTCTTTTTATAACATCTTCATAATATATAAGATACTCTTTATAAATAATGAGTTTCTTGAAGATGCTCCCTAATGTCCAACTCTAAGTGGGCCTACTATTGAGCTTGTACAAGAAAAGATCGTATGGGCCTGGCATTGTTTGAGCTTTCTTAAAGTAATAGCAGCTCCAGCAGATTTATCCAAAACAGGCCCCCGGGCAATAGTTTGGGTTTGTTTCGAAATGCTTTTATTTTTGGGCTGGCTCAAACGAGGAAAAGGGACAATTTATTTAATATTTTTCTCTTATTCGGTGAGTTAATTTATAATTTGGTTAAACTGTAATAATCAGGGAGGGGATATAAGGACGGCTACGTTTGTATTGTTGGCACATTTGAATTCTCAATATTTATTAAACGACATTAATTTAGTTGTTCTATTATTTCTCACTTCTAGTTGCATTATCATCTCTTCGAATGTGATGGTAGAAGCTTTACATGCTCGAGCTCGAGGTCATTGCCCGATCTTATATGCCCTTGATTGCACCAATTATGAGATCGGGCTTGGAGACGAGTTCAGGTATCTGTTGTTTAATAATATCCCAAAATACTGTCCCCTGTCAACAGATTCAACCTTAGGACCTGTGCCCTATACAACGACTACAAAAACTTTTGTCCCAAATTCTCTAAAATAAATGACGCTAGCAATTCCTGCGACAAATTTGGCCAAAAAATCTTATTTAATTGAGCCCAGAAGACGATTTAATAGATCCCATGATTTGGAATGCAAATGGCAGTCTTGAAATTATTATGCAAATAATAAAGCTAGGGTTTCTTCAAATCTATATTGTTGACACGATTAGCTAATTAAACAGTAAAAGTAGCAATTTTTGTCCAAATTGAAAGTAATAAATAATTAAACAGTGGGGATTGTGCAAGATTGAGCTTGATTGTGGAGAAAATGGTGGAGGTAAAGAAGATTAGTCATTTTAGAAAATGGTTTGGAATTGATTTGAATGTTAGGAATCTTTTCCTGGATCATCCACGGATGTTCTAATCTTCATGATTATAATTATTTGGTTTGGAATTGATTCCCTGCAATCATTCTAGATGGTGGGTGGCGGCGGCAGCGGCAGCGACGGTGATTATGGGGAAGATGAAATGAATTTTATTTGTTTCAATTTTATTTTTTAATTATTTATTTGAGACTCATTTTTATTTCTTTTTAAAAAAATTTGGACAATGATTGTAATTAATTTTTTTATTTTTGTTTTATTTAAATGAGAGTATATATTCATTATTTTTCAAATTTTTATTGAAAAAAAGAAGAAGGTAGGGGTATTACACACTAAATGTTTGAAACAGGGACGTTTCGTGCTATTTTCAAAAGGTGTGGAGGTTCTCGATGGTTTGGCCAATAGATAGAGGGGCTTTGTGCCGTTTAGCCTATTTAAATTTACTAAATCCTTAGCTAAGCCTGATTCAAAAACCGTTGTCCAATACTTCCATTCCTTGTTCTTGCATACTTCTTTCGTGTTCTAATAGAATTAATTGTCACTAGACTCGACATTTATGGCAGATTGGATGGTAATGAACAATATTAAAATTTTAAAACGTTAGCAATTGATTACGTGGTCATTATTTAATTAAACTTCCTCCATTTATTATTTAAATTTCTTTTAGCGATGGGTCTAGCAATGGAGAATGAGGGACGAATTCTTTTCACTGCAAATCTGTCACAAAATCTATTGTTTTTTCTTTTCAATTTCTTAATCAGTTGTTGATTTGATTACTAACATCGACACAATAATTCATCACTAATTATCTATCATTGTTGGGGGTCTTTTCCGGCAGTGATATCAAATTAAGATTTTCACCACAACATGAAAGGTAATTGAGTACAAGGAATATACTCTCCCTCTTGCTTCAATTTGTTGGGTAATTGATTTTGGGTGGATCCTCACCAATTTGACTAATTGGAGAGTGATGTTAACTACTCAAAACATATATACCCCCAACATCTTATGGAGGGCCTAAATTATTTGTGGGGTCGATAGGTTACGTGTGTCACTACCCTATTTTAATTGGGTTAATCATTTTTTCGCACAAAATTACACTACCCCTATCGCGTAAGACTTGGACCTTTTCTTGAAAAAAAAGACTTGAACCTTTTCTTGAAAAAAGAAGTCGGGTTTGCCTAAAAATCACTAGCTCCTAATATGTAACTAAAACTATGGCTTGCTCTGGGCCTCACCCATTGAAAGATTTCGTGCGTGAATGTCGAGATCATGTCATGACAATGGAATAAAATCAGGAAAAAGTCAATAAATATATTGATTATAAATATAGAAAATAAAGATGCGGGCCTAGGATTATTTTTTGGATTGATTGGTTGTGTATCATATGTCCTACTTTTATCGGGCTAATCAATTTTCACGCAAACTATTTATAAATAGTAAATTTAAGATTACGTAATTATGTCTAATCATAAGTATATTTTGATTCCAATCATTGATAAGTTCGTTATGTATGCCGTCTACTCAACTGAAGTTTCATCATTTTCCCATATGAATTGTTCGTGAAAATTATGAATTCGAGATAATAATATTCATAATTAGGAAAAATAGCACCATTGGTCTTCAAATGCTTCACCATGTTGCAACTTAGTCCCCGACTTACAAAAATGAGCTAGTTAATTTTCAACTTCTAATCAACGTTGCACCATTCATTTTGATTTGAACCGTGATTGTAAACATTGAATCAATGATGTATCGCTTTACTATTGCCAATAATAAAAGCATATATCCCACTACAAACTGTTCCTCTCTCATTGTACTTTGCTATGGTGTCATCCACATTTCCAATTTGTCCTTTTTGAGTCCCACACAAAAATGGAAACTTGCCCACCTTTAAAAGTAAGATGGTATGTTCTCTAGACTAATTTAAGCCCCGTTTGTTTCGAATTAAAATCAGATTTTAATTAAAATCAAAATCAAAAAATCAATATTAACCACATCTTTCATGGGTTTCACTGCTTTTCAACCACACATTTCAAAAACTTCTATCACAATCTACTAAAAATCTAATTTTAATCTCCACCAAACACCCACTTAAATTTGACTTCAAGAAATAATTTCGTTAAACCATTTTGTCTAAAAGTTTAAACAATTATAGAGGATTCATATTTATTCATTTAAATTTGTTTACTATATGTTTTTTTAATTTTTATTTTCAACATATCTTCAAATAACTTCTGGCGTCCTAGTTTTGGGACTAAAATAATGGTTGGAACTTGGTATAGCATATATTCCATCTCGTTTGTACTTTAAATATTTGTATAAATGTGCGCGAACGTTATGCTCAACTTATTGAGACTCGAGCTTATCTTAAGTAAAAAAATATAGGATCCTAACATCAAGTGAGTAACATTTTAAATCAATGTTCTAAAATGCGTAATGCGTTGCGAAGCGTCGAGACCGAGAATTAAGAATCACAAGTTTAGGCGTGTCAATGCGAAGAATAGGCGCCATAATGCGTTTTGTATTTTTAAGGCATTAAATATATTTTTATATAAAAAAATAGATTTTTTAATATATCATAAAAAAATAGATTTAAAAAAAAAAAGGGGGGGGGGGCGGGGGGGGGGGGGATAATGCGTAGGCGCGCCTTTTAGATGGAAAACGCATTTTCCCCCTCATTTTCCGAATTCGACGCGGTTTGGACGCGCTTCGCGCCTAGGCGGCGCGTTTTCACGTTTTTTAGAACATGCTTTTAAATACGCAGTCGAAAATACATCATATGCGTGCCACTTATCAATCGAAATATAGTGTACTGCACACTAAAATAGTTCGATAACTATACATGTTTGAGCTCCATTTTTGGTTAAAAATGCATTTTGAAATAGTAAATTAATGGAAAATGTGTGATTAAAAAATAAAAAAAAGTTTTAAATTTGCTTGTAATATTATTTTATTGATAAATGTGTGGTTGAAAAGAAGAGAAAGAAAAATATATTTTAAAAATAATATGGATCAAACAAATCTACTACTCAATAAGGTAGTAACCACTAATCTATGGAAATATATATATGATTGCTTCATCAAATCTGTGGATACAAATTGCATGGATCTTGTCAAAATATTATGTCGTCAAAGCGCATGTTTGATGCAGATTTTTGATAATAAATTTCTTGAAAAGTGATATTTTTGTAAAATGTGCGGTTAAAAAGTATGAAAAAAATATGGATCTATGTGCAAAATTATTTTACTGGAGGAATGCACGGTTAAAAATGAGTTTTAAAAAGCCTGTACCAAATATAGGCTTAAATATCATACCTAATAAGGACAATTTGAAAATTCGAATGTTAAAGGATTTGTCATAATAACTGCATTGATATTCACTCAACAGCATGGTCCTACTTCTTTTTGATTTCAATGAAATTGGTTACATGAATCCGAATAAAAACAAATGACAGGAAATTCTAGAATATAAAAGCTGTCGTATTTGATGATCAACAGTTAATAATGAATATTGTCTGTTGTACTGTCCAATATAATAATACCATGTATCGAATATAAAGAAGAAGAAAATGAGAGATGTTGCAGTATTTCTGTAAAAATGACAGAATACACACATGAGGGTGGGTTTCATGTAAAAATGACAGTTGACACACATGAGGTTGGGCTTCATTTTTTTATAAAAATATTTTGCTCACATGGGGCCCATTCCCATGTGAGTATTCTGTCATTTTTACAGAAGAAACAGTTCTGTACAATAAATGAAACGAAAACAAGTAAAATTAGGTCCCAAGTGGTCCACGGTTAAGGAGATAAGTTTACAGTATCATTAGATTCCTCACAAACACTGGTTATGCTCATGCCAATCCGTAATAGATTATTAAACTAAAATAATGTGTTTGTGGTTGATGGAAAATCAAGAAATGACAATTTTGAATCCTATGAATGGGGTGTTATGATTTCTGGGATTAGTAGGGCTCATAATCTTATCCAAAAATGTTCCCTTTTTCTTGTGATGGATCCAAGACATATATAGTGGGTGTTTGGTTTTTGATTCCACCAAAGTTAGGAAGTTGATATACAGCTACGTCGTCTTCTTCATAATGAACTGGTTTACTTTTTGTTTTGAGTTATTTGCTTTTTTTGAACCTCTACAATGTTCTGAACTTGGCTGTGATCACATGGAGTTGGTTCGATAAGTTGTCGCTTCTGATTTCTATTCTTGTAATACTTTGTTGTGGACATAATTTATGTAAATAAATTGGTCACCTCTGTTACAACTTCAACTTTTAAGGAAGATGGTATAATATAGAATCAGAGCAGCTAGAGGTACAAAATTCTTTCAGTGGCAATAAAATAATGAGATCTTTTTTTCTTTCAGAGTGCCTTTTACCCGAGGAAATGAGAGTCTTTCACAATTCTATCCGTTAGATATTTGATGTGATGTAATTGACAAGTCTGTGAACAAAATTGACTAAAATTAATATGTTGTAATAAGTTAAGGAGTAATGTGCAAATAGTGAAAATTGTGTTATTTTAAGTCTAGGGTTTAAGAATGGAAAAGAAGGAAAAACGGTGCCGCAATATCGCTAGACTATGGTCAATACTTGACTCGAGCGTCAGAAACGGTAACACTGTCGCTAGCCTATCGCCAGGTCTTCGCTCGAGCGACATGGTTATCCAGGAATTTTTTAATTCATTTTTTTAAGACTTTTTATCTGGCATATTCATACCTTGACCTACATATAAATAACTGAACGCATCTGAACGAGATTTTCAAGATTGAACATTGTGAAAAACATACTCTCTTCATATCATCTTCATCAAATTCACTTTCAATCTTCATTATGTGATTGCCTATTGGCGATAAAAACATCATATTCACAATTCAAATATCAAATTGCTACTTTCTATATATCTGTCAGAGTTTTGAAGATCAAGAGAAGGTGACTGGAGTTCCAGTCGTTGAAAAATGTAGAGTTCTACGTTAATCCATAAGAGATAAACAAATTCACAAAACTAGAAGTTACTGCAGGAGAACGCAATCGAGGAGAGCTTTGAAAACTGCAGCTGAAAGTTAGTGCACAAGCACGAAATTTAGGAGAGCTGTTGGAATTGTTGTTAGGAGGTCAGAAAGTAGTAGTGGTAGTCGAGCGACAGGGTTATCCAGGAATTTTTTAATTCATTTTTTTAAGACTTTTTATCTGGAATACTCATACCTTGACCTACATATAAATAATTGAACGCATCTGAACGAGATTTTCAAGATTGAACATTGTGAAAAACATCTTCATATCATCTTCATCAAATTCACTTTCAATCTTTGTTATGTGATTGTCTATTAGTGATAAAAATATCAGATTCATAATCCAAATATCAAACTACTGTTTTCTACATATCTGTCACAGTTTTGAAGATCAAGGGAAGGTGACTGGATTTCCAATTGTTGAAAAATGTAGAGTTCTACGTTAATTCATAAGAGATAAACGAATTCACAAAGTTAGGAGTTACTGCAGGAGAACGCAATCGAGGAAAGCTTTGAAAACTGCAGCTGCGATTAGTGCAGGAGCACGAAATTCAGGAGAGTTGTTGGAATTGTTGTCAGGAGATTAGAAAGTAGTAGTGGTAGTCGAGTCTAGCGGACTGTAAGTTTTAATTCGTTTATAGTGGATTGTTGACTGGCAAAGTGTCCGAAATTTTTGCCCAATTGGGGTTTCTCCGTGATCATTTCTTGTGTTAATTATTGTTTTCATATAACTGCGGTATTTCAATATAGAAAATTGAACTATTTTGTTAATCATTTAAAGATAATTAATAGTGATTTGTTGCTAGTTAATTATTAAGTTATTAATTCCGCATAATCACTTGTTCACCCCCCTCTAGGTGTAGTTTGGGTCGAATTTCGTATTTTCACTATCCAATTGGCAAAGTCGTAAGACTATGTACGAGGGGAAATACTAGTTCCATGGTACTAACATAGTTCAATCGAAAAACGAAATTCTGATGAACCCAAGAAATAAAAGATTCAATAAACAAACTTCTACTAGAGTTCAAGACCATGCATTTTGCAATGCCAATACAAATACAAGTCCATTGTGCCCTTGCTCTTATCATAGGAAGTAAACTATGGCAGTCTATAGTTATTTGCTACTAAAATGTGTGTCCGCTTTTCCATTTGCCAAACTAACGGACATTGATGGATTGACTAGTTTGGAACAAATGTTAAGCAACCAACGATCGACTCGGAAGAAAATGAAGTTGAGTGACAAACATGAAATTTCGGCTAAAAGTTGAGTGACAACCAGTGGTTTTAAGTTTTAACCCTCCAACATAGACTCAAAATGTGGTTAGTAGTTTTTAATGTCTAAACTTTTGTCTACAAGACTGGCAAGTGATTTCCCTGCAGCTAGAATCAATCTGCCTACAGGCCATGGCCTTCATTTTCTCAGCCTTCTCGACTTCTTCCCGAGCTCTTTCACACATATATCTGGCTCGCGCAAACTCAGACTGCGCAGTTTCCATCTCTCTCCTTGTAAGCTCCTTCACATGCTCTGCATAAGCCCTCTCCATTGCTGCTAATCGAGCGTGCTCAGCAGCCTGCCATCTCAGGGCATCCACACGGTTCGACTCCAACTTTTCATCATTGTAATCTTTAACTTTTCTTCTTCGAACATGATCTGCAGCAGGCTTGAGTGGACTAACACTCATTGACAATTGAAGGTCAAGTGATGGATCCTCAAAATGATCATCCATTGATCTGAAGTTTGTCGAAGAATCCGATGGCCAAGATAAAGCCTGTGATGAAGAAGCTGCAGAATATGGAGCGTTAAAAAGTAGCTGAAATTCTTTATTTTCATTTTCCATGATGAATGGTGAGTGAGGATTATGCAGGGGCAAGATTGAGGCCTATATGTAAGCATTTCATTTCAAAAGGCTAATTTCAAAAATGCCCATTTTCCCCATGCAAAATGACAGAAACCAACATTATTAGTGTCATGAGCCCCACGTTGAACTCTTGTATGCCCCCTTTATTCGAAGACACAATTGAAATGAATAAATGCAATCATTCTCTAACAACTCGTTCGTTCAAACGAGATAGTTGAGTTAAAATGAGTGTTCAAATCTTGTGAGAAAAAAATTCCGCAGATTTTATTCTGATTTAAATATTAATGTGCAAATAAAATGAACAAAAAATCCGCTTTAAGAAATGTAGGATAAAGAAACCCAGAAAATAAATTCAATAAAAAAAAATTGTGACGTGCCAGTGCAACGTGTTCTATAGAACTTTAATAATTGACTTCAATAGACAATGTCTGATGTAGTTAGTGGTGAAGGCTCGAAGGGAGAGTGGGAATAGGGATTTCCAATAATCACAATTGCACGTGAATTGGATGTGCGTTGGTTTGATCCTAAAGAGTGGAATTTTGTGAAGAGCACTTTCGTTTATGGGTAGTAGGCCTAACGTTGTCGCCACTAATGCATAAAAAGCTATCAACTGAATAAAGCCCACACTCGTTATCGAAACTAAAAGTCTCTAACTTTCTAAATCTAAATGACCAAAAAACAATTTGAACTGGCATTGGTTGGGGCTTTCCCTTCCGAGAAAGACCCTCTCAAAAATTAGCGTATGCCGCTTAATTGCAACGAGCACACGGTATTCTTTAGTAAAAGGCGAAAGAATAGTTCGCTTTGTGCTCACTGCGCAGCTGCGTGACTCCATAGTTCACTAAGCCTCACACTATATAGCAGCTGCTTGTTTCAGTCAATGATCAATTGCCGATGTGGGATACTCTGGAGCATGACTTCTTCACTAATAGCCCTGCATTTTTTGTATCTCTTTCTGTATAACATCGATTCATCTTTATGCAAAGTACACATTTTCTGTTTGAATCCAGTAAACTGTTTCGCATTAAATCGAAAAATCGATAATGCGGAATCGAGTAAGATTGGAAAACACAAAGTCCAATAAAAAAAACAGAACTATGTGAAGATAAAAATGTAAAGGGAAAATTATAGATAGAGATAGAGGATAAAAAAAATTATAAGAAGCCCCCCAAAAAAATAGAAAATAAAAATAAAAAATGAAAGGGGATGAGATCCAGTGCGTCAACAGTTCTCCACTTTTCTTCTCTCGAAGTGGACGTTGTTAAGAAATATATTATTATTTTGTTAACATTATTTATTAAGGGTAGAATAGTCTTTTAAGTTTTCTTTATTTTTGACTATATATATAGTCTCTTTGTATCTAGGTTTTATTCATTCAATTACATTATGCAGAATCAATAAAACCCTAGCCTCTTTTTCTTCTTCTTCTCTTTGGATTGTTTAACATGGTATTAGAGCTAAGTTTCATGGGATTTGACATAATCTCAAATTTTTTTTTGAGAAGAGACGATTTTGGGAGGATTTTTCGTTCCGTTTCTGCAATCTGGTATTTCATTAGGGTTTTCATTCAGTTTCTGCAATTGATATTTCGTTAGGATTTTCATTCAGTTTCTGCAATTGGTATTTCGTTAAGGTTTTCATTCAGTTTCTGCAATTGGTATTTCGTTAAGGTTTTCATTCAGTTTCTGCAATTGGTATTTCGTTTCCCTTACTTTTGCGATTTGGGTTTCCTTCTTCTTTTCTTTTATTATGGCTACTGAAAGGGACGATTCGCTTCAATCTGTGAGTGTGAGGTTGGATGGAAAGAATTATT
Organism: Fraxinus americana; assembly: GCA_035079005.1. Taxonomy (NCBI): domain Eukaryota; kingdom Viridiplantae; phylum Streptophyta; class Magnoliopsida; order Lamiales; family Oleaceae; genus Fraxinus; species Fraxinus americana. The sequence goes on along the minus strand of CM068706.1, from coordinate 49,618,099 downwards.
CAGATTGGAGTTATGTGATGAGAAATTTTCTTATGGTAAAAAGATGTGGGGATATATTAGTGGAACTTCAACCTACTGATATTGATGAGGGTTATGTCGCTTCAATAGATACTTGGGAATCAAACAATTCAAAAATTATTACTTGGATTAACAATTCTATTGGAGCATTCCATAGGTAGAGAGTTGGCAAAGTATGATGACATGAAGAAAGGAGGTTTGGGAACATCTCTCAAAGGTTATTCACTACCAAATTTTGCAAAACAAGATCAATTAGAGAATGACATACGAGCTCTTCAAATGAGAAAAATATGAGTGTTCGGGAGTTTTATTCGCTATAACGCATCTTGGGATCAATCGGGCTCTCGTAATCGATGTAATTAAGGCGTGCAATGCCTTTATTGTTCATAGAGAGCAAAGAACGGTTGGTACGCTTTCTAACGACACTTCGCGTGATTTTGAAGGACTTAGAGGTTCAATTTTGCATCGTTCTCCACTTCCTTCGTTGATTCGCTTGTCGAGTTATCGGGTCAAGAAATACGTCTTAAGTCTTATTCGAAAAGGGAATTCTTTCTACTCCTAATCCTTCCGTGTTAGCAATGCCTTCTAAGTCACCGTCTAATAATCATAATATGTTTCATGCAAGGGTTGCCCGTGATGAGTGCGCTTCGTAAGGAGAAAGGTCATTGGAAGGCTCTGTCCTAAGTCGAGACAGCAGACCGTACAATGCAAAGAATTCCAAGCTTGGAAGCCTGGCAATCAATCACAATCGAACGATCGTAGACCACTCCTCGGGGTTATAGACCACCACGCTTCAATACCCAGGCGGTAGCTTCATCGGGTCCTTTCATAGATCCCTGGTACTGGCCGAGCAATTTCGTAAGTTTCTCTCCCCATACCACAAGCTATGTCTCGTCAGTAGGTCATTGCCTCATAGTTCTTCGTGTATGTCACATTCTCGTTTGGTCTCTGGATTCTCGGTGCTTCACATCATATGTCTCCGGCATTCTTCATCTTTTGCTTCCGTATCTCATTCGTCTTGTATTCCCGTCATGACCGCCGATGGCACTCCTATGCCTTTTAGCAAGTGTTGGTTCCGTTGTCACACTCGCCTTGTCTCTCCTAATGTTTATCATATTCCGAAACTCAAATTAAATCTTGCTTCGTTGGTCAGTTATGTGATTTTGGTAATTTAGTCACATTTTCTTCTTCTTCTTGTTATGTGCGTGGATCTCCGATCTCGTGCTTCATTGGGACAGCCGTAGGAAGGGGGACTATATGTTTTGGATGAGTTAAAAGTACCGATTCGCTGCTACTAGTGTTGATTTATCTTCTTTTCGTTTGAGTCCTTCTTCTTCTAGTTTTTATTTATGGCATTCTCGTCTAGGTCATGTTTCGTCTTCTCGTTTGAGATATTTGGCTTCTACAGGGGCATTAGGAAATTTGCAACCTTATGATATTTCCTGAGATTGTATGGATGTAAACCGGCAAAATTTTCACTTACCTTTTAATCGAAGTATTTCTATTTCTTCCTCTCCATTTGATTTGATTCATTCTCGATGTATGGGGGCCTTCTCCGTTGCCACAAAAGGAGGGTCCCGGTATTATGTTTCTTTTATTGATGATCATACTCGTTATTGTCGGGTTTACTTAATGAAACATCGTTTCCGAATTCTTTCGAGATATACACAACATTTCGCTCTTGTCAAAACTCAACATTCTCGTCGTTATCAAATGTTTTAGGTGTGATTTGGGTGGGGAATATACTTCTAAAAATTTTGTGAATCTGCTTTGCCTTAGATGGAACTATTCACCAAACTTCGTGTACGGATATACTCCTGAGCAAAATGGTGTTGCCGAAAGAAAACATAGGCACATTGTTGAAATCGCTCGCTTCCTCTCTTGTTGTCTACTTCGCCCTAGTGTGTATTGGGGTGAAGTCGTTTTACCGTCGTAAGTTTGATTAATACAATTCCATCTTCTCATATTTCGGTTTTTTCTCCTTTCGAAAAGTTGTATGGGTATGCCCCCGATTATTCTTTGTTTAGAGTTTTTGGTTGTACTTGTTTCGTTCTTCGTCCTCATGTAGAACGCAGCAAGTTGTCATCTCGATCTCGCTATTTGTGTCTTTCTTGGTTATGGTGAAGGTCAAAAGGGGTATCGTTGTTTTGATCCAATAACTCGTAAACTTTGCGTGTCTCGTCATGTTGTGTTTCTCGAGCATATACCTTTCTTTTCTATTCCATCAACTACTCATAGTTTGACTAGATTTGATCTTATTCGTATAGATCCTTTTTCTACTGATTCTGATAGTTTATCATCTCAAGTTCCTAGCACTTCAAATACTGATCATTCTGCATGTACTGACACTTTACTCTCCGACACGCCTGAAGCTCCCTCTTCTCCTATGGTCCCTCAAGCTCCGTCTGAGACTGTGGATCTACCTCTACGTCAATCCATACGCATTCGTAAGTCTACAAAGTTACCAGATTTTGCTTATTCTTGTTATTCTTCATCTTTTACTTCCTTTTTAGCTTCTATTCATTGTCTCTCTGAGCCCTCTTCCTATAAAGAGGCAATTCTTGATCCTATTTGGCAGCTATGGTGAGGAACTTTCTCGCTTTGCATAAGACTGGTACTTGGGATTTGGTTCCTCTACCTCCTGGTAAGAGTGTTGTTGGTTGTCGTTGGGTGTATAAGATCAAGACTAATTCTGATGGATCAATTGAGCGATACAAAGCTAGGTTGGTTGCAAAAGGGTACTCTCAACAGTATGGTATGGATTATGAGGAGACATTTGCTCCTGTTGCAAAAATGACTACTATTCGTACTCTTATTGCAATAGCTTCGATTCGTCGCTGGCGTATCTCTCAACTTGATGTTAAAAATGCTTTCTTAAATGGAGTTCTTCAAGAAGAAGTTTATACGGCTCCCCCTCCGGTGTTCCACATGATTCTCGGGTATGTTTGCAAACTCAAGAAAGCGTTGTATGGTCTCAAACAAGCACCTCGTGCTTGGTTTGAGAAATTCTTTCGTTGATCTCTTCTCTTGGATTTACTTCTAGTAGTCATGATTCTCGCTTCTTTTTGTTAAGTGTGATGCAGGTCGTATCATTCTATCTTTATATGTTGATGACATGATTATTACCGGTGATGATATTGATGGTATTTCACTTGGAAAACAGAGTTGGCTAGATATTGAAATGAAGGATTTGGGTTCTCTACGATATTTCTTGGGTATTGAGGTAGCCTCGCTCACCTAGAGGTTATCTTCTTTCTCGGTCGAAATATGTTGCGTGAATTTGAAGGTCAACATGTGTTAACTTTCGACTCAGGATGAGATCCAGTGCGTCAACAAGTCTCCACTTTTCTTCTTCTTCTCTTTGGATTGTTTAACAGACGTTATCTACACAATTGGACACACATATTAGAGGCACATGCTGAGACTTCTCCAAACAAAGGCGGGAAGGTTGCGAACATATATGCTTTGATGCTCAAGTTAATAGAAGGACATATAATTTAGTGTGGGAGGGACATGAACAGGGAAGAATGTCGGAGTATAGTTTATATTTCTATGATGACAAAAATCAATTCGTAATTACTTCCAAATGTCATCGATGTGAGTATTTATATGCGATGAATGAATCTGAAGTCTTTTAATACTTGACACGTAATATCATCCCAATGGCTCACAAGTCTAGTATCAAAACATCACATCTAGCCATCACAAGTCTCTGAACTTCCACATATTGTTCTAGGCGAGAAACAAGAGATTTGACTCACAACCTACCTTGTAGAGATGTCACATTAATCAAATTGAATGACTCAAAGTATTAGATTACAACTAGCACAAGGCGTCAGGCTTCAACCCTATCGCCTCGAATTTCGTAGACCCATCCAATGTGACCTAGTGTTGGGCCCTTGCTAATCGCCTAAGTCAGGAGAAGTTACAAGTATGCATGGAGTTATATTGCCTTGGAGGTTGTTGCCAATGAAGAGTTAAGATGTTCTCTCAACGCCTCGAAATTGGATGTGGCCAAGGTGATGGTAGATGGCCTCATTGTCTCAAACATGGAGGTGGAAGAGACGACACTTCTTGTTGCTACTCACTTGGAAGAATAGGTGTTTATATGACATTTCGCTTAACTAACACGTACATGATATGTCATGTAGGCAGAGGCGTAACAAACACGTGTTTAATGTTAAGTTCTATATATGCAATTATATATGCTATTACTTTGTTCTTTTTTATTTATGTTTTCATCGATGTCAATGTTACTATCTTAAAAAACCGAGTCACATGTAAGTTACATGATTTTTTAACGGTCGGCTAGATGATTTCCATCAACTCAAAACCTAAATACTGTACTTTGTAAACATGAAACATTTTAGCCGTAACTAAGCCTCCGTATGACATAATTAACAAATGGGCAAACTTCATTTTTATCTCACATTCTAATGAACTCATAAGTACTCTCCACTATTCATTTTTATTTATTTATAAATTAAGTTGTTTATAATTTTTTATCAAATTGAGAATAAAATATGAAATTCCCAAGCAAGTTCAACTAAAAACATTTAATGCCAAAAATCCAAGCTATTAAAACTTAAGTGTATAGATTCACTCTTTTCAGCTTATGTGTAGCCATGGCTAGAGAACAGGGGCGGACCCAGACCATTTGTCTTGTGCGGTAAAAAATGAGAATTCAAAAATATTTAGAACTACATATCATTAACGAAAATAAATCAATACGCTATTACAATTGTATCTTAACATATACGTGGTAGGAGTTGCAGCCCCACGTAGAAATGTTACATAACAATTCAGTGTTCTAAAAAGCGTAAAACGTGACGACTTGGAAGCCAAGCTTTGGGCTGGGCAGCTTATGTGAGATCTAGGCGTAAAAAACCGTTTTCTTATTTTAATATTATTTTAAAATATTAAATTATTCTAAAAATTATTTAATAATTAAAGAAAAAATCTTAAAAACTGTAAAAAAAGCTCTCCCAGATGCAACTAGACTCAAATAAATAAATAAATAAATAAATAAAATAATAATAAAAGCGTGAGGCGAAACGTTTTGCGCTAGCTTCATGCCTAGGCGCCGCTTTTTAGTACACTACCTAATATAGTGACAAAGCAGATGTTATCATGCAGGGATGAGCTTCGTGATTCATACATGAATTTTTCAGCAGCCATCGACTATATTCTCTCTGAGCAGTGATATCTTTATGCTTCCCGTGGAGGTAACATGGGCTGCACTATGCAGGTACGTAAGCTTTCGAAAATATCACCACTATATCAGCTTAGATTAGTAACTATCCCACGATTCCCAGATGCACAAATGTATCGATGAAAAGAGTATTGAATTTTGATTCTGTTATCTGATTTAGCAGGGCCATCGCACATATGTTGGACACATGAAATACGTAAAGCCTAACAAGCGAATTATGATTCCTTTCTTTGAAGACGTCCATTTCTAAGAAAATTTAGCAGCATTATCCGAAGCTGCATAAAAAAATGCAAGGGGCAAGCTGAGCAGAGAAGTAAGTAGATAGACAGAGAGGTGTGTCAGCATATCCCGTGGCCGTGTGTATGTGTAATCACAAAGGATCATAGTTTGTTTACGTTGAAAATGCTAGGGACCTTCTCTTCGTCCACATGATGATCGTATTCAAATTTGGAATAAATTCATTCCAACTGTCTCAATGAACCAATACCTTTTGTAGTGTGTAGATTAGCAAAAACAGCTATACTCAAAGTCAAGTATATTTTATATGACAGTTCAAGATTAGAACAATCAACTCTCTCTAGACGAGTAGAGCCTTCTGAGTGAAAGTGAGTGAGTCGTAACATTAAACTAAAAGTTTCAAAAAAATATACGAACGATCTCTCAATAAGCTCCTCAAACAATTCAATACCCTCAACAAGCGATAAATGCATGATTCAAGCACACCTTTCAAAGTTGTTCACTTGCATTCAATAAACCTAATTATCAAAAGCTTGATCGACTGAGAAATTTAAGCAAAGCACCTCATTGATATTGAGCTCATTCAACCAAATAGCAATTCGGCTTATCGACCAATAAATTTGAAAAAATAATAATAATAATAATAACAAATTATTGTGGAAGTCCAACTTGAGCTGATTCAAATATCCCAATAAAATAACGCTATGGTGTTAGAATATCAATTTATGTGACATTTGGTAGATTCAATTAAATGAATCATGTAACATTGTATTTGAGTGAACTTATTATTTAATGTCATGTAATTAACGCATATATTGATGCTTAACACAAACAATGTTGAATAATATGACTTTTTTTTTTATAAATAATCAAACTTCATTTTCAACAACACATTTCAACGAACTTAGAGCATTTCCAATCGACTCTCTATTTTTAAAGAGCATATTTTATCATTTGGAGAGTATTTATAAATTCAGACAGTTAAAATTTTGAAATACTCCAACAAACTCTTTATATTTAACACTTAATTTTATTATTCCCGAAAATATTTATTATTTTTGTTTATCTTTTATTTTAAATAGCTTTTCTTTAAATTTGTTTTATTGTTTTCCTATATTGAAAATTGAAAAACTTTGAATGCATTTAATTATATAGAACCAAACTCACTCTCTAAATTAAAATATTAATTTAAAGAGTCAATTGGAGTATGGTTTTAAATGTTAACTCTTTAAAATAGAGAGCATCTTATGTTTAAAGAGTCTCTTGGAGATACTCTTTTAAACACTATGCACATATTCACTATTTATTTATATTAATTTATACTAGTGTACGCACGTGCAATGCACGTTTTGCAGTTTAGTTGGGTATTTAATAGCGTGGAGTGATTCTAAGGTTTTTTTTTACTATAAGGTAATGTTTGTATAATTACATGAATTGATTCTTTTGTCAGTTAATCTCTCTTACAATGAAATGTTATAATGTATGTATGTTATGACATTAGAAAAATGATTGCAAATTGATACAACTTATTCTCTGAAAAAGGCACTCAAGACTACTTGTGTATATCAATATTATCTACCTCCTAATCATCGCAAGATGATATACTTATTTACCAGAAACCATATTGTAAAGAGTTTGATTCTTGTCCAATATGTAATTTGGTGCATAAAACTCGTGAAACGTGATAATACAATTTACGTGCCATAACTTAATCATGTTTGGTGCGCAATCATAGATGACAATTTTGCTGACATGTCATGTGTCACAAAAAATAACGTGTTTTTGTTCATCGAGAACACGGAAGAATGCAAAGACGCTATTTAAGCCTCAAGAAAGAGAAATTACATAAACAAATTTGAATATATTCACACAGGTACATATCTTTCTATACAAATGACTTAGCCAAAAAGGACTCAAGTTGCTCATGAGACAAATTTTTTTTTTAAATAAAATTATACTTCAAATATTATCAAAGAAAATGTATATTAGTGTCTTGTAGTTTCAATAGTATAAAATACTTACAAAGACAGGTGGTGGTACGTCTTTGCCATCTTCCTTCCAGAACTTCTGTTTACGAAATAATATCTCTGCACTTCCTTTTCGAATATGACCTCAATCTGCATTTTTGGAATAATATAATCAGGAAAGAGTTAAAATTATAGAAAACATATGAAAAAAGTGTTCAATAAGAAAAAACAAACCATATCAGGCTTTCTACATCACTGCAGGGGGAAAAAAAAGATGTACAGCAGAGCAAAGATTGAAGAAAAAATGAAGTTTCTTAGCTGGATGAAGATAAAAGTTGAAAGCCAAAAGTACAAACACCAACAGGAGTATAAGACATCCCAAAAGAGCAAAAAAAAACTTTGAAAATACTGACAAGAACATGTTAGTACCTCGCGAGAACATTAGAAGCAGAAATCGAGCATAAAAACACACATTGAGCAAAAATAAAAGCTTCTGAAATAAATCAGGGTGAATGATAGCTCAAAGACAGAGAAAAGGAAATCTCTCCATGGCATAGACAAAGAGAGCAAAAAGAGTATATGATCAATAGAAGAAACACATTAACAGATATTTGAATAAACCAATCAACTTCGATTGCTCTGAAAGAATATTAAGAGACAAATTAAATACTCACAGATTTTTACACCATTGCAGCATGGATTCATAGTGTTTGTACCTTTTCCGGCAACTCCAGGGCTAACCCAAGTACTAAAACTCTACCTTGTGAACCAGCTTCCACATTTGAACGTCCTAAAAGATGTAATGAAGTAAACAGATGATAAATATGATTCAACCATATACTCTTTGATTAGAAGAATTAAGCAAATTGAATACTAAACAAAAACCATAACTTTAACCTTGATAATAAAACAATATGCAACTTATGACTGTCTTTGGTTCGCATTAAATCGTCAAATTGATTATAGGAATATAAATATTCTATCAAGTTAACAACCTTGGTCAGCAACCAATGTCGTTACCCTGGTACCACCTCAGCAACCTTTTGATATCTAACAAAGGATTTCATCAACCTAATGAACAAAGAAAATCAAATTATGGTTGTAAAGTATAAACCTTTGACATTATCGGTATAGAACATTGCTCTGCTAGAGCATCCATTTCATTCAACCACTCCATTTCTACATGTTGCTGATAATACTCTGCAACACTAACTTCTGCACCTGTACCATCAAAGCAAACAAATGAAAAGCCTTATAAGCAGACCGTCAATTGTCAATAGGTATTAATCACACATCTTGACTTACAATCAAATTCTAATAGAATTTCACTAAAAATAGGAAATCATAATTAAAATTAAAGCCAGAAATTAGCAAAAATAAACACAAGTGAACACAGAAAGTTCCCATAAATATAAATCAAGTGTATAGAAACATCCAAAGTAGACAGTTGAGAAAATAGTGCAAGTAGGTGCTAGTAATACTTAAGTTTTTTTCTACAGCCTAGCATCTGAATTCAATATTTGCCAATCAATATTATTTTCATTAAATGCAGTCTTGAAAGCAAGAAATATGTTGAAGCTACTCAATTGTAATGAAAGCAAAAGAAAGGAAAAGAGCATAGAGAGTAGCTAAATGATGCTTTCCATGTATCCAATGGTTGTCACGGTCTCTGTAAAAAAAATAAAAATCAATAGGACCAAAATTTTTGATTTTTTACAGTAATTCAACAAAATTGAAGAATTAGAAAAACCAGCCAACCAATGAATATTCGAAAAATAAACGAAAAGTGGAGTCCCAATTAATGGGGTTGGGAGTCACAAAAGGAATTATGGGAAATAAAACAAAAAAAAAAAGATCATTAAAAAAAATCGACAATGAATTATGGGCAACGATTTTTTATTTTCCTTTTCTATGTACCTACTACTGCTTTCCTGAATTGAATACAAAATTTTGGCCAAATGGAAACCCTAATCTTGAAGATCAGAAATGCACAAAAGTGACTGGATCCTTAAATAAATAACAATAATAAATGGAAATAATCAACCTTACCTCCTCCTGGAATTGAATTATTTCACCTGACGAAAATTAATACACGATTCAACTAAACCTTTGTCTCTTTCTCAAAACACGGAAGAAGGAGAATAATGTGACTGAAATCGGAAAATTGAGCCAAAAAGATACAGAAAAACATCGATGGACGAATCTAGTGAAAAAAAAATATTTACATGAATCCCAATTATTATTAATACCGCCTTAATCTGCCCTTGCGGCTTCCCAAGAGATGGTTCCAGTTCCCCGACTCTGATTTTAGACTCCGTTTCATTTCTATTTTGTTTTTATTTTTTTGGGAGTGGGATATAAGGTCAAGAGGAACAAACATAATGTTATATTTCCAAGAAACAATTACCCAGTTCCAATGTTACAAGTAAAAACATATTCGAAAAACAAAGTGATTTATTTCTCAAGAGTTATAAATGCCCAATGAGAAAATCAAAATGGATATATTTCAAACCAACTAACATATCATCTCTATCTTAACAAGTGTATTGCCAGAGAGTTTTTTATTCATCTAAACAATTGAAGAACCTAAATGAATAGTGCCGAATATTCTTTTCTTTAGTACAAACTCCAAATGAAAAGTTAACAATAGAAGATACGAAATAGTCAGTGGTGTCAAATTGAAGAATAAAAACTACTGGAATTATATATTTTTGCAACAAATTTTGAATGGGAAGCAAATCATACTATTAAACATCAAAATTCAATATATATCATCATAAAAAATTAGCTTACCACTCGAGCCTTTTTTGATTTATCATCATTGCCATATTCTTCATCTCCTGAATTATTCTCTTATTCCACATAATTTTGCTCATCTTCTACAAGAACAAAAAAAAAAACACAAGATCATAAAGGTCGAGAAAGAGTTCCCTTTGGATGAAGAAAATAACTTAGCATCAACTACTAAAGTAACACGAAAACATAAAGAAAACACTTTGCCAATCTCCCAGATTTCTCCTCTTTCATTTATTCATATTTAGTACATACAACAACCTAACAAAGCCCCTATTTGAGCTCCATTTTTTAAAAACCCATTCCCCCAAACACATTTTCAACCACATTCTTCCAATAAAATACTTTTACACGTAAACCTAGAACTTTTCCTTCTCTTTTAATCACACGTTCTCTAAAGAATCACCATCACAAAATCTATTCTTCCAAAAAATAGGACTCAAACCCATAGTCTAAGTAGAATATCAACTTATTGTAAATTTATAAGCTAGCTTACGTATTACATTGTTGCAAAGAAAAATGAGAGAATAAATAAATAAAGATCTAATCCCCTCTTTGTGCACTCTTAAGGATGGAAAACAGAAATTAAAGCTAAGACATTTCCTTGCACGAGAGTTCTAAATTCAACTTTATTTTTAACACTTACATATAAAAGCACCAACTGTGAATATCATGCACAAAAATATAACAGAAGATGCAAGAAATGAGAATACGCAGAAAAACACACATAGAAGCAGAAAGAGAGAGTGAGAATTAATACTTGAGAATTTCTTTTTGAATAAAGCCTTCATTTTTCGCTTCCTTTTCAATACGGACTGAAGATTCTTCTTTGCGAACTTCCTCGCTTTCTTCCCTAATTTCCCCATTCCTTTTCTTTTTTCTCTTATGGATTATCTAATAAGAACCAAAAAATCAACTCAATTTCATTAAAAAAATAAAATACAATATCAAAAGAAGGATTTATATGAGCATTTACCAATTAATAATTACATAGAAGTTGTTTCTTTCTCTGCGACTGTTTTGAATTTTTCTTTTATTTGTTGTTAATTAACTAATGCGACTGCTTGGTTAGGTTTTTGAGCCAACCTGAAACATGAATGATCAATTCCGGTTAATTAATTATCGAACCAAATCAACCAGAAATTAAGAATAAAACCATACCAAATCAAATTGAATAATCTTCAGTCACAATCTACAATCAGTTCAGTTTGGGTTATTCATTTTGGAGCTCCAGAATTTGTTGTCCATAATTTCGGAATGGTGATTTGGAAGCACTAAATGGACATTAATTCATCATTAAAAAAAAATTTTAAGAGCAAAATGTATATAAATCAGATTATTTTCATTGAAGCAAAAAATTTTTGCTTCAGCAATTCACCTGTTTCCCTGTGTAGGTTGAGCGGTGATTGGGTTTGTGATGTTCCACATGGGACAGCAACGGCTGCTCACAAGCGACACGACGCTGTAGTAACTGCTATGCTTTGCTCCGCTCCTGTCAGCGGACCATTTGATTCAGGTTCCTCCGATGCAAAAGACAAAGCTAAGAAACCACGAAATTATGACAAAATGGAAACGTGGGAATTGACAAACAGAAAGGTTAAAAATAGTATTTAGTACCGTTTTCAACAAATTCGCCATAAAAGCAATTAATCGGATCATTCCTATACATCAATATATGAAGAAAACTTCATATTAAATCAATTAGACCCTGTTCATGAAAGCAAAAGCAACAATACATTGTGGAATTTCGTTATTTTCCTAATTTAATGAAAGACCAAAATCTCAATCTCTCTAATGAAAAATCTCATACGAAAATCTATGCTTAAGAATCGCAATAACTATTTTCAGTACAAAAAAAGCAAAGCAAAAACCTTGGGTCGAGATTTTAACTGCAAGAACGTGCTCTTCTGAACTTGAAATCAAAAATCGTACTCGGGAGAGAAGAATCTAGAGAAACCGTTTGAGAGAGAATGAAGGAAAGAAGCATTAAACGCCACCGACGTCGCCAGCACCAAATCTTCACTCAGCTTCAGTCCCAACATTTTCTCCATGGATCTCGCCAACTCCAGCCTCCACTGCACCATAGCTTATACATATATGAATAGAGAGTAAAGGTAGAGTGAACTGGGAAGAAAATTGAGCAAAAAATTACAATTTAATCAAAAAAAAATGAAAGAGAAATGGTGTAGAGAGAGTGAGCAACAGCAAACATGAAATATTCATTTGACTTCGAGCCAAGGTTCGAGGAAGAAGAAACCCATCAAAAATCAGATCTCAACATGTGAAAGAACTCTTGGAAAATGGAGAGAAAAAAGTTGCTCTTGGAAAATGGAGAGAAAAGTCAGGAAAAGAGGCATGGGAAAGGTTGCGTGTGCGGTGGAAAATGGACGGTACAATCATAAAACGAAACGACGTCGTTTTGTATGTAGGAAAGGAGTCCAAAACGTCGTCGTTTTAAGAGGACGAAATTGGGAACAGTAATTTTAAAAGTGGCTCTTTTATTTGTTAAGGAAAATGATCCCACATTTAACATTTGATGAATTGATTTGTTATCGAATCCTATGAGTTCCACGTGGCGAATAGATATGTGGAGTCCCATGTATATTCCCCTGGTCTCACCACTACCCTATCACTCCCATAGAACTGTATTTTTTTTTCCCCTTCTTTAAGCTTTTCGAACGCACCGCGAACCAACCCACGACTTTTTGTACAGATTCAAGAAGTAAAGGTACGATCTTTGTATAGAAATACTTACAAATAGTTATACGTATCTTGTGCGTGTATTTCTGCTAGTTTGTGTGGATTTATGTTTGATTTAGTTATTCAAAGGATCTATATTTTGACATGGGATTTGATTGGTTTACGATTTGTTTGTTTGGAATTATGGGTTTATTTGGTTGACTGAAAGAGGCACATCCTGTTCATGTATATAGGTTTGAAAAGATGAGTTATTTTTCCTTTTAAATGCATATGAACGCGAATTTAGGGTTCGGGTTGGGGGGCGTAAAATATGAAGCAAACAATAAATTACTTACTTTTGCTGTGTCTATCTGGAATTCTTTCGGATCTTTGATCCTGGAAGCAAATATCGTTTGGTGAATAAATATGTCTGTATGCAACATTTCTAAAGTTCTCTATTTTTTCTTGGATTAGTTTCTAAATTATTGGCATTTATCTGGAACTCCTTTAAAAGTTTATCCCTTCAAATAATTGGTTTAAAAGTTTATTCCTTCAAATAATTGGTTTATGTCGGCCTGTTGGGCAAGGTCCTCTGGGCTTTTCTCTGACCATGAGTGGCATACTCCTGTATGAAACCGTCCTGGAGGTAAGTGCAGAAATTAGAATATCATGGTTTCCCTTGTACTTGTAATGTAATGAGCATGGGAAAGTTTGATTCAAAGACGCCAGGGGAGTTGTTAGAAGAGACAACATATAAATGATGTACTTCTTGTCATCTATATTCTGATTGCTTCTGGATTGGTTGTGGTAGATGCAAATAGTTCGATGAATTGTCGTGTTCTCTTAGTATATTTATGAAGTTCTATAAAATTTATTGGATTAATTCCTTGATTATTGGCCATTATTTGGAACTCCTACTTAAAGTTCGTTCAAACAATTTCTACTGAACTTTTCTGGTCTGGTACACAATCAACAACATTTATTTAGTTAAATTAGTGTTTTTTAGCTTCTGCTTTTCATTTATTGCAGAGTAGAAAAAATCTGCATTTAAATTTTTATCTTCTATCAAACAAAACAGTGCAAGGTCCATCCAACAGTAGAATTAGACATCCGTCACATTAGTGCTGAACTTACATGTTGGATTCGGATTCTGTTTCCAAAAAATTGGATTTGTTTAGGATAAAACATAATTTGGAGTTGGTTCATTCAATTTTCAATATCTAAGCATGTTTTCTTCAAGATATTGACTTTGCAATTGTGCTGCATAAAAAGGTGTCTTCATAGTAGTAAACAGTGGGCAAACGATAAACAACTTATGGTTCGATGAACTGGTCTCATAAGTTGGTGCATTAGTTCTATAGTTAATTGTTAAGCGATGCGAAGACAGGCATGCACCATTTCCCTGAATTATATATATAGACTAGTTGCTTGCTTATTTTCCTTACTATTTATGCATAGTGGGATTTTATCTTTTTTCTTTGTCATCTGTTGGAAGTTCTAAACTTCCAATTATATGCTTTCATCAAAATCACTCGTGCTTGGTGTTTCTTGTCATTTGTGGGAGAGATTCAGCTTCCGGAAAAAGTAATCTGACATATTCGAGCTGCATCTATGGTTTCTTCTCTCTGGAGCTTCTTAGAGGCTTCAATATTAGCTCCTATATCTCTATATTAACCAAAAACTGCCAAATTCTACAATTAAATAAAATATACTCTAATGAGTACTTTTATTTCATTTTATTTGTTATGGAGCTGTCCATGTTACTTGTAATTGTCAATTAACATGTTTCTATTAATGTCTGACTTTTCTATTATGACCGTGCAAGGTTTTTAGGTTGCAGACTCCATGGCTTCCTTCAAAGCATTTTTAAACAGTCCAGTTGGTCCCAAAACGACTCATTTTTGGGGTCCCGTTGCTAACTGGGGATTTGTTATTGCTGTATGCTTCTCCACCTGAAACGACAAATTTATATTCATTTGCTTGATGGTTCCAAAGTGATGTTATTTAGTTCTACAGGGGCTTGTGGACATGCAAAAACCTCCAGAAATGATATCTGGCAACATGACTGGAGGTTGAAATATTGGCTTTTGCAAAGTGAACACTCCAATTAATAGTTAAGATTCTTATTAACTTCTCTTTTGCGTTTTTGTGATGCAGCAATGTGTATATATTCCGGGCTGTTCATGAGGTTTGCATGGATGGTACAGCCTCGCAACTATTTACTTCTTGCTTGCCATGCTTCAAATGAGTCGGTGCAACTTTATCAACTTTCACGTTGGGCCAAGGGTCAAGGGTAAGTAATCTGTGATGTTATATAATACATAAGCTGTGTTTGTGTGTCTTTTCCTTGTTTCTTCCTTTATTGTGCTTTATCTTGTAACCTCATATTAATGGGAAACGAAAATGGTGATATACTTAAGGGTCACAGTCGTTATTTCTTCACGTGGTAGCCTGTGCTGGGTTTGGTGTTATCAACTGGCAGTATCTTCCTTTCATAGTGTTGTGTTTCTCTTGCAAATATGTTCGACCAACTATGCTCGTGTTTGGACATTTGCAGCAAGTAAATTTTTCATGACAATGTGGGGCTGGGTGTGTAGTGGCCCAGGATGACCCAGCCCTTTACTTTGTGCGGGCAATCCCAATCTTGTCCGTCCTAAGGTGGGCCAGGGCAGGCCTATTTGATAACACCCTAGTCGCCCTCGAATCAACTGTGTTATATATATATTCCTCACAAGTTCGGTCCTTTTTTTGTCTTGCTTAAGAGCCTTCACACATCATTCAACTAATCTATATACTCATATATTTGTAGGTACTTGGGGGGAGAGAAGGGTGAGGCCTCGTCTCAATGAATCGGTATTGCCTTTCTTCTTGGACAATCATTTCACCCTAGAAAAAATCTCTCATAAGGAGCTTTTGGTTGTGGATTTCCATGCAATTCGATTTATTTCATATCTTGAAAAAATTTGGATACGGATTTCTTTCTTGATGTCATTATCAATTACTAGAACATAATAAAATAGTGTGATTGTCTAAGAAATGTGGATCAAAAACTATGTATTGAGCCTAATGAGAAGTTTGTCGTCTACTCTCTCAATTCAATGTCGTTAATTCAGTGGACGGTATGAAAATTGACAAGTGTGCTGTTACATTGGCCCTTCAATGGCCTATTCATCACTCAGTTTTGAGAGACCTCGTGCCATTAATGTAGGCTGCTGTTCTAATAAGCAACATGGCCACTAGTAGGCAATCCTCTATTAGCAGAGCACAGAATAAACAGAGTCACGCTGAAGATAATGCCTTTTTAGGCATAAGGTTGTCAACGAAGAACATCGCTACAAAATTTTGGCATTTCATTTGGTCGCCTTTGTTGAAAACAGTTATTGTGTTCTTTCGAAACCTCCTAGTTAAAAAAATAAATAAAGCAGCCAGCTGAAGCACTTTTAAGCAACTTCTACACCAACAGTAAGCATATTTGTTTAGCAAACCTTATTGCCAGTAAGATATTCTTGCATACATCCAGCCTCCATGTGATGAAATGACATTATTCTTCGGCTTTTAATTCTCCTTGCTAGTTTTCCTGGATTTCTGTTTCTTGCTTCGACTGTCCCCGTGCCCTTTAGACGTCTTTTTCCTTTTTGTGGGCATAGCTTCATCTTCGTCTTCGCAAGGTAACTTGTTCGCATCTTGTGGCTCAGGAGCAGAACCAGCAACGTCTGAACAAGCACCATGACATTGCATAATGTTAGCTTAGAACACTTAGTTTGGGGTCACAGTGATTTCTTCATTTTAAGTAGTATTGATAGAGTATAGGACAGTGTGGTATTTGAGTAGCTAGGAGCCAAAATTTACAGAGAACCTAGATTTTTGTGGGGGCAATAACCAAGTGATGCTTGGATAGCTAATATAGCCCTCGCACTACCAAAAATATTGTTCGAATAAAAAAGTAAAAAGCGGATAAAATTAATGAAGGATAGACCTCGAGTACAAAAGTGAGAATCAAAAACAACATTGGTGAGATGCTGCTTTAAGAAAACCTGCATCCATTTAAAACAGAAACATTAATTGCAAAATATATTTACAATGGTACAGGTTCAAGACAGTTCGACAAGTGATATATTGACAAATTCATCATCATCGAGTTTTTTGTCTTTCGCCCCTTCTTTTTATTGACTATTATAAAAACTTTAATCCCTTGATGACTATATCAATTATATATTTTTTAATACTATGCTGCACCCACCCCAAACTCTACCGACGACAATCCTCGACGACTAACCCATTTCCCTTCATCTCATCATATAACTTCTCTTATTTTGAGCGCTTCTGGTCAAGCATAGTTTTGTGTATATACATATTGTGGTGACTAACAAAGTTTTGCACATATTGAGATTATTATTTTCTAGAAGTGAAATGGTCAACAAAAAACTTTCTTTAATAAATTCTCTTTGAGCCTGTAATATAATTTTACCTTTAGATATTGATTTAAGTAAACATCAAATTCATAGCATCAATACTGAGAACCAAATGTAATCATGATGTACCGTAATTACTTGACTATAAAATTTTGCCTAGAGGAGCCTGGGACAGGATTATAAATACTGCAGACCCCCTTCTAAAGGATCCATAGATAATAATGAGAGGAAAATTCTCTTGCATATCTTAGTTACCAGTAATGATAGGCAAAATGGAAAACATACCGCAGACAGGAGTTCCCTTGAATGAATGTCCCAAATGCGCAAGTAACTGTCCAACCCTGTAGTAAAACCAAGTCACTTCCAGCTCAAAATTCTAACTTTCATGAGAAACTTTAGAGAAAATCTGAACATAATCGAAGCGACAAAGATATAAATTATTTTGTTGAGCACTGAACCACAGATCCTTTAGAAGGATGAAATAACATAGGCAGCTGATCCTTAGACTATGTTTTCAAACAAATTTAAGAAGAAATAGCGACATTAAGAACCAAGCTTTAGCATTTTAGGTTACTATTCTAGAACAGGATTAAAGGACCCAAACAAGTGGAAAACAATAATAAAAATGAGGCTGCCTTCGTTTGATATACTCACCACATGAGGCAATTATGGGAAGTTCTGGGTGCCTGGATATGGTTCTAATACTTCCAGAGCATTTTCCAATGAAGCATCCCAACAGTTTCCCTACAATATTCAAATAATATACAAAGAACTAAAAATGTGTCTCCAATAAAGCTTGCTAGCTTACGAAATGAATTAAATTGGAGTGATACCCACCCCTCAAGAACCAAAAGAGGATAGTTCAAACTGGTCAATGACTAACATTTTTAAGGTATATGAGGTTTAATATATTGCCAGTCACAACTGCGCACAAGCAATTGAATCAATGCAAAGGAATTTGTATAAAACATGGAGCACAGAAAAACTTGACAGCGGGAAGGTGGGGATGATGATACGAATTAGAGACTGAGGAGTGCTTGTATACAAATTCACACATCATAGTCCCAAAAACCTTGCCAAGGAAGCATCATTATGCATTTGAAACAAACCAAAAAACAGCCAAAAAAAAATGAAAAAGGGAAGGTAAAACTTTAAAAATCAGTGAAGCCAAAAGGAAAAAAGGAGAATGTGTGTATCAAAGTAACTATCAACTACAGATGTAAAAGGTTTGAAGCACACCTGTGCGTATGTCTACAGAAGCAAGGTCACCTGAGCCATTTCCTATATATACTGTATGTCCATCAAGATCCTCCGCAACAGCCTTAATAGGGGTCTCTCGGAAATCAAATGACATAACAGGTCTTCTCTGAGCAGAAATATCATAAAGACGAACCTACCAAATTCATACAAGTAATATCAACTCGTCTTTGCCATTCTCTACAGGAGCAAAAACCTTGATAAACAAATAAAATTTTACAAGCATTAACCATCCTCCACGCAAAATGCCAATATAGCCTCATTAAAGACAACTTTACAATTTTTCAACTCACACACTCATTCAATGACTTGGGCTTCTCTGTTTATACTTTAAAATAGGTCCGGGCATGGTTTAGGTTGGTTTTGAGTCCAACCTGAAACCGAAACCGATTTAGGTAAATTCCAACCCAATTCGGCCGTTGAAACTGAACCAAACCAATCGATTTGGTTTGGTTAATCGGTTTGGACATTGGTACGAGTTAAAAATAATTGTCTATCTATTTTGGGTTAAAAAATTTGCCTTTTCATACATACATATTTTTTTGCTTGCGTAGTGCATATAAATAATATATAATGTAAATGGTAATGGTAATGGGTTGATTTTTCCAAAATCATCGTATATATCTGATAGTTACCAACAAACAATTACACTAAAAATGAAAAGCAATAATAAAATCTAAATTTGGAATTTACAACAAACACTTCTTGCTTTCTTTTCTTTCAAAATTTGGAATTTTGGTAGAAGAAACGTAGACGGTAAATAAATTATTTGAACAAGAATTATATTTGTGTTTTTATTATTTTATTTTTTGAGTTTAAAAAGATGAATTTTAAAATGAAAAAAATTAAAAAAAGTGTTAGCGAAATTAACATATTTTTCTGCAGAATTCTAACAACCTTTAGTCATGCGTGCCTCAGGTATAGTTGCCTGCTAAATGGTTTAGAAATTTCACCACACAACCCCACTGGAAGACACAGGTTGTAGCATAATGAATTTGCACTGGAGAAATTGATTATTTTTCTCACTATAAAAACTGCTTCCCTTAGAGTAACTAAATGTATAAGATATTAAAGGCAAACTCACTGTAGGACAGTACCTGATGACAGTAGGTGCCTGCCACAAACTTACGATGATCATCTTTACTTAAGAATGTTGCAGATGTAAAGCACGTTGGGGTAAATATATCAAGGCTGTTTTTAGGGGGCTGCACAAGGTGATTTAGCAAACCAAATGCTTGAGATAATAATCTTTCAAACCAAATGAAGGAACAAGAATGAAAAAACTTGGTACTTACAGATTTTGCGGTCCAGATTTTAGTGCACTTCTGAAGATCCCATACATTGACTTCAACACCCTTCCTGAGTATGAAAACAGGAGTCACAATCCCCTGGAGCATGATAAATAACCATTAACCTCTACTCTAAAATTAATACTTACAGAAACTCACCCTCCAAACAAAGCGTAGTTTTCATGTTCTTCCATTTTCGAACACAATATACTACCCGATCTACATGCATTCCACGTTGTTGGAGAAGGATCACGGATAGAATCTGCTGGAGATTTGATGTCCTCAAAAGATTCTATTCTTACAGATCCTTTTGTAGTGCATGCAAGCAATGTGCATGACCTAAATTAAGACAGTAGCAAGTGCTACAGAATCAACATCTTCCACAATGGAACAAAATAAGGACTAGAAAGATATGTAAATGTAGCATGAAAAGTAGCAAAACAAGGAAAACTGGGTCCATGATACAGGGGGCATTGGAAGCCATACTAAGTCCAGAAATGGCGGTGCATAGGAACGCTTGCCAAACATGTACACAGGCTACATAACTAACATTTTACCAGACACAAGTAGAACAATGAAGATTTATAAAGTTAATCACCCAGCCCACCTCCAAATCATGTCATTACTTCCAAATTCTCTGATACATAGGAGAGGGCATAGAACTTATGTCACTAGTTGGACAAACGTATGGGAATATGTTCAACTCTTGCATCAAACAGTTACCCATAAAGTATTTTAAAGTTCAGTAAAATTTAATTAGATTGAATTTAAAATCATTTTAAACACTTGACATAACACAGAATTACCAGAGATGTATGCAAGAAAATGTTTTAGAAAAGAGAAAATTACGGATAATTCCTAGCATCCTTATGCTACTAAAACTTTTAATCTCAATGAAGCCCCAGTTCAGAGGAATATCTCCAAATAAGTCCAAGTTAGTTAAAGCTTCTTTTCAAAATTGTCCTATTGTATTCAGTTGCATTAATTATTTTTCTCAATTGAATTTCAATCATTCATTTGGCTTCGAGTTTTTTCATCTTTTTACACTGCAATTATTTTTTAATCTATTGAAAATCTTAAAAGAAAAACCATATCTACCAATGTTTGTGAACATCGTAGTATGTAGGCAGCTAATGGAATCTATAAAATGAAAACAATCAATTTTTTGCAAACATCAGGTTATATTATTTTTTGGATTTAAACATTTAATGCTCTACATTGCCAATTTTCTTTTATTGAAATTATTATATTTTTGCATTTAAATTTTCAAATCACCAAGCGAGACACAACAAAACCTTAGGCTCAATCCTTCTATATTACTTCATTCCAAGTATCCAAACCACAACCATCTACATCTATTCTTTCACAACTTATCATTAATAGACCATATCTTAATGAAATCATAGATGTGCTTATTTGTTATTTCTAATTCTATTTTTTAACAAAAGTCCATTTCAAGATTTTACAAGCGAACTGCAAACACATTGAAAGATCTAAATAAAAGACAAAATTGGATCTTAAGAAGAGAAGATAAACAAGGTATAGGCTGCAAACACACTGAAAGTTCTAGATAAAAGATGAAATTTGGATCTTAAGAAGAGAAGATAAACAAGATATAGTACATACACTAGGCAGAATAAAAAATTATATATATCAAATACCTGGAGTTATTTGTGTAATCCAAAATTTGGAGAAAAGAAAAGATGCTTCCCTCAACCCTAGGAGCTATTTGAAAATATTTTTAAAAAGTAGGGCCCGCCGGCTCGGGAAACTTAAAATTTTTCAATACACCTAATTGTCTTTCAAAATAACATCATAGGACTTTAATCTTTCACATTGAAGATATCAGTATTTTCATTAAAGTGGACTCACACAGGATCCATATAGACAAACAGCTCCTATTCCCAAGTTCACACAAAACCAACACAAAATAATTCCAGTAAATGAGTCCTGAAAAGACAAATAGCGTAGATAAAGTCCAAAAGCACGAAGTAGACACTCGATTAAGCAAAATGTAGGGCACGAAGAACAACAGCATGCAGCACTACTATTAAACTATGCTGGTAGTATCATTTCGTCCACCAAATATAACTTACTTTAAAGGGCATGGATGCACAAAAAATTCTGCATGCATAACCAAAAAAAAAAAAAGAGGTAAAAGGACAGAACCGACAACGTGCAACTGCAGCAATACTAAAAACAAGCCAGCTGTATTTAAAGAGAATTTCAAAGTGAAATGCCTTTTAAATGGCAAGGAAACATTAAGCACAATACAATCCAACTAACGTGTATCAAAAGTACATTTACCAGTCAGTGAACAACTCTCTTAATGTCTCTATAAGTTCTCTTAATGATTAGAACAAGATGCTGAATCATGGATAGATTTATATCCTGAAATTTGCTAGAACTTTAGCCCCTTCTATAGTAAGAATCGATCAACGGAATTTCACAAATATAAAGAGAAAATGAGACATGTTTACTGTATATAACTAGAAAAGCAAGTTATGATACCTTGTTGATGACTCTGATCTCTGCTTTTTGAACAAATGCAATCCGACGATGGGATCATCCTCAGGTCTAGTTCCATCTTGACAGACATTAGGAATGGAAAGACGAAGATCCCCATTTATAACACTAATCACCTCTATCTATCAACCAAATTTACAATCCAAAGATGTCTGAGAAGGCTTAAAACTCAAGCAAGAATACATGAAGCTCAACATATGCACTAGATTTTTACAAGAGAAATACTTACCAAGCCACTTTTTCGTGCAACACCCAGCAGCTGCACAAGTTAAAATATAAGAAACAAAACATCAGATTACCTTGACTGAGAGAAATTGCAGAAACTGTTTGAACAGAAGCAGAAGACATAGAGACCACACTCAACTAGGCTTTACGATTTAATGCAACTTAGAAACACAACAAACTTCAAATATAAGAATTTGAAGTTGTCTGCAGTCTGTGAGCAGATAGCATGTGCAAGATTAAGAAATATTTCAACTCTCACATCTTAGATCTAGTATTACAACTTTAATATTAATATTAAAATATGTGGATTCATGGCCTTAGGTACTAAAATCCATATTTCTAGACAAAAAAAAAGGTCTATCTTCGAAGGTGGTAGTACCTCTTCAATATATTGGTTTCTTTCTTCCATTAGCTAGCGTATAATCTTGAAAATAAATGTTCAAATCGAACTTTTTAATAATTTATTTCTTTATGTCGTAAAGTAATGTGATCGATCATCAAATTGCGCACAAGTAATTTTTCAAATGCACCCTGCAGTAACTCCAGAGCCAAAATTTTAAATTCTTACAGATTCGATTTTCTAGTTAGTATATAAGGAGAGGAGATCAACGTACATGGGTGTGTCCAAACCATTTCTCTGTTAAACCTTAAAATTTCATAATTTCCACTTTCGAATTTTTCCATTGCACGCTAATCCAATTAGTGGGAGTTGGACTCCGTCAACGATGTGCTCCATACTAACCACATAAAACTACAACATTCAGATACTATCTTGGTTAAGTACTCCTTGATATCTGATCACAGTGAAATTATAAAGCTCCTCTACTTACCAACACACAAGAATCCTAAAGAGGTTTTATTCTTTCAATCAAAAGTTAAGAGATTTCGTGTCATTAATATCATGGCTCCTCAATTTATAAGTATTTTCAATCATTCAGATGTCTTTCTTTGATTGTACCAAAATACAACAGAAGAATTGAAGTTTGCAAAAGGTGTATATATAGTTAAGTACAAAAAAATTACAAATAAACTGTACTTGCAGTATTTCTCTACCTTGGAGATAAAAGTCGAACTAAAAAGCCAATAAAAGTAAATGTTAACAAAAAAAACACTTGATAAAGAATCAGCTGTAATCTTTGATTCAATGCTACAACTTTATCACAATTACTAAAACAACAACCACCATTTAAAAATATTGCAAATTAAACTTACAGGGTCTTTCTTTCGGTCCAGAATCGAAGCAGCAAGCACGCTTTTGGAGGAATCCGGGTCACCCCATCTCTCCACTACCTTCGCAGAAGCTCCACTTTGCTCTCCCCTTGTCTCGATAACTATTAAAAACGCCCAAAAATTAGGAGTAGAAACAAAAAGCCTCACTGAGTTCAATTAAACTTCTCTAAACTACTAAACATATTTCTGATTGTAAGCATAAACAATTGTTTCAATACTTACCCTTGACGAGGCCGAGAACGTCGGTGGTCAGTGCTCTCAATGGAGGGCAACCGGGCCTCTCCACCGTCGTTGTACGCGGCATATTATCCTTGTATTAACTACAAGATTCTGTAAATATGTGTGTTTAAAACTCTTGTGTCGCCGCCGTCTGGAGTCTGGAAAGTGAAGAGAGCTGCAGCGGGTATGCTAGCGATTGAATGGGCCTATACTGTAATGGGCTTCAAGAAGCCCATGTGAAATGAGTAATCTGTGTTTCTATGATTTCTACTTTTCAAAAACAGTATTTTTGAAAAAATAAAAATTGATATTTGAAAAACAATTTCAGTAAGTGGTGTAATTTCATTGTAAGTATAAATCTTCATGAGTGGTTTGCATTCTAATTAAAAGTAACAATTTTCTTATTAAGCCTCGTTTGGTTTCATTAAAAAAGTGAATTAAAGTTCAATTCAAAATCAATACTTAATTTTAACAACATATTTTATGAGATTCACTATTTTTCAATCACGCATTTCATCAAATATTATCGAAATATACGTAAAATCTTATTTATATCTAAATCAAACACGGGCTAAGGGCGGTGAAATTATGGTTGGAAGACAACTACCAACTTTGATAAAAGCCTTCCACCCTTCTACAAACACGAGGAAGTATGTTTGAGAGTGTGTTTGATAGAGATTAAAATCAGATTAAAATTGAAAAATTAACCGTTATTGTTGACTTTTATTAGACGAGTGGGACCCAATAACGGTTATATTTTCAATTTTAATTGGATTTTAATTCCTCCCAAATAAGCTCTGAAGACTCTTTGATGCCATCGTGCTCTCAATAATCGTTTTGCACTATTTTTAATTTTTTAGTACGAAGTCGTTCAGCATTGATGTGATAGAGCTTCAAGAACCAAATTTGAAGCAACAATACTTTGGCTAGAAATCACATTTTTAATAAAAATTGATGAAAAGTATTATTGAAATTGATAAACTTGTGAATCCAAATAATGTATCGTTGAAAATGAGTTTTAAAAAATTGGGGTCATATGGGACTAAACATAACTTCAATGCTGATAGATAAGTTACAAAATTGATTTAAAATACAGTAAAACCTCGATAATTTGGAATTTATCGATCCCGACTCGAGTCAATGTACTAAAATAATAATCTCGTTAAATGCGAAAAAGTAGTAATTTTATTTAAAATCATTCAAGGGCCAACAAAAATATAAATAATAATTAGCCAAATGCATAAAATTTTATAATCAATTTTCGTAGATATTATGAGCTTCTAGTTTTTTCTCCGTTCTCAAATTGAAGTTAACCTCATTCCTAATTTTTGTGAAACGCCTGTACCGTATTTGCTATATTTTTTTCATTTGGAAGAAAGTAATTATTTAATGTTACGATACTTAAAAACTTATTTTGAAGAAACAGTTGCTAAATAATGTTCTGTTCATTCTTCTAAATATAACTCCTTTCGATAATCTCGTGAAAATAAAATTTCATAAAGTTTTTCTCGGAATTCTTAATCAATTTTTTTAGCGAGAAAGAACTAAGACAACATTTCATATAGTTTCTCCAAACTCGTAATCAGGGTGTGTTTGATAGATATTATTGAGAAAATAATATATTTTAAATAGTGATATGATGAGAAGTATATGGTTAAAAAGTAAGAAAAAATTATTGATGTGCTTGAAAATATAATTTTATTGAAGAATGTGTGGTTGAAAATAAGTTTTGAATGAATGTGTACCACGCAGGGTTTCACGGGGTGCCTTTCTTATTGACACATAAAGGGACACTCCGCTAAACTACCTTCCACCTTCTCTCGATCGTTTCGGGATGAAAGACAATTTGATTACAATGTGTAGAAAACTTGCAACATGAAATTGAAATGCATTGAAACTAAATTGATCATTGATTGTTTGAAAGCTAAAAATTACAATTGATGAAAGTAGGAAATTACAATGGCTAGTATAGGGGGCGAACACTATAAAGTTTGAAAAAATGTTTGAAAGACTAATATCCCCTATAATAACATTATGAACAAAAACATAAGTGATAGGAACAGACATTTAAATTTCGAGAAATCATGCTAAACTTTTCTAATATCACATCTATTTTACAATTGAATTAAAATATTTACAATGTGCGGCCTAAATTGGGCAAACGGCGACTACAATTGGGTTAGGGAGCTTGAGTAAAGCTGCGATCCGTAACATAGGGACTCAATCTTTTTAGTGGAGAATGAATATTTGGGTTAAATGCATCGTGAGTTACTGAACTTTCGAAGAATGAACAATTAGATCACAAGTGTTAAGTAATCAGGTCATCCAATTTTAATTTCAACCATGCTTCCCTTACACTCTGTCACACGACATCATAATCCCATTTGATTTCTCTAAAAATCTTTCTCTTTCATGTCTAGATTATGTCACATGGGGTGAAGTATACGACTAGATGTACACAAAAATGTACATATAGCATGATAGTTTTAATTTATAGACATTCTTTCGTTATTGAAAATAAAGTATTCCAAATCTCAATACAAAGTTTATTATAATATATATTAATTTTATATTGAAATTTGATAAGTTTGACATTCTTCATTAAAAGTCATAAAGTATAATACAAGTTTCAAAATTTAAAAAAAATTACATGTAATAAATTATGTGATAATATATAAAATATATTGTATTATTATTACAAATTGGATCAAGTTGTTATCGAATCGAACTGACCTATATCAATATTTGATTCACTTAGTTAATGAATTACGAATTTGGATTTAGATCGAATTATTGGATTGAGACCCTAAATTCATTTCTCATTCATTTTATCAAATTCAGATCAAAATCCAAATCATTGACAACCCTAGTGTCAAATATGGACATTTTTTTCTTTATTTTTGCCTTACAAAAAAATTGAGTTCAAGGAATAGTAATTCACAATGCATTTAACCCAATTTAGCCCCATTATTTCAGATTATAATAAAATGAATAATAATTTTTTAGAGAATATGTGATTAAAAAAGAAGGATTTTTTTTTTTTTTTTTTGTGATTTACATGTAATATTATTGATAAGACAAAATAGAAAAACGGATTATAATTTAATGAGGAATAATATGGGCCAAGTTAATCAAACTGATAGCGATAGACGAAGTGATCAAGGTTGCACGTAAATTAAAGTTAGTTAACTTGATTGTTCGAAATTAAAGACGAATGACTCAATTACATGTTCATTGAAATCTTAGTGATCGTCGATACAATACCTTTATCTCGACTTTCGAGAAGAAAACTACGTAAAATCTGCAACCCTTCTCACCTTTCAAGTCTAAAAAGTGATTCAAGTTGGTTGAAAAAAAGTGGATTAGAATGGATGATTTCTACGCTAGCTTCGACTTTTGTTTTTCTCGTTCTACAATTTCAATATGGTCGGTCCAATCCCGGGTTCTCTCTCTCTCTCTTCTCACTCACTCTCTCACACACACACACACTCTCTCTCACTCTCACTTCTCTCTCTCTACTTTTCCTTAAATAACAGCAACTGACGAACGAGTTTCGGCATGGCTCCATCAACTCAAGTCCCATTGATAGAGCCCCATCCGATCGAGTCCGATCCAGAGCTAGACAAATCCTTGAAAACTCTCGAAAACTTCCTCGGACTCATCGGCTTCCGCCAGTGCACTGTCATCGGTACCGCCTTGTCGTGGCTCGTCTTCGTTCTACTCGTCGTCGCTTTGCCCCTTCTTTCGATCCAATTCTCGTACTGTTCCAACTGCGAGAAGTACGAGATAAAGAGTTTCGAGCTCGAAATTCTTGCGTCGCAAACAGTCGTTGCTGCTATATCTTTCCTCTCCATTTCGTATATTCTCCGAAAGTATGGCGTGCGGAAGTTGCTGTTTGTTGATCATTGCCATGGACATTTGGCCAAGTTTCGTCATCTTTACCTTCAGAAAATTCGCGTAAGATTCAGTTTTATCGTACATCTACTCAACTTAAGCGATATCTTGATAACTGAATTTTGTTTTGTTTTAAAGTAATTATTGAAGTTAGCTTTTTATTGGTTTTATTTAAATTAATTTTCATGCAATTTACTGGAGTTACAAAGTTTTATAGCAGAAAATTTTAATTAATTTATAGAATATGTTGCTCCAAAACATTGGGATGGATGAAGTACTGTTTATGAGTGCATTTATTTGAAGTATGCTTATTTCATCTATTATTTTGCGTGCTAATAGCTTAAGGGTTTTAGTGACTAGTGAAGCCTTGCATCAGGAGTTGTTACTGAAATTTAGCTCTGGCAGATGATGGAACTACCATTTTCTTATTCATAGTTCTGGTTCTTGTATCAGATTCTCCTTGAAGGATTCGTTTACTTTCGTGTTTGAAATCATACTTTACGTTTCTTGCTTTTTCAATGCATAAATATTTTAAAGATACTAAAATTCAGCTCTGGTAGATGATGGAACTATCATTTTCTTATTCATAGTTCTGGTTCTCGTATCAGATTCTCTTTGAAGGATTCGTTTACT
Organism: Fraxinus americana; assembly: GCA_035079005.1. Classification (NCBI taxonomy): domain Eukaryota; kingdom Viridiplantae; phylum Streptophyta; class Magnoliopsida; order Lamiales; family Oleaceae; genus Fraxinus; species Fraxinus americana. The sequence continues at coordinate 49,589,508 of CM068706.1, read as the reverse complement.
TTCGTGTTTGAAGCATACTTTATGTTTCTTGCTTTTTCAAGACATAAAGATTAAAGACTACTGCCCAGAGATGTACAGATGGGGAATCAGATGCCGATCATATTGGTTTTCTTTAAATAGATTTTCCTATCTTCTCTTTGTTTCTTTTCTTTTTCCCCTTTTCTCTCCCTAACTTAATGTAAGGAGGAGATTCACAAAGGTTAGCTCAAGATCAACATAATATATATACTAAAACAGAAAACAAAATGAACGAACTGAAAAAGAACACAAAGAAAAACTGCAATAAACGTATCTTTATTCAGTAAAACCCTCAGGCCATATCTCAAATGTTCAGTGCTTCAATCTCAAAGAATAAACCACCGTTCGAATACAAATCAAACCTCAAAGTAAGATTACAAAAGGATGATGCTCAGACAACCCTTTAAATCACACAAGCGAGATCTCGCATTTACAACACAACACGGTTCAACAAGAACTAACACTCAACTCAATGAAATCACACAAGATTACAATAATGAGTGAAGAAAATCAGAAATCAAAGGAGTATTTTTGATTTCTAATGAAGAAAGAGAGAACTCTCTAGAAACGGCGCAGAGTACACGAGAGAATGAAAAGTCTCGAAGCCAAAAACCATCCAACACTCAAGCCCTAGAAGCGCTTTTAAAAGAGTCACCTAATAGTCACCATCCAACGGTATTTAAGGCGACACATGGCGACATCTGAGGAGTCCAAAATCAGGTAAGTAAAACACGGTTTCTAGCATTTCCATAACACGTTTCTTGCACCAAGTAAACATAACAGATTTTAGTATCTGGGCCTTCAATTTCCAGCTGGGCCAACACTTTCAGCCCAATGGGTATTGCATCATTGTGCCAAAATTCCTTTCACTTAATAATAATCAAAGATTTTTTCTTTCTCGTGTATCTGAGTATATTTTTCTGCAATAACAGGATGCAAAACTAAATCAGAAGTTCAACTTTGAGTTTTAAATCTACTGAACGGTACACATATGAACAACTTCAAGTGATTTTTCCCGTGATAATGCTAGCTGTGTCTTGTTACCTGTACAATTTTGAGGTGTTGAGTAATTTTTCTTTTCATGTGTTTGGCCAATCCCTTGCTGGAAAATTTGCTCATGTTTAGCTTTATAAACCATGACCAAAGTTTATCTAACTTTCCTGATTGTTTTTCAGGTCTTTTACTGCTTACTGACTTCGTGGGTCATTATTTGCCTTATATTAAAGGTGGCCCGTGAGATTACTCGTGCGGTATATTTACACCATGATTCTTGGTGGTGCTCTGCTTTGAAGTTGCTTGCTTGCATTGTATCATATACATATGTGACTCTAGTCTTCTTAGCTGGTTGTGCCCTGTTCCACTTGGCGGGCAATTTGCTAGTGATTCACTTCGAAAATTATGGGAAACTACTGGAAAGGGATTTGGGTGTTTCAGTTTACATCGAGGAGCACATGCGTTTAAACTCTTATTTGTCCAAAATAAGCCACAGGTTTCGGGTATTTCTTCTTCTAGAATTCTTGGTTGTCACAGTTAGTCTGTTTATGGCTCTATTGCAGACATTAGGGAACCATGGGATCATAAATTTCATCAATGGAGGTGATTTTGCAGTACGTCTCTGGTTTCCTCCTCAGATAGAATGTTAATACAGAGTATTGTTATACATTTTCCTCCCTCTAAAATATTACGTGGAATAGTGGAAGGAGCAGAAAAAACTAGTTTACTTGCTGGATTTCTGAAATCTTGTATATTTGTTGAATCACTTCATCTATAAACATAAATTGATGGAGAGGGGATGGATTTATTTATCTAAATTATGTCTTAAACACACCCACTCACATACAAGAAAATTTCTTTTTTCCTTCAAATGCCTAATAGTTGCACACAATATTCATAAATGAGTGACGTCTAGAATTGAACTTAGGACTTTTGCTTAATCTTGTACCATGTTGAACTACCTTGTGTAAAGGCTTTAAGCTGTTAGAGAGTCGACAAATGTATTTACTTACCAACTGTTTTTCTATGGTTTAAGGTGAGAAATTGTTCGATTTTTTCAAGCTTCTTAGCCCACGTGGCTATGAAAAATTATCCAGAGTAGATAGAAATGTAGCAATCCGCAAGATTTTCAACAATAATATGGATGAACTTCAGTCTGTCAAATCTCTGATCTATCATATAAGAACTTTAAATGCTATTTACTCTATATGCAGGTGTTATCTATAGTTCAGCTTGTGGGGATTGTGCTCTGTCTAAATGCAGCTGCAAAGATTTCTCATAGAGCTCAAAGCCTGGGTTCAATTGCTAGTAGATGGCATGCATTGATTAGCTGCAATTCAAATGATGGTTCCTTTTCAGCTGTTTCAGATAGTGGCGGAAATTCTGATGTTCCATATCCCGTGCGTCCATTATCAATACATTATTCAGAAAGTGATTTAGAGTCCGGTGATTGCACGCAATCGTCCATGACTTTACAATTGACAGCTTCCATGTCATCATATCAGAAGAGACAAGCCTTTGGTGCGTATACCTATTTGTTACTCAATTATCGTTATTGTATTTTGTTTTCTTCACTAGAACTTGTTTCCAGTCTAGAGCAACTATAATCAATATTTGTAGTTCTAACTCACTCGATATGATCTCGAAATGAGCATATGCATGTCTTGTTTGACAACTTCTTAAACCTCGACGGTCCTAGAATTGGTATCTGTAGGAATTATACAGGCCCCAAAACACAAAGTAATACAAAAAATAGAAATGAACACAAAAGATTTTTTGCCCTAAGGCCCGGATGTTCACCCAAATTAGGGCTAGTCACCCGTTGAGCATTCACCGAAGTGATTAACGCTCCAATCCACTAGAAACCAACAATATTATCAAGATCAAAGTTACAATACAACAGATCCACAAAAGATCAGCCCTCAGACCCAAGTATCTCTCCCAAACCACTCAGAAATGCGATTACACAGAGTAACCAAAAAGGTCACTGCCCACAGAAGAGCAGAAAACCAGAAATAAGCCTTAATCAAACACTAGATCTCACCAAGAACACCTAAATCGAAGATTACAGGTTTTCAGAGAGAGAGAAACGAGAGAGCCAAAAAGAAAGAACCCTAGAATGATCTCGAATGCATGAGATGAATAAAGAGTCAAGCCAAAATAATATCAACAGTCAGAAGCATCCAACGGCCTCAGCTCCATCCACGTGTCACAATCTCAACCTTTGAGATAAGTGATGAATTGGGTTGTCAGGTTGCATTCTAATGGGCTGGGCTTCTCTCAATAGTTAAGGGTGCATCATAGGGCCCACACACGGGTAAGGTAATTGGGCTGCCTCAATATGGGCAAAATTGTTAAGCACCAACTTTAAAGTATCTGATTTTGTTTCAGAGGTTTCAATTTTGACATATCTTGGTTCAAGGGCACAAGTACTTTAGTCCTAACTGATTTTTGTTGTGTTTGTTTTCCTTAAATTTTTTAATTATCTCATGAAATGTTATGTGTTAATTGTGTATCTTTAAGAGGCTTACTCAAATTTTCTTGGTTTGCAGTTACCTATGTGCAGGCGAGTAGTGGTGGATTCACTATCTTTGGATGGATGATTGACCGTATGCACATTACTACGATTTTCTTCATCGAGCTGTCACTAGTTTTCTTCGTCCTCGGGAAGACTATCACTATCGCAACGAGATGACACAATGCACCCAGCCCAGCCCCCTGTTTTTGAATGGGGGCTGCTAAAATAGTGTGATCAATATTGATATCCAACGTATTACAGTGTTCCAATATGTGTTCTTATTTAACATCTTCAGACTGGATTTTATGTAAGACTGATCTGTATACATGTTAATAAAGTAATGGTAATCCAACTTTATAGAGTAAAATGGCCTCTTGTACTTGTGCATAGGTTCCCCGGCCTCGTATTTTGCCTTCACATTTGCAAGTTCAGTTGATGTTTCCATAACCATATTGGATTCTTTTTAAAATTCCGGCTAATGTACGGTTTCTTGACAGATAAAAATTGTTGTTAGGCCTTGGAATTTGATGGACCTCCATTTGCTGTCCAAGATGCTGTGGAAATAAGCTAGAGGTGTCAATCCGGGTGGTCCGGGCCGGGTCGGCCCGCCAACATGTGAGACCGGTAACGGCCCGCGTGAAAAAAAGCCCGCCCGCTGCGGGTTCCGGGCCGGTTACGGGTCGGCCCACAATTTTGGACTACAACCCAGGCCCGCCCGCTGACCCATCCGGGTCGAGCCCATGCGGGTCACGGGTCGCGGTTCGTTCCGATTTGGCCCGTATGATTGTATAAATAAAAGGGAAGATTACATAAATCATGCTTTTACTTTTACCTATTTCAAAAATCCCAAAACATGTTTCAAATTTCAAAATTCAGGTTTTTTAAAAAATTTTAATTATAAAATAATAATTACTAAATTAATTTATTATTAATATTTAATTCTACCATAAAATAATTAATTCACCCCCACCTCCACCTCCACCACCCCTACAACTCCGGGGATATTCCAACGAACCGTTCCGGTCACCACTCTTCTCCGACGACTTTTCCGGCGACTTTTCCGACGACTTTTCCGATTCCGACGAATATGTTAAGGTCACAAACCTATACAATTTGGTCACAATTCAAAATTTTTTAAGTCACAACTCAAAAATTTCTTAAGTCACAAATTGTTCATCGGTCACAACTTAGAAATTTGAAAGTCACAATTTGTTCATCGGTCACAATCATAAAATTTAAAAGTTACGTTACTTAATTTATGGTCACAAACATCAATTTATTGGTCACAAATTAATAATTTTTAGGTCACAAATTAGTATTTCTTAAGTCACACAACTTGCACGGGTCACAATTTATCGAATTCATTGGTCACAAATTGGTTATTGGTCACAAATCGACCAAATTATTGGTCACGGATTTTAAAAAAACATTTTTTGTTGGTCACAACTCTTTTACATTAAGTCACAATCGCAATTTCTAGGTCACATTTTTTGTTGGTCACAACTATCTCATCCTGGCACGCCGTCACAAGTAACCCCCGCAGCACCACCGCTTCACAGCGCACAGATAACCAAATAATAAGTCACAGGTAACCACCGCGGCACCACCACTACCATCGCACCACAACCACCAATCTCACAGTGCCGCCAACATAACCATTGCCTCGCCACCGCACATCACAACCACCACCACCCCATTACAAACAGCACCAAGCCTAAATCAACCACCACCAAGCCGACGCTAACCACCACCAAGGCCGACAGAAATTAAGCGGAGAACTAGAACCAACCACCACCAAGCCGAAATCAACCACCACCAAGCCGAACTCAACCACCAAGGCCGACAGAAATTAAGCGGAGAACTAGATCCAACCACCACCAAGCCGAAATCAACCACCACCAAGGCCGACAGAAGATAATCGGAGAACTAGATCGAACCACCACCAAGCCGAAACCAAAATCCAAGGCACGGCGTCGGGGAATAGGGGTCCAGATCTGTTGTGGAGAGAAGAGGGAGAGACGAAGAAACGGTCTCCGTCCCCGTCACCTTCCCAGTCGTCGTCTGAGGTGGCGTCGCCGTCACCGTGAGAGAGTGAAGAGAAACGAAGCGGGAAGAGATGCAGTAGAGAAGAGAGGCTGACGGCGGCTGTGGTGATGACGGGGGAGAAGGAGAAAGGTGATGACGGGGGAGAAGGAGAAGGAGAGATCTGGGAGCATGGAGCTCTCGCCGGGGAGGCGTTTGAGGTGGATTTGCGGTTGTGCCGTCGGTGAGAGAGAGAGAGGGGAGAGAGAGAGAGAGACGGTGAGAGAGAGATGGGAGAGAATGAAATGGTTAGGGTTTGTGGTGTATATGAATTAATTTATAATAATATTATTAATATATTGATTTATAATAAACATTAAATAAAAAATTAAAACCTGATTTTAGAAAAATTAAACTTCAAATCTGATTAATGAAATGTAAATTTTAAAAACAGGGCTAGGTGTAATTTCCTCTAAATAAAATTATAAAAATATAGAATTTTTCCGGTTTGGCCCATATGGAAAGCAACTATCATTGAAAATAGGATTTTGAAAAGAAGAATCGCGAGAATCCATAATATAGTAGGATTAAAAAATTTAGTAGTGACTAGTGAGAACCGAGAAGAAAGAAATATAATCAAGATGATGATGATATTTGCAATTGAATAATTGTAATTGTAGTAAGGTAGTAACAAGTATGAACTACGAAGTATAAATGTATAATAACTAATGAGAGAGTATTGTAAAAATAAATGTAAGAATAAATTGGAATTTATCGATGAAGGGGATGATATTACCGTTAGAAAAAAAAAAATTGACCATGCAGCAAGCTACGCCTTTTTTTTGAATTTTTTTTTTTTTTTTTTTTTAAAATTTTTTTTTTTTACACCCCCCCCCCCCCCCTCTTTTTTTAATTTTTGTTTTTTTTTTTTCAATTTTTTTTACGGGTCGCGGGTTAACCGCGGCCCGTTGGGGTGCAACCCGCGAAGCCCGCGGGTTACACTTCCTTGGCCCTTGAACCACCCGCACGGGTCACGGGTCGGCCCGCGGTCCCGGTTTTCACGGGCCGGTTTTCACGGGTCATGGCCGACCCGTCCGTCTTGACACCTCTAAAATAAGCACAACACAAAGCTTCTTTTTAGGTAAACTCATTTTACTTACGTTTTTTGGAGATCTGTATTTTGCCAATGTGTTTTTCAATAGTCACAAATTAAGCTACATTAGAGGGAAAATAATTTCTTCCCCACTTTTGTTTTAAGTTACAATACTTTTTAGTTCACCTGATTTTTCAACTTGAAAGGGTAGAAAGATGCAAGGCCCCATTAATGGTCCGCTTGCACCGTCCACATCGAGCTTGAATGGGACAGCTGGCCCAACAATTATTTTGATACATTAAGAAGGAAAGCATGATCTAAAGGTCCGTTTAATTGCAAATGTAGAAAGAAAATGTTTTACAGGAGTTGAACTGTTTAGAAATTGTTTTATTGGGAATTGTAATTAATTGTGTTTGATTTGTATAATTTTTTACCTGAAAAATGTTAAAAGTTTGGTGTCCATTTGGTTTCTTTTTTTATGAAAATTGTCCATTAAAGTGATAATTTTTTTCTACCATTGGGTCTAGAATTTATTCCAATTGCAAAAAAAAAAAAAAAAAAAATTGAAAAAAATAATTATCATACCAAATATCATTCGTTTGACTTTATTTTGTATGAAAATTGTCAATAAAAAAGAAATTATTTTTTTACCATTGTATCTAGAATTTTTTCTAATTGTCTAAAAAAAAAATGGATGGTGGGAATTGGTTTTCCCATAAATCATGGAAAGTGGCACGTGAGAGCCACAACCTAAAAAACAAATTGCCTGGAAAAAAGACTATCAAACACTCAAAAAGTGGAAGTTGGAGTTCATTTTCCATTTTTTATGAAAAATAATGGTGAATCAAACATAGCCTAAGTGTTAAATGTTAATTTAACTCGGCCCAGCTAGACAAATCAATTCATGATATATTACAGTGACAAATCAAATTAGAATCGAGTAATCCGACTCCAAATTTATCTTTACTTAGAAAGGACTCACATCTTGCACTACTCGATACCCATTGATCCACAAAGAAATTCAAATTAGTTCCTTTTATTTTTGGCGTGTTTGAAGAAAGATGCGACATTAGTTAGTAAAGAGATAAATATTATTGCCTATCTACTTAAATTTATTGTTTGTATAGCAAGTTAGTCGTTAAGTTTCGTGTTGGAGATTCGAACCCTGGTCTGCTACCTTATGTTTTGTCATTGTCGCACTTTTATAAAACACGTTTTTACTTATAAGCTGGCTATAGTGATCTGCTGACACATGTCTTCTGTCTTGACCGTTGGATGAGATCTGGATTGAGATATATATGCTGGCTGCGACTGTTCACCTCATTCTGGAGCCTTCTCGCGTTCGATTGAGGGTTAGGGTTTGAGAGAGTTTAGATATAGGGTTTCTTCTGATTCGATTCTCTGTAAATTCTTTGATTATCTTTTGTGTCCTATGAAGGTTAGAGTTAGAATACGTGATTTCTTAGAGTGGAGTCAGTTTATTAGTTGGGTTCTGTAACTCGAAAGAAGTGGAGTTCAGATCTGGTGATTCTTGTGTGATTCAACTGAGATCTGTTGAATCATTTTGAAGAGATAAGTCTCTGTTTGTATTCTTTTAGTTGTTTAACCTTCTTGTAACCTTCGTTGCCAGTTTGACGGCAGTATAGTGCAACTGAGCGTTATCCTTTTGTGGATGCTCAACAGGGGATTAGGTGTATACCGAACCTCTGGGGCTTCGGCCGAAAAATCTCTTGTGTTCATTTACTTTCTTGCAGTTTAATGGTTTTCTGTTTTTATGTTTCTTGTATCTTGACTCTAATACTTGTGGGTCTTGGCCTTTCAATTCGAAAAGTAGTAAATCGGTCAAAACCATTTAATTACATTTGAAATCTTTCTCCAATAACGAAAACGATGTAAATCTTCTATAAATAATCACTTGAATTTCATACATAACTTACACTAGAGTTGAAAATTTGAAGTGAGACTCATTTTTATGGGAGTCACGTGATAATGAACAATTTTTTTTATTTTTTTTTTTTGCAATTATAATACAAAATAATGAACCAACTAGTCCTAATATGAAGGTTGAATATAATCGAAGTGGAATAGGACAATTTCCTTTTTTATAATTTAAAATTTTAAGCTTAGCCAAACGTGGCATATGACATCAAAGCTTCACTATCCTAACAAACTGCACCTCGCGAGGTAGGTAACAATATTCAAAACCAATCCACAATTCAATCCCATGCATCATCATCCCACGCACATAATTCCATGCATTCTCTATTCTTCCACCATAACGATAAAACTTTCTGTAGCTATCCACTCCCCACACCACCATTCATCCCACCCAACCTAACCCCTTTATATATTTCCTCATTCTTCAAGTATTTTATCTACCTTTTCATAAATCCATACTCCAAATTTCTTCGATAAAGAACAATAATCTCAACAAAATGGTGGGGTTTGAAACCTTTCTTGAACCTTCTTCTACGGAGAGAAAAACTGGCATGGCATATGATGTGCCTGAGGGAGTGGACATTAGGGGCAAATATGATGCAGAATTTGCAAAAATTTTGACCAAGGATGCTCTGCAATTTGTGGCTGATTTGCAGAGGGAGTTCAGGAACTATATTAAGTACGCTTTGGAGTGCAGAAAGGAGGCTAAAATTAGATACAATAACGGGGGTTTACCGGGGTTTGATCCGGCCACGAAATACATAAGGGAAGGAGACTGGGTTTGTGCCACCGTGCCGCCGGCGATTGCTGATCGCAGGGTGGAAATTACAGGGCCTGTGGAGAGGAAGATGATCATCAATGCACTCAATTCTGGAGCCAAAGTTTTCATGGTGAGTAGAATACAAAATTTGTTGTTTAATGTATATTTGGCTTAGCTTTAAATTTCACTTATCACAATAATCAATTGTTATAAAGTCATGGAATCATATTTGCAATTTAAATTTTCCATAGGCTGATTTTGAGGATGCTCTCTCACCAAGCTGGGAGAACCTAATGCGCGGACAAGTTAACTTAAAGGATGCTGTTAATAGGACTATAAGCTTCCATGACAAAGCTAGAAATCGGGTTTACAAGCTTAATGATCAGACGGCTAAGCTTTTTGTTCGTCCAAGAGGCTGGCACCTACCCGAGTCTCACATCTTCATTGATGGTGAACCAGCTGCCGGTTGCCTAGTGGACTTCGGTCTCTATTTTTTCCACAACTGCATGGCGTTTCCCCAGACACAAGGTGAAGGCTTCGGGCCTTTCTTCTATCTCCCGAAAATGGAACACTCGAGGTAAAGATTTGTAATTGAATAGTAAGCAGCGTCACTTTTTGCCCAAAACTTTGTCCTCGGTAAATTGATGAGTGTTTTTTTTTAAACAGGGAAGCTGTTGGGAATTAAATTCAGCAATGCATAGTCTAATAGCATAATAACAACCACAATGTACAGCATAATATAGTTCTAGGCTCATTAAACCAATGACATAGTTCTAACAGCTCAAACTATCAATAATAGTTCAATAATCAATCTCAGAAATCAGCATTAACAGTATGGTAATCAGACTATATCAATGGCATTAACAGATTATATGAAAATGGCAGAATATTATCAAACCATAAAAGCTGAAATGGAAACTTCACAGAATCTGAAACTATGAAATAACAGGGTAAAATCGAAGGCAAGACTTAGAACAAAAAACCGAGAGGAACTTCCCTTTGTTCGTCCACAAAGCAGCCTTCTTCTTCTTCTCTTTCGGCTGAAATGCAGGCTCAGGAACAGTCACTTCCAAGCTTCGCAATCGCCATCCATAGAGAGGTAAGAACCATCCAATGTCTCCAACAAACTTGACTACGGTCACTGATTCGAATGAATCTACCGAAGCAGCCAAGAATCCCCAAAAATCTGACCTAACCCTCGAGAATAAACCAAATAACTCCACCCTATTTCAGGTCCAAGCATCACACAGGTATTCCCTCAACAGTAGGTTACCAAGGTCAATTTTTGGTGAGAGCAAAGGAGGAAGAAGACAGGCAGTGGGAGAGAACCAGAGAAACGAACCAGAAGAGAGAGAAGAAGGAAGTGTCTTTAAGAAGCCAAAACCCACGTGAATATGTAGAGAAAATCAAGCCAAGAAAATATCTAAGGCAAGATCAAATCCCAGCCACTGATGAAATCCAAGGGCCACAAATGAAACCGGCCCAAATGTGTTAAAAGAGAACCACATAGGCCCAATTAATCCCACATTCTTCACCTTGGTTCTCGTGACACACTCTCTAGGTTGCGAATTGCACATGGAAGGACTGTTCATCATCATCGCCCACTACCTGCAAGAAAAATTAACCAGTGTCAATATGTAACAAAGATAAGCACAATTTAAATTTACCTGCAGGTAGAATTTTTGTTCCCACATCAGAGGGATTCCTATCAGTATGAATCTTAACAAGTTCGACTTCACCTTGAGAAAGCTTCTCACGTATAAAATGATACTTCACCTCTATATGTTTGGATCTCTCATGATAAACAGGGTTTTTACTAAGTGACAACGCACTCTGACTATCCGTAAACATAATAGGTGTATCATGCATGAAGTTCAATTCTTTTAAGATTCCCTTTAACCACATACATTCCTTAACCGCCTCGGTTATGGCAACGTATTCAGCTTCAGTACTAGACAGAGTCACTAAAGGTTGCAGCTGAGATTTCCAAGTTATGCAATTATCACCTAGGGTAAAGAAGTAAGCGGTAGTTGATTTCCTACTGTCTCTATCACCAGCAAAGTCCGAATCAACATAACCCTTAAGAGTTAACTCCTCAGATCTTTTCTCATATACTAAGCCTAGATTTAAAGTCCCAACCAAATACCTTAATAACCATTTCATACCCGCCCAATGCGGCTTACCAGGGTTGGACATAAATCTACTTAGAAGACTGATGGAAAATGCAAGATCAGGTCTGGTAGTAATCATAGAAAACATGACAGAACCTATGGCATTAGCATACGGAATATTTTCCATCTCTTTTAATTCAGATTCGGATTTAGGCGAATGATCACGTGAAAAATTCATATGGCTAGCAAGAGGCACATTAACAATTTTACTGTCTTTCATTCCAAATTTAGTTACAACTTTGTTCAAGTACGCTTCTTGTGAAATTGTTAACTTGTTCTTAGCCCTATCCCTTGTTATCACCATCCCTAGAATCTTTCTAGCATTCCCTAAATCCTTCATATCAAATTCCGATTTCAAAAGATCTTTTAGTTCATTAATTTGAGACTTGCTAGGTCCAGCTAAAAGCATATCATCGACATAAAGCAACAAGTAGACTTCACAACCGCTCTTTATGTCATTAAAATACAAGCAAGCATCAAATTCACTTCTTTTAAACCCTATCTTCAGTACAAAAGCATCAAACCTCTTGTACCATTGTCTTGGGCTCTGTTTCAGCCCGTACAACGATTTCTCTAACTTGCACACATACTCAGACTTACCTCTAGCCACAAACCCTTGTGGTTGGCTCATGAAAATATCCTCTTCCAACTCTCCATGTAAAAACGCAGTTTTTACATCAAGTTGTTCGAGTTCCCAATTGAATTGAACAACAAGAGCCAACATCAGTCTGATCGTCTTGTACTTAACCACGGGTGAAAATATCTCATTATAGTCAACACCCTCTCTTTGAGTATAACCCTTAGCCACTAATCTCGCCTTATACCTCACAGAATCATTAGGGCTTAAACCTTCCTTCAACTTGTAAATCCACTTACATGGAACTAATTTCTAATCTTTAGGTTTCTTAACAAGTTTCCAGGTTTTGTTATCACTCAAAGATTTCATTTCTTCCTGCATAGCTTTTATCCAGTTTTCAGAATAATTTCCATTAATAGCTTCTTCATAACTAGCAGGTTCTATTTGTTCAAGAACTTCACCTGAAACTAATGCAAACTCAGTCAGACTTAGGGATTCGTACCTAGGGTTCGGCCTAATCTGCCGTAATCTTGATTAGGTGGCTGATCATTAAAATGTTCAACTTCAACTTGTTCAGTGTTATCTTGAAGTTCACCACTGCTCGTGTTCAATTTCGATCTCGCTTTCGAGTTCGGTTTCGTGATGTGTAGGGTCATCATTATCATCATTCCTAGGTGTCGGTGAATTAAGATTAGTCAGCTTCACCTCAGTCTGAACACTCCTCTCAGTTTCAGATTTGTTAGCTTCATCAGGTTTCTGTTTTAGACATGGCATTTCAGATTCATTAAAGACCACATTCCTACTATTAATAATCTTAATGCCTTGAACCCCTAAAACCCACAACCTATAGCCTTTCACACCCTCGGGATACCCTAACATCACACACTTGACCGCCCTCGGCTCAAGTTTCCCTTCAGATTGGTGTGCAAATGCAGCACATCCAAACACCCTCAAATGACTCAGATTTGGAGGCTCCCCTGTCCACATCTCCTGTGGAGTCTTAAAACCTATACCGCCGGACGGAGACCTATTAATCAGATAAGTCATGCAGATTAGCAGCCAAATTTCAAAACCCTTTGGCAAGGCCCGAGCTAATCAACATGCACCTAACTTTGTTCATTATGGTTCTATTCATTCTCTCAGCAACCCCATTTTGTTCAGGTGTGTATTTAACGGTTCTGTGTCTTGTTATCCCTTTCTGCTTACAGAAATTGTCAAATTCGAAATTGCAGAATTCAAGCCTCGTTATCGCTCTTAATGTTTTAAGTTTCTTTTCTAACTGATTCTCAACTGACTTTAACCAGATTCTGAATTTCCCAAAAGTTTCCGACTTAGCCTTAAGAGGATAAATCCAAACTTTTCTTGAGTAATCATCCACTAAGGACAAGAAGTACTTACTTCCACCAAATGTGGAATGCTTCTCAGGACCCCATAGATCAGCATGAATATAGTCCAATGGACTGCTGGTCCTATTAGAGCTAGCTTCAAAACTAACCTTGTGAGATTTACCCAAAACACATGTTTCACAGAAGTCCATTGATTCAATATCATCTTTTCCAAGCAATTTTTGATTACTTAAAGATTTTAGTCCTTTAAACCCAATGTGACCCATTCTGTTATGCCAAAGTTCGGTTTTGTTTTTACTGACAGCAAGAAGACTTGAATCAGGTGTTGTTTCGCTTGCCCTCTAGATAGTACAGCCCATTCCTCTTGGGTCCTTTCATAACTATCAGAGATCCCTTAAAATTTTTCAGAACGTTATTCCCGGACTTAAAAGTATATCCCTCATCTTCAAGAGTACCTAAGGAAATGAGGTTCCTCTTTAAATTAGGGACATACCTAACCTCCCTGAGTTGCCTGACAACCCCATCGTACATCCTGATGGCTATGTCACCAACTCCAACCACATTCTGAGAATTGTTATCTCCCATGTAGACCTTCCTAGACTCAATCTCTCGATAGTTATAGAACCAAGACCTTTCAGGGCACATGTGAAAGGTGCATCCCGTGTCAAGGATCCAATTGTTATCAAATTCCCCCTCAGACACATTTAGGACATGTAGACTATCAAATTCAGAAACAACAGCAGCATTGTTTTGATCAGTATTATTTAATTCTGTTTCTTCTTCCAATCAAAACAGTCTTTCTTAAAATGTCCTAAATTTCCACGGTTATAACATTTTTTACCACTTTTGTCTTTTGATTTCGATCTCATTTTAGACTTTCCCCTTCTCTTTTTGTTATGGAAGTTAAATTCTTTCTTTTCGGTTCTTCCCCTGACAAACAAGGCTTCTTCTTTCACATTTGTTCGGTTATCTCGTTTCAGTTCAAGTTCCCTCGATTTCAACGCATCTATCACAATAGCCTGCGTGAGAGTATCCCTGCCATATTTAATTACATTTCGGATTTCCTTATATGATTCGGGCAATGAATTTAACAGTATGACGGCTAAATCCTCATCGTCGAATTTCTTATCATTATGAGCCAAACTTTTCACAATTATGCTAAAATCGCTCAAATTCCCCTCTAAATCCTTCCCCGGGTCCATCTTAAAACTAAACAACTTTTCTAACAGATAAATCTTGTTAGGCAAAGTCTTAGTCAAGAATAAGGCATCTAAGGCAGTCCATAATGTCCTAGCATCTCTAGCATGATCAAGTTGTCTAATGATGTTATCAGATAAGTGCAAGATTATGGAACTATATGCAATTTCATTCATGTCCTCGATTTCATCAGGTTTAGCTTTTAACTCGTCAGAAAAGTCAAAGGATCATCGAGAGCTTTAGCAACTCTCTGTTGGACCAAAATGGCCCTCATTTTCTGTTTCCAAATTGAGTAGTCCCCCTTTCCATCGAATTGCGATAATTCGACCCTCGAACCCATACTAGATTCTGTAAAAGGGTGGCTCGTACTCATGGACTAAACAGAAAAGGTTTTGAAAAATGTTTTCACAGATGATCAACACACGATATGAATGCAGAGTTAAAAGCAATGTCCAGAAATGAAACACGACACCGAATCAATTCGATCACATAAACTTTGATGTGATGTGTGTGCCGGTGTGATTCAAACTTAAGCAATGCACAGGTATATTATATTATACAAATAAACGTGCCAGGTATAAAAATGGTAAAAGTACCAAACTTAACCTACGGAGAGTTTGGAATAATCTTACCAACCAACTGTTTGAAAAACAGTAAATATACCACCAAGTCCTCAGGCAGACCAAATTTCCAGAATCACCAGTCACCAGTCGGTCAACAACATGCACAACACAAATTCACAATAATCAGTATCGAATCAAAAAACCTAGAATGCCCAAAACAATCAACCCTAATCAGTGAAGGATAAAATCGAAACCCTAGACCTAAGGCTAGCTCTGATACCAGATGTTGGGAATTAAATTCAGCAATGCATAGTCTAATAGCATAATAACAACCACAATGTACAGCATAATATAGTTCTAGGCTCATTAAACCAATGACATAGTTCTAACAGCTCAAACTATCAATAATAGTTCAATAATCAATCTCAGAAATCAGCATTAACAGTATGGTAATCAGACTATATCAATGGCATTAACAGATTATATGAAAATGGCAGAATATTATCAAACCATAAAAGCTGAAATGGAAACTTCACGTAATCAAACTATGAAATAACAGGGTAAAATCGAAGGCAAGACTTAGAACAAAAAACCGAGAGGAACTTCCCTTTGTTCGTCCACAAAGCAGCCTTCTTCTTCTTCTCTTTCGGCTGAAATGCAGGCTCAGGAACAGTCACTTCCAAGCTTCGCAATCGCCATCCATAGAGAGGTAAGAACCATCCAATGTCTCCAACAAACTTGACTACGGTCACTGATTCGAATGAATCTACCGAAGCAGCCAAGAATCCCCAAAAATCTGACCTAACCCTCGAGAATAAACCAAATAACTCCACCCTATTTCAGGTCCAAGCATCACACAGGTATTCCCTCAACAGTAGGTTACCAAGGTCAATTTTTGGTGAGAGCAAAGGAGGAAGGAGGCAGGCAGTGGGAGAGAACCAGAGAAACGAACCAGAAGAGAGAGAAGAAGGAAGTGTCTTTTTGGAAGCCAAAACCCACGTGAATATGTAGAGAAAATCAAGCCAAGAAAATATCTAAGGCAAGATCAAATCCCAGCCACTGATGAAATCCAAGGGCCACAAATGAAACCGGCCCAAATGTGTTAAAAGAGAACCACATAGGCCCAATTAATCCCACAGAAGCAAAAATTTGGAACAATGTATTTGAGAGGGCAGAAAAATTGGCTGGAATTGAGAGGGGAAGCATTAGAGCCACTGTTTTGATTGAAACACTTCCAGCCGTTTTTCAAATGGATGAAATTCTGTATGAGCTAAGAGACCATTCTGTTGGTCTGAACTGTGGTAGATGGGATTATATATTCAGCTACGTCAAGACTTTCCAGGCTCACCCAGATCGCCTTTTGCCTGATAGAGTTCTAGTGGGAATGACTCAGCACTTCATGAGAAGTTACTCTGATTTGCTCATCAGAACCTGTCATAGGCGTGGCGTGCATGCCATGGGAGGAATGGTTAGTTTTCGTCTAAGGATTCTCTTAAACTTTCTTATTGAACGAAGCTCCAACTTGTCTTGTTTGAACAGGCCGCTCAGATTCCAATCCGGGACGACCCAGTGGCAAACGAGGCAGCCTTGGAATTGGTAAGGAAGGACAAATTGAGAGAAGTGAAGGCTGGGCATGATGGGACATGGGCAGCCCACCCGGGACTGATCCCTGCCATCATGCAAGTCTTCACCAACAGCATGGGCAACGAGGCGAACCAAATTCACACCGTGAAACGCGAAGATGTGGCCAACTTGACTGAAGACGACCTCCTGCAGAGGCCAAGAGGTGTACGAACCATGGAAGGCTTCCGTCTTAACACCAGGGTTGGAATCCAGTACTTGGCAGCATGGCTCACGGGAACCGGATCCGTTCCCCTATACAACCTCATGGAGGATGCAGCCACAGCTGAAATAAGCCGAGTCCAGAACTGGCAGTGGTTGAAATATAGAGTCCAATTGGATGGAGATGGCCTGGGTGTGAAGGTGACTCGTGAGCTCTTCGGGCGAGTAGTTGAAGAGGAAATGACTAGGATTGAGAGAGAAGTTGGCCAAGAGAAATTTAAGAAAGGAAAGTACAAGGAGGCTTGCAAGATTTTTACCAGACAGTGCACTACACCAATTTTAGATGATTTTCTGACCCTTGGTGCCTATAATCATCTTGTCATCCACTACCCCAAGGGATCATCCTCTAGGCTCTAAACCTTTCATTTTGCTCGACCGGGCAGTTAAGCTCCTAGTTCCAATCTGTCTTCGTACTCAAGGGCCAACATTCCTCTGATCCGAGGAAAGCTTTGTAAGACATGAGAATCATGCAACCTCTGGAATAATAGACTACGCTGTTTGGGAGGAAAAAAAAAAGGACATGAGAATCAGTAGTACTTTTAATTAGGCTCTTTGTTACATGTTCTATTCCAATTCTGGCACCATGTCTGTATTGTGAGTACTACTTCCATTACCAATAATAAATGGTATACGCCGTTTTCTATTTCTTGTGTAAGATTTTGAATTATAAAATAAAAAAATTTCTCTGTTTCTGCTCATTGCATCCATATAATATCAAAAGTAACCATAACAGGGTTAATCGTTTATAAACGTAATAAATGACGGTTGAACATTCAACCCGAAATCAGTGTGGCCCTGCCCCGTTTACCCGCCAAATCGAGTAAATGGAATTGGGATTGGGCGATGGTCATTGCCCCGAAACGGGTACGAGAATCTAGAATGATTCTGGAATACCATGCTTCATGATCATAAGACTCATGCGATTTGAACAATTCCACTTATCAAATTCCTTTTTTATCATTAGCGAAACTTTTATCCGTAAGTGTAGCGGGTTGTTCAATCCTTAACGTAAAGTCTAAGTCCATGCAGGCAAGAATGATCTGAACGTTCTCTTTCCAATCCTGAAAGTTGGTTCCATTTAGCACATGAATAAAATTGATGTTTGCATAAATTAATTCAAATAATGGTAAACATTATCACAAAAGATCGAGCACAATATTGATATTTAATATTTGGACAGAAATACCAACTTGTAAGTGGTACTCTTGGTGTAGTAATCAAATATTGACAATAAACTATGTCAAACAATAAACCTATTTTGGACCAATTTATTATTTACATAAAACAAAACCTTACAATTGTTACATATTTATTAACACAGATGTGCATGTAATTCGATCAAATATTTACCTTCATTTGGACTGGTAAATATCCGTATGAATTACAAACACATGACTTTCCTAATATTCCAAATAATTTAATCTAGATAATAGAGGTTACTTTAGTAACATGTTGCTTCAATGAATTTATTTAGGATAATTAGTAATCCAAAATAAATTTATTTTAATACCAAAATTTGAATTTAATTGTTAATTCCTAATTCCTTTTTTTTTTTTGAACAAACAAAAAATAATAACAATTAAAAAACAGTAAACATGCGCTGCAACGCCCAAATCTGGGCATTGTGCACACCTAGTGATGGGCGCTAGAGGCGCTGTCTTCGTCTCATTACAGCACCGCATTGGGGTGCTGTGGCGATGTTGTAATGTAGGGTTTGAAATTTACCAAAAAAACCATATTTTGAAATCTAGGGTTTGAAATTCACATCGCAAATTTTTTTAGAAAACTTAATTATGAATTTTAATCCTAAAATTATTCCTTTAATCTCAATGTTTTAACATGGATTGACTCTGATACCACTTGTTGAATTTTTCATGAAAATTAAACTTTATGAACTTTATATAATTGACAAGATCTCCATGTGAAATCGCCAAGAAATTAATTAATGAGGAACATACCTTGATCCATTGATTTGTATCTTGAATAATGAATATTGAATCTTGATTTCTTATTCTTCAATTTAATTGGTCAAATCTTTCTTCTTGATTCTTGATTGTGTGTTTTGAATCTTCCTCTTCGATACGCTGTTTCTATTAATTCCTGTGTTGATAGATATCACAAAGAATGAGAAAATTGCATATGAATTAAGGACCATAACCCTATATATAGTTCTATATGTATTCGGCACATTGTCAAATACTAACCATAATGGATCCGGTCCCTACACATATAATCTGGTCTACACTTTATTTTGATTCTCAAACCCCAATTACTTAATTTTTTATTGTGCAAATTACCCAATTCCCTACTTTTCAAGATCTATTTTTCAAAATCAAATTTCAAATTTTAATTTTCAAAAATCAAATATTTTTAATTAGATAGAGATTATATATATACAAATTATATTTTAATTTCATCCCAAATCAAATCTTAAATTCACTTCCTCTCTCTCTCTCTCTCTCTCTCTCTACATTTCTCCCTCAACTCCCAACCCCATAGCCTCTCTCTCTCTCTCTCTCTCTCTCTCTCTCCTTTCTAACCGACGACCTCCACCAGTGGTGCATAGATCGCCGACGACTACCAACCCACAGCCACAACCCGCCTCACCGAAGCTTCACTTGCAGCGTCGATCTGTGCGGTGGTCGAATCGGCAGTGGTGCAGTGGTCAAATCTACAACACTGATATGCCAGAATCTATATATTTTTTTGTTTTTTATGTGATCTACTGTGCGGTGGTGGTTCTTGTGGCGGGTGGTTTGTGTGTGGGAATGCCATGGGTGTCAATCTGATGGTTGAATTTTGGGAATTTTTTGGTTTTTGATTTGTACTGTGCAGTGCAGGCAATGGTCTGGTGGTTATGGTGGTGTAGTGCAGTGCCGGCGTCAGTTGTTTGAATCGGTGTGATTTGTGACCAAATGTGACCATATAATGGACTACCCGTGACCTTAAAATTCGACAATTTGTGACTAAAAATTAGTATGTGACCAATAAATTTGAAAACATGTGACTGATAAATAACTGTGATCTGTAATTTTTTTATCCGTGTTCAATAAAATAATGTGTGATTTATAAAATTATTGATTTGTGATCTCGACATAATCCGTGACCGATAAACAAATTGTGACTTATAAAATTTTTGAATTGTGATCTCGAAATAATTTGCGACGTATAAATTTTTTAATTTGTGACCTCAAAAATAACCTGTGACCATATTATATAAATTCAGAATAGTCGCTGGAATCGGATCAGTCGCCGAAACGATCATCGAAATAGTCGTCGGAACTGTCGCCGAAGCGGTAGGGATGGTGGAGGTGTGGTGGGTTAACTACATACATACATATATATATATATATATATATATATATATATATATATATATATATATATATATATATATATTGTATGTATATGTCAAATATCCGATTTTAGAAATTTCAAAGTTGTTTTCTTATTTTTGAAATGGTATGTAAGGTAAATCTAATATATGAAATTTTCCCTTTTTTATTAGATTATTTTAATTTTGGGCTTAAATATAAGATATCATTTATACACAATTAATTACATATGTTGGCCCACATGACAAATTAAATAATTTCCCAACACCCATCACCTATTGCAATGTGTTTAAATACAGTAGGAATTAGTCCCAAAACTAAGATATAAAAATATTTTTGTTATATCTAAATTTTATTTAAAAAATTAATGAAATAATAAGCTCATTGAAATTTATTCAAAAATTCTAATTGTACATAATTTTTATCCATAAGGGTTGACATAATACTCACCTGGTGTGAGACCCATGTTGTGGGACCTACAAAAGTGAGACCCACCCCATGTGAGTATTATGTCAACTCTTATGTGAATTTCAATGTACCCCTAGCACTTTTCAAATTTATTATACAAATTAAAGTATATATTTAATTTATTCTGCTCTCAGTAAATTATAGGCAGTGAAAATGTTTAAGAAAATACATTGCTCAAATAGTTTGAGACAGTGAAACGAGTGCCAGAAAGACAAGACTAATTTTAAATAAAAAATTGAAATAGTTTTTCAATTAAAGGAAATTGTAATAAGTTGTGGGAAGGTAATCTATGGAGACAAACTCTTCTCGAACGACAATTAAAATTAAATATTAATTTTGAATTAAAATTTAATCTATTTTAAGTTAAACTAAGGGCCTGTTTGTTTTTTATTCTCAAATTCTACAGTAAATTAATTCTCATTTTCAACAACACATTTTTCAATAAAATAATATTTTTCATCACACCAATAATTTTTTCTTCTTTTTCAACCACACATTTCCCATCATATCACTATTCAAAAATCAATTTTTCCCCCAAACAAAGATAATAATTGAATATTGTATTTTTATTTTTTTAAAATTATCTAGCCCCTGTTTGGTACACATTAAAATTTTCATTCTCATTCTTCTACTCATTTTCAACCACACATTCTTCAATAAAATAATATTTTCCATCACATCAATAAATTTTCCTTTTTTTTAACCACAAATTCTCAATCAATCTACTATTCCAGATTACATTCTTTCAAAATAATGTGGATCAAACACACCCCTAATCATGAGTCGATACGTGATATCTAAGGAGGATTACTCTACGAAGGGATTGGTCACAACTATAGCATTATTCAACCACGTGTCCACTTTCTAGAACTTCAACTATATGCATGTAGACCTACGTGTCCGCTTTTGGATCCAGTACTTGCAACTATACAAAATATCATTGGTTACTGCGTGGTGGTCGGACTTTATCTTTTCTTCTATTCGCCGCTTTATGCTGCTTCTCCTTGTCCTTTCGCCACGTTTCCTACTCCCTCAGCCAATTACCTCTCTTACACGTTCGGATCCCTTCACACGTGTCCCACATTGACATTCCCCATCATCTTTTTCTGCATAAATCATAGGTTACTCTTCTTCCTCCTGAGTTTTTCCTCTATGTGCAAGTATTTGATGAGAAATTTTGAGTGAAAATGAATGGAAGGGATGGGTGCTGTATTGCAAGACATGATGCTGGGAGTGTAAGTGCGTATAATATGTCGAAAATGGACCGGATAATGCAGAGATTCCGGCCTATAGCGCCTAAGCCGGCTGCTGCAATTGGGTCGTTTTCCAGCGGCTGCGGAAACAAGTCCGCCGTCCCGGAAAACGCTGGTCTGAGTGTTAAAGTTGAGATTGGAAAAAGACCGTGTGAAAAATATAGTGCAAGTAGTGTAAAGAAGAAGTGTACTGGGAGAAAAAGGAAGGCTTCATCTGAAGATAGTGAGTTAAATGGTAGAACAGCCTCCAATGAGTCAATTTCCGGTGACACGGCGGTGACGCTGCTGTTATTGCCGGAGACACCTGATGTGAAGGAAAGTTCCAAAAGGGAGCCACAGAGTTCACCTTTATGTCTAAGTTTTGGGAATGAAGAAAAGCACGTCGGTCACGACATGGAGGACCTTCCACTGGCGGTGGTGCCTCAGGCGGTTCTCCGCCAGTCGGTGGTCGGATCATGGGTGAAGGTTGAATGCATAACCGTCGCGTGGGAGCATTGTGATGTTTACGGACTAGGGCATACGGACGAGGAGAGAATGATGAATCTATATCTCGACACGTGTCCGGGATTCGTATCAGACGGTCTGAACAGGGTGAAGTGGACAAATTTGGCCTACAAGCAGATGGTACAAGGTGATGCTGCGGCGTCGGCGGCGGAGGTGTGGCTGGTGATCAACAAGGGGGTGGCCCTGCCGGTGGGTTGGCCCTCTTTCACATGCTGGCTGACGGTGGTGAAAAGTCCCACCACCTCTCTCACGGTGCCGTGTGATGTGTGGAGAATGGAATGTGGAGGGTTTGCATGGAGACTTGATGCAAAGGCTGCCCTATCTTTAGGTTCATAAATGCTAATTAACTTCAGTGAATCATTTCTTGAAGACGGAACTTGTGATAGTATTATTTCGTATTTGAGTAATGATATTCATCTCCGTTGGGATTACAAACACAGTTTAGGAAATTTCACCTATCATTTAATGTCACATTAACGCCACCTAGACTGTGTTTTTAACTCCATTGAGGATGAATAACATTACTCTTCGTATTTTCTCTTGATTTTGAATGAGTGCAAGGAATCTTGAATTTAATATTCGGTTTTTGAAGTTTGATGCTTTTGTTGGCCAACTGATGCATATATTATTTTTTTAGAGATTGATAGGAGATGAGGATTCAAAAGGGCAGTTCGTCGGAAAAAAATATCCTAAATTGAAGTTTGCCCCACTTAAAAGTTGATTTTTTGCTTAATTTTGTAGTCCCTTCATATTTGTAAGCTATTACAAAAATTAAATACGTATGTCAATTTATTCTTATTATATACAAGTGGTTTGTGAGCTTTATCTCATGTACCTAAATCATACACGATCTTAACTCCGCATCAAAATCTTACTAGAACTCACAAATTTGTATGATTTACTTTCATTAATCGAAACTAACGGAATAATTTAAGTGTCAAATGAAGTGTCTATGTGGCAATAATGTGATCGACACTTGACCATTTGATTATGCAGTTGGTACATGAACTTTACTCTTTAAGGGTGCGTTTGATTGTAAGGGTGGAAAATGGGTGGAAAGAAAATGTTTTACAGGGAAAAGGTTTGCCTAGAAAATGTTTTGCAGGGAAAATGATTTCAAGTGTGTTTGATTGGTATAATTTTCCACCTGGAAAATTTTAAATTTTTTATTCGTTTGGCTTTGTTTTACATGGAAATTGTCCATTAAAGTGATATTTTTTTCTACAATTAGTTATAAAATTTGTTTCCATTGCCAAAAAGTAAAAAAAAAAAGGAAAAAAAATTGTTTCCTAAAAAATCATTTTTTTCATCAAAGTTTAGTGTTCGTTTGACTTTATTTTACATGGAAATTGTCCATTAAAGTGAAAATTTTTTTTACCATTGGCTATGAAATTTGTTTCCATTGCAAACAAAAAAAAAAAAATATTTCAGCCAGCCTGGAAAATTTTTTCTCACCAAAAAGGCGGGAAAATATTTTCATCAAAAAGCCGGAAAATGCACACGTGTGGGCTAAACCCGGAAAATATTTTCCGTGGAAAATTTCGCCTATCAAACAGCCAAAAAAATGAAAAGTGGAAAATATTTTCCTAGTTGCCTGGAAAATAAGGCGTATCAAACACGCCCTAAGTTATTGGTCATTTTCTCCACGCAAGCCCTCGAAGGAGGGTTGGTCCGGGTGTCTCAATCTTTTATTTCTTGGTCACTGTTTTATCATTGTGATCATATTCATGGCAATCTAACTTCACTATCAATGAGTTATTGCAACTTCTAGTATTAAATAAAATTTAACATCTATTTTACTCAGAAAGGATTCAGCTCCTGCAAATAAGATGTTAAATTGTCGTCAAGGGGGTAAGCAATGAAAAGCAACGAAAAAATTGTGGTATTAGTTAGGCAGCAGCATCTTACCAGGATAGTGTTATATTTTAGGGGACTCTGTTTCCCCTCAAAAGCTTTCACTGTACCGCTTTGTTGAGAGGTCGATATGCCGATATTATAATCAAAGCCAAAGAGAATAGTCTTGAAAAGGTGTGTTGAACTCTGATATCCTAGTGAAGTTTCCGCTTGCTTAATTGCATTTCCCTCCTGTTGAGTAGCAAATGAAGCAATTGAAAACTTACAGGGCGAGAAACACGGCCCTGAAAAACTGAAACTTGAAAGTTGGAGACAAGAAGGTCTTGAGTTTCTTGAAAATAATACTATGTTGGGCTAATGCGCATTGCTTTGAGCTGGGAATTGACATGTTGATTTATTTTTGTTTAATTTTACCATATAATGACGTTTCAAACTTGTGCACATTCAGAGAAAAGCTCGTCTGCTTGCTCGAAGGAAAGCTGAAGCACAAGCTGCAGCAGAAACCATAAGGAAAATAGCATTTGAAAGGGAAGCGGCAGATGGTCAATTTAGAGAATTTCTCAAGTGGCAAAAATCATGTGGAATTTATAACATTCCTGTGTTTATTAGTTGACATTATGTTCTAATCAGATAGAGTAAACTGTCGAAATTAATGGGAATAGCCAGTGTATTGGAGCTTTAGAAATGCACAGAGCCGCACCAGGTGAGATCTTACAGAGCATGATAGAGGAGACAGCCCGAGTGTTCTGAAAATGGGCCTTGGCAGTTTCAAGTTTCGGGCAATGGGAAATCCACTGGAGTAACTTGGATCATGCATAAAGGTGGAAGAGGAAGATGTTGAGTATCAAATCATCCCAGATACTTGAAATGAATAATGATCCGTAAGATGAAGAAATTGATTGATCAACTAGTTTCATCCGTCTACCTAATTGTCAAACGCTTAGACAATGAGATCCAACCAATTGGTAGCAATTATCAAGTGAACAGTCTTCGTCTCAAGCTTAACGCTTGTTAAAAGCTTACCAGTTGACTATGACAGGCCAGTCAACAGCTTGGCATTAGACACTGTAACATGGACGACTGACTGCCTACTGTGTTATCCACTTGAAATCTCGCCATACTCCTGAGTAGACAAGGCCGAGGACCTTACAAACTTGATAAAAATGCGAGCAAGCATCAAATGGTCATCACTCTACTCAAGAAAATCCTCAAATTTGTTCATCTCTTTACTGTCTATTTCTCCCCTTTTCCTTCTCATTCTTCTCAATACACACTACTGCTTTTTCCTTCGTGTTAATGTCCATGATTTTCCCCAAGAATGATAATAGCTAATATGGTTGCTTTGGCTGCAATTGTGTTCGAGCACGAGCACCATGTTCTCATAATCCATGAGCTGAAAGTATAGAAGCACTAACCACAATAACTTGACTAGGGGAAAGGATTTTTGCGTTGTAATTATTGCAGGCATGGATTTTTGTGTGCCTACCACTTCCTAATTCACAACCACAATATCTCAACAACTAAGGGAAAGGCCATAAAGATGGGACAACTTGATCCACGACAGGATAAGTTCAAATACTGCAGGCCAGATATGCATGTCCACAACCAATCAAACTATCTAGGGCCATGAAGAAAAGTATTATCATTATTAAAGCATCGGACATTCCACAAAATAGAAAATAGTTCAACGTTATTTTCAATACAAAACTGCATATAAGAGATGCTCGGGAAATTGCAAGCCACAAGAATCCTCAAGACATCCCATTAAAACCAAAACATGCACAACGCAAAAAACTGCACGCTCTCCTGCTCTGTTTATTGTGACTAGTTTTAAACTTACTTTAGAATAAGTGACACCATGAAGCGTAATGCAAAACCATTGTGCAGCATGCAGCATCTCATGACTCATATATATTACTGAGTTGAAGCCATGTGCTTAATCAAGTCAACCACACGTGAGCTGCAACATTGAAATAGATATCAGATGAAAAGATTACCAAGAAAACTGAACTAGGCTTCTTCCAAATGTTGTAGGTACACAGAAAAGATTCACTGAAATTACCTGTAACCCCATTCATTGTCATACCACGAAACAACTTTGACAAAGTTCTTACTCAAAGCAATTCCTGCCTTGGCATCAAAGATGCTTGACCTGCAATTGCAACAGAGCAATCAATTCTACTAGTTTCGAGAGCCACCAAGAATCTCTTTATAGAGGAACACAGGCATCTATACAATACTGTCAGAGGGTAGAACCACAAGCCAATCCCAGCTGATTAAACTGTGGTCCTGCCAAATTCTTTTGTCAGTCTCTAATCTTTATTTAAGGGGTTGTGGGAGGGGGAGCCATTAAAATATGTTTAAAAATGCAAATAAAGCAGGGAAGGAAAAAGAACGCTAAACAAGAATATCCAAACCCAATCATAAGTAAAATAAAAAACTTCACCTGCTGTCCCCCACAAAGTCGGTGGACACCACATCATCTTCTGTGAAGCCTAAGATTCCCTTCAACTTTCCCTCAGACTCCTCCCTGTCAAAAGCTCAAAAACAACGATCAAATGGGGTTACGAATGTGCATTTATTTATTTATTTTGTGGGTAAGGGCCAATTGATACAGTACCACAGAGATAAAGATCAACATTTGCATAAAGACATAAATTGAAAAACCATGCATCCTTACTTGATGGCAGCCTTGATTTCATCATAGGTAGCCTCTTTCTCCAACCTTACAGTGAGATCAACCACGGAGACATCAATAGTAGGCACACGGAAGGCCATTCCAGTCAGCTTTCCATTCAGTGCAGGAAGAACTTTTCCAACAGCCTTCAAAGAGAAGAGGCAGTTAACTGGAGGAAATGATTAATGACAACGCTGAGCTAAATTGAAGGAAACGAAGTACTGCAATACAAGCTCAATCTTCTATCAATGAGAGTAGCACACAGGTTTGTACCACTTTCAAAGAATTTAATACCTTGGCAGCTCCCGTGCTGCTGGGAATGATGTTGAATGAAGCAGCTCTTCCACCCCTCCAGTCCTTGGAAGATGGACCGTCAACAGTTTTTTGAGTTGCTAAATAACAGAAAGACGCACCATCAGCAACAGCACAGTTTCGAATGCCAAACAAAATAAATAACCAAACCTACCTGTGATAGAGTGGACTGTGGTCATAAGCCCCTCAACAATTCCAAACCTATCGTGAATAACCTGAAAACTTAAGAAAGTCATTACAGAACATACACATGAATACACAAGTTTACAACAGTAGCTGCAAACCTTTGCCAAGGGAGCAAGGCAGTTGGTGGTGCAGCTGGCATTGGAAACAATGTTGAGTTCGGGCTTGTATTCCTTCTCATTGACACCCACAACAAACATGGGTGCATCCTTGCTTGGTGCAGAAATAATGACTTTCTTTGCACCACCCTAATTCAAGAAATTAAAGGGAAATATTATAACACAAGCTACAATGCTGGAACTGCTTAAAGTTTAAAAATTGCAAATTTCCATTTCAGGTCTCAACAAATTTGAGTCCTAGCATGTTTTTGTCTCTATTTTAAAATTGAGATTAAAATTTTTTGATTATTTCAACTAAAAACTGTCACCTAAAAACTAACAAAATGCTTAGACACAAAACAAGTCAACTGCTACCAAAGCCCTGTTTGAGCCCCATTTTCTTGTAGAATAGATTTTGTAATAGTGAATTTTTGGAGAATTTGCTGTTAAAAAGTAGGAATTTATTTGGTTTAAGTGTGAAATTATTTTATTGGAATAATGTGCAGATGAAAATGAGTTTGGGGAAAAATGAGTTTTTAATGAACGTGTCCCATGAAACATGGGGTGAAAATGGATAAAAGTCGTGGGTGCAATGAAATGTATATTTAAAAATGAAGTTTGACGAGCTTTTTAGCAAACAAATGCTTTACCAAACCAGTACTAAATCAAGTTTGCAGTCATTCACATTTAGAAATGACTACATAAACAGCATTAATGACTGGACTACCAGTGTACACTAGCAGAAAAATGCATATCATATATGAAAAAAGCTACCGAATCATATTGGTGATGCAAACAACAAAATAAAATCATTTAACAGAACTGTGCAGCAAATAACTATGAATAATATAAACCTACAGCTAGAATTTTTTTTCACCTACATTCGCCTGTCCTTTCAGGTACTATCGAAAGCAATAGCTAAATATTTTGGAACGTAAAATAATAGGAAAATATGATTATTCAGAGAGCGCAAACCTTCAGATGGGCTGCAGCCTTGTCCTTGTCAGTGAACACTCCAGTTGACTCCACTATGTATTCAGCGCCAGTCTCGGCCCATGGAATCTCTTCTGGGTTCCTTCAAATTCAATTCAAAGTGGAAAGATATCAATAACTTGCCCAGGATCCACATGCACACACGAGGAAATCAAGAAAAAAGGGCATATAAAGCTACATATAAGTACCTAATGCCAAAAACAGTTACAGTCTTCTCGCCGAATAAAAGGGTCTTATCATCCTTGACCTTCAGTTCATGGTGCTTCCATTGACCGTGAACACTGTCATACTTAAACATATATGTCTGCAACAATTGCACAAAATGTAACATCACCACGAACTCATTCCACAAATATTTGACAAATAATTAACCGGGGGAGATCAAACTCTTCAAATAAACTTGCTATGAGATTACAAAAAGCACAATCACGTATCTAGTAATTATACCTAAATCATGCGGACAAAGCACTAATAGGGTGATTTGTCAAAAAAATAAGCAACAGATCCAGGGCGCATGATCCCCAAACTAAAACCCCAAAAGTGTACAATAAGACTGCAAAAACGAGCGAAAATGCAAAAATACCATATAATCAACGGTGATGAACGGATCGTTGATTGCAACAAGCTCAACATCATCTCTCTGCAAAGCAACTCTAGCCACCAACCGGCCAATTCTTCCAAAACCTTCAAATAATCAAACATAATTTACCAAACTTCGTGAAATAAAACATATTTAGAAAGCTAAAGCAATCATTTAGATCAGATCTATTACCGTTGATTCCAATCTTAATCTTGCCTGTAAAAACACAAACGAAAAACAATTAAACGATAACTAACAAAAATATCAATCAATTAACCAATATTACAATAAACAAAAATGAAAATTCTGAAAATTACCCATTTTAGTAGTTGAGTGAAGAGTGAGACACTAGAGAGTAAACAGCGAGGTGGGAGAAATGTGTGTACAATGAAGAGACACTTCTCGTAGGAGTGGCTTTCAAGGGTTTGAAGGATATGCTACACTACATACGGTGTACTTAAACTTCGCGCTCTTGCAGTGGATCAAATATGATTAGAAATGAGATCAAACCTAAACCGTTGATAGTGATGACTGATGTTGAGGTGTAGGTTCTGGAAGGTGTGTTTGAGGGAATCACGTAATTTCCATTTTGAGGTATCATTTTTATTTTTTAGTAGAATAATTAAAAGGAAATTGAAAAGTTTGGGTGTTGGTGGGTGAGGTGGGGGTACTAGTGAGACCTCTTGATTTGCGTGACAAGAAGATAAAATACTTCATTTATTTATTTTTTAGGAGTAAAATTTTCGACCTTCGAATATCGTATCAACTTCCATTTACATGCTAGTTTTAACAAAGTACTACGTTAAAGGTATGCATGTTATTTGTGAAATTCTATGTCCTCTTTATGTGCATTTTAGTTGGTGATAATAGATGAATTTGTTGTTCGGCTCTACTGATCATTTT
This sequence comes from Fraxinus americana, assembly GCA_035079005.1. NCBI lineage: Eukaryota > Viridiplantae > Streptophyta > Magnoliopsida > Lamiales > Oleaceae > Fraxinus > Fraxinus americana. The sequence continues at coordinate 49,559,310 of CM068706.1, read as the reverse complement.
ATTGTCCCTTCAATAAAATAGAGTAATATTATGAGAGTATTTGGTGAGAATTAAAATTTGATTTTTAGTAGATTGTGATAGAAATTTTTGAAATGTATGGTTGAAAAGTTGTGGAACTCATAAAAGATGTGGTTAATATTGATTATTTGACTTTGACTTGGTTAACATTATGATTGTTGCTATATCAACTTACGTGATACCAAGTGACATTAAATACTTAAAAATTGAAGAGTTCTTAAGCATCAAAAGTGAAGAGTTTTGTTAATGTTTGAAACATCGAGTACCTTGAGGTCAAACTTTGACTACCTAGTTGCAACTTCTTAATGTTGAGACATCAAGTAAAAAGCCAATATTGTAATTCTATGAAATCGAAAAACTCAACAATTAATACAAATGTAATTAAAAAAATAAACATAAACATCATTTTTCTTAATAGGATCAAATAGACAAATTGAAATAATCTCAAAAAGATGTCATCAAAATTCAAAACTAGATGATAGTAATTCGATCACGTCCCTTCTGAACATTGTACTTCACTAATTTATGGTGTGTTGGAGATACATTATTCTGTAAGAATGCATTCTGGAAGAGTAGATTGATGAAAAATGTGTGGTTGAAAAAGAAGGAAAAGTTATTGATGTGATGAAAAATATCATTTTATTGAAGAATGTGTGATTGAAAATGAGTATAAGAATGAAAATGAAAATTTTAATATGACTCAAACATGGGCTTACATTTTTGAGAGCTGACAGGAATAGAGAAATAAGCTGAAATTAGTGCATTTTTGTAATCAAAGAATGAAAGAAACGTTAATTTTTTTTGGCTGTACACCAAATCTTTATGCACACAAAACCAACAGAATCAGTTTATTTCATCTGAACAGCTCACACAATCTATTCAGATTTCTTATTTTAACTCCAAACTTGTCTCGAAAGACTGAAAGTTTAGGCTAAAAAACACGGTTTTAGCCTATCATCATCATTATTATTATTGAGTTTTTATCTTATTTTCTGTGAGAATCAATCCCATATAAAGTTTATTTTCAGCATTTCCAGCAAGAAGCAGCCACAATGGGCTTAGATTTCCATCCTAGAACAAGGCAACCCTTTTCTTCTACAATGGTGTAGCCTTCACAGGCATTGATGTTGTTTAGCCATTTCTTGGCTTGAGCTAACATTTTCAGCGGTGCAGGTTGAAATCCAGCTCGACTCATCCTTCTACGCCATTGGTCGACCCTCTCGTGCCTTTCTACCCTGGCCTGCCCTTCGCAGCTTACTATGTTCTTGATTTCCTCGGCAAAATAGAATTGTTCTATCTTAGCACGCTTTGTGTCATATTTAGGGAGCATGGCGTCGAGGGAGTCGAAGATTGCAGAGTAGTAATGTAACGCTTCCATGAATCGTCCAAGAAAGAAAGGTCCATTGTGACTCGAGTCCTGCTCAACAAGGACTAAAACCTTTGGCGAGAGCTCGTGAATTATCTGCAAAAACGAGTTTAAGGCGCCCCGGCTTTCTTTCACCACACAATGTAGTTGCAGGATGCTGTTGACTACGAGGACCTCCCCAGAAAGAACCTTGATGTCTTTAGGTTTAAGGTGTTCCAAGTTGCTTTCTACCATTGAAAACTCCAAATACAGTCCTAGGCTTTGTGCATAATTCTCGAGCTCGTCTCCAATGACTCGAAATCGATCAATGCAGAGGCCGACCGCTGTGATCCGAAGACGGGGAGGTGGACCCAAGCGCTTGGCGAGGCTTTGAATTAGGCCGCGCCATTGGTGTCCATGTGGCAGACCAAGGGTCATGCCCAAGTCCATCACATGGACTAAACTCTCTCCCTCAAAGGCTTCCAATATTGAAGAATTTGCCACAAAGTGACCAAACTGAATATGTGGGCAAATTTCATAAACAAGGCGTAAAGCTTCCTCCTTTTTTATCGAGGCAATGTCCATTACGTTCATTTTAGGAGCTACATAGCCAACAGTGCCTAGGGGTTGAACTAAAGCCTGCCTATCAGCAAGCCCCTGCACGAAACAGGATGCCACGCGTTGAAACGAAGAACCAAAGACTAAAGCATTAGACCGAAGCTCGGATAATAAGACTGAAGCATGTGACTTATCCCGACAAGCCACAGCTTCAGCACAAGAAATGAGTTGTTGGACTAATTTTGTTCCATCCCCTTTTCTGTCTACTTCTACGCCTTCAATTTCTCTGTCCTCCGAACCAATGACTGTTGTAGCCTCTTCTAGGGCCTCGGCTGCAAGGTATCGTTGAGAATATGTCCATATGTGATCGCGAAAGTGAAGCCTTGGAAAGCTGTTCAAACTACCCGTGCTATTAGTACGAACAATGCTGCCATTACCACTATCGTCATAACTGTTGTCAGTGGGGAACGTGCCAACACTCGCAGTTCGCTTCAGCCTCTTGAAGTCACCGGTTTCATCAGACAAAATGGGGAACCAGGAGGACTTCGCACTCTCCAAAATGGGTAGGCTCGGGTATGAAGCCACATAATTTTTTCTCTCATTGCACGAATCTCGTAACAAGAAACTATAAGCCATATAATTATCAGAGACCTCTCTCCCTCTTTGCCCTTGATCTTGAAGTAAGGCTCTTGAAAGAACCACTTAACAAACGAAGGTAACTTATATAGACAACAATCAAAGGCATTCTTGTTACCATATTTAACAAAGTTTTTGGATCATGCTATAATGCTAACAAACATGAGAAAAATAAAGTTTTAATGAATGTCTTTTTTTAGCAGACAAAAATATTTGAAGCATAGACCTATCAATATTCTCCAAGTTTTTTCTTTGGCACTACATATTTGGCAACTAGCATAATTTTCCAGTCTACGAGGCCACAAGGCCCACAACATTGTACAAATGCCTCAAATTTAGACAAAAGTCACGAAACGCCTGTTCTATTTACCATTTTCTGTTTTCGATTTTTCAAAATAGTGAAAACGCGTTCGCTTTTCTATTTTCGAAAACGCGTTTTAGAAAACAAATGAAAAATTTACAAAGAAAATCCAAAACAACAAATTGTCGTTTTGGGTGTTTTCAAAATTCCAAAAAAACACATTTTCAACAATCTAAAAATGGATACTCAAAATACAAAGCACAAAACTGAAACACAAAGAGAACAACCCCTTAACTTTTATAAATTCATATGCACTAAATGATTTTTCATTTCTTTTTCGCTTGACCCTTTAATAACATGCATGAAACTTGTTAAGTGTTAATCAATTTTCTATGATCTGCAAATCCCAATTTTTAAGGGAGATAAATTATTATAGTCTTTTCAATTGAGATGAGACGCAAGTCCTTGATTCAAGAACTATGCTGAGATAGAGATTTCTATTGGGGTTTGAAGCATCTTGAGAAACATAACTTTTTGAACCGAGCAAAAAGGAAAATGTTTTGCTGTAAACGAACAAAATTGTGAGAAATCGTTCTTACCTAAAATCGATGTTATGGACATGGACCTTTTCCACCAAAAACAGTCACAAGCGGTTCACAACTAGCCAATCATGCACTTGAGGTACTTTTTAGTAGTATTACTCGTTTAAACCCTATGTTGCGTGCAAATATTTACGTCCATGTCAGTACAGTTCGATCGTTCATAAAATTATTTACTCAATCACAAACATTTGTGCAGCAACTCTACCATGGCCTTTTGAGATCCTACAATATGCATAGATACGTAAGAATATACTTGCATAAAAAAATATTATATGATAGATATATTCGTGGAATCAGTGTGCATAGGAAACTTGATGTGGATGTGGCATAGGTCATTTAGAAATCAGAATCTCAAATTTGTAATCTTCTATCCCTTCCGCTCTTATTCACTTATAAACTGTTAAAATTAGGACGGTAAATAGATTCTCTTGCATTTCTAGGACAGTAGAATATAGTGATTATTTCCAATAATATAATTAACCACATATCTTAATCATGGCTTTTTGGTTTTATCTCAATGGATTATTCGTAAACTGTAGGTTTTATTCGATGGATCCGGCGCAGCATATTCTGCAATTCTTATGTCCGGCCATGAACTGTTTTCTAGATTGCATTCGGTTACATGCCTGCCGTTGTGCAAGTTGAAAAGAGAACTGTCCCCAGACTTCGGTTTCAGTTTGATAGATATTGTCAACTTGAATCGAACAAGAAGGGTCGGGCAGGGACGGCATGACTGGGTTAGCTATTGAGGCAAGTACTCAAGGGAACTGTTAGGTTTATATTTTGTATTGACGATTCTGTGAACAAATTGGCCAACTTGAATAATTATAAAAGTTTAGGGACTAAATTGTAAAGTTTCATAGTTGGTAGATTAGGATTAAAGTTTGGGGTTATGTGTTTGGAACAAAAAGAATTCACGCCGGATTTTCGCTAGCTGCTAGCCAGAGTGTTGCTCGAGCGACTGAAGCAGAACCCACTTCGCTCGATTCTCGCCTTACTGTCGCTCGAGCGACTGACCCTTCGCTTGAGCGAGAAAGCCTCTTCGCTCTAGCGACATATTTAACTGAAAATCTACTTTTTCTTTTCCGATATTTTTAGTAGGTCCATACAACCTAATTCGTCCGTATTTTCTGAGAGAGTGATTGAACAACACATTATTCAAGAAGAATACATTCTACATAAGATCCAAAATTCAATCTTTCATTGTTCATGAGCATTTTTCATTGAAAACATTAAAGCAATCAAATCAAACATTAAATTGGTTTCTTCGCTTGGATCTACTGCAAGATTGTGTCGTCAACTGTGTTGCATTAGAGATCAAGGAAGAATTTGAAGAACAAAGAGTTTTTGGAGAAGATTTACATGAGATAAACTTCGTAAAAAGTCTGAATTGGAGTTCGTGTGCTCATTCCAGTATGACTGCTTTACAAAGAAGAGCCGAATTGGTGTTGGTGTGCACATTCGAGGATGGCTGCTTCATACTTCAGACAGGAGATCAGAAAGTTTGTGTTGTCAACTTTATTTGGTAGTCTGTAAGTTTTATTGACAGTTTATAATGAATCTTTAACTGGCAAAGTGCCCGGAGTTTTTCCCACGTTGGGTTTCTCCGTGAACAATTCTGGTGTTGTTTACTGCTTTGGGATTACTGTGGTATTTCAAGATATATTAAATTGAATTGTTTAACTAATTACCTAGACATAATTAACTTATAACTTGTTGTATGTTGATTAAATTTTAATTTTGCATTTACACCTAATCACCCCCCTCTAGGTGTAGTGGGGGTCGAATCTTGCGTTTCTCTGGAACATTGTTTACTAACTCGTGTGCTTTGACAAAAATGCATTACAACTTCATTAAATAATGTGACAATGATCCATATAGACCGATAATCATCTTGATTTTAGATGAATAGCATTATTTAAAATAAATATATTACTTTGTGAGCCTAATTATTACTGGTATGTAAAACTAGTATGTTGATCGACCTCATTGTAGTGAATTACTACTGTGACGAAAGATGACGTAATCTCACATTGCAACGAACCTTCATAAATCTTGTGTATTATTCTTTCTCTCTTTTTTCTTTTTGTGATTTAATTACTCTTGATAGTATAAAATTAAGATTTCTAACTCTCAACAGAATTAAGATAATACAGCTGAGGTGGTTGTGACACACCTTCTCTAATTTTGTTCACAAGTCCAAGATATACTTATAGCAAGTCAAAAAAGTATTATCCATAATGATCCAAGGCAATGTATGATAGGAAGAATTTTCCATGGAAGTTATAAATTATTTTCAATTTTCCACATTTAGACTATTTGATAGGAAATTTTTTTGGGAGATGCTAGAGGTACATCACCTCTTACATCGGGTTGTCCATAATGGACACCCGATACCTCCTCATTGGAGGGAGCATGGAAATTGTAAATTATTTTCAATTTTCCACATTTAGACTGTTTGATAACAAATTCTTTGGGAGATGCTAGAGGTACATCACCTCTTACATCAGGGTGTCCATAATGGACACCCGACACCTCCTCATTGGAGGGAGCTTTATGTAAGTAGTGATGTACTACTAGAATAATCCAATTTTTTTTTAGGTAATTGGTTTTCGAACTTATATATCACGTCACCCCATTTTTCCCCATTTTCCTTGAATTGGTTTTCCCGTGAGTTTGGTAGTTTTTGGTTTTCTATGCAATTTTTTTTTTTTTTTTGGGCAATTGAAACAAATTCTATCCCCAATTATAATAAATTATATCCCCTTTAATAAACAATTTCCATGAAAAACAAAGTCATACGAACATCAAAAAAATCCAAAATTGCAATATTTTCCAAGTGAAAGATTATACCAATCAAACACAATTAATTGACAATTTCCAGTAAAACAAGTTTTGTTGGATATAAAATTTGTATCTGAAAATAAAAGTTTCCAGAATCGACTTGCGAAAACAGTAAGGACAGAATGTAGGAATTTAAAATATTACAAACAGTAACATGAAACTAGTAAAACAGAAAGTTGTAAACAATTGTTGAAGTCGGAATGAGGATGATCGAGGCGAGAACTATGCTCTCTGTCCTTAAGACGTTTTTACCCCGTCACACGGTGCTTACGGTATATGGTAAATCGTCTCCCAAGATACAACGATCACACTTGCAGAAGTAACACGTCGACTGCAAGACAGCGAACCAGAACGGAAGTAACTCTCTGTAGACTAATGCAGAAACGGAAAAGACAAGAAGACAATGTATGCAGTGCAGTATGAATTCGTGTGTTTTTGTTGTGTGTTCAAATGAAAGCTCGATGACCCTTTAAATAGAGGAGGGAGTTGACGGTTCAGCCTTCGTTCAATTCAACTCCCCACTTGCAGCAGTTTTCACCACTCACGCCCACTTAACTCACCAGTTAAGCAACTAATGGGTTGGTTAATTAACCGTGAAGAAGAGGGAATTAATTTAATTCGGATAAGAAATTCAAATAAATTTTATCCAAAAAAAATTAATATTGGCACGGGCCTGGCCCAAGTCCAGGCCCACGGCCCGAGCTCGTGCCGGTCGGACGGACGGCGGCGCGCGCGCGTGTGGCCGTTGGTTAGTCTTAGACATTGTCTAAGACTCTCCCCTTTCAAAGACTATTGGTACCCCTTGGAGCCCAAACACATTTCCAACCTTGGAGTTTATAAAGTGGTTCAAGGTTGTGTTTGCAACCTACGTGGGATTGGAACACTTTTCCAATTCTTTCTCATTTATTCCTCGTATTTATTATCCGACTTTCAACCTTAATTTCTCATTCATATTGAAATGGTTTTTCACAAGTAAATATTCTACACTTATCTACTCGGAACGTAGAATTTAATTGAACATAAATTTCAACAATTCGAACATTGGGTCTCACATAAAATTGTGGTTAAAGTTGACCCACTTGTGGTCAAATGGCACCATTTCTAACAAGTTTTAGACAATTCAATTTTCTGAAATTCATTTTCTTTCCATCCAAATTTCATTCTTACAATCAAACGGATCCTAATAGTATTCAAACTTTTACACGAATTAAACAAGGTAAGGAAAAAAAAAAAGATTTACATTCAATCTCACGTCTATTGAGAATAAAGTTTGCTTTGTCACCGTCATGATTATAAGGCAAGTGATTCATATAGGACATGTTTTGATACACGGAATTACACAAAATTGAATTAACTTCTTTCTCTTTCTTTAATTTCCCGAGCCATCCAATCCACACTACACCTAGCGTCGAAATAATGGTGGATGAAAGTCGGACTACACAGAAGTTAAAAAGGTTGAGAAATGGAAGAATGTGCATGCACAAAGAAATACAAATTGCAAGTGTTTTTCTTCCATGATATTATCTTTGTACTTTGGAATGAATACACAAGCCAACACCAGGAAAGTTTCCATCTTCAACTGGAAAACCCTAAGAAAGCAGTAATATAAGTTCAACTCATTGCCACAGGGAAGCAATGCAAGTTTGTTTCAACATTAAGTACCAAAATATACATAGCAGCACAAGCGAGTCATTCACAAAATGCCCGAGTTAGAGAACTCGTGGAGTTTAGCATCAGATGCATCCTTCCATCTCCGATAATCAACAGGTGAGTACTTTGCTTTACCATATCCTTCAATTCACAGTGTGCAGATCAGTAAAAGGAGAAATTTCCCAGTTCCCTCACAAATCTCTGACCACTTACAGAGTTAGCATTGGTACTGTACTAGCTGTCAACAATATGGCAAATCTACATCAAAAATCTCCCAGTTATCATCCTCAGAGTCATCTTTCTTCTTCAGATCTTCCTTCTTGACCCTTACTGATGCTTTAGATTGTGGCCGCCTGACAAAAAAGGAGACATATGACTAATATGACTGTTGCTGAGAATGATAAGGATAGTCGTGCATTCAAATATTCCATAATATACTTTGAAATTCTAAATGTTTTTCCACAACTTAGGCCTCATATTGACGATGAATGTTACCGTTTTGACTTTTGAGTTGGATGGGAAAAAATAAAGGAAGATAGCAAGGAAAGTGGTAGCGGGAAAGACTCTGAGGTGAAATCAGATCACAAAGTCAAGCATAAGTAACGAACTTTAATTGTGCAACAAAGCAGTTCTCGAGCTCTCTTAAGTTCAAAATTTCATTTACCTGCTCAATGTCCATATAAAATTAAAATCTTTATCATTTCAAGTCTCGATTCCATTCAATTCAGACCCTTACATTCAAATAGGTGGTCCTCATTCAACTCAAATACCTTTTGAGGGGCTATATACAGAGCAGTAACAAGAACTTAAAATTCTAACATACAACTAAACCTTCATCAGTTGTAAATTGTGTTCATCTTGTACCTAAACAAACTTCAAACCATCACCATTTCCCATCAAGAATAGGAGAAATCAAAAAATTTGACCCACAACAATTGAACACCGTAGATTCTACATTCTATCCATTTATTATTCCTATGCCCCAATTCATATTGTTTTTATTTATGTAAACTCTCTAGTCTTCTAAGGCTACTCTCTCCTCTCCCGTTGTATCTTTTCAGGGAACCGGGCTTTTTTCTCGCCTGAATTTCCATGTCATTGTTTACTTACAGATAAAACATTCCGGGTTAAAAACACTGGTGATCTCTGAACTTTTAGCATAATTTCATGTAATCACTATACTGAACTTCATTTCAAGTTGATCGGCAAACTTTAAAAACTTGTTTTAAGTTGGTCAATCGATCCGGTCCGCTAGTCGAAAAGGTGACGTGACATCTTAGTTGACAGCCTACTTGGCAAAAGTCTAGACTAACACATAATCAATTCTTTTTTTTTTTTTTTTTGTGATATCCAGGTATCCCATCTTACCCCATCCCCGCTCCTCAGTGATGGGTGGAAGTTAACCGCGGGATATGCCCAAGTTGACCAGAGTCCGTCCACCCTTTATACTCCTGACCCCAAGGAGCCATCCTCAATGGATATTACATCACCAAGCTGCTCCACCCAAATTGAGTATTACAACACTGAGCTGCTCCATCCAGAAATCGAACTCCCCACCCAGAAGTTGCAAGCCGCCCGCCCATCCTTTGCCAACTCGGATGTGCTCGGGGGACAACACATAATCAATTCTTAGTTCGCAAATAGCTACTGTCTTAAGTTTCAACAAGCAACATCAAATTTCACAAACTTTTAGTTGAATTTAACTCCAAATATTCCAAAAACAGTAACAAGAAATCAAACAAGAATTTTGAAATCAGCATAATAATAGATTTTTCTATAACATTACTAAGTAGTTCAGTTCTATATTCTGTAAATTTCCCCTATTTCAAAAGAAAAATAGAATTAACCTTTTCCGTTTACGTTTAGCAGCTTCACGGGTCTTCCTCTTCTTTTTCTGCTGCGTACTTTCAAAAAACCTTCTACGCTTGCATTCCTGAAGAACACCCGCCTTCAACACCTCCCTGCGGAACCTGCCAACAAGTTTTTCTTCAGGCTCGTTTACACCGGCAAGAATCTGAATATTCCAACTACGCTTAAACAATAGCGGCTTATCAAAAGCCTGATGTAGAAGAACGTTAGAAGAGTAAAAGGGATATGGGTCTTCTTCTTTGTGGGTTTTTGCGGGTGATTTTGATAGTATTACAGGGATCAAGAGGTGGGTTTTGGGTTGCAGAGGTGGTTTGAAGTTGGTGTGCAGTAGGGGGACGTGGGGTCGGTGTATTGGTGCCAGATTCAAGAGGGCCATTGTTTGATTTTTGCGGGGGACAAGGTCTTTGGCTGAATTTGGGAGAGTAAATATGTAATAATTTTTAGAGTAATATTATTCATCCTCGCTGGGTTGAGTCATAGTCTATGTTATAATTATATAATATTAAATGATATGTTCATTTAAATATAAAATCACATGACTCATTTAATTGAGTCTATTATTCATATAATTACCACATAAACTATTGTTCAACTCCAGTGGGATGAATATCATTTATTAGGGAAAATTGCAGTCGAGGTACCAAACCTTTCAGTTAGTTATAGACTTTGCTCAAATATTTCATTTGTACCAGTCACTGTACTAAACCTTTAAAAAATCGCAGCTCAAGTTCAACATAACGATTTTCGTTAGTTTGACCCAAAAAATCGTCAATTGACCCAGAAATTAAAAATCTAATAATTTTCTCCAAATAAGGTAAGGGCAATTTAGACATAATACATTTCCTCTATCCTCCCATCTCCTTTCCCAAAATTTTCACCCATCGAGACACACCAAGAAAAAGAAAAGCCAACCCGAACTCTAGAGTTTAGTTGTCCCTACAAGAATCACAAATTAGCTCTCTAGGACAATTTGTTATTCAATTTAATTGAAGAGAGCACATAAAATAACAGATATGATTTTGGCACAAAAATTGGTCAATTTTACAGAAAAATCATCTTTCTTAAGCTCATAGATCTTAACCTCTTCCTCTACACCATTGAAAAAAATTCCAGATAATAAAATAAATATACAGAAACCTTCTCAAACCTTAGCTCGTACCCAGAAATCAACAAATTCCAAATAATCAAGTTCCTCAAACTATCTTGTCAAAAATCCCTCTTGCCTTGTCAACATCACCCTTCTTAAAATACCCAGATATCTGTTGACCAGTGGTTGATTATATAACCTTAATGTTTTGATTATAACAAACAAACCAATATTATTTTTTGAGTAATGATAGTTCAACGTTGAAATCAATCAAGCATTGGCAAACTCAACACATTATAAATTGGACTCGAAATGAATAACAAAGTGAAAGTTAAGCATTCAAGTCAAATCATTCTAGACGATAACGATTTGCATGCGACGATCGAATTGGAATTTAAATATTCGCAAAAGACGCAAACTAAGATACAAGTCAAAAGAACGACAAAGTCAAGACGATTAGACATTGTACAATTATATGTAAAGGTAAAACATTTCAATACTTGATAATAAATCGTGACGAGCTCGAAGTGTTATTTTACGATCCAAAAATCACGATATTACTTGAAAAATTTGTTTTCAAAGGTAAAAATCCAAACACGTATTTTAAATATGACAAATATTTTGAAAAATATTTTTTAAACGTCTCTCAAGCACCTACATTTGATATAAATAAAAAACGTGGACGTTCGGAGCCTTGTGGTGGTTTGACTTGTCCCTAGAGTCAAGCCTAGATTTGAAAAAGACTTTAATCTAGGCACATTAAAATGTAGGGAAAAATTCACAATTTAGGTGTATGGTTTACACCAATTCAAAAAACAGGTATATAGTTTAAAAATTAAAAATTCAGGTATTTGGTAATTAATTAAAAATATTCATTAATTAAATATAACTAGGTCACAATTATAAAATTAATGGTCACAATTTTATTCATAAGTCACAGATTTTCAAATTAATTGGTCAAAATTTATTCTTCGGTCACATATTTCAAAATTAATTGGTCACAGATTATTGAATGGTCACAGATCAAAAAAATTGTAGGTCACATGGTCACATATTTTTACATGGTCACAGATTATATAATTTTTAGGTCACATATAACAAAATGATTGGTTACAGATTAACCAACACCTCGCTTTCACCTTCGATCCTCATCCACCACCTTGACCGCTCACCACTACGCCCAAACCAACCACTGTGCCCAAGCCAACCACCACCTCCATCAACAAAAATCACCACTACTACCACCGGCAACAAATCCTGTCAGATCCACCACCAACACACCACACTACAGCCACTGCTACCACCGGCCACTTTTGACCCCCTCACCCTCACCCCGACACCACCACTGCCACACAATAGCCATTTGCGACCATTACCTTACCACAACCAACAGTGTCAAATCCACCACCTCACCACCGCCAAAATCCACCACTAACATCTCCAGATCCACATACACCATTGACAACAAAAAAATCTCAAAAACCACCTCCATCACCATCCTTCAAAACCGCAGATCCACAACAAAAAAACCAATGAAAGTTACTCGATTAGAATTACTGGGAAGAGAGGATTTTCAGAGATTTTAGATTTGAAACTCAACCTTCAGTCCAAGCAATTTGAACTCCTCTGACCAGCAATATGGATTGAGGGTGGTGATAGGTTTGGGCGATGACGGCGGGCGATAGCGACAAGAGGGAGGCAGTGAGTTGGTTTAGAGAGAGAGAGAGAACATGAGAGGGAAGGGGAGGGGAGAGGATGCGCGAGAGAGAGATAGAGAGGGGTGAGGGAGTTGTGAGTGATAAATTAGGGTTAGGGTTTTAATATATTACCTGATTTTTGAATAAATAAACTTTGGACCTGATTTTTAAAAAGACATCTTTAAACCCCTGATTTTTTATAATTCCCCTTAAAATGTATTTAATCGTCAAGGCTCACAATTGGCCTAGTTAAAATTAATTAGGTGCCTTTTCATGGTTTGACTAATCCCTACAATCCGATTTAAATTTGAAAGAGACTCTAATATCGATGGATTGGCCTAATATGTTAATGGCGTACTTCAAATTCATCACAAACATATGCAGGGACGGATTTAGGGGGCTACAATGGATTGGCCTAATATATTAATGGCGTACTTCAAATTCATCAGAAATACAATCAAACGGACTCTTGATTTACATTGAAATGAGTGATGGATAAGTGAATAATATTTGTTGGTCAATTAAATAAAAATAAAGTTTGATCGATTATAAATAATTTATAATTTTTATAAGAAGACTAGCTAAAATTTATCTAATGATTATGGCCTACTTAAAACTCATCAACGAGCTATATCGTTGGTTCAACTTGTCCCTACAATCATGCCCAGATTTCGAAGAAGTCTCTAATACAGTCAAAAGTAACTACGGCATGCAACCTATCCAAAATATCTTAAAAATGATTTTGTGATCCGATTCACACCTCATACATTTGAGGGACGTTGTCTATAAATTCGGGAACGGATTTCGGATTTCCAAATTAATTACTTCTCTCATAAGAACTCTCTTTATCCATTTCTCACGCCTTTCGCGCGTTCATAATTATCGCCGGAAAATATTTACGAAGTACATTTGGAAGGTAGCATAATTATGGTCTTTATGCAAAGAAACATCGCCGGTGAAATGAAAGTGAAAGCAAATTCTCCCTTTTCCGGCGCCGGCATAGGCGGCGAAATGCTGGAACTCGACGTTCAAATTATTACTTCCGGTGGCCTACGCATTCCTGCTCATTCTAGCGTCCTGGTATGATGTTTGTTTGATTGTTTTCTATCCTAAGCCTCACAAACATCGAATATGTTATTCAATACTTATATAATTATATCTGAATTTCTTCGAAATCAAATGCATTCGTCCACCGACAACATTTTCAGAAAAATCAGTTCCGAATTGGATTATTTGAAAGCAATTTTTTGGTTAATTATTTTTTATCTTTATAGGCTTCGGCATCGCCGGTGCTGGGGAGCATAGTTAAGAGACCGCAAAAGCACTGGAGCTCCAAGCAGAAAATTCCGATTCTCGGCGTTCCACCCGACGCCGTTTCTGTGTTCGTGCAATTCCTGTATTCGTTCGAGTGAGCATGATTATTTCTTTTGTTTTCTATATTAGTTTTTAGATACTTATTATTTTGGTTGGTGGTGAACTATAATAATTGCAAGATTATTACTATATAATTTTGTAATGTAAATGACGAAAATTCAATTTTGGTTTGTTCAGGTGTAGTGAGGAGCAGATGGAGAAGTACGGGATTCACCTGCTGGCGTTGTCGCATGTATACTTGGTACCAGTATTGAAGCAGAGATGTACAAGAGGGTTGGCGGCGGGGTTGACGATTGAGAATGTGGTGGACGTACTACAGCTTGCTCGACTCTGCGATGCACCTGATCTTTTCCTCAGGTGTATGAAGTTGTTGTCTAATAATTTCAAGGCTGTTGAACAGACAGAAGGGTGGAAGTTTCTGCAAAATCATGATCCTTCTGTTGAACTCGAAATTTTACAATTCTTGGATGAAGCAGAATCTGTATGCACCTAAACACGACCCATCGTTAGTTCATATATCATTTCAAGTAGAGGAAAACTTCCAAGTCTTGTCGAAAATGACAGTGAATTATGAATGTTGTGATTGGTCAAGAATAGCACTAAACTAAATAATATTCTTTATAGATTTGTGGTTGTTTATATGATTTATTTTCCATACTTGATTCAGTTTGTGAATTGTGATTAGTATTGGTAATACTGGTTCTAATTTGTTTGTAATAGAGGAAAAAGAGGATAAGGAGGCACAGACAGGAGCAGGGCTTGTATTTACAACTAAGTGAAGCGATGGATTGTCTCGAGCACATATGTACAGAAGGGTGCACGAGTGTGGGGCCTTACGACATGGATCCTAGCATAAACTTGGATCCATGTAGCAAGTTTTCGACTTGCCATGGTCTCCAGCTTCTGATTAAGCATTTTGCAGCTTGTAAGAAGAGGGTTAACGGGGGTTGTTTGCGCTGTAAGCGAATGTGGCAGCTCCTTAGATTGCACTCCTCAATTTGCGACTATCCTGATGAATGCAGAGTGCCCCTGTGCAGGTAAAAGAATCTTTCTAAAGACTTTTATTTATTTATTTATTTAGTTATTAGTACAGGATGCTTGTGAATTATGTTGTTGTTACTTTTCAACAAATATGAATCAAATAAAAATTGAGAATGATCCTTGCTATCATTAGTATATGCTGTAATTAACTATATAATTAAAATAAAAAAAGCATACTGTTGGCATCAAACATTTTCTTAGGCACAAGCATATACATACGAATCAGTTAGCATACTTTATAAATCCAGTGATTCATCGAGTGTGCATTATAATCATATATGAGATGTTACAATTCAAGATACTGTCATCTTTGAATCATATTGGAAGATGTCAACATCCCATTTGGTTGGAGATAACTCCTGTCCCACACTGTCTGTATCCAACAATGTGTTCATTGCACGATACACCGATGTGACTTGTCCTCTTGGTGATATCTGATTAGGTTTGTTAGCTTCTCTATTATGGCAAACATGAAGCTATCAGTCATGTAGGGTCAAGTTGTTCTTTGTTTGTTCCCTGGAATCCTGATACGTCTGCTTTCATTCACATAATGGATTAGTGCCCCTTCTGAAAACTGTAGAAGATATTTCCATGACCGATTATATACTGAATAATTTGCGATGGTTGAAATGGGGTTAGTTATCCAAATACTGTTGCTCAAATTGAGGGGATAGAATGGATGTACGAGTTGGAGCATTAGATCAGCAAATCCGGGGTCAGAAGTATGGGAACTTAAAAGCGAGTTTACAACATTTCCCAAATATGTATTGAGCAGACTGATGGTGTAGCTTGCATTAACAACCAACTATTTCTTCTCTAGAATTTCACGTCAGAAGTGAAAGGAATTGAGTTGTGTATACTGTGCTTGAAAATCTTGGAGAGGTATTGCTTTTGCTACCAATTTGATCTGTCCAACCTTTAGATATGATATCTCATCTGATTTACATGTTACAATGTGCACTTGATGATAAAGCTCCCTTGTAAAATTTTGGCTGGGAGCTTAGATACGTCTTCTCCTAATTTCAAAAACTTTTTCTTTTCAATAACTTCATCATTATTTAGGTATGAAGGATGCATACATGTAATTGCATTTTTCTTCAGGATATATAGAAGAATAATGAATTCTTTATGGTATTATCAGTAACTGTAGAGTATCTAAAACTTTTCTCCTCTTCGATGTTGATGCTGCAGGCAGTTCAAATTGAAAGTGCAACAAGATAGAAGAGGAGAGGATGCTAGGTGGACATTACTCGTAAGGAGGGTGGTCTCAGCCAAAACTATATCTTGCTTGACTCTGCCCAAGCATAAGAGAGAAGAGAAACCAAGAACAACCCAAAATCATCATGACATTAGAAGCTTCAAAATATAAAAGTAAACTCAAATAGATACAAAAGTTTCTTGAACTGGAATGTGAAAATCATGTGTAGTAGGCCTCAGAAATTGTGGTGAGTTCTTTATAACCTGTAAATGAGAGTTGGTTGTTTTGCTTAATAGTTGTTATTTTGGCATGCTGTAGCCCCCCTTTTGTTTTTGTGGGTAGGCTAGCTATGAAGTGGTTTGTGATCAAAGCTTGTGGATGAGTGGTTTTTTCAATCTACTTTTCTCCATTTATTGTAAATATGATGAAGTTACTTGAATTATTTTGGACATTGAGGTTGCTTTGTCATGTATAATTGAGCCTTACAATTGCAATCCAGCACCATTAGCCTCCCAACTACATTTCCCACCCCGCCATGTTGTTTCCCCTTCCCCCGATACATACATACACGAAGCCGGACATCTTCACCATGGAGTCAAAAATCAAGTAATAATTATTTTTCTCAAACATCTTTTTCTATTAAACAGTCGTTTCATCATCCCGATAGAGATTTTCTTCTAAATTATTTTTTCATAATGGTTTGATACGAAACTCAACAAATAAATGAATGCTAATCTTGGAAGTGAGATCAAAGTAAGAACTTGAAATTGGCACAAATGTATTCAACATAGATGCATTTACTGAAATTAAATATTTACATTATTAATTTATGATAATTAATAAACATATTAAAAAACATACATCTAGAAAGAGAACTAATAAAAGACTGAATAATGCTAAAAACTTACAAATTGGGAAATTAATTTATTAAGCAGAAAGCACGAACCCATATTTTTCTACCAAATAAATTAACTGAAATGCTCAATAATGCAAGAATCGAAGCATATACATTAATAAAATTGATAAAAGTATGAGGACTCTTCGCCCATAACAAAAATCTGTTATTTGCTCCAAGTATTATGCTCGTACCATACCTTTCAGGAAAAATAAAAATAAAAATAAAAATTGCAACGTACCATAGAAAACGTTGCCATTGATTTTCATTATTTAATCACTTAACCATTTGATATATAGCATGTTTTATGACTATGACATCCTTGCTACTGCTCCTCTGTTGAATGACTTTTTTTTTTTATTTCTTAAAACCGACCCGATAATTTTTGGAAAAGAATAATCTTGTAA
Source organism: Fraxinus americana (assembly GCA_035079005.1). Classification (NCBI taxonomy): domain Eukaryota; kingdom Viridiplantae; phylum Streptophyta; class Magnoliopsida; order Lamiales; family Oleaceae; genus Fraxinus; species Fraxinus americana. The sequence continues at coordinate 49,541,788 of CM068706.1, read as the reverse complement.
TCAAGGTATATTTGTAAACTAAATTCTTAGTTTTTTTTTTACTCGATTTCTTTAAATTGCAATTAGATAACTCGACCAACTCTTAATTTCGATTTTCTTAACCTTTTTGAGGTGGTGATTTCATGAAAATATTTATTCACTTTGCATGCTTTGCAATTGCACTTTAAAAACATGCAATGAAATGTTTATTTCACTTTGGAAATTTTAACCTTAAGCCTAATAATTAGTAGTTATTCTTGATTTAGGCCTCGTCTGGTGGGAATTTTCTGGTGGATTTTCAGTGATTTTTCACCCGTTGAAGAGGCACTCAGCCGTCATTTTGGACTTGTTGTGAGAGATGTGGGGTCCAGTCATGAAAAATAACGGTAGGAAAAACACAGAAATTTTTGGCAAAATCTGTGCCAGACATCCCCTTAAAGTCAAAAAGTAATCAAAGAAAGTAACTTTTTTTCGTCAACATGGTAAATAGTAATTATTTGACCAATGTTTGTTGATCATGAATAATCTCAATAACTTGAGAAAGGCCGTCAAATGGTCAAGAAACATTTGAGTTCATCCCAAAATATAGATTATATTCCACGTTTTGATAATAACAATTGCAAGTGGGCTGTGGGTGTCATGTAGGACTATGAATTGCAAGCTTAGAGAGACACAAAGGACTAAAAGAGAAGTGTTGTCCATAGACAAGACGTTACATATGGAGTAAAAGAACTGGGAATCATGGATCTCTTTTTAAAGTTGGAGATGAATCGACGTGTCAAACGATAGTGCAAAAGCATTTTCAGATATCAAAATTCGAAACCCAACAAGGGTTTCCTTGTTTCCCACTTTTTAACGTCGAATTCCAAACACCATCGAAGGTTCCCCCACTCTTCTTGATTGTGAAAACCATTTCCTCAACCAGGAATCTTTCTATGGCCCTACAAATTTGATCTATGAAAGTTCTTGGAACATGAAGGACACGAGAATGGCATAAAAAGATAGAACAATATTGGAATTGGGGTTTCCATGGGGTATACTTTTGATATTTCAAAGAGAAATCAACAAGCATGCTAGCCCACAACAAATTATAGCCATTCAAGCATCTAAGTGGGCTGCTCAAAACCAGGAATCATGCATCTTTCTTTCTTTCTTGATAATCATTATATGATTCTTGTGATGATTTTGATTGATAGAATTTTATTTGCTGGATTTGTTTTTTAAGATTTGCTCTTATTAATTAACTTTTGGTTTATTAAAATTAGTTAGACTATAGTTTAAAAATGCCCCGAAAACGCATTCGTATATTTTTTATAGTAACTTTTTGATGAACTCTTTATATTTCTTGAGTTTAGGCTCTTCTTGATGTGATAAATTAGTGTAATTAAGAATTTCATAGATATCAAGTCTATATATAAGAAAAATAGGTATAGAGCTAGGTATGTCCGCTCTTCTCCGTCTATTCATGACAGATACAAACATGGAATCACTGACGTCATATTGACTCGTTCAAATACAAAAAATCTTGTTCTCAAAACATATAATAACCATCAACATGAGTGTTCTAAACCCTAGCTTCGCAATTTTTAGAAGTGTCGAATTATCTAAAACAAGACTAGATCCAATTTATTTTAGACGAGAAAGTATCGTGAATAGGTGAATTTCATTTTCACATAATGAAGTTCGTGACTGATATTTCTATGCTCATGGCATGCCCAAGTTGAGTGCAATCACCAACAGATGGTGAATCATGTGATAATTGATGATGTTGAATTGCTTTGGTCTTTTCGTACCCACCACCACTAGGCACTTTCGGCGTTCGTGCACAAGATTTATAGTAATGTGTGGTTTCCCATTTGAACAGCATCATCATTAATTCTCTTTCCATTGATTTATCGATTTTTCCCGTAAACGGTTTAATTTAAATAAAGATCAACAGTGAATAAGTGAATAGTACTTGTAAATTTATTGAAAGTTTTAGTCCCTGTTTGAGCCACATTAAAATTTTAATTCTCATTCTTCTACTCATTTTCAACCACACATTCTTCAATTAAATAATATTTTTCATCACATCAATAATTTTTCCTTCTTTTTCAACCACACACTCTCTATCAATCTACTATTTTAAAATACATTCTTCCAAAATAATGTGGCTCAAACACACCCGTTAAAAATGAAATTTGACAATTTAGAAATATAAATTTTGCCATACCGAGATAAGAAGAATTCTATTATATTGTTCATCGAACAATATGAAAGAAAAATTATTACAGATAAGAAACGAACAAATTAATTGACGACACCTGAAAAAATTGTTACTTCGCTCCTCCGATAACCCAAGGAAAGGGCTGGGACGCTCTCTCTTTACCGCTATGACGATCAAGTTAGCTTATGAAGAGGATGAGTGAGCATCCTAAACGGAAATGATCAATTATTTTGGCAAATTTAGAATTTTAATAATATATGATAATTTAGGTTTTTTTTCCCGTCGATTAAAGTTTTGTTTATGGTAGTTTTAATATATTAGATTAAGATTTCTATTATAGTATTTTGAATTATCCTTACATAATAGGATTGGACAATTCTACTTGTACATAGGGCGTGCCATAAGGGTTCACATAATGGCCAAATGGCATCCCCCAATTGGAGGGTCGGTTGGGCCCATAATGTGGGCCGAGCCGACCCTCCAATAGGGGGGTGCCATTTGGCCATTATGTGAACCCTTATGGTACCCACTATGTACCCATAGCAAAACCCAATAGGATTTTATTGTATTGTAGAAGTTAGACGATTCCAGTCTTTTGAAAAATATGATTTAATGAAATGAAAAATTAAGTGTTCTTAATAATGCAAACACATTCACGAAATGCTTTATGAATCAATGAGTGTTTCATTCCTATTTTTCTGTCGTTCTTGAGTGAATCATTTTGATCTATTTTTAAGATACAATATTTCAATTTGAATGTCTATTGTATCACTTGAGCTCATATAATATTCTTCATTAAATACTTTTAACTATGAATGGGAAGATCAAGTTCTACATTTATGTTTATAGTTTACAAGGTGCGAAGTATGAAAATTAATTAGAAGCCATTCTTGGTGGGTTGCCCAGAATCTTATCCAAGCCCAAATCATTTTGGGTTACGATTTTGAAAAATTGTTGGATCTTTTTCAACTTATTGGGCTGCTCAGCCTGGCCCAACAATCCAATTTTCCAAGAAAGGCTATTGGGTAGGTTTGCATACTTCCATCAATGCATGTAATGGCCCTAAGAAGGGATTAAAGGATTTTAGCAAATTATTTTTTTAGCTTTAAACTTTGTCACACTTCTTTTCTCACGACGGCCGGAACATGCGATTTAATTTGATGCAAAATAAAATTATTGTGAATGCGAAGTGCCATCATAATGTTATTATTATTATTTATTTATTTATTTATTTTAAAAAATTTTAAGTGATTATTAATAGTAACCTCTTGAGAAAATCTCATTTCAAAAATTATACTCAATATTTTAGTCTTTTATCCATATTTACATGCATTTTATATGAGTAATAGGAGAAGTTAGTTTAGGCGATATATTTAAATTTATTTACAAGTAAATAAGCTTATATATAAGTAATTAATTTTTTTTAAAAAAATAATCATATTATTAATTAAAGTTAAAATAAGTTAGTTAGTTATTTTCAATTTTAGAAAAAAAGTACTTTTTTTTTTACTTCTCAAAGTTCAAATATGAGAAAATAGAATAATATAAAAATGTTTGTAGACAAAAAGTAAATTTATTTATAAATAAATAACTTTTATTAATTAAAGTTAAAATATGTTTGTAGACGTTATAACTCATTGATATTATTTTTATATATATGAATACATCGTTATAATAAAATTGCAAATTTTTTTATTTTTTTTGTATTTTTTTAAGTTTTATATCAGCAGTAAAAATATTGCTTAAAAGTAATTTTAAAAAAAATCAGACAAATTGTTGTCGTTAATTTATTATTTTCTTGGCGCCAGTTGCCTGAATTTAGCGATTTACATTAATACATTGAGATAATCCTGTGACTGAGTTTCCTTCTTGGCAATCGTGATGCATCTCGCCACAATCTTAGACCAAGTTCAAGCATGTACGTCTCTCCCTATCTCTCGCTCTCGCTCTCGCTGATTTCTCTCCACATATTCAATTTATTATACACAGATTTGTCAACTGTGCCCATCACCGAAATCTGTAGAGCAGAAGAATAATCAACAATGGCTTCCAACCCGGATCTCGATGTTCCGGACCAACCCGGTCTTGAATTAGCCCAATTCGCTGCAGGGTGTTTCTGGGGAGTGGAATTGGCGTTCCAGAGAGTGGAGGGAGTGGTCAAAACTGAGGTGGGCTATTCTCAGGGCCATTTTGACAACCCGGATTACAAAATTGTGTGTACTGGTACTACCAACCACGCTGAAGTGGTTCGTATCCATTTTGACCCGACTGTTTGCCCTTATACGAATCTTTTGTCCCTCTTCTGGGGCCGCCATGACCCCACTACTCTCAATCGCCAGGTACATTATAGTTTCTGGATTTTCGATACTGTATTTGGTGAATTAGATTGTTTCGAATTGATCAAATTATTGAAACCCTTGCATCCACAATCTTACTTTCATGTAATTATTTTCTGTGAACAGGAAAATTACAGTGAATCCCCATCTCGTATATATTGCAATCCTTTGTATAAGAATGGCTTTTCACAGTATGAAGATTTGATCGAGAAAAAAGAGAAATATTTTGTTATATAAAATTTGAAAAACGATAATTTGCATGAGAATTCTTATCTATAATATATTAAATATGTGAGAATATTTTTTGGACGATTCTAGTCCTAATATAATTCAGTTATTTCAATAATATCTTACTTTTCTTTTTTTCAATATATAATTTATTTAACAATTTAGTTACCATCAATATACATGTACATTTGACAGATTCATTTCGCTTGTATGCTTTCATTAACGTATGAATTCCCTATTATTAATTCTCAATTAATTAACATTTACATTCATTTAATTAATATTCATATTCATTTATGCATTTCAATGTTAAGTTAATAAGAATTCCACATTCAAAAATGCATTTCATTATTCATATCTATGTATGCTAATTAACATTCAGTTTTACTTAATTGAAAATTAACACGGTGTTTGGTAGCCATTTTTAGAAAATTTTTTACTGTTGGAACAGTAAAGTGGGCCCATTGCAGCGGTCCTTTTTGACTCAGCAGAGAACAAATTCTCAAAAATAACACTTTCAGCATACAATGAAATAGATGTAAAGGGGTATAAAGGTAATTTTACTTGGATTTATCAATAAATGCAGTCGTCATAATGGCTACCTAACAGATATAATTTTTCTACAAAACAAATGAAAATGGCTATCGAACAGGGGCTAAATAAATGATTCAACATTCATTGTTACGCATATATTACCTGATATTAATTTTAAATTAATTAATATTAATGCATATTCAAATATTACTTTTACAGCGCTTATAAAACATTTCATAATAACGTGCAATGCACGTTCAACGTTGACTAGTTACATAAAATGTCTTGTGGTAGTGTTGGGACCAACCGGCTCACTTTTGGGGTTTCTGGACACTGATTGGGCGATTGGGACCAACATTTTTTTTTGCTTTCGTGAAAAATAAAAATGAAATAAAATAGCCGGTGTGGGCCGCAGACTTGGCTGACAAGAGTCGGCCTGAATGACTAATGCCCACCTACCAACAGTGGTGTTGAACACCAGTGACAACATATCATGTCTTAATAAATGGGTCATAATTCCTTGTTTTTGAATTGAATTTGTAATTTAATAGCATTAGTGTTACCATTTAGAACGGTGTTAAATATCAGTGGTGCTGACCCTTAACATGCCAAGATGACGTGGACCTGGCCAAGGATTACAGCCTTGATGGGTACTTAAGAGTGAAATGTGAATGGCTAAGTTTACTTATTTGCATAAACTCCAAGTTCATTAGTGAAGAGGCCATATTAGCATGCCCAATTTGGCCATGGTTTCTAGCCGAGCCACACATTTTCCATTCTGGAGTCAAAAGATGAGTTGAATTTTTTTTTTTAAACAACACTAATATGACGCAACGGAAACAAGGAATTTAAGCAAAAATATTAGGAACACAATTTTGGAATTCACCAAATTAAATAAAAATAACTCGCGAAATTTTATTAATATAAAGTAATAAAAAATCATGAATTAACCCTTTATTTATAAAGGTTTACATGAAAACCTAGTTTAAACAACCTAAAATTGCAAATAATTTGAAATAAACTAAATTATAAAATAGCACTAAAGTTTAAAAGTAGTTTTCGAGTCCTAAACGAACTCGGATGGCCAAAATCCATCGTATGTCACAGTGTAGCGATGAGTTCTACTCGTCTCATCGTTCTCTTTTCGAAATGGTATTATGAGTCCAAATCGGAGCTCAACTGTCACACCTGCACTATTGTCTTTTTTTATTTTCGGTCCAACCCTTCTTCAATTCATTCAGCCATCTATTCTTCGCCATAATAGTAATGAAAATAGGTCAATACATTACTACAATTGCTGTCTATGTTTTCGTACTTCAAAATAGTCGTATAATTACATCGTTATCAATATTTACTCTCTTGCAATAGAGATAAGCTTAATGTGATACTAATTGGTATCACAGTGACCTTTCGAATAAACTTGGTGTTAGCTATGTGAATGTTTTGTCTCCATTGCTTTTGATTCATTGATATGTTTTACAAGATTTTAATTTAACTAGACATACACTTTGCTTCTGGTTGACGCGTATTTTTTAGGCGTTGATATCTCTTTTTTTTCTTTTTCTTTCTAAATTTTACAGGTCGAATTATTTAAAATTTCCTGTCCTTTTCCCTGATCTGCTATTAGCTTTTTATTTGCGTGGATTCTGAAATTTGACTCTGAGGAAAACATAACTCGCTCAATTTGTTGGGTGCTGCTGCAACCAGTTGTAGTATCAGGACAACAGTTTCGAGTATATATTTCATTTAGTACCTGGATCAGTTGCACCTTACTTCCTTTGTGAAAATTAATTTGCAACTTCATTATCCTGGAATCATGAAATTGACATTGCTAAAGTTCAAGGAAATAACATATGCTATACTATGTCTTGGATTAATTTTAGTGTTAACACCCTGTGTGCCTAGGTGCAGGGGTTCCCACTTCCTTACCATTTTATTGATATTAGTAAGAGATTACAATAGGGAGGGGCCAAAACCATGTTTCGTATTAGACTCCCATGATAATTAAGCTTGTAAACTGAATCTCACATATGTTCTTATTTATTATATCGGCAATCATTATCAGCACTTGCTCGACAATGAAAGGGGGAACATAGTGCCTTAACCATAAGAATAGTTTTTAACACATATCTTTGTTTCATATGTATTTTTATGTAGATAGGCTTAGTGGGGGTAGTGAATTACCAAGTTAGGGGTAGTGAATTACCAAGTTAAATGCATTTTTTTTCACAGGGAAATGATGTGGGGACACAGTACAGGTCAGGAATATACTACTACAATGAGACGCAGGCTCAGTTAGCCCGTGAATCATTGGAAGCAAAGCAGAATGAATTCCCGAATACGAAGATTGTCACCGAAATTCTTCCTGCAAAGAAATTTTATCGAGCAGAAGAGTACCACCAGCAATACCTGGAGAAGGGTGGAGGCAAAGGTCTAAAACAGTCAGCTGCTAAAGGCTGCAATGACCCAATCAGATGCTATGGTTGATGCAACAAGCAAAGCAAGGTCATCCCTTTCCCAAGTTCTTCAATGAAATATGTCTAGTTTATGGTATATTCTAATTCCGTATATCGTGATATGAGAATTATACTTTGGATTTTTAATAATGTGTCTGTCCTACATTTTATGTTTATGACTTTATGCTGATGGTTCGAGTGCTGATAGTCAGTGTAAAAGATTGTGATAATGAATGTATGCTGCAAACATATGAAGTTTCCCTATGACATGGGTGATTTGTTCTAGAAATTCTATGAATTATACTTAAATTGTTGCATTGACAACTATATCACGATAAGATGGAAAATAAACTCATTGAAAGATAACTATGGGGCTTATCAGCCTACTCTTTTAGCCCATCAGCCTACTGTCTACATATCTTCGTATCTCAGCTTCATCGGATATCTATGAGCTGATCAAATTTACTCATCAGTCCCATCAAACATATGTGAGCTTATCAGCTTACAGTTTAGGGCCCCGTTCGGGAGGGATTAAAATCCAATTAAAATTGAAAATATGACCGTTATTGGGTCCCACTCGTCTAATAAAAGTCAACAATAACGGCTATATTTTCAATTTTAATCCCTCCCATACAAGGCATCATCAGTCTATATAGCTCATCAACTTTTCCTTGTACTCGTCAAACTAGTTGCGAATTGATCTGCTTCAAATCAAGTAGCAAGCAAGCCTTATCGAGAGGGAGCTCGTTAACTATATGTGATGCAAGAGCACGAGTCCATTTTTCCGAACTCCTTTAGACTAGTATTCTTACATTAATTTCCATTTGCACTCTCATTTTGTACCTCTTCTAGACTAAGGATTGTTTCTTAATGGGAATTTCGCAATTAACTTCTGATTTCTAATGCATTAACGTCAAATTTCTTCAGTAGTCAATGTGAGATAATCTTCAATTGCTGTTATTGTCAATGTTGATCTACAAAAGAACACAACTCTAAGGAGACACTGAAGTTGCCTAGGCGAGGCCTTCCGACGCTCTCGCCAGCCTAACGTTATGCATATAATACACACGAGAGAGTTATCAGTCTGGTTTATATAATATAAAGTGAATCGGATGGTTTTTCGGAGGCTATTACATTTCATTTGCAAGATTTTCTGAAGGCTGTTTTGATGTGCATAAAGGTAAGTGTTGGTTTTTCATACACGCTCGATAAAATAACTCAATGGATAAGCTTCGACACATACGATACTGTGGGGTTGGGGTGGGGGGCACCAAGAACATCCTTCATACATAATTCTTCACTCAACACACATAAACCAAATCACTGGTATTTCAAACTATACCCACTCTTTTTTCACAACAGAGAAGGAAAAGGTTTCAGGTCATGATTTGAAATTCCAAGAGCAAAATACACACCTCATAATCATAAATTAGATACTTTCCTAATTCCTATTGCTTTCTTACCTCCAATTAACAAATCGCACAACAACAATAGCACAGAAACGAATAAATTTACACGGCTCGTATTCTATCCAGCCAATCCACACTCTTGCGTGCTTTCTCGAGCTGAAGATCAATACTCTTCCGAGACTTTTCATGATATTCTACACTCCTCCGAGATCTTTCTCCATGGTCAGAATACACCCTCAACTTGGAAACCTTGTCATCATTATGAAATTTATCTTCATAATTCTTTAGTTTTTTGGGCCTATCAGTGCTCCGTCTGGGTTTCTCCCTGCGGTCAGTGCTCTTCCTTGGAGTCTCAAAACAATCCGTACTCCTTCGGGAATGTTCAGGCCGGTCTACGCTTCTCCTTGAAGTGTTCCTCTGGGAGGGTGGTTTTTCGACCGTAGAGACAAACTTCTTTAGGTGCCTAAGATATTCGGGATACAGTTCTAAGTTACAGTGATTACCTCCCTCAAGCCATAATGGTTCATACTTCTCTTGGCATAGTTCATAGAGTTGTTTCCCATGAGAACAATCCACAACATCATCAGAAGTGCCCTGTATAAAAATATGGTAAGTAGAAGTGTATAGGGAAAAATATTGAACTTTGGTCGCATATGAATGATGAAACCAACTAATATCAAAACAAGGAAACATCAAGAACCCTACTGCAAGTAAATAAGTTTACCCGTGTTGAATAATGACAAATCTATACAAATAATATATATGGAAGACGTAGAAGATTCTCGACAATAAAGTGTCCATTGGAGTAAAGATGTTCATGATATCAATAATTGCTCTATATCATTGCAAGAAGCAAGTTATACCAAAATCTGTACTTACATGAATAACAAGAACTGGACATTTCACCAATGGAATTTTGTCTATATTCTGCATCACATCAACAGGAAGAAACGTTCAGTCACAGAATGTGCACTTCCCCAATGGAGATGAAATAATCAGGAATCAGGAACACACCCATGTGTGAGCAGGGATAGTAAGAATGATATTAGAAAGATATATAACCGGAAGACACGGAGAGATCAGTAACCAAGCATTACCTTGTAGATATCAAACCAATACGAGCGTTTCACAGGATACATGACTCTTAAGCCTGATAGAATAGGACTGTGCAAAATAACAGCTCTTAGACGAGGCAATCGAGCTGCAAGATCTAAAGTAGGGCCACTTCCAACAGATTGACCATAAAGAATGACGTCTTCTTGCTTGGCACCATAACTCTCTTCAAGACACTTATACGCAGCTTCAATGTCTGCATAGGTATTATGCTCACTTGGCTGAAAAAAAGAAAACATACTAATTTCAGCAGGCGCTCTCAGACAACCCATCACTTAATAATACAAGGGGACTTTTATTGAAAAGTAAATTCCAATTACCTTTCCTGATGACTGCCCATACCCTGAATAGTCATACCTGCATAACAAATAAAAACAATTCATCTGCAAGTTCTAACTTGACAAGTTATCCACTTATCAAGGAAAGCATCATAAAAACAAATGAACGTTTACTTGATGTATGGTTTGCCTCTATCTTGAACAAGGCAATGCTTTTTCATATTTTCTACCCAAAAATATGTTTCAAAATCCGTGCACATCTTAATTAAAAAAAGATAATCACAAATTGCATGTCATCTGTGAAACATAAAAATAAAATAACAAACTCAGGATATATTACAATACTACTATTTTTGCATGCACAAATTAAGAAAAGGGAAATTTACAACTTCCAAACAGAACTTGCTGTCAATCATGAGTGATTGACAGAGTGTTGAATTGGACCATTAAAACCTCTTCAAGACTACCAAATGCTCCGGGAGTATGGAAAAAGATTACAAGACAACATTGTACACCTGCTTTGTAGCTCAAGCTTATCTAAGTTTCATTAACTATAGTTTAATTTTCTTAAGTCAAAAAAGGATCAGAATAATTACAAAAGCAGTAGGTTCGACAAATATCTCTGAATTCGTTGTCAACATATCTCTTTTATGAAAAAGATGTCAAGTGAGAGAATAGATTTATGCTTGCGCTATTATATCCAAGTTTTGCAATCTAATAAAGAAAGTCCATCAATGTCATTGTACAAAACATTCACCACTGGAATTCTAACCTCTAAGATCAACCTTTATTTGTTGCATCAAAGATCATATCTTTTCATTCTTAAATCTGATATATGTTAGCTCCACGTCTCGGTATATTACATTGTCCATCTAAATTGTAATCATGACTCAAATTCATTTACGGTAATTTTCTACAAAATTCTTACGGACCCACAAGCGAACAATTTGCACACATGCTTGCTTCAAACTTCTATTTCAACAACTAAATCAATTTTTTAGTCACTTAGCCCTAGTTTGAGCCGCATTGTTTCCATCAAAATGCGTTTTTAAACAGTGATTTGACCCATTTCAACCACGCATTCTTTAATAAAATTAAATTACACGCAAATCCAAAATTTTTCTTATTTTTTCACCACACATTCGTTATCATAACACTATTGCAAAATACATTATTTTGAAAAAAAAAAAAAAATAATTGGGGCTCAAATAGCCTTTTAATCTTAAAGTAATGAGTTTTTCCACCGCCCAAACGATGATAATAAGTTGTGGGTAGCAATTCCCACTTTCCCCATAATTTATGTTTTATGCTATTCACCCTCACTAGAAATGATGTTGAGAAGGTTTCTGTTTTAGAATATGATAACCAAATTATTTCATAGCATTTTAACTTGACCGGCATTCAGTATAGGCTTTTTAGAGAAGGACGATATACTTCAATCATGACATTGTAGAGTTGCGAATTAGTCTCGTGAATCGGATCAATTTATGTTCCTAATGGTTGAGATAGTGTTCCTAATTCAAAAGATTTTAATCTAGAATACACATTTCTATTATGCATAACCCAATTTCTCATAAATTTGAGATCAACTACGTGAATTTTTTTTTTATCACTCCTTACGTTTCATTGCTAGATCTACTAGGAGATCGAAAGCAAATAGGTCTTTAGTATCGGGCAATTCCACCCAGAAGGTAATGGGTTACTCGTTATGATAGTTTCCAATTTGTAATTTTGATAAGTGCCTTATTGTTAGGAATCTTCCACAAATTATTAGGTCTAGTCTGTATAATTCAAGAATAAGTGCTAGAACATCAATCAAGTAACATTATGTGATATGCTCAATGAAATATATAATTAAGTGGTTCATTCAATTGTACACTTCATTTAACTCTACATTAGTGTCACTTAAACACGTGTTTAACACCAGTGGTGCTAAATAACATTACTCATAATTATTCTCGTCTCTACTTTCTTTCTCCTTCTTTCTCTTTATTATTCTACGTCTCTGGTATCCTCGATTTGCAAGCACATTTAATTTGGCATTCTCTTTTCAACTGAAGGGTTTTATCGCATTTACACACTAGTATACTTGTATGCCACTTACTCTAAGATCAGCGACACGAGGCAACAATACCTGAGATTATGCATTTAACACTTACATACCTCTCAACAATCTCAACATATCTGATGGACATGTGAGACTGAGCATCATATTTTTCTTCTATTCAGGTAGTTTTCCATGTGTTTCTATATTCTTAAAGGGAAAAAAAGTAAGCAATATCTTTACATTTTCCCAACACATGGTCAATGGTCACCTAATTTAGCTTGTTAGACTAAAATTACAAAGAATTGACTCTTGACTTATCAAACTTCTCTCACAATTAATAGAGCGAAGTTACGTGTCAGAACTGGTCGCCTCCATTTGCAACTTCAAATTGTGTGGGATGGAGGGATCATGGGGCTCATCTTACTTCATCTGCGAGGGACTAGGGTACGTCTAGCTCTTCGCTAGTTCTCTTCTACAATGTCAGATTCATTTCTTTATAGTTTCAGGGTTTACTCGTGCTTAAAGAGAACCGAGGCACATACCTGGTGCACTTCAATAAGTCAAGATACAAGTTTTCACAAATAACACTTGAAGCATCTGCTTTGAGGCTCTAAATGATAGCCTGACATGAGGCACATCTCAAGGCATAAACTAGCAACATTCTAAGCGAACATATTCATGTGAAGTTAAAAGTCCATTGTCCACAATCTTCCTCGTAACACACAACTTAAAATAATCATACCCCAAAACCACCAAAGAACATCACTTCCCAACCATACCATAAGATTCAAACACTTTGTATCCTCCACACCAGCAAACAAATCACAAAATCAGTAAAAGTCAAAACACTATGATTTCATCTCAAAATTACCCCTATATCTCCCCATGAATTAGTCTCCAAAATAAGATAGAAATGTAGATGTATAGCACCAAAAACCCCAATGTGTGAAACCATCATAAAAAAACTAATATATTTTTTTTTAAAAGTAATTTTCTATCACAATATCCCCGGCAAATGGTACCCATTTAATCCAACCAGGTCAAAACTAATAAAACATATATTACATAAACACCTATAGATGCATACATAGCATACTCCTTTATGTAATTATAATCTTCATTTACCTGGAATTATCAATACAGACATAAAACTAGATTTTCAAACCAATTCAAATCAATTTCACCACTAGTTATAAGAAAAAAATCCCAAAAAGTTAACTGATGTAAGAAGAAAACAAAAACCCATCAAAAGATATCCAAGAATCAGCTCGAATTCACCCACAAAACATAAACTTAAAAATTCAAATAGCTCACAACCAAAATCCTTTGTCCAAAATTCCAACTATATTCACACAGAAAGCAAGTTAAATTACCCCATGAGGTTGACTCTCAAGTGGATGCTGAGCTCTATAAATAGCTCATACATCTGCCCAATATCCGCCGCGTTGCCGTGGGAGTAAAGCAGTGTGGAGGCAGCCATGGGGTAGCGTATGTACATGGCCACAATTTCCGTGCCCCTCCGCGTCGGCAGCTTCAAAACATCGACGTTTTCACGGTGCGTGAAATTGTCCAGCAGCAGCAGCCCAGTTGTCTCGTCTGTAATTAGCTTGTAACTTGGTGGGCTCGGTGGAAAAAATGCTAGCTTTGCTGCCATCGACGACGTCACCCCTCCCATCTCTCTCTCTCTCTCTCTACTGGTTTTGCTTGTGGGTCATTAAACTGTATCGATTAACGTGTGTGTGGCCGTGTGTGAATTGAGAAAAACTGAAGAAGAAAGAAGATGCAGGTAGAGAGAGCTGTTTGGTAATTTATTATAGTAATTTAATATCCACAAGTCATATTTCATTTATTTCAAAGTATATATACTAATTTGTAAGATAAATTGCTACTATAATAAATAAAATTGTGTGTCACGTAATAATAATAATAATAATAATAATAATAATAATAATAATAATAATAATAATTAATTAATTAATTAATTAATTTTAGAATTATGTTGAAAATAAATAATTATTTATTTAATTGATGTGACATTCCTCATAGTCCATTGAACCGAGCTGCATTGTCAAGCCTGTAAAAGGTCTGATAGAGCAAATGTGAAATGCGGGTGGGTGTTTAACATTTGGTGGGTGGGTGGGGGGGTGTTTACTGAGGTGGGTCCTCGTGTGAGAATTTTTACTCTACGAGGCCTGTAAGCAACATTATTCTAGTCCATTTGACCCTAACCCCAAGTTAGGCTCGACGTTACTTGGATATATGATGGAGTCAATGTTGAGGGCATGATAGTCTAAAAAATGTCCCAAAGAAAACAATTAACTTCTAATCAATTTTCCTGTGCCAAACATAAAAGATAAGAAAGCCAGCGAGCAATAATTGCCTTTAAACACAATAATTTGAATAATGTAAAATGTCTAATGACTATAGTGTGTCACTATCACTTTTTTCAATGAATTAAAAATCACCTAATGTTATTTGGAAGCTATGCGTTGTCTATCAACATCTGTCTGATAGTGAAATAACCATCATATTCTCTTATAAATTTGGTTATAGATTTGTCATTTTAAATTCTATATATAAGATGACAAATCAATTAAAATTATCTAAATGAATAGCATTACTCATAAATTTCGGATGCTTGTTATACCGCCTCACTACCATATCAGTTGTTTTTCGGCAAACACAATTTACAAAAATCGTTATTCCACATTTATAAAATAGCATGCGATTATCTTTTTTTTATCGGTAAAACGAATTATATACATCAAAAATCATATACAAATATTCTGGACATAGCCGAGTGAAACAAAAATGAAGTTACAATGAAAATACAACTACTATGGGTATACCCAAGTAATCAGCCAAAGGGGTACAAAAAGAGAATACAAATCAATTCATCGCTAAAGACTCATAAGAAATCAAAATATTATGATACAAAGAAAACATCACTTTGTATAAGTGTGTTTTGATTCTTCGTACAATACTCTCAACATGGGGTTTCAAATTTTCGAAAACCATTATTTTCTAACCAACCAAATGTAGTAGACGAAACTAGTTAAAGCAATCATTTTAGCTTTGTTGCGTCATGATATTCCTCTAACCTCCTTCTTTATCCACTTTAGTGCACTAGCCATGATGGTCATAGCTCTTGTGATGTCCAACCAAGCCTTGACTACCACAGAGATGTATAAATATTGTTTACATATAACATTACTCTTTATTCTAGTGCAGATACGTACTTTAATTCTAGTTTTCTAATTTTAAAAAAATCGAAGAAATTCTTGCTAATTATTAAGTTTTGGTTGAAGTTTATTAATAAGGTCTGAGTTCGAGTTATACTTAAATTATGAATCAATTGAAAGATTTAGTCCACGGAGATTAACATCAGATTTTTAATAAATTTTGATAAAAATATGGTTAAAAACTTGTGAATCTCGTAAAAGGTGTAGTTAAAATTAATTGTGTAACTTTAATTTCGAATTTTAGTTTAATTTTAATCTACATCGAACAGAGACTTAATAAATCTAATCATCTTAGTTTTCAAGCTGCAGTTTTCAACCCTAAAACTTATGATTAAGGGTAAATCTCAAGTTACCTAAGTATAAAAAAAATAATAAAATATTAAAGTTGGAATTAGTTCAAAAAAGTAATTTTATTTCTTTAAAGGTCAAAAAACAGTAGCCTGCTCATAAGTGGTCAAAATTAATATACAAATCAAAGATTCGTAAGCATATTATGGGTCGGTTCTGAGGGCAAAAGTTGGACAATGCAAATGAATGTGGGTTCATGTGTCTTGAGTCCCACCCTACCCTAATTTTAAGGGAATGGGAGTGGAGGGTTTGAGTCGGTTTGGATTAAAATTAAATTAAAGTTTACCAATAATTTTCATTATATATTTTATGGGATCAACAATTTTTTAATCGCACTTCATTAATTTTTATCAAAATTTATTAAAGAATAATTATATTTACACCATAATTTTAATTACGTTTAAAATTCTGAATCTTTACTCGTTATAGCATTTTTACTCAAAATTTTCGTTAGTTAATATATTTTGTATTTGATCACATTTTATGTCCAAAAAGTTCTTTGACAACTTATTTTTCCATCATATTTTAAAAAAAAAGTAAAGAAAAAAAGTACAAAAAATATTTTTTCTCCCGTTTCAAAGCATAGAAACAAAATTTTTTAAACTTAAATCATCATTAAGGATGAGATCTACTAAATAATGAAAAGTTGAAGATAAGAATTCGATGAAAAAAAGTTAAAAAACAATTGTTACAATGAGTAAATATTGAAAAGCTTAAATGCAATTAAAATGTGGCGTAACAAATAAAAATTGTGGTGACAATATTATCATCATTTTATTAAAAAATTTGATTTTACCCTACGCCAAATAGGGCCATATGATAACATATTTGCGCTTTTGTCCCGCGCCCTACCTCATGCCCCTATTCAGGGGTGGGGTAACATGGATATTATATGATATGAACCACCAATTCTGCAGGTTGGTTGACAATTTTTTCGACCGATTGTCAATTATCAACATTTAATTGGATGTTGGACACAAAACATAATTCAACCAGTTAATGTAGTATTGCCACATGTTCATTTCTAAAATTTCTTGTAAAAATCATCTGTACAAAAAGCTTAATTCATGAACTACATAATATATTGGTCCCCACAAAGTGAGCCTAATGATTTTATATCGACACGTTAATCACTCCTTATTGTTAAGGTATTCGAACATGGGGATGAGGGTAGGTTAATTATCTCTACTTTTGATGTTGATTATTTTTAAGGTATATCATCGAGGGATGTTTGAAGCTTTTTATGTTGTTTACTTTAGGACCACTAGACAAGATTTTTGGAAAGTTAAAAAGTTATTTCTAGCATTATAAACTGTCTTTTAGACTTGTTTGAATAATTTTCTGAAAGTGATATATATAATTAGAAGAATTTTTAGAGAAAATTAATTCTTGTGACTATTTTAGGAAATCTTCTACAAAAAGTAGAAATAGAAGTATAAGCTACTAAAATAGGCCTTCGTTTCATCATTTGTCATTGAAGGATGTAAATATTTTTCAAATTTATCGTTAAAATATATTTTTTTATTGAAGTTTATAACTATTTGACAAATAATCATTCGATTAAAAATTGACCTATAATTCGATTTGTTGTCGCTAATTTTTAAAAGAAGAAAAAAAAAAAAAAAAAAACTCAAATCAACGCAATACGTACAACAGTTGCTGGAGGAAAATGCCAAATTCATCTTTTATTTTAATTCTCCAACTTTAACCCTAATCTACTAGAAAAATCGTGGAATTAGGTTGGCCCCGCATTAAAATACGTCCATTTGTCCACGCATCAAAATTAACAGCAAAACGTCAAATTACTCGTTTTTTTCCTAAGGGGCCATTTGTGAAACCTTTCTAAGATTAGGTGATTAATATCAGGGGCGGATACAGGAAATTTTTTCAGGCAGTATTAGTAGAAGTGAAAAAAAAAATTAAATTATAACACAAATATTATACTAAAAACATGATCAAATCCAATGAGAATTCAAATGCAGAGAAAATATAGATCAAAAGACAAAATCAGTACAAATGCAACAAGCCCAGAAACCACACAATAACTTAATCAATTTGCCGTAATATGGCATGTGAAAAAAAGACAATTTTTAAAATAATACACAAAAAATCCATGAATACCCAAAAAATTAAAACGTACTCATAATAAAAAATAAAAGTTGTTGTCCATACTCAAAAGACTGATTATGAAGAACCATACCATGTGACTGTTTTTACTTGGTGTGAAACGAATGGGAAATGAGAAAAGGAAGAAGAAGATTACAAAACTAAATCAAACAAAATAAGGGGTAGAAGAAGAAGATTATAAAAAATTATCCGATAATTACCTCATTCAATTGATACCCACAACTTTACTTCTTCAATTTCATGAATTTGGGACCTCGTTGTTTTGGTAGAAATTTGGAATTTCAATTCTCTATGGGGACTTGCGTGTTCAATCAATTGGGATTATTGGGAATTGGAATGGATTTGGTGTGTGTTATGTAAATCAATGGCATCCATCTATCTTACAATTTGGCCAAATACTTTTTTTTTTTCTTTTTAGGAAATTACCTAAACCAGTTGTTTAGTTTGAACTTTCTAAAAAACAGGTTTAAACGTTTTTTAATCAAAAATCATGTTTTAATTTCACAATTAATATTAATAATGATATTTTAAATTAAATTAATCTATATACCTACTCCCACCCCCACCAAATTTCACACAATTCCCAAATCCTACTCTCTCTCTTCCGTCTCTTCCCCTTCTCCCTCTTCTACTGCCTCTTGTCTCCACCCTAAGTCTATCGACAGCAAACACAGCAATGTCGACTCTGCTATATCGTCCCTGCTGCTAGCGTTTTGGGTGGGTGGATGAGGAAATTGGGTGGGTAAAATGACTGCCAGCAGCGTGTTGGCTGTAATGATTGCCAGCATCGCCTCGACATTTTTCTCGCGGCGGTGGATCTGTAGGTGTGGGGCGGCAGCGTCGCGTCCGATCTGTTGCAGATGGGTGTGTGGTCGTGGTGGTTACTGAGACGACGGTGAGGTGGTTAATGTCAATTTGCTCTCCGTAGGTGATAGAGGTTAGTTGAAAAATGATGGTTGTGGAGGTGGTTGATCGGCGGGTGTTGATGGTGGAGGTGCCGACTTTTTGGGGTTTTTTTTTTTTTTTTTTTTAATGTTTGTGAGTTTCAGATTGGAGACGGTGTTGGTGGTGTGGCGGTAAGGTAGTGTCACTACTGGTTGTTGTAATGTTTGGATAGTGGTGATGTTGGTCGTGGTAGTTGTCGTGGAGGCGATGGTAGTGGTCATGGCGACAGTGCAAAAGTGGTGGTGGATCTAGCGATTTTAGTTTTCTATGACTTTAAAATTCACAAATCTGTGACTAAAAATATAATCCGTGATCAACTATTTTGTTATCTGTTACCTAAAAATTATATAATCTGTAAACCGTGAAAAAATCCATGACCAACTGATTTGAAAATCTGTGACCGTGTGACCTAAAGTTTTGATTTGTGACCAACTAATTTTGAAATCTTTGACTAACGAATTAATTCGTGATCTACAAATTTTTTGAATCGTGACCGGAGAATAGTCGTTGGAGTGGTCGCCGGTCACCGGAGTCGTCGTCGGAGTAGAGGTGGGGGTGGGGGTGAGTTAATTATATTATATTACAGTTAAATATTTAATTTAATGTAATAATTGTGAAATATAATTAATTAATTCATGAAAAACCTGATTTTTGTTTTTCTAAATTTTGGGTCTGATTTTTTATTTTGTGATAGATAAAGTTTGAGTTGTGAATTTTTCAAGCTAAAGTTAGTAACTAGACTACTGAAAAAATTGGGACGACCCAAAGTCCAGTGCAAGCGGATATTTCATTGGGTCTGCCCCTGATTAATACAGTAAGAAAGATACTTTAATAATCATTTTAAAATTTCGTACAAACTCCCATTATTGAAATCTGTTGGAATTTTGTGTTGGAAATTGGTTGTGACCAATTGAAATGATTTAAGTGGAAATTCCTTGTTTGGTGAATGAGAAATTAAGCCAAACTTAAACCACTTAATACTTGAAATTATTGGAATTGTGTAGAATATTGTGGAATATTCTAGAGAATGTAGATGAAAAGATGTGTCTTTTCATATGGATCATGACTCTTGGAGAGCATGACTTTTAGTATGAGTAACTTCCAATAATTATGATTATTCAAGAAATGTATCTCTTGGTATGGATGTTCCAACTACTATATATATGGATTCCCTATGTGTTTGGATTTACAACACAACTACACAACAAACAATTCACTTGATAGTTTCATATCATGGTTACTTTAGTTTTGCATAAAACACTTTATAGAAGTGATTTTCTCTTGCATCAAAATCATGGTTATGGTAGAGAGGGAACTCCGTTCGAGTTCGTTGGTCAAGTCATTTGGAGTGCTCCTATGGCTTGACGTGGTCGTTGTATCTTGGGAGATGATTGCCGAGAAACCGTTAGCACCGATGCGGGGCAAATTCATCTTAAGGACAAAGTGTCAAACACTTGCCTCGACCGATCGCATCACTTGCATCTCATCTTTCTTTTTCGATTTCATTCCAATTTAGTGTTTTGATTTCGGTAAGTAACTAATATTCTTTTGATTTCATGCAAGGTTTGAATTAAAGAATGACACGCGTTCAAGATTGGAAAGTGATGAATCCATATTCATATATTGGAAGTCGATAATCACTATTTTATCTTCTCAAATCAGATTTCGGTAAGTCGAATGATGTTTCGATTTCATGCATATTAACGGCATGCTCTTGATGAATATAATATGCACATTATCGGTGTAATATCTCCCACAATCTTAAGATGAAATTTGTTGATGTGCATGTTATATGGAAATCATGATATTGTATGGAAATTCCGAAGACATGTAAATTGAAACGGTGCTGATATTTAAATCTATATTCTCATAGAATTATCTGATTAATTTCTGAATTCTATGTATATTAAATGGTACTGGCACCTCTGTTCGGCAAATTGGAAAGAATGGCAGATTGATTTTTGGCAATTTATTCGTATTTTAAAATAAAAGTGCTGGCTGTTCATTTTATGAAAATGTGTGAAACCATGTCATATACGTTCTTAACATATGCCGATTATTGCTTACTATATAATTTCCAAAGGAAATCTCTTATGAGAGATTCTACTAAATGTTTCATTTTTAATGCAATATAAAATCTGATTTTGTTATTGCATGTTCCAAGTAAATTGTAAACATTGGCAGTTTGTAAATAAATGTAAGTATACATTTTTTCAATTGCATGGTTTGGAAATGGAAATTACTTGGCAGGAAAATAGTTTCCATTATATATTACTCGCACTTGCTCACTTGAGGATGCATGTTTTCATGTTGGAAATTGTACTAACTTTGATTGATGGTGATAGTCTCTTGGTATTCGATGAGTATGGAAAGTTGTCTAATTTATGATTTCGATGACCATTCATTTCATAACTGCCATGGAAACATTATTGTTGATGTTTATTACATAAAATAATGAATATACGTTTTGGACTTTTGTACCATATCAATGGTTGATCATTTGGTCTTGCTTAATTTAATTGATCGAGATTGAGATCAATGACTATATTTCTAAATGTGTGTGGAGTTCCTTAAGATATTGATATTCCTAGTCACGACATATGTTGACTAAAATGGAATAAACTTATACAATGATTGTATAAATGTTGGAAGAATGCCAACTAGTTATTGAAAGTATATGAACTTTCATGATTATTCCTTTATTGGAATATGGAAAATTATATTAATGATGATAGCCTCAATTAATTTGATGAAATTAAATGAGATGATTTTTGCAAAATTGTTCTTGCATAAATATGACAAAATTTGGAATTGGTGAAATTGTGTAGAATATTATAAAAATATTCTAGGATCAATTTAGATGAAGAGGCGTGTCCTCTCGTTGGGTTGTCTTTTGAAAATACAACTGATGGATGATTCGTTCATTAAATTTGAACATGGTGAATAAGTATTATTTAACATGAAATAATACTATCTTGTGAAATGTCACAAGTGTGATATGTTGAAGAAGTTGCAATTCTTGTGAATCAAGATGCTTGGTCTTCTTCATTGTTGAAATTTGATTTCAATCGTGGAACCAATTAAATTGGTATAGGTTTTAAGAGCATTGTTGGTCTATGTGATGACCTTAATTTGATTTGGATGATCAAACTGAAGATAATTGGATTGAAGTACGCAATTGAAATAAATTGTGGATTGACGACCACTATTTTGAAAGTACTTAAACTTTCACGAAGCATTCGATATGGATATTATCTACTTGATAAATGAATTGAACTACGAAAGAGTTGATGAACTCTAAGTTCAAGTGTAACCCAAAAATGTGGGGGTTAATATCAATGCTTGCGAACTTATATGAAAAGTTCAAGATTTGTGGATGCAACATTATTAGTTGCACATGCATTCCTAATTGAAGAATTGTGGGGGTAATTTATGTTTAAAAGTTACAATTTTCTATACTTTATAATCATAGAAATATGTCTATGAATGTGGAAAAGGTAGAAAATCCTTATATTAATTATAAGGATGATATACACTAAGTTTAAAGTGGATGAAATAGGATAAAAGCCAATTACGGTGTTTGTTTGGATATGCAAGATATAAAATTGAAATACATTGTAATATTTCAATAATGATATTGAATACCCATGTTTCTGAAATCCACAAGTAAAAGTGATTGACTAGTGTAGTGTGTGATAGAAATCCTCCAACATTGTTGTTTGGAATTTGTAAAGCTTTAGATAAAGCTAGTTAGAAGCATGTAGCTTCATGAGAGGATTTCTTGGTGGTGACATGTTGTATCTATTAAATCAATTAATTGTTGGCTAGCTATATTTGATGAGATACTAATTCACATGTAATGGTAAGTCTAGACGTAGACATAATACCGTTAAGCAGTCGATCTCAATTGTGTAAATTCGTGGTACCTTTAGAGATTTACCGAGAGATCAAGAATACTGCATATCGAGGGAAATGAGATTAAAGCCTACGACGTAAGAGTCTTTATAATGGTAACCCTACCTTGTTGACTGGAGATCCCAAGATCTTGGTTCAAAGGGACAACTAAATTATGAAGATTCCATGAAACACTTAGGAAATTATTCCTACTCATTCCTATGATAATTACAGTGCTTTCTGCAAAGTGTGAGGTTAAGCTACGCTTTTAATGATTCCTATATCTTGATTAAGTCAAGTAGAGTAAGAGAGAATACTCTTAATAGGAGATCACCTATGTAAGTGTGAAGTGGGGCCGCTTCAATAAGAATTGTTCGAGGCTAAAATTCTCTAAACACTTATGAAACCAAGAGTGGTCCATGGCCAAAATGGACACAACCGTGAGAACCATGAACGGTTTAGGGAAGACATTGTGTGAGTACTGTTGTCTTGGCTTACACCAACGGCTGAATGGTTCAAGACATCACGTTCACCAATTAGCCAGTAAGTCCGATAGTATTTCACTAAGGGAGGTTCAAGGCCAGAAGTTACTTTCTCTGATGCAGTGTTTTTTCCGCCCTCTCTCTACTAGTGTCTGCATAGTCATTTGCATTAATTTTCATTCATGTGGGGGATTGTTGGAATTTTGTGTTGGAAATTGGTTGTGACCAATTGAAATGATTTAAGTGGAAATTCCTTGTTTGGTGAATGTGAAATTAAGCCAAACTTAAACCACTTAATACTTGAAATTATTGGAATTGTGTAGAATATTGTGGAATATTCTAGAGAATGTAGATGAAAAGATGTGTCTTTTCATATGGATCATGACTCTTGGAGAGCATGACTTTTAGTATGAGTAACTTCCAATAATTATGATTATTCAAGAAATGTGTCTCTTGGTATGGATGTTCCAACTACTATATATATGGATTCCCTATGTGTGTGGATTTACAACACAACTACACAACAAACAATTCATTTGATAGTTTCATATCATGGTTACTTTAGTTTTGCATAAAACACTTTATAGAAGTGATTTTCTCTTGCATCAAAATCATGGTTATGGTAGAGAGGGAACTCCGTTCGAGTTCGTTGGTCAAGTCATTTGGAGTGCTCCTATGGCTTGACGTGGTCGTTGTATCTTGGGAGATGATTGCCGAGAAACCGTTAGCACCGATGTGGGGCAAATTCATCTTAAGGACAAAGTGTCAAACACTTGCCTCGACCGATCGCATCACTTGCATCTCATCTTTCTTTTTCGATTTCATTCCAATTTAGTGTTTTGATTTCGGTAAGTAACTAATATTCTTTTGATTTCATGCAAGGTTTGAATTAAAGAATGACACGCGTTCAAGATTGGAAAGTGATGAATCCATATTCATATATTGGAAGTCGGTAATCACTATTTTATCTTCTCAAATCAGATTTCGGTAAGTCGAATGATGTTTCGATTTCATGCATATTAACGGCATGCTCTTGATGAATATAATATGCACATTATCGGTGTAATATCTCCCACAAAATCAACTTACAAAAGAGCAATACAACTCGTTATATCCGTGCCTAATTTTTGAAGTACAATTCTCGAGTGCCAAACTTCCTCAAAACATGGCTCTTTTTCAGTATAGACGCAGGGCCCAGTTTGCTTCCTTAGGCTTCACGAGGATGTTTTGCAAAGTCAAATTTCATCACTTATCTTTTGATTAATGGAAAATTCTTTAATTTAAACTGTTTTTTATGCTCAGCCAAATATGTACTCAAAGTCTCAAACCAAAGTATTCTTATTTTTGTCAATTTGGAACACTATTCGTTAGAGTACTTTCATTTTCCTTTTTCAATCATAAATACTTTCATTCTTCAAAGTAACGTCCGACTTACCCCTCACCATAACACAGCTTTCCATAATGGAACTCATAGAAGTTGTGGTAAAATACCTAGTTCGTAGAGATTAAAAGTCAAAATTTAATTTTAAATACATATTTTGTGGAACCCACAATTTTTTAGCCATCAACTTTTATCCAAATTTAGTAAAAAAATTGATTTTAATCCTCACAAGTAGCTTAAAAAAGTTCAACTAAATGACTTATTTCCATTGATATTTGCATCAATTTCCCACCTTAGCCCCTGTTTGACACTCATTTTTTCTCATTCTATTTCTGATTCTTCATTTCAACCACACATTCTATTAATAAAATAATATTACACATAAACTCAAAAATTCTCTTTACTTTTTAATCATACAATCTTCCATCAATCACTATTCTAAAAATTATTTTTCAAACAAAATGAGTGTCAAACATGGGCTTAATGAATACAAGCCCAGTATGAGTGGTTTAGCCCAATTTACATCCCTACAATCCTAAGTATGCACACGTTGTCCAATGAATTTCAGATTAATAAGTGCTTTTAAATTTATTTGGATTATTTTCTAAAAATATTTTGTCTAATTAAAAGCATTTTTGGGAGAAAATTGGTTCGAAATGACTTTGTTAGAAAACTTTTGGACAAAAAGTAGAAACATAAGTACCAAACATGCCTTTAATTGACTTGGGAATAGAAGAAAGAAGTGAGATATAGAACACACAATTTTTCCATTTTCTTATTATGATAGCAATTTGCTGAAGAAAGATTTTCTTTTCGTTGGAGCTTTTGTGCAAAAAATTTCAATTAAATTGTATCCATAGGCCATAAGTAGTGAGGTTTATGGCGTACCATTTTTTTTTCTAATTGCAAGGTGAATTGCATCCCATGACGTGTTGAGAGAATTGAAATGTGGAAGGTTTTAGTTTGATTATATGTCATTTTTCTATAGAACTAGGTGTAAGTAACGTGCAATGCACGTTTGCTTAGTTTATATTTAATATTTTTGTTTAATAATTAATTTGTTATTAATAAAGATGTAATTTTTTTTTGTTAATTAAGGGCGTGTTTGGGCGCCCTGCAAGGAGGAAGGAAAATTGATTATGTTACCATTTTTTTTTCAAACCTACAACCCTACAGTGAGAGAATTGATCCAAAATTGCGGCTCCCAACGGCATGAATTGTGTTTCCAACGGCTTGATTTCTGTTGAAAAGCAGAAACAGACACCCTATAAATAATTAATGATGTAATGTTTATATAATTGATAAATAATTAGATGTGTGATTTTGATATTGTGATGTAGGTTTGTGAGATTGAAGAAAATAAGCAAAAGTAGACAAATTTGGAGAAATTGCTAAATTGTAAGGGATCTAAAATTCGGGGGCTAAAATATAAATACTTAAAAGTTGTGCCGAATCTCACGATGAAGATTTGAGAGTGTTCGGAGTCAATTGAATAAAGGAAGATGTCAAGGGGATCAAATTTAGTCAAAAGATGATCATAAATCAATTTCCAACCAAAAAGTTATGCTCCGGTGTTTTAGTCTCATATTGAGACCTATTTTTGGCATAGGAAGTGATTGAATTGGAGAATGATATCTGAATTAAAGTTGTAGCCAGATGAGTTAGCTTTCCAACGCATTTTGCATCGCCTCAATAGGACATCGAAATACAAAGTTATGATAAAAATATTGAACGAAGGTGCAGCTGCCTGTTTAAAACAAGAAATTCCGTTACATATTCCGTTATATTGAGACCTATTTTTGGCATATAAAGTGGTCGAATTTGAGAATGATGTCTGAACCAAAGTTGTAACCAAATGAGTTATATTTCCAACGCATTTTGAATTACCTCAATCGGATATCGGAATACAAAGTTATGATAAAAACACTGAAAGAAGGTGCAGCTGCCTGTTTAAAATAAGAAATTCTGTTACATAGTCCGTTATATTGAGACATATTTTTGGCATAGAAAGTGATCGAATTGGAGAATGATATTTGAATCAAAGTTGTAGTCAGATGAGTTAGCTTTCCAACCCATTTTGAATCGTCTCAATCGGATATCAGAATACAAATTTATAATAAAAACACTGAAAGAAGGTGCAGCTGCCTGTTTAAAACAAGAAATTTCGTTACATAGTCCGTTATATTGAGACCTATTTTTGGCATAGAAAGTGATCGAATTGGAGAATAATGTATGAATTAAAGTTGTATCCAGATGAGTTAACTTTCTAACGCAATTTGAATCGCCTCAATTGGACATCAAAATACAAAGTTATGATAAAAACACTGAAAGAAGGTGCAGCTGCCTGTTTAAAACAAAAAATTCCGTTACATAGTCCGTTATATTGAGACATATTTTTGGCATAGAAATTGATCGAATTGGAGAATGATATCGTAATCAAACTTGTATCCAGATGAGTTAGTTTTCCAACGGATTTTGAATCGCCTCAATCGAATATCGGAATACAAAGTTATGATAAAAATACTAAAGGAAGGTGTAGCTGCCTGTTTAAAACAAGAAATTCCGTTATATAATCCGTTAAAACAACAAATTTCGTTAGTTTTTTCGTTAAACCAACAAATTCCGTTAAGCAGACACTTTTTATATATAGAAAGATATTTACCGCGACACATGGGTGGACCTACAGTAGGGCCTAGTGGGGCACGTGCCCCACTAGATGTTCAAGATTTTTTTTTGTTTCATCAAAATTCAAAACCCTCACGTCTTTCCTCTCATCTTTCCCGTCTATGCGCCATTGAGTCTTTGACGGCCACACCACACCAGTTCACTCTCTGTCCTCTCTCCCACAGTTGACAATCCTACGTCACTCTCCTACCACACGCCGATACACCGCACACTGACACGGCCACCCAAGGGCGGACGCGGCAATTTTTTTGTTCGCATCAATCTCGCACCGCAGCCATGCTCCGCATCCGCCCGTTCCAACTCTCCCTCCCTCCTCTCTGAGCAGTGAGCTCTCTCGGTCTCCTCGGCAGAGGACATTGATAGTTGCTGCTCAGGACCGGTGACGAGGTAAGATTACAGCCAAATTTTTAAAGTTTTCATTTGGTTCTTTTGGTGATTTCCATTGATAGTGTTATGTGCGAAGAAGAAGAACCCAAATCCTTGTTAGTCGGCGTTTGTCTGATGGTTTTAAACTGGTGTCGTTTGTTTTACTTTAGTTTTAATTGCTTTTCTTCTGAATTTGTAAGCTTCCAGTCATACGACATTGGTAATTGGTTGATATAATTTGTTATTTGTCTGCACGTGTATTTATTCTGCAGTAAAGTTGATTTATTTAAGGGATAGGTCCACCTTAAGGACGAATTAATTTCTCTGAACGATTAATAATCTGTAAGGGAGTTTTGGTGTTCATAATAAGTCGTGTCTTTTCACTTTTGGTCACTAAAGTGATGTTTTTAAAAATTTGATTTAGGGAATTTTGATTTAATAATACTATATACCAAGTTTCAGTAGCCAAGTGGTGTTCTTCCCCAGTCGATAGCAAACTTTAGAACTGTAGAGACCTGCCTGTTTTTAATGAGAAAGAAAGGGATAAGGAAGTTTTCTGCTATAAAGGCCTCTCATTTTGTTTTTGCACGTAAGCATGTCAGGCAGATTTATGGTCTCTAGTCTCTTGAGCAACTAGAATTTGAGTTCATGGATGCAACATTTTGGGACTTGAAGAATCTACTTCCAAATGATTTATTTACTCCAGCTATTGGACTTTCTCTTCTTGCAATGTAGAAGATTATAACCTTGGGTTCTTGACATATGCGTTCACATCTAGGTCCAGGGTCCAATTTTGAGCTCAATCTGGGCTTATTAGTTCCTTTTAACTATCACTGGCAAACGTGATGGAATACAAAATCAATTAATATCTCCTAATGAGGCATTAAACAGAATTCTCATGACCATTTAATTCAATAAGTTTGCCGACTTAGTAAAGTTACGACAAGGCCTTCTCCCAACATTAGCGAGGAAGTTCCAAGTTACATAGTAATGATATCTTGAGGAATATTTTTGAGCTTTAAGCCGGATTGCTTGGCTGACTGACCCTCTTTATAAAACAAAATTAGATTGATCGTCATATGAAGCACCAAAAGAAGCCAAAGAAAAAGATTAATTATAGAAGACTATGTTCAAGTAGATGCTTATTCTTGATGATGTTGTCTGCCACTAATTAGATTGATCGTCATATGAAGCACCAAAAGAATCATTGCTTTCATTTTTTCTTCACTTTGTGAAAGTTAGATTGTGCCCCCCTAATTTCGAAAGTCTACGTCCGCCCTTGCCGTGACATATGGACTCGTGGTGGTTTTATTCAGGTTTATCACGTTACATATGATGTTAGCTACGATCATTATTTGTTTAGTTTAATATTACTAAATATTGGTTCAAGAATTCTGTTGAAATGGATTGAGCCTATTCAGCTGCATTGTTCAAACTAGGGATGGAAAAATGATCCTTCATTCCTTCTACCCATCCGGCTATCCCACCTCGTCCTATTCAAGCCTTGAATATGAAAAAT
This sequence comes from Fraxinus americana, assembly GCA_035079005.1. NCBI lineage: Eukaryota > Viridiplantae > Streptophyta > Magnoliopsida > Lamiales > Oleaceae > Fraxinus > Fraxinus americana. The sequence goes on along the minus strand of CM068706.1, from coordinate 49,512,213 downwards.
CTCCTTTCCATTGGGGAAGCGGAACGGTGACGAAGAACATTATTTCCATTCCACACCCGCTCCAATTCTTATTTATTGCTTTATTTTATGATTTTCAAATTTAAATCATATTCTAAAATAATAAAAAATTTAAAAAATATGTAAATCGGGATATTTTAATCCCCGCTCTGCCTCGACTATGCCCCGCATTCAAAAAATCTCGACGGGGTGGGAGATAGAGAGGACATTTTCAATCCCGATCCATCTTGCTGCCATCCCTTAGTTCACATCGATATTCATAAAGATTCGTTCGCAATCAAGATTCATTCATATATGATAAAGATTTTGTAATATTTATTATATATTGAAAAACGAAAAAGTAAAGTATTATTGAAACAATTGAATTGTAGAAAGGTTAAAATCATCTAAAAAATAATTCTTACATGATGTGATATTTAATATATTATAGATGTAATAAAAATTGATCAATACAATAAATTTTTTTTGGAGGTCAATAAAGTACATTTATTCATTCAAATTCCATTTGAAAAAAAAAAATGCTCAATCAATAAAAGTATACGTTTAACCTGCGCTCACATTAAGGCACCGTTTGGTAACCATTATTCTAGAAAAAATGTATTCTTTGTGTCAAATCACACATTTTTTGTGGTTGAAAATGAAGGAAAAGTTATTGATGTGATGGAAAATATTATTTTATTAATGAATGTGTGGTTGAAAATTAGTAGAAGAATGAGAATGAAAAAAAGAATGGTTACCAAACGGTGCCTAAACATAAAAACAAGTTACATTGCATTTGTTTGGTTTGGATTAAAATTCAATTAAAATCTCAAGTTAAAATCAACAATTAATTTTAACCACACATTTTATGGGACCCACAACTTTCCAACCACATATTTCATCAATTTCTATCAAATTCTACTAAAAAACTGATTTTAACCTCTACCAAACAGAATGCATTGTAAATTGTTAGATATGTTCTTCAATAAATAAACTCGACGATATATGGTTGAGGCGGCAACATTGTAATCTAAACACTTTATCTATACCGATAATACGAACGCTAATACCATCTACTTGATCATATTGAACATGATTAGAAATGAAATTAAAATTTGAATGAATCATAGTTAAATCATAAAACTTGATTAGAATCATAGTCTCGAATAAGTCAATTTTTTTACTAGAACGTAACTCTCGATTAACTAGTTCGGTACGATTTGAAATTTCATCGAACGGCATTACACGTCAATATTGAGAATTAGTTAAGCTAAGCCTTTGTCATTATCATTATAACTTAACTTGATCAGTGCTGTGATGATGGTTCATGATGCTCATAATCTCAGCTAATTTGCCATTTCCAACCTCTAATCTTTGCTTTTGCTAAACTATTAAAAAAAAACACACACTTTTTAGACAAATCTCATTAAATTAAAATGCACTTCGTTCTGTTGGACCTCAGTCTGCTAAAATATATATAAAAACATGTGCTTTGGAGTTTATTATAACATGGTTGGTTAAGGCCTATTCATTTGTTTATCCCTCCAAAGAAATTGCCTGAATCTTGAGGACTAAAATATAACGTTATTAGTCGTTAATTTCGTCGGCAATTTAATTTATAATTTTTAAAAAATAATAGAAAACTATTTTGTTACTAGTTCGTTGTGGATTCCGTTAGTACTAGCAACGGAAAATCTCCGTTTTCTAATTGCAAACACGGTGCAATATTGTTCGGTCTAGCATGTCAATAATGTTGTCACAAAATATTATATATATGCTTGATTGAAGTAGGATCAAAGATTGCAATTTTGTAGGCCATTGACAAAGCCAACAAACCTATACTTAAATGGCACTTGGACCACAATGAGAATTGTAGAATTAAAGAACGGTTCATGTTTGTACAAATGGCAAATTTTCCAAACTCTCTACATGTTTTTTTTAATTCCAACTCCATTAGTTTCTGCCTTCATGTGCACCATCCCTCCTCCCTCTCCCCCCATTCCACCCCTCTCCTCTCTCTCTCTCTCTCTCTGGTTGCTCTGTGTGTGTGTGTTTTCAAGCATTTTCTTGCAAAAACAATGGAGGACTTCCAGTCATGGATCCCCGCAAGGGAGTCGAAATCTACATTTTCAGAAGGAACAAGCTTTAGCAGTCTCGAATCCAATGAAACCCCAAAACCCTTTATATTCCATTGCTATATTACTTCTCTTAGAACCCTAGCTTCACAAATTAGCTGCCTTGCAGTGCGTGAAAACCGTCTCTATGCAACTTCTGTCAATGAAATCAGTGTCTTTAGTTTAACAAATTATGCCCTTATTGACACCTTTAGCTGCAGTGATTCTGCGTCCGGTTTGGTCAAGTTTATTGCATTCAGTGACAGAAAAATCTTCACTGCACATCAAGATTGCAAAATCAGGGTTTGGCAAGTGACAACAAGTAAGAAGCACCGTCTGATCTCAACACTTCCCACGTTTAAAGATCGTTTAGGCCGTTGCATGCTCGAAAAAAACTACATTCAAGTTAGGCGTCACAAGCAGAAGCTTTGGATTGAACATTCCGACACAGTTTCATGTTTAGCTGTGAATAACGGACTAATGTACTCAGCTTCATGGGACAAGAGTTTCAAGACCTGGAAGATATCAAACATGAATTGCTTAGAATCGATGAAAAATGCGCATTTTGATGCTGTCAATGCCATTGTTGTTTCTGTTGATGGCCTAATATACACTGCCTCCACTGACAGACACATAAAAGTCTGGGAGCGAGTCCAGAAAACCCACAAATTGTTAACTATCTTAGATAAACACACGTCTAGCGTCAATGCTTTGGCTCTGAAAAAGGATGGATCGGTACTTTTTTCAGGAGGAGGAGAGCAAATTATTTTTGTGTGGGAGAGGGAGAATGGTTCTAATTACATGGAGCTAAAAAGGTCATTGGCTGGGCATGAAGGGGCCATATTGTGCTTATTTTATGTAAATAATACATTATTGAGTGGTTCATCTGATAAAACTATAAGAATTTGGCAAGAATCCAAAGAAGGGTACTGTTGTTTGGGAATTCTTGAAGGACACTGTAAACCAATTAAGTCAATAGTTGCAGTCTCTGATGGAGATTTGGATGAGAATCTTTCAGTTTTCAGTGGAAGTTTGGATGGAGAAATTAGAGTATGGAATATTACAATCTCAACTGTCTTCACAGAGTCTGTGATTACTTCTTCAGACAGGGATTAAGTTATTTTTGATAACCATGTCCATGTTTGCAAAAATAATTATTTCTTCTCCTCAAGAGAATATTTACATATAAGTTCAATGAATAATGAATACATTTTTCTTATTTCATGTTTGCTAGTTGCTACAATGTTGAATGACATATCATAAGTTTTTCAGTGAATGTGGTCGAAGAGAGCAAAGAAAAAATATTCATAATTTCATATAACCGAGTTGAAATTCATTTGGAACTAGATTTAGACCCTGCTTGGTAAAGATTATTTAGCATTTGTTTGGCCCTCATTAAATTATAATTCATTTTTATCTCTCTTATTATCAGCCCTGTATTCTCCAATAAAATAATATTACATGTAAATTCAAATTTTTTCTTTCGTTTTTAACCACATATTTTTTAAAAAAATTACTATTCCAAAATCAAATTCTCATTAGGGTAATTAGCACATAACGTCCCCACCTTTCATTGTTATTGTGGAAAACGTCTATACCTTTCATTTTTTGGTAGTTTCACCCTTATTTTCACATTTTATTGCTCAAAATGTCATTTTAATCCATTTTCTCAATTAAAAATCGTGGAATGATGAAAATATCACTTCCTTTAAATAAAACATAAGAAAAAAGAAAAAAACTAATTGTAAATATAGTCCCAACTTTTTTAAAAAGCACAAATGAGTCATAAATAAATTATTAAAAGGGTAATTAGCACATAATGTCCCTATCTTTCACTATTATTGTGAAATGCATCTCTCCTCTTATTTTTTTAGCATTTTCTCAATTATATTTTGATAGCGAAAATCATCATTTCTATCCACTGGAAATTATAAATTGCTTATAATTTTGACCAAATAGTAACTTTGTTCATTTGACTTTATAACCTGAACTTTCTTGCCCATGATTCAAAATTGCTACCAGCTGCTTAAAGAAAAAGGGAAACAATTCCTTGGATATAAAATTTGGTACTTTTTAGGATTTCAAGGAGGAAACATATGCAAGTCATAAGAAAATATCTTTGATTTTTTTAGTGTATTTAGGATTTCAAGTTGGTACTTTTCAGGATTTCAAGAAGGAAGCATATGTAAGTCATAATACCCTAAAATATTTTTAATTTTTTTAGTGTACATTTGGTACTTTTTAGGATTTTAAGAAGGAAACATATGTAAGTCATAATATCCTAAAAAAATAAAAAAAGTTTTTTTTAGTGTATTTTTCACCCCGTGGCATAAATTATAAAACACATAAAGTGTCGATTATTAATTTAGGGTTCTTCCTATGATTTTGTGGCAACATGTAGCCAATATCTATAGATTAATCTGTTGTTTATAATACAAGTGAGAAATATTAGCTGATTAAAGGGTCTAGAATTTTTCACACTAGGTTTTTCTTTTGTTTTTATTATGGAATCTCGTTCTATTTTAAGGTTATAGTCGATGGTTGTTTTGCTTAATTTGTCAAATAGAGAAGAAATTTATTTATCCGTATTTATCTTCAACATGGTCTTTCACTTGTAAGTAAAAAAATTGAACATGATTTTTTTTTTTGCAAATAGGAAACTACAAGATTTGAATTTAGCGTTGTCGTCAAATATAACGTTAAAACATCTAAATAAAGAATTTTAAATACAATTTCTAAAGAGTGAAGAATTTATTTATATATGTTAATTAAATCTTCAACACAATCATTCTCCATTCTCCAATTGCATGTATGTGCAGAAAGTGCAAAGGATTAGCGTTCTACTTTTTATTCAATTTTTGCTAATTAACCAAATTTGCTAAAATAAGAGAGTTCAAAAACTGCAGCCAAAGAACTTTTCGCATGGAGTACATGTTTTCATGATAGGCTGAAAAAGTTCAAATGACATTTGATTTCACGATTGTTGTTAATTATGCACTAGAAAAGCTAGAATGTGTTTGATTTGTTGCTTTTCAACCGATTTTTAGTTTTGCAAAATACCAAAAACTTGTTTGATTTGGCATTTTCAAAAATAATTTTAAACTTAGGCCCGTTTGATTCTCATTATTGTAGAATGAGAATGAAAAATATAATCATTCACACAAGAGATAGATATTTAAAATTGATGGCTTGATGTGATTGATAAAGATCATATTTTTCATTTTTATGAAAGAAAAATGAGAAACAAATGGAGGCTTATAACATAAAAATTCAAAATGCATTTTTGATATCTTGAGAATTTTTAGTTAAAACTCTGAAAACGGTTAAAATATGGGAAATAAACGTTCAAACAAAACTTTATTTACATAAAATTCTAAAAAACAAAGATATAAAAGTTTAAAATTGTAAAAAAATAAAAGAAAAATTGATAATATTAAAAAAAATTAAAAAGAATTTGATAATATTAAAAAATTTTAAAAATAAAATTTTGAGAAATAAGAATTCGAAAAATTAAAAAAAATAAAAAGAATAAAAACTTGGGAAAAAAATCTAAAATTTTAAAAATGAAAATAGTTCAAACTCTTAACAGTTATTTACATAAGATTTTTAAAAAGTATATTTAAATGAATAAATATAAAAATTCTTAGTTCACGTCATTAATTTTTAATATTTATTTCCTGTGTTTTGCCAATTCAATTTATTATTTATTTTTGTAGCTGAAAAAAATATTGTAAGATTTACCAACTTTAAAATGTATATATTACTTGATAATATATTAATATAAAATTATTTTATTTTGTTGAATAATCAAATTATATGGAATAAACCATCATAAAATGAGTTCTCAAAATTTCAAGTCTAACGTATTTTCTAGTTTTCTATTTTGAAAATAGGCATTTTTTCAAATTAACAAAACAAGTACATTTTTACTAATCTTAAAATAGACTTTCAAAAAAAAAAAAAAAAAACTGCAAATAATTTCAAAACTCAAAATTGAAACACAAACCAAATGAACCTTAATAATTCTTTATTTAGAGCGAGGTACCACATTATCTCAATTTCTCTTAGGTAATTATTCGTTTGCAATTTCTCACATATTGGAAGGAAACCTGATGCTTCATGCAATTCCCCTCTTTATAAATATAGCACTGGTTTGATAAAAATTAAAATTCAGATTTTTAGTAAATTTTGATAAAAGTTGATAAAATGTGTGGTTGAAAAAGTTGTGTGTCCCATGAAATGTGTGGATAAAATTAATTGTTGACATTGACTTGAGATTTTAATTGAATTTTAATCCAAACCAAGCAGTGGCTAAGTCAAATTCAACAACCAATTTTAACCATATATTTTATAAAACTCAAGTATTTTTAATTACACATTTCATCAACATTTATTAAAATCTAATTTTAATCACAATCAAACAGGGGCATAATCTGCTTTCTCGAACTTGACGCCTCCATAGAGCCCTCCAAATATATTTTTGACACATCGATACATTACATCTTAATAGTAAATGAGAAGGTTTCAACACTTTTTTTGATATCTCGAAAACATTACACCCTTGACGTTTATTATTTGCTAAGAAGATAATCGTGCCAATGTGTCAAAAATACGTGGGGGGCATCATATCTCGCCTCTCTTGATCAAAGTATCATATCATCTCAACCCCCTCAATTAATAATTTATTTGTCTCGTTTCAAAAATCGGGAAGGATCGTTCAATCTGTGAAGAGCCTACCCTTCAATTGCAACAAGGGCTACCTCCTTATCCACACACACATATCTTTGAGAGCCATAGGTATTTTTTACGAGCACAATTAAATAGTGTTAACATTTTCTTTGGTTGCAATTGCGACTCATTTTTTTCATCCTCATAGTTAAGTTTGGAACCTATAGCTCTGTCACGATTTTTTTTTTTTTATCCTAAAAATATTAGGAAGACGAGTCCAATATCATTGTAAATCTATTATTTACCTCGTGTCTAGTCGAGATGAGAGTCATGAGACTTTATTTCGCACTTTTTCAACATCAATTATCAAGATATATAATTGGTGCACTTTTAAATCAGTGGTAGTCAATTAATTAAGCTCTGGTCGGCAACTTTAATAATGATTGACACACGGCAGATTCCTGGTAAGTAGGAGAATCGTAATAAGACGAATTAAATACGAATAAGCACATGTTAATGGCTAGTTTCAGACAACGGATTATTAAATTGTTTAAGTTGAGGTTTACCTTATTGATAAAAGGGTATGTCTTTTTTTTTTTTTCTCGAGTTAATTTCACAAACGATCACTGAAGTTATTTGAAAATCACAAAATGGTCACTGAAGTTTAAAACTTGTAAAAACGGTCACTGAAGTTTAAATTTCTTTCACTAACGGTCACTAAATCTTCAAATTTTTTGGGTAAGTTTTGCGGCGATTTTTCGGTAACTTCCGACCACCGGATTTGGATACAGTTGGAAAGCCCACAATGTCCTCTTCAATTACCACGAAAAATCTCCTCATAACTCTAAATGATTCGGCCGGAATAAAACCATGAAATCAGCTACCAAAAAAATCTGAAAATCTACCCAATTTGGGTAGTTGACTTCGTGGGTTTATTTCGATCGAATTCGTTAGAGCTATGGGAATATTTTTCATCGTAATTAAAGACGATGTTGTGGGATTTCCAACAGTATCTAAAACCGACAGTATTAGTGATCGGAAGTTGCCGAAAAATTGCCGCAACCTCGCACAAAAAATCTGAAAATCGGGCAGATTTTCAGTAGCCGACTTCGTGGGTATAAAATGTTGGCCGAATCTTTTGGAGTTATGGAGAGATTTTTGGTGGTAATTGAAGAGGATATTGTGGGCTTTCCAAAGGTATCCAAATCCGACGGTCTTGGTGGTCGGAAGTTGTAGAAAAATCGCAGCAAAACTTGCCCAAAAAATTTGAAAATTCAGTGACCGTTTGTGAAAGTAATTTAAACTTTAGTGACCGTTTTTACAAGTTTTAAACTTCAGTGACCGTTTTGTGACTTTCAGATAACTTCAGTGACCGTTTTTGAAATTCACCTTTTTTTTCTTGTAAAAAAACTTTGAACTTGCGTAAGAGCTTACGTAAGGAATTAGCTTTTACTCTGTTAAATCTTAATAAAAAAAAATTGTAAAATACTTTTAAGCAAACTTTTATTGTCCAGCATGTTTGAATACATTATTTTTATTAACCTCAAAATCTAGTAAGATTAAGATATCAATAGATTCCTACCACCCCTCTTATCACCTATGGAAGATCCTGCACATATGGTACAATGGATTAATCTATCTGTGCACGGATTATCTACACTTTGGATTACACTCTCTTATATGTCAAAAATCTGGTATGCATTCAAAAATATATTGTTAAAATCAATGAACCAAAATCTGTCAACTCATCAATATGAAAATCAATGTGTCAACATTTATATACATAGAGTATGATCCTAGTACAATTAGCTTGCAGAGACAACCGTCCAAATGGGTGGACCTATCACTGTTTGCATTTCTATTATCAAGTTAGTTGTCAAAAATACTAAGTATGCACGGGAATTATAATGGATAGAGATTGGTTAGAGGCTTGATTTCGTATATTTTTCTTCATGTTGCATGGAGTATTTATATGAAAGTTAAGGTTGTATTTTTTGGACCTTTGATCCTTTTGGGATGCGTGTCATGCATTTATTCGTGGGGATTTTAGTTTTTTAGTATATTTTGAACATGTGTCATTTGTCATTTGACGATATTGTTGTCAATAATTGATTCTTGTTCGATTATGTTTTCACTTAACAATTTTGGTTTATTTAGCACTGGGCTCCTTGCTGCTTGACTCAAAAAAAAATTTCGTTTGTATTATGACGCGGTATGTGACATGTGGCTTCAAGTCCGGCGTAGTTCACATAAGGTATTTTTACTTAATTTAAGTAAAAAAATTGTTTTTCCTAAACATAGCTCTCATCTTAGATTTTATTTTTAACTTTCACCTGTACTCAAAATTATTTATGTTAAGACATGTTTGCTTAGCCAAATATTCTCTTCTAGTTTAAGAAACTCACAAACATTTATGTTTTTCTTTTTCCTTTCCTTAAGTTGCTATATGCTTAAAAAATGCCCATCATGCAGGATCGAACTACAGACCTTCAGTTTACAAGACTAACACTCTACAACTGAGCTATAGTGGCCTAACGTTACAGTGACCTGGTACATTTATTATTTATTCAATAAATAATATTTTCCAATTTCGTATTGAAGAATTGGGTTGCTTCAGGTTCATCTTTCAATGGAGGAAAACACTTTTGATCCTGTAAAACCATACTTTCATCTCCTTTTCTTCATATTGTAATGAAATTTCTTGTATAATTGTGTTTATTATGGCTGTAAAAACTGAAAATTTATTATTTTAATTGGTGTACATAAGCAGGATTTGATTCGCTCAATTTTCCAACTCGTATGGATAAAAAGAGCCGAAGAACGTTCAATTCCCTGGCATGGATGGGCTTCCTGGACCTCACCTCACAATCCCCAAGCAAGTCAAAACTACATTGACGGACCCAAGGCTGCGCCAAACAGTGAGTGGGGGAAATGATCTGGTGACCTTACATTCTTTACAATCTGCTGATGGAGTTGGCGAAAACAGGTAGCAAAAGTTGCGTTAGAAATGAAAGAGGATGCTGCATTGCCTGAATTGAACGGTACTTGGCAACTTGAGATAAATAGACTACAATTCCACAAGGACTGGAACCTTTGCGGATTTGTGCTCTGCTAATGGTTGTGCTGGCTTTGTAGGGTGTTTTAATCTTGTTATATTGTTCAAAGACTTATAGTGGAAATTATGGTGAAAGAAGAATTGGATTGAGGAATGAAAATAGGAGGAAAAAAACATGCTTGCATGGCTGGGTTAACAATGCGCACGCATGGTTCATTTTTATAGCCGTTAAGCTGAATTTTCTGGTGACTCTTCATGAAAATAAGGTTTTGTACTGATTCGTGGGGTATGCATGGAGATCTATAAATATGAGATAGTTCTTGTTTCGCGCGGTTACTCATTAACAATTAAAAAGAGATCAGACGATTGTGTAAGGGACAAACCTCTTGGAACAAAGTCCCAAAAATGGGTGTTTATCGAATAGGAAGATTATAATTTGGACACGAACAAGATGCCTCCAAAGGGCGCAAGCACACAAGTACAAGGGAATTAAAGTAATTAAAGTTAATTTAAGGAAAAGTAAATTACATATTCTCTATTTGAGAGCGAATTTTTTCGGGGTTTCTTCATTGCCTTCCTCTTCCTTTTATACTTCTTGGGCAGTTCTAGACCATTTGGACTCTGCTCGTAACTACTCATTTCTTTCATAGTGGCTGACTGGCCAATAACTACCATTCGTAACTCCTACCACCACGTTTTCTTCATAACCGCTTGTCACTAATTTTCTCAAATCGTGGGATGTAATCATGATGTGCTCAAACTGCCTCAAACCGTGACTTTTAGATGACTGCAGAGTTTAGTCATCGTTAGGATTCTGGACGATCCAGCAACTTGGGCGACGACTCCTTCGTTCTCGGCGTCTATAAGGCATTTTACTCGCTCAACATCTGGGCGTTCTGCAAGTTTGGACGACAATGTTCCTTTGTTTGGGCTTTCATCTTGGATTCTCAACTAAGCTTCGTTCTTTGGGCCATTTAATTTGGGCGCACTTTTAGTGTGTCAACAATAGTGGTGGCAAATGAGCCGAGCGGCTCGTCGGCTCGTACTGTTCACGCCCACGAGCCGCTCAGGCTCGTAAAAAAACGAGCCCGAGCACGAGCCGAGCGGGCTCATGGGCTAGACGAGCCGAGCCCGCTCGGCTCGTCACTGTTCACGAGCGGCTCGGCGAGCGGCTCGCCGAGCCGCTCGTGAGACGAGCCCACCCAAGTAAAAAAAATAAATAAATAAATAAAATAAAATAAAATTAAATTGTGACCAGAACGGTCACTGAACCAGTGACCGTTCTGGTCACAAGTGACCAAACGGTCACTGGTTCAGTGACCGTTTGGTCACTTTTTTTGAAATTTTTTTTTTTTTTTTCTACTTTTCTCCAATTCTTCTCCTATAAATACCCAACCCATTACAACATTTTTTTCCCACCAAACTTTCATTCTATACTCTCTACTCTACAATTTACAATTTACAAATCATTATCAACAATTCTATAATTCTCTTCTACATTTTTTTACATTATTATCTTCATTTTACAAATTCACATTTCTACATTTCTACATTCTATTTCAACAATTCACAAATGGATCCACGAGCATTTGTTGAAAACTTGTTCGGTATGGAAGGTGAAACACCTGCCCAAAATCAATTTGGGAATGAATTTGCCGGTCTCAACCAACTACCAATTCCAGAAGACATTGACGATTTCGACGTTCGTGAAGGCGATGCCGATCCGATTGATTTGGATGACGTTGATGTTGATCCCAGTGTTCCTATTGATTTGGAACAAGATGAAGAACCTGCACTAAATATTCCCGATGCAAGAGGGAAGAGAAAGGGGAAGAAGCAAAGCAAAATGTTGGGACCATTTCAAATTGGTTAACACCGGTCGTGTGATCGATGGAGTTCCGTAAAATAAAGCGCATGTAAATACCGTCAACAACGACCGACATGGCAAAAAAATTGGAACCACTCACCTCAACCGTCATTACAAAGCATGTGCGGCCAAACATGGGCTTCTTGAACGTGGACAAACGCAACTACAGGTTGGTACTCGTAGAGACGGTGCTACTACTTCGCCACTTTCTACGTGGATGTATTCGGAGGAGGAAGCACGAAAGGGAATGGTGAAGTTCGTTGTCGCGGCGGAGCTGCCACTAGCAATAGTGGACAACGAACATTTCGTAAACTACGTCAAACAATATCTTCAACCAAGGTACGTGGGGGTAAGTCGAAATACTCTTCGTTCTAATACAATTGAATATTTTCTTAATGCAAAGAGATTATTGATTGGGGATTCTAAAAATACGGGGTGTCATATCTTTAACTTCGGATTTATGGGAAGGGATTAATAAGAGAGGTTATATAGCTGCAACTGCACACTATATAGACCCACTTTGGGTTATGCATAAAAAAATTATTGCTTTTAAAATAGTTGAGTATCCTCATAATGCTAACACTATATTTAATGCAATTATGTTAATAATTAAAGAATATAAATGCGAGAGTAAAATTCGTTCTTTTACTTTTGACAATGCTTCAGAATAAAGTAGTTATCGATAAATTGCATAGAGTACTTCAACCCGATTTTGGTGGTTATTTATTCCATATTCGATGTGTGTGCCATATTTTTAATTTAATTGTACAAGACGGTTTAAAACATGTGAAGGACGAAATTAGTCGAATTAGGAATGCACTTACGTATATCATGATTACACCTAGTAGAAAACAATCATTTGAAGAATTTTGTGAACAAGTTGGGAACTCTAATACAAAAACTTTTATTACTGACGTAGGTCATAGGTGGAATTCAACTTACTTATTATTAAAATCCTGTGAAGGTTTTGAACCGTTTATCACTGAATTTTATAACAGTAGGCATATTAGAGACGACGACGATGATATCTTAAATGAATCCGATTGGAATACGGTTTTTAAAATTAAGAAATTTTTGGAAAGTTTTTATACGTCTACGAATATATTGTCTGGTGTTTATTATCCAACTAGTTGCATGGTTCTTGAACGTCTTTATATAACTCGCTAGGGCTATTAATAGATATCAAAATGACTCATATTTGCATGCGGTTATATATGCTATGGAATTAAAATTTAGAAAATATTGGGAAGAATTACCTATGTTATTTCCTTTAGCATGCGTCATGGACCCCCGATATAATTTATCGGGTACTAAATTTATAATTGACCAAATTTCAAATGCTTTAACTTTTAATATGCCTATTACTTATAGGAATTTGGAACAAACGTTAACTGAGATGTATGAATTATATGCTTCAAGAATAGGTACACAAGTTACTCGTGTACCTACTCCTCCTCCCACTAATATAAACGATGACGACGCTGAAGTAATTAATTTATTAGAAAACATAGACTCAATTAGATATGATTCAACTGCATATGCATATGGTTCCTCTAGTAGTAGTAGTATGTCTTCCACTGCATGTACTCAAACTTCGAGTAGTAGTCCAAATGCGTTGCCATCTGAATTAATTGATTACTTTCGTTATACTATGCCTAGTAACAAATCAGTTAAGAAAAGTTCAGAAGATGTAATCGAATTCTGGCGAAATAATGAACGTCGATGGCCAATTGTTTCTGCAATTGCAAAAGATCTACTAACACCTCCGGTTAGCACTGTAGCTTCGGAGTCTGCTTTTAGTGCAGGGAAGAGGGTTCTCTCTGAAATTCGAAGTCGACTAAAAGAAGATATTTTGGAAGCTTTAATGTGCGTGAAGGATTGGGAAGACGCTAATTATCGAATTCAACATAAATATGCCGAAATTGCATGTAATCAAGTAAGTGATATTTAATTTCAATACATTCATTACAAAATTTTATTTTCATACATTTATAATTTTTTAAAAAAAATTGTACACGTAAAAAGTTTTTCGTGTACAATTTTAACTCCGCCTACACGAAATTGAAGTAGCCGGTCCCAAGCCCGGATAAAGGAGGAGGGTTTATCTTTTTTTTTTTTTAAATAAATGTATATTTACTATTTTAAAAATTATAAATGTTTTGAGGAAATATATATTTAAAAAAAATGTTTTGGAAAATATATATTTAAAAAAAATAGAAAAAATAGACTTGTAGTAGTAGCGTTATTTATTTATTAAAAAAAAAAAAGGCGAGCCGGCGAGCCGAGCCGCCCGCTTTGGGCGAGCTCGGGCGCGAGCCGAGCTCACCCAAACGGCAACGAGCCGAGCTCGCGCTCGGCTCGTTGCCGACGAGCCACGAGCTCGGCTCGTGCGAACACGAGCCGAGCTCGTTCGTCAATGGGCCGAGCCGGCTCGGCTCGGCCCATTGCCACCACTAGTCAACAATTACCCCCCAATATGGCAGAATTAATATTCAATAATTAATTTTTGTCATATTCACTTCGTGTTTGTCTAGCAACACTGGAAATTCCCAAGAATTTCAATCATTACTTTCTTCTACACTTAAAAAGGTGTAACTTTACAAAACCCTTATAAATCCAAAGGATACGCCACTTCATCGTACCATTAACCCACGTTTCAGCATTTCGCGCTTCGTCTTTCCTATATTTACTGTTCATCTTCTTGCTTCCTTGCTACGCTTCTCAGGCAACCTCCAACGAACTTGTTTTTCTATTCTAATGGCCACTTCACAAACTCAATCTGATACTCCGTTCAATTTTGAAGACTTCCAAAACCTCCTTACTAGATCATACGTAAATCCATCCCATCTTTCTCAAGCTAATCCAGATTTGAATGAGTTCTATCTAGGCCCATCATTTAAAGATGCCGAATTGATGGGGAAAACGGCGGTCGGTTAACTGTTTCCCTGCACTGAGGACCTTCCCTTCCTGAACTCGCTGTCATTGAAATCAATCCAAGAACGAGGTATTATTACTTGGCTTAAAACTGATTCTACTTTCTGTTTTTGGCATGCACGTTTAATGAAACATGGCCCCACTAAAGCCCTTTTTGATCGTGCAAGAATTTCAGACCTATTAGAAATTACACTTAACCCCCCAATTTATGATTCAACACTTTTCCCCATTGCGCTGAGTTTTTGGTCTTCTGAGTATAATTCTTTTGTTTTCCCCCTTAGTCCAATGTCTATTACTATGAGGGATGTATGGGCTTTATTAAACCTTCCCCCTTTGGGCGACACTATATCCCATTGCCTCTTAATCACTGGTACTGCCCCAAAGTTCGATAAGAAGATCACTGAATCTTATTCGAGCTTGCAACAGCCTTATGCTACGTCCACTTCTGAACCCGGCCATGCTGAACGAGTAGCTTTCCTTCAGGTCTGGCTTTGTAAATATGTCCTTTGTGTCCCCAGCCTGAAACCTTCTACGAGCTATCTGCCCATATCACATGAACTAACACGTGGCTGATCCCTGAATTTATGTTCATTCTTTTTGGCTGCCCTTTATAGAGGCATGGCCTCCCTCCAATTCCAACTGAAGAGTGGTGCCTCCCCTACAGGCAGTGGGCCTCTTTGGTTAGCCCAATTGTGGTTGAGGGCGTACTTCCCACAACTTGGTGCTGTACCTTCTCCTCCTAGGTCGGTTGCCTGCTATGAGTTATTCATTCATCAATTGGGCCATGTACATATGTCCGCCAGGGATGTCTTCACCTTCTTTTATACTTTGAATTTAATCCCTTCATTCTTTCCTTTTCCTGCTCATCAGATTCCCATTTTTGTTCATCCTCCTTCCACCGTGAATGAAGCAGGTTCATCTCTACCCATCTGGGTTCAATTTCTAGTCGGGAGGGAATTGTTCCACGACATTTTGACCGGAACAAACGCCAAGGCTGGGGTTGAAATATATGCCCCCCAATTCTTTGCTCGTCAACTTGGATTCTGCCAAACATAGCATGTTCCTCCCTGCTATTCCAAGAACCCGACAGAGCATTTCCATCTTATAAATAAAATCGAGGCTGAAAGCATCGATGCTTGTAATAAGCTCTTAGCCCATGGCTTTTCTTTTGCTCCTTTCAATTCTACATTTGTCACACATCCCCTTTTTGATCAACTCTGGCCATCTGTGAAACGTAGGCTATCTGCTGTTAATGCCAATCATGCCTTTCACCTATTAGGTCGGTCAGAGGTCTCTTCCACTTCTCCCACTCTCGTCACTCATTTGTCTATTAAGAGTCCTTCTCCGTCGTCCTCAATTCGTACGAAGCCTTCAAGCCTTTCCCCTACTTCTTCACCCGTCCATGTGGCTGCTACCAAAGGTACTTCCAGTCGTAAGCGATCAGCTACCGCTTCCCCAGTTTTGCCAGATGATACTGAGGGCGATGATGATGATGATGATGTGCATCTCATGCATAAAAAAAAGGTACATGGATTCGTTTATTTCATGAAATACTGTATTTCATGCATTAACGTTTCTCTTGAATTCTCAGAAGAGTTTAGTTTCTCCTTCAAAGGCTTTATCCTCAGCATCTCTTGCTCCAATTCCTGCGGTTGTAACCGTTTCAACCAGATCATCTGGGGAAGGGATTTCTCTCAAAGAGAAACCTTCAGTTCCAGAGTTTTCATCCCAACCTACTGAGGCACCGCAGGCTTCCCTGTGCATATATTCTTCAAGTACTGAACCAGCAAGTAGGGCATCTTTTGGTATTTTTACTTTATTTATTGGTTTAGCAATTTTCTGACTTGCTGTTCCCTGGGTGCATTAGGCGTTTCCATGGACCTGCCCATTGTGGTAAGGTCGACTTACTTAGAGAAAGGGAAGTCTTCGCCAATGGTGGAGCCGATTGACGATGAACCTGATCATACGAAGGTTGCTGATGAGGTAGCTCACATTCCTCTTTCCTCATTTGCCTTACTTCTAGTACTTCTAGTAACAGTTTTAACACTAACTTTTTCTTTCAGTGCACTAATGTCGTTGTGCTCTCTATCCAAGATTTGATTTCTTCTTGGGAACAAATGAATAAGTCTTGTTCTTCTTCCAACCATCCTTCTGACTCCTCAGAAGCAAACATGGAGATCCTCAAACAATCGATGCTTGAGTATGTCACCTTCATAGACATGGATGTTCGTATGACCAGTGCTGCCAAATAGAAAGAGAAATTTGATCTCTTGAGCACGAAGTTGGCACAAGCACTTACTCTTCCATCACTCCATGTTTATTCTAACTTCAAGGCGACGCTGAAGGCCATTCATTCTGAAGTTCTTTCCTTGTTGGCTAGAAGTGTAGAGTTGAAGGCTAAAAGCACTCAGTATCTTCGTGCCTCCTCTGAGAAGGAATCTCTACTTCAGGAGATTAACAATGCCAAAGCTAAATTGATCGAAGTCTCCTCTGAAATTAAGGCTGAAAACTCTTTGATGAAAGAACTTAAAGCAAGGATGGATGATTGTAAGGTTAGGATGGCTGCTAAAGAACGTAATACTTCCCAAGAAGTAGAGCGAACCAAGTCTTTGGTTGAACGTTACCAACGGTTAGAAGTTGATGACGAGGTCGTATCCGAGATAAACGCTGCTTCTTCAAGGCAGGACGAGGATTGGGCGAAGTTTAGGGAACAGCCGAGGTCTGCTTGGAGCGAATTGTAATCGAGACGTTTTGACGTCTTAATTTTCTTTTGTAATTAACTGTCATGAATGATCTTGGCTGTAAAAACAATATTTATTATCAATGAATAATTCTTTTATCCATTCGTGAATTAATCGACGTTCTTTTCTTTAATCGTCAACCCCTAAAGTATTTGGTTGTGTTGTACTCGAGTCCATGTACCTGGCCCTTTAATCTTCTTTTCCCAAGACCTTAAGCCATTTAATGCATGTATGCGGCCTTTTGCATTCTGTCTTTCCATCTGCATGCTCTTATAAATATACATTCTTGCACTCATCATTTTCATCTTTGTTCCTACTCCTTTCTCTAGGAAATATCTGGCTGTCGTCGTTTAGCATCTTGATAATTTATCTCTAGTTCCGTCTTCTGTAGAAATGGGTCAGTTGATCCATCCTATTTGTTGTCTACTTTGATTGCACCTGTCGGTATGGGAGATATAGGAAATGTTTCTTGGCCAACAGCAAAATTCTTCCCATCCATAAATGGTGGGAGGGAATACTTTTGGGTCACTTTGCTTGTTGAGAATGCTTCTCAACCCTTTTGCTCGCCATTGCAGCAACGCATTCAAGGAGGTGGCTGGTCCCAATCCACAATTTTCACCGTTGCTGCCAAAAAGACCATAATTGTTTATCCCCAGTCGTAACTCGTAGGAGGTTTTATACTTTCGCTCATAGGAGACTTTGCACTTTCGTATTCCATTGATGTAACCAATATTTACTTAATAAAAGTTTTGTTTGAACGTATTTCATTCTTTATTTTATTTGGCTATTATCGCTCAATAGAACTTACATGCTTAAGTTTTTATTTGTTCGTTTTCCCATAAGGAAGGAACATATTTTTCAAATATTTGCAATTGATGAACCTCACGTGATTAGTACCATCTAAATTTTCTAAACGGTAGGCTCCATTAGGCAACACTCTTTTCACCTTGTATGGTCCTTCCCAATTTGGTGACCATTTACCGTACTTTGAGTCTTTACTATCCAAAGGGAGTATTGTTTTTCAAACTAAATCGCCCAAATTGAAGGACTTGGCTATGACCTTTTTGTTGTAAAATTTAGCCATTTTTTGTTTCTGGACTTGCAATCTATCAGGACGTCCAACCTTAATTCGTCCAATTCCAACAAATTTTGGACGAGTAACTCTACGCATTCGTTGTCGCTCAGGTTGTTTTGTGAACATATTCTCATTGACTGTACGTTGATTTCCATGGGTAGCACTGCGTCTTGCCCGTATGTTAGCTGAAAAGGGGTAACTTTAGTGCTTGTACATGGCGACGTTCTATAGGCCCACAAAGCTTGATTCAAACACTCGTGCCAATCTTTGGCATTTTCACTTATCATCTTTCTTACAATGTTCTTCACAATCTTGTTAGAGGATTCGGCCTGACCATTGGATTGAGCGTAATAAGGCGTGGAATTTACCAACTTGACCCAAAATTTACTCAAAAATTCCTTCACTTGATCCCCATTCAAGGAAGTCCCATGATTTACCATCAGGGTTTTTGGGATTCCAAACCTATAAATGATATGATCGCGAATAAACTCTATAACACTCTTTTGAGATATCTCTTTTAGAGGTATTGCCTCTACCCACTTGGTGAAGAAATCTGTCGCCACTATAATGAACGTATGTTGCTTGGACGATGGTGGATAAATCTTTCCTATTAAGTCTATCGTCCAACCCCTAAACGGCCATGGCTTAATGATAGGTGACATTTCTCTAGCTGTCGCTCTTTGGATTGGTCCATGTATTAGACATGCCAAACACCCTTTTGCATATAAGATATACATTTCTCCCATCTTATGCCAAAAATATCCATTCCTAATAATTAACCACCTCATCCTTTGGCCAATTTGGTGGGCTCCACAAATTCCTTTATGTGTTTCAGCTATAATTACTTTAACTTCTTGTAAGCTTACACATTTCTACAACACCCCATCTGGGCGTTTCTTAAGTAATTCGCCTCCGATCAATGTGTAATTCAATGATCGTAGCCTTATTCTTCTATTGTTCTTTTTACCTGGTTCTTTCAAGAACTCTTTTATCTCTACCCTACAATCCATTGCGTCTCCTTCTTGTCTGCAATGAACTCTGATCCTATTTTCCCTCCTTTGTACAACGAGCAATATTGTTCCATATTCACAAGTGGGTTCTATATCTAAAATTTTTAAGTAACCTGAGGCCGTTTGGGCTAGTTCGTTCGCTATGTCATTGTATATTCTATTGACATATTGAAGTTCTACTTGGTCGAACTCCTCTAGCAATTCTTGGGCGACTTCATACTGACTTATGACGGATTCACTTTGACATTTAAAATCACCAGTGAGTTGGTAAATCACCAACTGGGAATCGCCCCTAACAATCACGTTTTTTACTTCCATTTCAATCAGTAACTCTAGGCCGACAATCAATGCTTCATACTCGGCCTGGTTATTGGTGCACATTCTGTCCAATGTGAAAGCGAATTTATAACAAACTCCTAGAGGATTTATCAAGGCTATTCCTACCCCGGGACCTTTGGAAGTTTTTGATCCATCGAAATATAAGATTCATGGTTTTAACTCGAATGAGTCTATTTCCAATTTAATTTTTTCAGGCATATCGAGGCACGGGTGATCGGCCAAGAAATTAGCCAATGCTTGATTTTTTACTGCCTTCTGTGGTACATATTGTATTTCAAACTCGGATAATACCAAAGTCCAAAGGCCTATCCTTTGGTGTAAAACAGGATGAGAAAACATGTATTTCACTAAATTCACTTTAGAAATTAGATACACTGTTACAGGCCGTAAATAAGTCCTTAACTTAGTACATGTGAAATATAAAGCGAGACATAGTTTCTCGATGGCAGAATAATTACATTCACATTTTGTCAAACGTCTACTTAAATAATACATTGCTCTTTCTTCACCAAATTGGTCTTCTTGTGCGACCATTCCAGCTATCGATTCTTGTTCAGCCGATATATACACCTTCATTGGCCGTCCTTGAATAGGTGACACAAACACTAGCGGATTTGATAAATACGTATTTAGGCTATCAAAATCCTTTTGATGTTCTTCCTTCCAGATGAGTTCGTCCTGGTTTTTCAACTTTAGGAGAGGCGAAAAAGCTTTTGCTCGCCCTGCACAATTAGAGATAAAACACCTTAAGAAATTTATTTGACCTAGAAATCGTTGCAATTCTTTTTTGTTACTAGGTGGTTTGGCCTCTAAAATGGCATTTGCTTTATTCTTATCGAGTTCGATTCCTCTTTGGTGTACTAGAAAACCAAGGAAATTTCCGGCATTGACACCAAATGCACATTTCAAAGGATTCAGTTTCAGCTTATATTGTCTCATTCGCTCAAATGAGCGTTTCAGTTGTTCGAAATGATCTCTTTCTCTTTAACAGATTTAACCACAATATCATCTACATACATTTCAACAAACTTGTCTATCATATCATGAAAGATTAGATTCATTGCCCTTTGATAAGTCGCCCCCTCATTCTTCAGGCCGAAAGGCATAACTACCCATTCGTAACACCCTAAGACCCCTAGACATCTAAAGGTAGTTTTGTGTATGTCTTCTTCAACTATATATATTTGGTTATATCCTGAATACCCATCCATAAAGGAATACATGACATGTCCGGCAATGGAATCAACTAAAGAATCTACCGTGTGCATTGGATATTCATCTTTAGGTGTCGCTAAATTTTGATTTCTAAAGTTTATGCACACCCTTAATTTACCATTCTTTTTTAATATTGGCACAATGTTAGATAACCACTCAACATATCTAGCTGTCCTGATGAAACCTGTTCTTAATAATCTCTCAATCTCTTTCTTAATTTCAGGTAATACGTTAGGAGCAAAATGTCTAGGAGGCTGTTTATGGGGTTTAAAATTTAATTTAGTTGACAATTTATGTTCCACCAAATTTTCATTTAAACCAGGCATATGTTCATACTCCCAACTAAAAAAATCTTTATATTCTTTTAATAAAGCAATTAATGCTGTACTAACCTCTTGACTAAGCATCTAGCTGATAAATGTTGGGCGATCCTTTTCCACATCGCCAATGTTTACTTTGACCAAAGGGTCTTGTACTTGAGCGTTCCCAAACTTGTTGATCCTCATTACTTCATCATCTATGTCCCTTGTAGGCATTTCTTCTTCTAAGCAATCCACCTTGTTGACTTCTTGGTCAACACTTTGCTCCAATTTGAATATTGCCACTTTGTCTCCCAATGTTTTCAATACTACTTCTTTTTTGATTTTCTCTTGACATTCTTTATTGAAAGCCACTAGTCTGGCTCTAAAGGCTTGGATCTCGGCCACATGCTCTTTTGATTGCCAACTCATCAATATTCTTTGATCGTCCTTTTGCCAATCACTGACTCTTCTAGGGCCACTATGTTTGGCCTCATCTAATTGAACATTTCGGCGAGTGCTTCTATCGAAAATGGTTTTTCACTCTGTACGACGACTTGAGTTTCTTCTCCATCTTGGACTATCCTGACAGGTCCATAGTTTCTCTCGTACATGAATCTTTCTACCGAGTTAGCTTCTGCAACAAAAGGCCTATGATCTGCCTGTACCACTTCTGCTTTACCTTGGTCATTCTAGAAAACCAAGTATTGATGGAGCGATGATGGTATACAGCGACTTCCGTGAATCCAGTCTCGTCCTAGTAGTATATTGTAACTAGTGGGACCATCAATGACAAAGAAAAATGTGGTCCTAGTAGTTGTTCCCACAGTTATATCTAATGGCATTACTCCCTTGGCCGAAGTTGCTCCTCCATTAAAGCTTGTGAGAATGACTTCTGTTGGGATCATATCATCCTCCGTCTTTGCGAATTTCCTCATCATTCTTAATGGAATAGTATTTATGGCTGCCCCATTATCAATAGCACCTTCACCATGGGTATGCCATTGACTAAAACCTTCACATAAAGTGGCCTTAAATCTTGATCAGTTTCATGGTGGGTTTTTTGAACACGACTTTTTCTGCTGCATCAATTTCTACTTCCTATTTGTCCTCTGTCGACTTATTCCTTTGTGATAAATCAACTTGCAATACTTCCGGCTGAGTACTTGTTTGTGGGGTACTATTTTCATCCTACATTATTTCTCCAGCAGCTACCCAGCCTGTTGGGTAAGGTAGTATCCTTGGAGGAGATCCGTATTTCTCAGAACGAGGTACCCTTTTCTTCCTCTTGGGTGTTCCATATAGTACGTAGAAATCGAAAGAATGCCCAAACGGGTCTCCCAACAAATCTATTTCACGAACCCCTTACCGATGTAATTGTTTCAGCAAAGTGTTGCGCGATACTCCTATCTTTCTCCTTTCTTCTTCTAAATCAATTTCTTCTTTAATATCAGTCATACCATCATCCTCTTTGCCTTGTATTTCTTGAGATCCATGACCACCTTCACATTCCAACACACACGCTTCTTCTTCATCTCCTCCTTCTTTCTCCTTGTTCTTGAATTCATTGGCTAACAGATAATTATTAGCCATAACGGGAGGTAAGGTGCCGAACTGGATAGTAAGGGGTGGTTCTGTATCTTTTTCGTCTCTTTTGTTTCGATCAAACTTCGACCTCACAGAAGAACTTTCTGACATTTCTCCCATTGATTCCCCAATGTCAGTCTCTTCACTATCTTCGAGAGCATTTTGATTAACTATTTCCAGTACTCTTGGTGCTTTAGGACGTGGCATTTCTTGTTGCTGCCTCATCATTTGTCCATAATTCCGTTGAAATCGTCTTTGCTGAGTCCTGGTCATTTCATTAAAAGGCACAACACGTCTTGCATTATACTGATATGAATGCCACACATTAGGCTGGCGAGGCTGTGGTCTAAACGATCTCTCATGCTTTGTTGGCCTAAACTGCCTTTCCAGAGGCGGTCCTTTATAGAACGATGTGCCTTGCCTTCTGTTTGGAACAAACTCAAGGTGATGGTGATTCTGCCATACTTCTGGTTTCCCAGTATTTGCTCTCATTTCTCCTTTACATCTGGCACACAATACTTCTTCGTTCTTCATGGGTTCTTTTCCTCTAATACGTTCAAACACGCTAGCATGTTTCTCAGGGTCTTCTTCATCGTCGATAGCCAACTTGAATCTTGGCAACTTATTTTTAAGACTGGTCGTCATCATATTCACTTCAAGTGGCTGTGGGAAAGGATTTTCATCCACTGTCATTTTCTTTTTATCTTCGAACGTGATTCGTCCTGACTCAATAGCGTCCTGTAAAACATGACGGAAAACCAAGCAATAATTAGTCATATGTGACCATGCATTATGCCATTTACAATATTTTTTACCCTTAATTTGCTCAGAACTTGGCAATTTATGTTTATCGCTCAACTTTATCTACTTATCCTTATACAGTTTATTGAATATAAGGTCAGCCTTAGTTACATCGAACGAGAACGTTCTGTTCTTTTTGTTTTCTCATTTCATAGGCTCATCTCTGGCTAAATCCTTAGGCTTAGTCATTATGGGACAAGTATACGTATCCCCTTTGGTTAGTTCAGCCAAACATATTTCAGTTTGATTGTAAAATTCATCGCTTATAGTATGAACGCCCAAGTTTGGGTCTTTCTAATAAGTCTCTTTACTAGAATTTTTTACTTGCTCTTCTTCTCTTATCAAACGTTCGTACTTAATTACGTTCGCACTAAGTTGGAACAGGTCAGGGAACTCCATATCCTGGAACTTTTTCTTTAAATCAAAACTTAAACAGCTTTGAACAATTTTGAAAAATTCTTTTTCAGGCAGGGGCACAAAACATTTACTCCGGGCTGTTTTGAACCTTTGAAGAAAACCTTCTGCCCATTCATTTGGCATTTGACGCAAGTTCGCCAAATTAGCCAGTGTAACTTCAGATTCTGTTTTATAAAACTAAGCATGGAACAACTGCTCTATTTGTTGCCATGTCTGAACGGAATTCGCTGGCAAGTTAATAAACCAAGAAAAGGCTACTCCTGTTAATGAACTAGGGAATAGTCTCATTTTATGGTAGTCGGTCACTTCACCACTCTGTAGCGTGAATCGCCCTATATGCTCTAGAGTAGAAACTTCTCCTAAACCAGTTAACAACGAGAATTCGGGCACTTTATACCCTCTAGGCCATGGATATGCTTGATCTACCCAATCAGGATATGGTTTAGTGCAAGTCGGTCTGATGACAGGACGTACCCCAACAACCATTTAGTCTTGTACTATTTCTGTAATTTGATTCCTCAACAAAACATTTGGATCATATACGACTCCTATGGGTTGGTTTACTTGTTGGTTCACTTGAGGCGGCCTGATGTTTGGTCCTTGATTGGTAGGGAATGTGCCATTATTCAGACCATTGTACCCATTATATTGAGTATTTACTCCCTCATTAACACGGGGTAAATTATGTCCATTATTCAGAACATTATCTCTTTTATTTAGATTACCCCCCAGGTTGGTAGTCACATTATCACCATTCAGATTTGGCGCTCCATTAACCTCCTGATTTGAGGTGGAAGGACCGAAAAATATTTCTGGACCTGGACCTGGGTTCAAACCAGGGGAATTGTGTGGTGAAGTATGTCCTATAATCGCCCTGGTTTGGAAATGACTTCCTATGGGTATTGCTGGTTGACATACTTGGCCTACTAATTTGCTTATAAGATCATTCAAAGCACTTAATTATTTGGCCATGTTATCATAGTGAACATTTCCATTTTGGGTAAATTTTTCCATATTATGGACGTTTCGTAAATTTACCTGTTCGACGACATCTTGTGTGAGTTCTCCAAGCAATGGACGCATGGTTCAAGGACTCAACTCTGTCATTGGTTCATAACAACTGTGACTACTTGGAGTCTGTCCTTCCGTCTGAGGAGAATGTTGCTGCTCCTCGTATCGCTCGATCACAGACTGGACCACTCCGTGACTTGCTGGTGCTTTATCAGAACTTTTATGAGGCATAATGTTTTCATTTTGCATCTTCAAATACCAAGTGTCCCACTGGACGTGCCAAATTGTTTCGCGCGGTTACTCGCTAACAATTAAAAAGGGATCAGACGATTGTGTAAGGGACAAATCTCTTGAAACAAAGTCCCAAAAAGGGGTGTTTATCGAATAGGAAGATTACAATTTGAACACGAACAAGATGCCTCCAAGGGACGTAAGCACACAAATACAAGGGAATTGAAGTAATTACATATTCTCTGTTTGATAGTGAATTTTTTCGGGGTTTCTTCATTGCCTTCCTCTTCCTTTTATACTTCTTGGGCAGTTCTAAATCGTTTGGACTCTACTCGTAACTACTCATTTCTTTCATAGTGGCTGACTGGCCAATAACTACCATTCGTAACTCCTACCACCACGTTTTCTTCATAACCGCTTGTCACTAATTTTCTCAAATCGTGGGATGTAATCATGATGTGCTCAAACTGCCTCAAACCGTGACTTTTAGATAACTGCAGAGTTTAGTCATCGTTAGGATTCTGGACAATCCAGCAACTTGGGCGACGACTCCTTCGTTCTGGGCGTCTATAAGGCATTTTACTCGCTCAACATCTGGGCGTTCTGCAAGCTTGGGCAACAATGTTCCTTTGTTTGTAGGCTGCTTCCCCTTTGTTTGGGCTTTCATCTTGGATTCTCAACTAAGTTTCGTTCTTTGGGCCATTTAATTTGGGCTGCACTTTTAGTGTGTCAACAGTTCTATCATTTTAATAAGTGAAATCATTTTCGCATCATACCCAAGTGCTAAAGAATCACATTTTCATACTTATTCGAAATTGAATTTTCAGAAATTCTATTTTGTGTTTGATGCTACCAAAAATCGTACATGATGATTTCCGAGCTTGACGATTGAGAATGAGCACGAACGAGATCTTTCGGTACCTGAAACAAAGACGTCGAAATACGTTCTCACCGCTCCTCTGATGCTTAAATCAAAGAGAGGATTTGCGAAAAAGATATGTGCTGAAAATTATGTAAAAAACGTACCTTAATCATGAATTAAAATGATATATTTATAGACATAGGTAGTGCATTCCTAGTAGGATTACATTGTTGAAATCCCTAGGAGTTCCACCGTGATTGGAAGTTGCAACTTAATTGGTTTTGTATCATCCGTGTGTTTGGATAAAGGTGGTACTCTAGTGGTATAATCATTTCAAGATGAGGAACATATTAACAACATGACTCTATCTCTTAGTGGACAAGCCTTGACACGAGGAAGAGTCCTAAGCAATGATCGCAAGGAAGACCTAGTGGGCTGAGAAGAGGCAATCTCGAGGAAACATGGCTGAGGAGGTCATGAGACGTCGAGGCCAAATTGGAAAAATACTCCTTGGGCCCGTGCTTGAGCTCCACCAATATTGGGATCATCAGTGGCCCCCGTGCATCCATGCCAGAGCCTCGTGCTCGAGATTATGGGGTGTGATGCACATGGTAACCATAACAAGAACGATAAACTTCGGAAATAGGAACGAGTAGCCTTGGAAATGGGACTGATTGGCCTTTGAAATTGGACTGACCAGCTTGAAAAGGGGCCGATCAACCTTTGAAATTAGACTAACCAGCTTTGGAAAGGGACTTATCAGCCTTTGAAGTTAGACGGATCAGCCTTGGAAATGGGCTGATCAGCTCTTAAAATGGGATAGATTAGCTTTGGAAAGGGGGCTAAACAGCCTTGAAAATGTGGTCGATCAGCCTTGGAAAGGGAATGATCAGCCTTTGAAATGGGACTGATTAGCCTTTGAAGTTAGACTGACTAGCCTTGGAAAGGGGCTAATCAGCCTTTGAAATTGGACTTATCAGCCTTTGAAATTGAACTGACCAGCCTTGAAAATGGGCCGATCAGCTTTAGAAATTAGACTGGTCAGCCTTGGAAAGGGGGTTGAACAATCTTGAAAAGGGGCTGATCACCCTAGCGTGCATGGTCGTGTGACACGTGGCTTCGATATTCAAGCCAATGATTTTCTTGGGAGGATGGATGTTTGCACTTGCCAGGATGGAGGGCTAGGATTGAAAGACCTTTGGCCTTCTTCAAAATCATATAAATACCCCACTGCCACACCCCATTTGCCACATTTCTCTTTCTCAAACCTCCTCGGGCTTTCTGTTCATTTAAGGTAAGACCTCGAGACTTATAGATAATTTTAAGTTTAGATCTTAGAGATGTCTTCTGATAGTTCATTGATGTTGGGCGTAACACCCGAGGATGCTGGTTATTCTATTATCCCCATGGCAGTCCCCTTAGATACAAGGCCTATTCTGAACTACCCCCACCTTAGAGGTTAATATAAAGAGCATGAGGCAATATCTATAGCTAGGAAGTTCGAGCTTATGCCAAGGTACGATATTAGAACTCCCGGGCCCGAGGATAGCATAGTTAGTGCTTGAGAAGGGGAGTTAGTGGTTTTTAGGGACGTATTGAAGTGAGGGTTTAGATGACCTCTTCATCCTTTTTTCATAGAGTTCTTGGTCGAGCACTTCATGTGTCTTGGGCAGCTCATCCCTAACACATGAAGGATGATTATTATTTTTAGACAATCTGTCTTCCTCAGTTAAGTGTACTTGGTCTTTTTTATTTTGCTTTTTCTGTCGGTGGTCCTTTGCAATGTGACCACGCTTACCACAGTTATAGCAATCTCTTTTGAATTTCTTGGCATTGCTCTTTTGCTTGCCATTACCCCAGTACTTCCTTTTCTTGCTAGTATTTGGCACCACCAAATTGACTTTAGCCTCCATTTGAAGCTTTCCAGATTTCTTTTCAGAATTGCGATTATCTTCCTTAATTCTTAATCGTACAATTAGATCTTCAAGTCCCATTTCCTTGCGTTTATGTTTCGGTAGTTCTTGAAATCTTTCCACATTGGTGGTAATTTTTCGATAATCGCAGCAACCTGAAATAACTCATAGAGTTTCATACCTTCAGCATGTATATCGTGCAAGATGATTTGTAGCTCTTGGACTTGATTCATTACTGTTTTAGAATCTACCATTTTGAAGTCTATGAATCTGCCCACAACGAATTTCTTCAATCCGGCATCTTCCATTTTGTACTTCTTATCAAATGATTCCCACAGTAATTTAGCTGTCTTGACCGAACATTATACGATGTATAGTGTGTTGTCAAGGCAATTGACGGTGTAGTTCCTGCACAAGAAGTCATTATGACTCCATACATCGAATGCTGCTCGTTTTTGAGAATCTGTTTCATCATTCTCAACAGTTGGAGCATCTTCACTTAAGAATTTTGCCAAATTCAGAGTCGTGAGATAAAACAACATTTTATGTTTCCATATCTTAAAATCCATTCCCGTGAATTTTTCCGATTTCTCCCTATTAGCATTATTAAGGGATACGACAGATGTAGTATTATTTGCCATTATCGTCTTGAAATTGTTGGAAGTTATCACCGTGAATTGATTTGGGCAGAATAACGTTGTGAAAAAGTGAAATAGTGAATGCTATAAAATGTTAATGGTCGAGGCAAGAATTCGACTATTTCTCCTTAAGACGATAATATCCCACATTGGTGCGACGGTATTCTAGCACTCCTCTCACAAGATATAACGATCTCGAATTATAATAATAGCACTACAAATTACAAGACCCAGCGAACTTACTCACGTTTTGATCTCTCAAAATTTGGAGGACTAACATGCACGAAAACAATTTTTCGATGCTGGATTGTAAAATATGAATAATGCAGGGACGAATGAATAATTTAGGAAGAAGAATAAAATCCGAATTGATTTTGAAACGAATGAAAACCAGGATATGTGGGTCTATTTATAGAAGTTGAAAGGTTGTGTCCAAAAGACACAACAGCTGAAAAGTTGTGTCTTCAAATGACACAAACCATTTGGACAAGCTCAACCGTCAATCGTTAACCGTCTTTATAGAAGAATTCACGTGTCACACACAGAAAAATCGAGGAAAAATAATATAAATAAAATATATTATTATTTTAAATAATAATAAAATAATATAAATCAAATATTATTTTACTAAAAAATATATATTAGCTTGACCCAAATCCAAATTCAAGCCGAAGCCTAGCCCAGTCCAGCCCAAGTCCACGACCTGTGACCCGTGCCAGCGGCGCACGGGGGTTGCATTCACCTTCTAAAAGACTAACTTCATCTATGCTATCTCCAGTTATTCACGTTCTCTATTTTTTTCTTCCTGCCGCTGTATGATATTCTTTGTTTTCTTGCTGACCTGAGTAAATAGGAACAGAAGGTAGTAATTCTTTTGTATCACCAATAGTTAACACATGCCAATGTTCGACAATAATAGAAAAAGATTATAAATCTTTCTGTGTCAGCACCAACTTTAAGAATATGTTGTTCAAACATCATTTGCTTTTATACTTTCTTAATGGAAATCAGACTTATATTCTTCACACCTTTCATACATTTGATCCCACTGCTCATACAAACTGGCAATTTGTTAGCTTAAATGAAAATCCCAATGGTTGTGAGCTTTATTTATTCACAATGCTAATAAGCTGCATAAACATGAAGATAAATTAATTTAGGTATCACGAGGAATTGCAACAGCAATGAGTGGGTTTTTTCTACCAATTATGAGACCTCGGAGTTCGGTGGTGTCCAAGTTTTCCCCTTTTGCTCCATTGGGAAGTTCCCAATCAAACTTGAATAAAATATTTGCTAACACAAGTTCAATCAACGCCTTCGCAAAACTAATACCCGGGCAGATTCTCCGGCCACTCCCAAATGGAATATATTCGAAATGGAGTCCCTTAAAGTCCACTGAAGAATTTAAGAATCTCTCTGGCTCAAACTTTTCTGGTTCGGCCCAAAATGCAGGGTCTCTACCAATTGCTAGCGCATTCACCATAACAATTGTCCCAGTTGCAATATCATATCCCATTATTTTCACATCTTTACCTGCTTCTCGGGGAATCAGAGGGATTGGAGGATGATAGCGAAGAGTTTCCTTGATTACAGCTTTCAAATAATGCACTCTCTCCAAGTCGTCAAATGTTATATCTTGTTTTCCCTGAAGATTCTCTCTGACTTCATTTTGAAGTTTCTTCATGACTGTGGGGTGTCTTAAGAGCTCTGTCATTACCCATTCTAGAGATGCTGATGTAGTTTCACTTCCAGCACCAAAAATGTCCTGGGATTATCCGAAAACATACAACATAATGAGATTAATCGAATTAGAATGTTATTAATTGGAGAACCAGTAGCCATGTATGTTATGTATATTGATCAAATTTAAGTGTGTGTGCATGCATGTGTGGGAAATGTTCTCGCCTTAATTATTGCCTTGACACCATCCATGTCAATGGATGCTCCTGCAGTATTATCTTTGTAGATATGGAGTAAAATATCGAGAAAGTTTTCCTTGCTTCCATGCCGTTTCTCGCTCAAGCGTTCTTGAATCAAATCATCTAGAAACTTATCCCCTTCTTTAAGCAACGTCTCTGTTCTATAATTGAGACCGTTCAGTATATTAATCCAGCCAAGCCATGGAATGAATTCCCCAATACTAAGATTGGTCAGCAACTCTTGTCCTTCACTTATCACTCTCATAAATTTCTTCCCAACTTCTGTTTCATTGTACTTTCTCCCGAAAGCTGATCTACACGTCACATTATTACTGAGCGAAGAAAACATATGGCTCAAGTTTACAGGAGACAAAGATAAAGAGGACTCTTTGATCTTGTTCATCAGAAAGGCTGCTTCTTCATTCATAATCTCATTAAATGATTGGACCTTTTTGCTACTTAGAAGTTGGTGGACAACAATACTTCTTGCCTGCTTCCAGTATTCTCCATAAGGGGAGCTAACCAAGCTCTTCATGTTGTAGTACATTTTCTCCACAATTTGTATTTTGGGCCTATACGCCAAGTCAAGATCGTGTGCTTTGCATTCTCTGGCGGCATGTGCTGATGAGACTACGAGCACAGGGGTGCTGCCAAAGTGAAGACGCATTAGTGGTCCGTGTTTTTCAGCCAGCAAATGGAGAGAGCGATGAGGCAATGACCCCAGTTGATGAAGATTTCCAATTATTGGGAGCTTTGGTGGTGATGGTGGCAAGGTTTTTTTAGTAATGGGCATGAAGAGTTTCTTTGTGAGAAACCATGCGAAGAATAAAGTGAACAAGAATGCATATTGGATCATAGATTCATCCATTTTCATCATGCAGTAAAAGGTTTTGGAATTTCAACTTGTTTCTTCTCCATTTCGATTGTCCTTTTATTCTGTTCGTGGATCTGCTTCGTACTTCAATTAATGAACTATTAGACTAAATATTCCTTTTAATGGTTAACAGGGAAGTTGCTTAGATTCATTGTTTGGCTCTTTATTTCAACAGCCAATAAATTTCTTTAGCCACCTTCATGATCTTCTAGCAAGCTGTGTGATAGAATAACGTGTGCATCCTTATTTTAGATAAATATACTAGAGGAAAAATATCTTTTGTACATCCATCGACAGCCGTGTGGAAGCTACATAATCTTTTCGAGTACTTATCCCCGATGGTGCTAAGCACTAGTCTAAGGGACAATTACACGTCATTAAATGATAAATTCATTTAAATGCAAAGTCATATGACTCATTTAATTAAACCAATAAAGTGTAGCCACCTAAACTGTTGCTCTAACACGAGCAGGGATGAATAACATTATTCTTTCTTTTAATCACCATTACATTTCTATGCTGCTGGTTTACCAATAAATAAGTACTGCAGTTTAATGCAAGCATTAACTCAATCAACGGCTTCACTTGAACTTAAGTAAATGTTTATGCAATTTGTCTTCACTCCTGTTTTTAGGTCGTACTTCTAATGGGTGGTTTTCTTTTTCTTCATAGCATTCCTAGGGGATCACCAAAATATACCAAACTTGGAGTATTTAATTTAGTGGTAGAGAGAATCAACAATTTCTTCGTCTACACTGTAGAACTTAAAGTTTGAAGGAGAGATAAGATTTAGAATTCAATATGAAGAAATTTTTATATTTAAATTATCAATATATTTAAATTTTTAGATGAGATGATTCAACGTATATGACAAAAATATTCAACGTAAATTTCCCAAGATCTTTTTAAATAAATCTATATCGAATAAATATAACATTATAAATTGATATATAAGGTTTTGTATTGCTCGTAAAAATTTTAGGGCATGAAATTTATCAAGAAACGATTACTCCAATCTAGAGAAGTCTAGAATTTTCAGATGAGATTTTAGACAAAACCAATCTTCAACGATTTCTAGGATGTATCAATTATGTGGCTGATTTTTTACAAAGGCAAATATGTAAACCCCTTTATCAAAGACTTATGAAAAACCCTCCGAAGTGGAATCAAGAACATACAATAGCAGTAAAGACCATTAAGGAAGCAGTAAAAACTAAAAACTCTTCCATATCTCAATATTGTAAATCCAAACACTTTCTTCATCGCATAAATTGATGCCTCGGACATAGGATATGGAGGAATTCTTAAACAAAAAAATTCATGATCAAGAACAATTAGTTTGATATCATTCAGGATGGTACTCAAAAGAACTATTCTACTGAAAAAAAGAAAATCTTATCAACAGTGCTATGTATTGCCAAATTTCAAGACGATCTTATCAATAAAAACTTTCTTGTCAAAACAGATTGTAAAGTTAAGATATTTCAAAAGATGTTCTGCAAAAATATGTAAAGAATCTTATTTCAAAATATGTGTCAAAAACGTGTTCAACTGATACAATCCAAACAAGGTAAGTTAGTTAGTCAGGACTGACTGTGTGCTACTGGGTTACAGATTCTTGCAATTTTTTAGGATTTCCAATCCCTAAAACGAAGTGCAATATTTACCTACCTTATAATAGCATATACAGTAATATATACTTACCATTTTGGATATGTTTGATTGGTCAAATAATTAAAAGAAGAAAATATTGTTTTAACAAATTAAAAATTTCTTTAATTTAATTATTGACTATATCAAATATATATATATATATATATATATATATATATATATATATATATATATATATATATATATATATATAAGTCAAATAATTAAAAGAATGAAAGATTATTTTAACGAATTAAAACATTCCTTAATTAAATTATTGACCATATCAAACATATTCTATATTATTCTTACAATGCAAAACTTCTATATTTTAGGTAAGATGCGTTTGTGTCTTGGGGGGGTCTTTATATAAGTAAATAAAATCATTAAGGGATGAAAGAATGTTTTGAGAAAAAAATTGCTTATGTCCAACGAACCTGCAGCATCAAGTTCTGAAGTCTTCTGACCATCTCTAGTGAGTTATGACCGACTAATATTCCATTGAAGTATCTCAAAGCAAAAATCGTGTTCTTCAACCATAATTGAAGAGAACACACCTAAGCGTAAAATGATATAATCCTACTCAAATATCAGAAAACTTGACATGAGTTAAGATTGGTAAATCTTAATCCAAGTGGTGATTGTGGCCGAACACAATAGCGAAGCGACGATAAAGTCAGGATCGGAGGGTTTGATTATACTTCTCCAACGAGTCAAAATGAATAAGAAAATGAGGGAGTTCTTTATTTACTTTTGATTTTTTTAGTATATTTTGCGAAATTACTAAATCGAAACTATTGTATTTTTTATTTTTTTAATAGTGGATTATTTTTCCCGTAGCATGAGGGCCCGCAAATGTTTTCCTTAGGGGTTTATCCCGTTTTATCTGGTCTTTATCTTTATTTAATTTATAATAGGTTATATTTTGTAGAACACAAATCTATAAGTTGTTTTAGTCAGAACTGTGCGTAAAACTACATGTAGGAAGTTCTGACTGACTGGTATATTAGGGTTGAAATGAATAATTGAGACAAATTGTTTAATTACTAGGTTTTAGTACTTACAAGAATTCTTATAAGGTAAGGATTAAAACTCTATAAATAGAGATATAGCTCGAGAGAAAAAAAGAGAAAAAAATGAGTGCTAAAGAAAAGAGTAAGAAAACTTCTTTTGATCAAATTTTGTTACAAAATGCCAACTTCAAAACCAACCAATTTCGAAAGGCAGTTGAACGGTATCTGAAAAATTGCATGTCATCAAAAACCAAGATTTTTACCGGTAAAAGAAATGGACAGAACTTGGTCCAAAAAATATTCTTACTTTAAATAATGCCTTTCAAAAGGTTTACCTGAAGGATTCTGATATATGCCACAAAACATAAAGAAATCAAGGACTTTTCATGAACTTATCCCCAAATATACAAACGCAATTTAAATTACTCATAAGCCAAGCCCTCAAGAAATAAATTTTTTTCTAAAATCAAGATTTGTAAAGTTTTAACTTATGAAGAGCGGGACAACTTCCATGGGAAAACAAGAAGTTTGATATTTAAAAAAAAATGTTTCACCTTCAAAGTTCAATTATTTTGATTACCTAACGGCATGATACAAAGTATTTTATATTAGACCAATTTTCTACTCTGGTTTATTATGTTCGACCATAGATGTCGAAATTTTTTTCCAAATTGGTTCATATTCTTTGGACTTGAGGAAGAGATACTTCCCAATCTCGTTTCTCAAGGTTTCAAATATTTCAAAGAAAACGGAAAAAAAATTCCCCAAATTTAAGAATGGCTACTTTTTCAATTTTCAACAACTTTTAAATTATCGTTAGTTTTCTGTTCAAATTGCAAAAGATGTTGATTTTGACTATACTTCAAAGAAAATAGTTAGACGTCTCAAGAACAAGTGGTGGGGAAATTTCTCAAAAACTAATGCCTGCCCGAAAGTAGTTCAAGCATGGCTCGATAGTTGCGAGAATCAACAAAAAAGAGAAAAAAAGCTTTTTTTCCGAAGTTCGAGAAAAGCAAGTTAATTTTTTAATAGATTATGTATTGCAAATTTTATTATATTATATATAAAGTGTTATCCATGTTTGATTTTTCATGTATATTGATTGGAGACGGACTCAATGACCTATTTAAAACAAAATCGCAACTTAAATTATAACAAAATTAATATAACCAATATTTGATTGGGATAAAAAAATTGATAAAAATTTTAAGTCAAAATCAATAATTAGATCATGTCCCCCCCACCCTTTTTTTTGGAAATAATGCATTTTTGAATAGTATATTGATAGAGAATGTGTAGTTAAAAAATAAGTAAAAGTTTTGAATTTGCTTGTAATATTATTTTATTGAAAAATGTGTGATTGGAAATAAGAGAGAGAAAAATGTATTTTGAAAATAATGAAAACCCAACAAATGATTTAATATTAACCACCTATTTTATGAGAGCCACAATTTTGATCAACTTTTCAATCACAAATTTAATCAAATTTTATTATGGGCTTAGTGACTAATGAGAAACTCCCCACTGAAAGTTGAGTAATGATATTTAACTCACAGAAAGGAAAAGAATGATGACTCGTTCACGAATGCATTCGTTTAAGAGAAAATTGCATCACGTGTCAAAATTCACTAAGGGCTTGTTTGATATGCCATTATTTTCCATGGAAAATGGTGTTGGAATTTTGTATCGAAAATTGGTTGTGACCAATTTAAATGATTTAAGCGGAATTCGTTATTTGGTGAATAAGAAAGTAATCCAAATTTAAGCTACTTAAACACTTGAAATTGTTGGAAAATCGTGTAGAATATTATGGAATATTCTAGAAAATGTGTAGATGAAAAATGTGTCTTTTCAAATGGAAGATCATGACTTTGGTATGATTACTCTCCAATAATTATGAATCTTAATTTCAAAAGATGTCTTGGTATGGTTGTATCTTTTGACAAATATTTCCAAATATTATATATAGATTCTCGTGTGTTTGGATTGAGAACAATTCAAAGTAATAGTTCCATATCATTTCATTCCATGCTTACACTTTAGTTTGCATAAAACACTTGCATCTAGAAGTGTCAAGACGGACGGCCGGCCACACTCGTGAAAATCGACCTGGATCGACCCGGGCCGCGGGTCGACCCGTGACCCTAGCGGGTGGTTCACGAGTCAAGGAGGTGTGACCCGCGGGCTTTGCAGGTTGCACCTTCACGGGCCGCGGTTAACCCGCTAGCCCGCGAAAAATTTTAAAAAAAAAAATTTGAAAAAAATGGGGGAGAGAGCCGTTGTACTTATGCTATAAATATTTGACAATAGTAATTAGAAATGCTTTTAGTTGTTATTTGTTTAAATTAAATTTAACTTTGCAAAGTTATAAACAATTCATGTAACATTAAATTTAAATTATATGTAAATATTTCTTGATATAAATATGAATTTATCATTTTGTTCAATTCTTAGTTTACATTTAACAGAAAAAATATTTTTTTGCTGTAAATATGAAAAATTCTATATTTTTATAATTTTATTTATACAATAGTACCGGTCAAATCGGAACAAATCGCGACCTGCGCGACCCATGACCCGCTTGGGCTCGACCCGGGTGGGCCTGAGTTGTAGTCCAAAATTTCTGTGTCGACCCGGAATCGGCCCGGAACCCGTAGCGGGCGACATTTTTTCACGCGGGCCGTTACCGGGCCATATGTTGGTCTGCCGACCCGACCCGGACCACCCGGATTGACACCTATACTTGCATCAAAATCATGGTTATAGTAGAGAGAGAATTACGATCGAGTTCGTTGGTCTAAGCCATTTGGAGTGCTCATATGGCTCGACGTGGTCGTTGTATCATGGGAGATGATTGCTAGAAACCGTTAGCACCGATACGGGGCAAATTCATTTTAAGGACAAAGTGTCAAACACTTGCCTCGATCGATCGCATCACTTGCATCTCATCTTTCTTTTTCCGATTTCATTCTAATTTAGTATTTTGATTTCGGAAAGTAACTATATTCTTTTGATTTCAGAATATAGTTAATTTATTTATGTGTTTTATTGCAAAATTTGAATTAAAGAATGACACTCGTTCAAGATTGGAAAGTGATGAATCCATATTCATATATTCGAAGTCGGTAATTCACTAATTTGTCTTCTCAAATCAGATTTCGGTAAGTCGAATGATATTTCGATTTGACGCATATTAACGGCATATTCTTGATGAATATAATATACACATTATCGGTGTAAAAGCGGAATTCGTTATTTGGTGAATGAGAATTAATTCAAATTTAAGCCGCTTAAACACTTGAAATTGTTGAAAAATAGTGTAGAATATTATGGAATATTCTAGAAAATGTGTAGATGAAAAGATGTGTCTTTTCATATGGAAGATCGTGACCTTTGGAGATCATGACTTTTGGTATGATTACTCTCCAATAATTATGAATCTTAATTTCAAGAGATGTGTTTCTGGTATGGTTGTGTCTCTTGACAAACTTTCCAACTACTATATATAGATCCTCATATGTTTGGATTGAGAACAATTCAAAGTGATAGTTACATATCATTCCATTCCATGCTTACACTTTAGTTTACATAAAACACTTGCATCAAAATCATGGTTATGGTAGAGAGAGAATTCCGTTCGAGTTCGTTGGTCTAAGTTATTTGGAGTGCTCCTATGGCTTGACGGGGTCGTTGTATCTTGGGAGATGATTGCTAGAAACCGTTAGCACCAATGCGGAGCAAATTCATCTTAAGGACAAAGTGTCGAACACTTGCATCGGCCGATCGCATCACTTGCATCTCATCTTTCATTTTCCGATTTCATTCTTTTAGTATTTTGATTTCGGAAAATAACTATATTCTTTTGATTTCAGAATATGGTTAATTTATTTATGTATTTTATTGTAAGATTTAAATTAAGGAATGACACACGTTCAAAATTGGAAAGTGATGAATCCATATTCATATATTCGAAGTCGGTAATTCACCAATTTGTCTTCTCAAATCAGATTTCGATAAGTCGAATGACATTTTGATTTGACGCATATTAACGTCATGTTCTTGATAAATATAATATACACATTATCGGTGTAAAATCTC
Organism: Fraxinus americana; assembly: GCA_035079005.1. Lineage (NCBI taxonomy): Eukaryota > Viridiplantae > Streptophyta > Magnoliopsida > Lamiales > Oleaceae > Fraxinus > Fraxinus americana. Next base: position 49,473,882 of record CM068706.1, on the reverse strand, counting down.
CTCCAAATGGAAAACAAATTCCAACTTCCATTTTTACCTCATTTGATACACTTTTTTTACATGCTCGTATTTTCCTTGGTTTTTTATTTATTTTTGCAACGGAAAAAAATTCTAAACATAATGGTAAAAAAGTTATCACTTTTATTAACAATTTTCATGCAAAATAAAGTCAAACGAATGGTATTCTGTATGATTTTTTTGGGCAATTGGAACAAATTCTAGATCCAATGGTAAGAAAAATTATCATTTTAATGGACAATTTTCATAAAAAAACGAAGTCAAACGGATACCAAATTTTCAACATTTTTCAGGTGGAAAATTATACAAATCAAATACAATTAATTACAGTTCCTAGTAAAACAATTTCTAGGCAATCCAATTCCCTCTAAAACATTTTCTTTCCACTCATTTTCCACATTTGCAATCAAACGGACCCTAATTCATCTACAAGAATATCACTTTTTATAACATTTGTCACTTTTGGACATTCGTACCATTTTGAAATCTAAAAATTCTTTTCGAAATGATGCTTGGGATACAGGGTGGGTGTTTACAAAACCCTCACCGATACCTCACAATAGAGGTGTGGGTGTGACTTTTTGGCAATTTTTTATTACCATTGGTCCCGCATGGGGTCCACCAATGTGAGGGTAGGTAAAACTTCTGTAAAATTATTTTCTCTAAATTTGACTTTGCTCTTCATTGGTGTCCTATATTAATTACTGATTTGACATGTTAAAAAAGTGTAACAAAATTTGAAAAATCACCGCACCCCTACATTTGATAACCTTACCCCCAAAGACCCCCTTCTCGTTCTTTCTACTTTGTCTTTTTCCCTTCTCTTTCTTCTTTAACCCCATCCCACCCCCACATATGATAACCGTCTCCATCCCCAAGATCCCGTTTCTTTCTTTCTCCATTTTCTTTTGAAAGTTTTAAATTATTGAATATTTAGACCACATACGATATTACACAATTAAAAGCAAAAAGTCAGTTTTTAATTGTTTCTAGATGATTAGATCAAACAAATCAATTTGTCCTAAGTTTGAATACTACAATCAATAATTAAAGTAATAAAGAACACTAAAGTTGATTACGGAGAAACTCCAATTGGGTAAAAATTTCGTGCACTTTGACAATTAATAATCCACTATAATTGAAGAAAACTTACAGTACGATCCAGACCCATCTACCCTGTAAAACTTCTGACATCAATTCTTGCAGTTTCCTTGATCCTACTGAATGTTTGCTCCTTTAAAACAAATCCCGACTCCTGATTTACACCTGAGCCCTCCTGGACTCCGTGCTCGACGTCATATCCCGACTCTGGTACCTCACCTTAATCCTTCTGAATTTGTACGTTTGCAACAGTTCTCGATCCCTAGTATCAATTTATCTCTGGCGGATTAAGTGGTTTGGTATTTCATCAAAAGATCTTGTGTGTTTTGATCTATAGTTTAATATGAAACAATATAACTAAATCAACAATCAAAGTTTGGATGAAATTATGGCTCAAATAATATGATGGTTGAATATTTGAAACAATAAATGTGTTTTGGATCTTCAAAGGAATGATCTCTATGGAAAATATGATTCAACACCCTTTTAGACATAGGTTATGATATATATAGAGAAAAATGTTTGAGATGAAAATTGATTAAAAAAATTAAGTGTTTGAAGCAAAATAGAATCCTGGACTTCGACCAGTCACTCGAGGGTCAAGTCAGCGACAGGCGAGTAACGACTAAGCAGTCGTCAATATTTTTATCATAACTTTCTCTCCTAATATCCGATTGAGGTGATTCAAAATACGTTGGAAAATTAACTCAAAGGGATACAATTCTTTTAGAAATATACTTATCCAAATTTCAATGTTTTCTATATGAAAAATGCTTTGTGAGTTACGATTGAGAATTTGGAGCGTAACTTATATGGTTCTTTGACACTCTTTGGACTTCTAAATGCATTCCAATGATCATATCTTCTTAAACTCATTCAAGGACTATACTACCAACACAACTCCTCTGACTTTAATTATGATTCTATAACTTCTAATTTGACTTTAATTACAACTCGATAAACTCCTAATACAATTCAATTAAAACTTGATTTTGACTAAAGAATTGTCAATTACAAATTTAGAAATTGACAATTATAATTTGGACTTAACATATTTCTTCCATATTATCAGAAAAATAAAAAAAGGATAAGAAATTTGTATTGCCAAAAGCACATATGGCAAGAAATTTTGTAGTTTCTCTCCTCGTTTTGGAATACAAGGTATGTTCATGTCCCATTGTACATTGAACTAAGATTTTGTTCGATAATTTTTTGATTTCATTTGAAAATGTTGGATATTTGCCCAAAAAAATTATGATTTTTTTAGAAAGTGTATTTTTGTCTCTAATAGATTATGGGTTTGCTTGAAAATTAGAGTATACATTCGAATCTGGTTTATTATCTCAAGAATTAAGTTCATGTTAGGATTTTACATGGAACTTTACAAGGGATTTTCTTGGAAATTAGGGTTTATTGTTGTTTTTGTCACTGATTTTATCTTCTTCTTTTTTTCAAATTTAAGTGTACGAATAATTGATTTTACAATTGAATGTTGTTTTGTAGTATCCTTAAATGCCTCTAACTTCTCAAAAAAATTTGCTTTGTGGTTTTGCAATCTATACCATTTGTCTGACCAGAACATTCTTGGCAGATGACTTCTGTTATTTCGACATTTTGAATGGGATAAAACAAACTATCGAGAATTGAACTTAGTTGTGCATGTCTATACTATATATAGTTGTATATTTGACTTGAATAACTATTTGTTATACGAATTCACTATTCATTACATTATTTATTGCCATTGAAATTTGTTTATATTAGTGTTGCAGATGGAATTTGATTATCATTTGTCCGAGACACAGGGGTAGATGCCCACAAATGTCGCCCCTTGCGGATCAAAATTCCATGAAGAGCTAGTAGGCCTCCCTAGACTAGGATTGTTCGCAAGAAGGATTCAATTTGTGGAAGAACATTATGTTGCCATTAAAGTTGAAGTGGTCATAAATTTTTGGGCATTTGAATTTTGATGAGTGTTGTTACTTATTTTCGGAATTTGTATTTTGATATGTGTTGTGACTTATTACTAATAGGAAAATACAAACCCTTTATAAATTTAGTAATATCTATGCAAAAGCCGACCCATTATTATTTCTCTTTACAAACCATTTATAAATTTGCCGTATGGACAAGTGGTTTTATAACCAGATAAACTAGATTCACTTGATCTCCTGCAATTATCCTACTCCTTGGCAGTAGCAAGAAAGAAAACTCCAAAACTATTAAGGACCCGACCGAAAGGGGAGATTCTGCACGTAACAGAACAGAGAAGACGCTAACAAGAGTGTGGAGTGGCAACCGTTAGCAGAGGAAACTTTTTATGAATAGTGAGTCCAGTGGCTTCAGTCATGTCCATATCACTCTCTTTTCCTCCATTTGGCAATGCAAAGTTGAATTTATGCACCAGTTTTGCCAATGCAAGCTCATTAACAGCTATGGCAAATGTAGCACCTGGACAACCTCTCCGACCACTACCAAATGGAATCAACTCAAAGTTGAGCCCTTTGAAGTCTATGTCCGTTTCAAAGAACCTTTCTGGACGAAATTCTTCGGGGTTTTTCCACAATGACGGGTCTCTTCCAATTGCCCAAGCATTGACAATCACTTGTGTGCCTGCTGCAATGTCATAGCCCATGAGTTTAACGAATTGGGTTGACTCTCGAGGAACCAACAATGGAATAGGAGTATGAAGTCGCAAACTTTCTTTAATCACTGCTCTCAAATACTGCATTTTTTCCAAATCATCTTCGGTTATCTCTAACTTGCTTCCAGCTACTTGTCTAACCTCATTTTGCAATTTTTCCAAGATTGTTGGATGCCTTAAAAGCTCCGCCATTGTCCATTCCAACACAGAATATGTTGTATCGGTTCCAGCCGCAAATACATCCTGTCAAATAAAAAGATGCATGAAAACATCTGGATTCATAATATCATATTCCTATATTTAAAATTTTAAATTACTAAAATAAGAAAAAGTTATTTTGGTAATTCATCTCCAAATTCTAAGTCCATATTGAAATAATAAACAATTAGAGTGACGAGACAAGATTTATAAAGCCGACTCCAAGTTTATTGAGAAAAACAAATTTACTCTCCTAGATAGAGTAGACTCTTACGAGGATGAGAGCTTTGATCACATCAGTTTCCAGTTGAAAACCAGCCCCGTTTTCGCTCTGAATTTCAAGCAATATGTCCACAAAATCTGATCCATTTTCATCAGTATTGCCATCATGCATTCTCTCTCCTTTCTTTCTATCCCAGTGTTCTTCAACTACGCCCTCCAAAAATTCATCAAACACTTTAGCCACTTTTTCCACTTTGGCATTCAAACCATTGAGTTTATTAATCCAGGCAAGCCATGGAATGTAATCCCCTACACAGAAAGTACCCAGTAAGCCCACAAAATCCCTCAACAACGATTTGAATTTTTTTCCTTCTTCTCCAACACCATATTTCCTCCCCAATGCCGCCCTGCACACTATATCATTTGTAAGCGACACAAAAATATCGCTCAAGTTTATTGATGAAGATGAAGAACACAACTGTCTAATTTTCTCGACCATAAAGGATGTTTCTTCTTCTCTTATACGCTGAAAAGATTGAACCCGCTTGTTACTCAAAAGATGTAGCACACATATGCTTCTCACTTGCCTCCAGAATTCGCCATAAGGAGCAAACGATACATCCTTAGAGCCATAAATTAGTCTTTCAGCGATGCTTGATTTTGGCCTGTTTAAAAGACATAATTTAAATAAATAAATTTTCCCATTTCTAATAGCTTAAAAGTAGACTACATGGTGTTAAGTAAATTCCCAACAGTGGTATCAGAGCCTACTTTGTGTTTGTTAGAAATTGTTTTGCACGATTAAACAATTAAAAGTTAATTGTTTATTTTTGTTTCTTGAATCTAGCAATTTAGAAAATTATTTTTCATCTTCAAAAATCTGTTTTGAAAATGAAAATAATTTTTAAACCAAAAAAAAAAAAAAAAAAAAAAAAAAATTTTGGAAAAAGCCGCCGCCGGCCATGGCGGCAAAACTCGTCGCCGCACACGGGCAAAGGCCGCCACGGGGAAGGGGCCCGCAGAATGACGGGCCGCAGCTAGCCGATCGTCGCTGTGCTGCCGCACTGCTGCGCTCGCGTCGCTGCAAGTTGCAGCGGCGAGCGCCGGCTGAAATCGCAGCGGCGACTGCCGCGACGTCAAGCTCACAAAGAAGTTAGCCCAACGAGCCGCCGCGGTGGCGGGTTATCGCGCAGAACCCGCCGCAGAAGCGACGGGATCGGGAGGCGACGAGACGAAACGCCGCGAAAAGGGGGTAATGTTCTGTGGTTTCAAAGAATGGTGGAGGCGGGCCCGACTGCAATTTTTGAACTTTCAGGCCCTCGCCTGTAATTATATGTATAAAGGGTCTGTCTGCAATTTTAAATAAAGGACTGTCTTGCAATTTTCGAAATTGATGGGGTTTGTTTTTAATTTGTAAATGGGTCAGTTTGCAATTTTCAAAAATGGTTTTGAATTAAATATTAAAATGGTTTTAAATTAATTTTTCAAATGGGTTTGACCTAAAATTTTAATATTGACCCGTTTAAAATTTTATTTAAAAATTGACGACTTTTATATTTTCGTTAAAATTAGATTTTAACTTAAATATTAAACTTTGACCCTAAATTGAATTTTATTTTATTTAGGAGTTTTATCCTAAATTAAAATGTTAATTCATTTTAAATTAGAGTTAGACTTTAATTTAATATTTAATTAAAATTTGATTTTAATTAAATTATCAACCCTAGTATATTGTTAAAATTAGAGTTGGACTCTAATTTGACATTTAATTGAAATTTGATTTTAATTAAATTGTTTCGCCCTAAATGTTTCTTAAAATTAGAGTTTGACTTTAATTTAGTATTTAATTAAAATTTGATTTTAATTAAATATGTTCACCCTGATATTTTAGAATTAGAGTTTGACTCTTATTTTTTATTTAATTAAAATTTGATTTTAATTAAATTCAACCCTATTAATTTGATTATAATTAGAGTTGAACTTTATTTTAACGTTTAATTAAAATTTGATTTTAATTAAATTGTTTTGCCCTAAAATTTTATTGGAATTAGAGTTGGACTCTAATTTGGTATTTAATTAAAATTTGATTTTAATTAAATAGTCCCGCCTTATATTTGTAGAATTAGAGTTGGACTCTAATTTGATATTTAATTAAAATTTGATTTTAATTAAATAAGTCCGCTAATTAAATTAATTAATTAATTTGATTAATTAATTATTTAATTCTTCCGATCCATTTGTCTAAATTAGTTTAGACGACTTTAATTGCTAAAACTTGAAACATGTTTGCATATAATATTAGATATTATATAGGAAAGCATTTATTTGATGAATGTTTAATTAGTGGATGATTATGGACTCGACCATGTGGATGTGTTGAATGGTTAGTTTTATTCTTGTTGTTTTATGAGCCTGCGAGCTCTTATTTATTTTGGACCTGCGAGTCCGTTATTATTATTATGGGCCTGCGTGTCCAATATTATTTAGGCCTGCGTGCTAACTAGTATAGGATACAAGTTGCAGCTGGACTAATTGGAGATACAAGAAGAGGAGGAAACCATAGAGATGGAGCATTGTATGAATCAATGCTATACCCCCTAGGAACTGACCGACTAGTCTTCCTTATGGCTCGGGAGGACTAGATAGTATAAGTCCATAATCGTCCACACTATTATATGTATGTTTATTTGCATGTTAGATGTATAATAAAATATATATAATTATTACGATGAGACCTTTTGCATGCAAAACCCCTCGTTAAAAATATTAAGTCGATTTGTTATTTGCCTTCTATCATTATAGTGAAAAACGAGAGTCCTCAATCGATCTAAGCTTGTTGAGTACACTCAAGGCTGGTCGATTAGGGATATGTTTGACACTATGAAATATTAGATATTTCTGAATGATGGATTTGACTTAACTAATATTTATCTTTTGTTGAGTACACTCAAGAAGATAAATTTTAGAGGCATGTTAAAATATTAAGTCATATTTATATTTGCCTTCCATCATTATAGTGAAGAACGAGAGTCCTAAATCGATCTCAGCTTGTTGAGTACACTCAAGGTCAGTCCATTAGGGATATGTTTGACACTATGAAATATTAGATATTTCTGAATGATGGGTTTGACTTAACTAATATTTATCTCTTGTTGAGTACACTCAAGGAGATAAATCTTAGAGGCATGTTAAGCTAACACATAAGATGTGTGAAGACAAAAAAGAGTTGTCGGCTTAATGATCTCTGGGAATTGTATGAAGATACAATTGATAATAGTATCTACCCAAATGTTTTATTAGGGCTTGTTGAGTACACTCAAGGTTTTAATACAACAAATGGGATCCTGACCACTCGGGAATCAAGTATGGATTCCATAAATTTATGTGAGAGGGTCATAAATTTGAGTTAAACAAAATGGGAGCGAAATTAATTTAATAAAAAGCCATGTTAAATTAATTCATGCATTATATATATTATTTCTTTTACTTTTCGTTGTTTACATTTATTGAATCATGAGTAACCATATGTAAGAGGCATATTGTATGCCAACAACCAAAGCAAATTTTCTTGATTATTTGACACAATCTGAGAATTGTTCTCAGGCATGAAAAATTGGTTGTGTCCTTGAGTAGTCATTTCTAGAGACACCTGTTGATGACTCGATAAAGAAGAGGTGGCTGCTATAATAAACACAGTGATGACGATAGTACTACAACATATGTGATGTTTGTAACTATGTCACCTGAGTTACAAAGCGACATAAGAGTATAGATGCTAACACATGATTTTTCATCTCAATATGTTGAATGATGAACAATCATACGAGGAAATGTATGATATTTCCCAGCAACTATACCAGTGCTTAATGACAGAAGAATCTTCAGTCTGTGCTTGTGTACTGAAGATGCAGACTACCTTGAGAAGTTGTCTTGATTGCGTTCAGTTATGAACCATGAACTTAGTATAGACTTGATTCTGCAATCCCTGCTAAAGAGTTATTCATAGCTAATTATGAATTTAATATGAACAAACTCGAATGCACACTCATTGAGTTGTTGAACATGTTTAAGACTGTTAAGCCCAATATCTAAGTTTGCAGTGGGCAAATCTTAGTGATAGATTCCTATTGGGAAGTCTAAATGATGCTATAGAAAATCAACCATGATGATTAAGACAGGTTAAAGCGAATAAGGACAATACCAAATCGATGATCCTTATTATCATTTTGGAATGATGGGTCATTAGAAATGAAATTGCAAGGCTTAAATCTACTTCGTTAGTTTCATGGGTATTAGATACTAGATATAGATCTCATATTTATATAAATATGCGTAAACTAAATAAAAGTAGATCTCTGTGAGAATGGAGAAGTTGACCTACACGTTGAAAATGAGCAAAAGTTGTTGCATTGCCTCGTAGAAGCATATTTCTGCCATTGCCTTTAGGCTCGATATTAGAATTAGAGAAATGTTAATTTTGTTCTCACCATTACCAAGAGCATTAAATAAATTTCATGTTTTGACATGAATTATTTTAATGTTAAGGACAATTGTTGTTCCTTTTTATCTTGATAAGATCTTAATGGTTATGGTAAATTACAAAATGACATTTATATTCTAAATGTTGAGTATTCTATAATGAGTATAGAAATTGAAAGGCATAAAAATGATAATCCGAATAACACCTATATCCTGCATTGCAGATTTGGTCACATAAATGAGAATGCGCCCAAACTTACATGGAGATGTATATTTGGGTCAAATAATTTTGAATCATTTGACAAATGCGAATCATGTCTCGTAAGACATCATGACCAAATCTCCTTTTACTTGAAAAGGAAAATGATCTCGCACAATTATTAGGTCTAATACATAGTGATGTATGTAGATCCATATCAATTAATGTCGGTGAAGTTTATCTTATCTCATCACATTTACTAATGATCATTTCGTAAATGATCATATATATTTGATGAAATTCAAGCATGAATCTCTTGAAATGTTCAGGGATTCAAGCTAGGAATAGATAAACAAATAGGTAAACATATTCTTACACTAAGACTTGTTCGAGGTAAAGAATATCTAAAATGGAGAATTTTAGATTATCTAAAAGAAAATTAGATTCTCATGCAAGGATTCCTCCACATACATTTGCAACATAATGATGCATCCGAAATGAGGAATCGTGCACTATTAGACATAGTGCAATAGAGAACCAAATCATGCAAACATTCAAAAGTCGTTTTGAAGTCATGCACCGATTGATACGTGTTGCGTACTAAATCGTGTCTCATCTAAATCGGTTGACAAAACTTCATACGAGTTATGAAAATGCCCAACTTATCTCATATGAAAGTTTGAGGTCGTGATGCTTATGTGAAGCATATTGGATCGTATAAGTTTGAAACTAGATCCGTTAAATACATATTTGTGGATATCCAATAGACAATTGGATATCAATTCTATAATCCCGTTGAGAAGAAGATGTTCATCTCAATACATGTCGTACTCTTAGAGAAAGTGTTTACTCTAATAGAGACAAATGAGTAGAATAAATCTTGAAAGAGTTCAAGAGTCCACGGATATAATTAACCGAATAGATGAACTCGAGTCTTATCCCACACCAGCTGAGGGACATACTCTTGATCAAGAAGTGGAGACTTCTGAGAACACGTTAGCTCAGTGTAAATCTTGTAGGATCATTTGACCTCCTAAAAGGTACGAATCCATGATTACTAATCAAGGATAATGAACCTACTAATTACATAGAAATAAAGTCAAGTGTTGACTTAAAGAGATGGACTTGTTGTATGTAACCGAGGTTTGACCTTGGTCGACTTGCCTAATGGATTAGAACCCATAGGTTGTAAATGAGTTTACAAGAAAATGTCAATATGGATTGAAACAAGCCTCTTGGAGTTGGAATCTTCGATTTGATGCAAAAAGTCAAAATGTTTGATTTTATCAAAAATTGAAGACGAAATGCGTTTACAAGAAGATAGTGGGAGCATTATCGCATTCTGATATTATATGTATGAGACATATTATAGGAAACGACGTCTCTATATTTCAATTGTTGAAATTATGGTTGTCAAATAATTTCTCCGTGATGGATGTGGGAGAAGCAAGTTGATCTATAGAGATAGATCTAGAAGATTGCTTAACTCATCCCAATCTATACATATAAAATCTCGAGAAGATTTTATATGGAGAAAATGAACTGAGAGTTCATGGATAGAATGATGCTAACTTCTAGTCAGACTGGAATAATAGCACATCTCAAATAGGATATTGGTTTACTCTTAAGCGGTATGTTGGAAATGTTCCAAATAACCGTTGATTCAATAATGGAAGCCTTATAAATCATTGCTTTACAAAGCAACAAAAGTTGTGGTCTAGATCAGGGAGTTCATCACTGAACTTAGAGTAGTTCCTAACATTGTTGATCACACGCTTATGCATTGTGATACAATGGAGCCATCGTGCAAGCGAAGGAACTAAGGTCTCATCAATGATCTAAACATATGTTAAGGCAGTGTTATCTCATTGAAAAGATAATACAAAGAAATGACGTAAATAAAGAACGAATTCCCACAAGTTATTAAATTGCAATTCCACTGACAAAGAGTTGTCGCAGTATAAACATGATCGTCATGTAGACTCTTATGGTATAAGATACATAAGTGATTGGATCTAGTGCAAGTGAGAGTTTGTAAGTGTTATGCCCTAGTCCAATCAACTTTGGACATAAACACTTTGAATATATATAATCAATGCATATATATGGCAATATCTATTATTTAATTGAATTAATATTCTAATAAATTAAATAATAGAATCCGTAGATTCAAGTCTTGGTGATTTGTTAATCACAAGGAGTTGTGATTGTGAGATACAAATTACATATGACTGAATCTTAAATCGTTCATGGTCGAAGTCATAACGAGATACGGATATCGTTATTACGGATAGACTATCGCGTGTGGCATTCTTACTTGTGAAGTAAGTAGCTGATCTCACAAGCTAAAGTGTGGTGACACTTGAATGAACACGTGGATGCTTTGTTATAGAACAAAACATTGAAGACCCGCTGAGAGATTCCACTTGGATAACTATCTAAGTGTTAGTGGTTAATCTCTAACGTTCGGTAGTGGAATTGGTCCTTTGACTTGAGGTCATCATAGTAGCTTATATGAGGGCAGTCATACTTTGGTGATGTTGGATGTTGCTCTGTCAAGGGTCGCTAATACAACATCGTTCGGGTATGTCAAGAATCATATGAAGGTTGTGAATGATCAATAGAGGATTCGTCACTCTTAGATAGTAAGAGATTATGATCTACATTTTATCCAGTTAAGTTGATAATGAAATCCTTGGCCAAGGTGAACTCATAAGTCGGAAAAGAGTTTTCGACGTACATTGACTTAACAAAGTGGGATAAAAGATATAATCGATAATTGAGATTGACACATATCCATATCTCATAATTGATCGGATCATATTGACGAAAGGATTATAGTTTCACTGCGAACGAACAAGTTTGGTTTTATTATGCTACGTGATATTTCCCGTCACATGTATCACCCTCGATACATTGCTAGATGTCAATGCAGGACAACGAAAATGAATTAGTGATAAATTAAAAGGGGCGTTTTAATTTATTGATTTTGATTAGATCAAAATAATAATTCACGCTGTTCGGCATCGTGATCGGGAACCTAATGGGTCACACACAAAAGAGAATCGAAGAATGAGATTTACCAATTAATTAATTGACAAGTGTTGGATAATTAATTAATTGGGTTGTTTGTTAATATGCCCGAATTAATTAATTGGATTAATTAATTCATGGACCAGATTTAATTGATTTGATTAATTAAATCTTGGACCGGGTTAAGTTTAATAGATGGGCCGAGCCCATCTGGACTTATATTAATAAGTCGTTAGGGTTTGAAAAGCGTAGAGAATTTTATTATTCTTGCTAGCACAAGAAAAGAAAACCCTAGCCGCCATTCTTATTCTCTCGTGTGGATCACCATCGAGGTTTGGACAATTGGACAGCTTGGATTGCAGATCGTGATCATTGGAGTTCAAGAAAAAGCAAAAGAGTTTGTGGAATTCATCAAAGGTATCATTCTCATCACAGTTTCTATCTAAACACATTGCAGATCCTCGTTTGGGAATTGAAAATTGTTTAATTTCCGCTGTGCATGTTAAGTAAATTCCCAACAGATGGTTCAACATATATCAGAGCTTTTGATGTTTCCACTATCCTCTTCGGTCTAGAATTTCATAATTGAACCTTGAACCCATTTCAAATGATAGAGATGCAGTGATTTCCCTCTTTATGTTAATATATATTTGCAAAGATCGACAGACAAAATGCCTTATTATTCTTACATGTTCCTTATTAAAATAAATCTATCATCCTTTAAAAGCTTAAGCATTTAAACGAGGCAATTCAACCTGACCTGTTTGAGAAAATCAAATCATGATCTTTCATGACCTTGCGTGCTGCATCGGCAGAGGAGACGACCAACACTGGCACGCTGCCCAGATGAAGTAACATAAGTGGACCACAACGTTTAGACAGTGATTGGAGCGAGCGGTGGGGGTATAAGCCCAACTGATGAAGATTTCCGATCACGGGAAACCTTGAAGGAGAAGGCGGCAACTTGTTTCGAGATGTTGAACTTGAAGCAGCATCATAGAACACTTTGCAAAGGAAGATGAAGAACAAGAAAAAGCAAAAAAAAGCAACAATCCAGTGTGAAATGAACATGATTTTCTTTTATGTATTACGAGATTATCTTCTTATGTTGGACGAATTTATATATTGATGGGTTCTTAAGGAAAGGAACACCGAAATGGTTCTCTGACTCTCCACAAAAAACGTAAAATTCTGTGTCCACATGCTGCAAGAAGATTAGATTGTTTGACCTTGGTTTCTCCTTTTTATCTACCGACAGGAAGTTGTTTATAATTTTTTAATAATCATTCAAATTTCTTTTTATTTATACATTTTGGTGATATCTAGTCACCCCTCGTTATCTTTTTATAATTTAAATCGATTATAAACAACTTTAAAACATACTTCTACATCATGTTTGGCAAAGCTTGTAATAATTATAGATGGTTCAAACTTTATTTTTATTTACATATTTTATAGAACCTATAATTTTTTCAATTTATTATTAATATATTTCGAAAGATTCACAACTCATGATCGAATAAGACTTTGACAAACATGTCAAAAATGGTTTTGAGTACATTTTCTTTTATTTTCTTTCTAGCACTCTCGTTTTTGGCAATTTTTAGCATCGATTTGAGGGAATAAAAGAGCGCAATATTCATATGTTTTTAGTTTCAATTTCTCTAACTCTCTATCGAATACGTCTTTGGAGTGCAAATTAGACATTTTCCGAAAGGATTCTTGCCTAGCAATTTCTATATATAGAAGAAAACACATGAAAACATTTTTATTGGATAAAAACACATCCATTAACATTACTAGTATTGTTCGATCATTGTTTTAGGAAAAATGTTCTTTATCCAGTTGAAAGGGAGAAATTATTGATTCTGAAGTACTATATCCAAGTAAATTGGTGCACATATCTTCCAGGTTGAGAGTTAGTCTCACAATCTTCTATGAAGATGATGTTTCTTCGAGGATATATCAAGAAAGACACGATAAAGTATATTTCAACACAAATTTTATATACATGAGTTTCAGGATAATGCTGGATTGTGTTAGGTTTTAGATTATTTGTAATTGGCGATTCTGGTGAACAAAATGACTGAAAGTGACATATTGTAAAAGTTCAAGGAGAGCAAATATGTTGAAAATAGAGTTTTTAGGTCTAGGGTTCGAGAATGGCAAAAAGAGGAAAACGGCGCAGATTTTCACTGAACTATTGCCAAAGTTTGGGTCGAACTACAAAAACAGAAACTACTGTCGCTCTGCCTTCGCTCGAGCAACAGCTTTATTTGGAAAATTTTTATTTCGCGTTTTAAAAGCTTTTTACATGGCCCATTCATTTTTCTAACCTACCTATAAATACCAAAATATATTTGAACGTATTTGATGAGATTGAACTTAGAGAGAAAAAGGCTACAGAGTGTTTCCTTCATATTTGATTCTTTCAACCTTCATCTGTGAGAGTTTTTGTGAGAAAAAATTAGTTCGATAATCCAAATACCAAACTGTTGTTTCTGTACATTTGATCAGAGTGCTGAAGATCGAGAAAATTTGACTGAAAGTCTAGCCTGTGAAGAATGCGGCGTTTTTCATGGTTCCACATGAGATAAACGATTTCACAAAGTTAGGAGTTGTTGCAAGAGAGCAGATCCCAGGAGATCTTTGAAAACTGCAGTTGGGAGTGGTGTAGTAGTACAGAATCCAGGAAAACTGTTGAAATTACAATCAGGAGATCGGATAGTACGTGTCGTCGTCTAGACTAGTAGACTGTAAGTTACATATTGTTTATAGTGGATTGTTGACGGGCAAAGTGCCCAGAGTTTTTCTCAATTGGTTTTTTCCATGATCATTCCGATGTTTGATTTATTGCTTTACTATTCATTGTTTATTATACAACTGCGATAATTCAATCTAGGATAAATTGACTTGAATGTTGAATCATCTAGAAAAGAATTAAAAAATGACTTGTTGCTTATTAATACGTAAAAATATTTTAATTTCCCATATAATACCTATTCACACCCCTCTAAGTATTATTAAGATCGAACTGTGCAACTTTCAGATTGCATTGTTGTTCAACAAATTGTTCAAGTAACAATGCAGCTATTTTTTTGACAAAATCATCTTTGACATACATTTAAGAATAGGTCAACAATATCGACTGAACTATTTTTTCTCTTTATTTAGGTATTTAGCTAGTCATTCAATAGAAAGTTTTGCAAATCAAAGATATTTACGAACAACTATTTTACTCTTTTAACATTAATTTTATCCCATTATAATGGGTCTTTATTTACATCTAATACACTCAAGTTTTCACTAGAGACGATAGTGGGGCGGGTTCGGGGCCAAAGTGCCGCCGCGCCCTGCCTTAAATGGGCGGGGCAGGGAGCGGGCCTGTCCCGTTTCTTACTCTTTTCTTTTTCAAAAATTTTCAGTTAAAATATAAATTCAAAATTTTTAAATCCAAAACAAATAATATTCAAACTAACTATATCAATATCCAAAATAAGTACTCGAAACAAACAATGTCCAAAATTAAACGTTTGTAGTTAATTAATTTTTTTTTTATTATTCACGAGGTAGGTTCGGGGCGAGGCATCTCCATCCTGCCTCGAGACGGGAGGGCGATCCCCACCCCGCCAACTTGTTGGGAAGGGTTTTTTTTCCCTATTCGGGACAGGGGCGAGTTTTTTTTGCCATCACTAGTTTTCACCATACATATAATATTATCTTGTCTTATTCTCTAGTTCTATAACAATTAAATTATTGATATCTATCCTGTTTTAGAGATTATCGCCTTAATTTCCCTTAATTTAGGATGGCAACATAGAGCCTGTTTGGTAAAAATTCTCATTTTCTACAATAAATCAATTCTCATTTTTAACCACACATTCTTCAATAAAATAATATTTTCCATCACATCAATACTTTTTTCTTCTTTTTCAACCACACATTTCCCATCATATCACTATTCAAAAATCAATTCTTCCCCAAAAAATCCTTACCAAATACACTCATAGTGGGCGAGGTCGGCTTGCCTTTCCTGTCCCTGTGCTACCTGTCCTTCGATGCGGGGCCTTATCTGGTCCGATGGGCTTTAATCAGAACCCAACTAACTGAAGCCCAACTTCAGTTAATCCCAGGGGAATCATCAACCAAAAGGAAGGGCTGGAAAGACCGCCACGTGGACGGTTGATTTTGCAGCAACAGACTCTTAGCCGCATTGGTTGGTCAATATTAGGTAGCGATTCTAGGGTTTCTTCTTACACGCAGTCACAATTTATCCATTAAATTTCTCTCTCTATATTACCTGTTTTCCCTCTCTAGATTATTCGCGTCTGATATGGAGATGGAGCGCGTGACGGAGTTGACGATAGATCGGCGGCCAAGGAAGAGGCCTAGATTAGGCTGGGAAGCCGTGTCTCAGGCCCCTAAGGTATTCAATCTTGAATTTCTCGGATTTGGTCATTAGATGTATGATATATTTTTTGTAGATCTGATGAAAAGTTAGAATTTTTTGGATCAGGTATGGAAAAGGTTATATCTTTGTGCATTAAATTGCGTGTTTTAGATGATATGGTTAATTTCTTATATCTGTGATTTTCTTTTGATTCTGATCCGATTTCTCATTTTATGTTTAATTTTTTAGCTTTATTAGAGGACAAATGGATCGATTATGAGTTATTTTTGTGGATTAACAAACCATCTTGCAATTATCTGATAGTGAATTTACGTGATATTATTTCTTATTTCGTCTCCAATATGCAAGAACTTAAGAATCGTTAGATGAAGCTGCATGAATCTTTAGTTTCTATCTATTTTCTTAAAGAAAAAGAAAGTTTTTGAGCTTCTAATAATTGGATTTGGGCCTTTTTTTCTCTTGTAAAACTTGAATTAGGAATTGAACCTTTGATACATCAATTTTTCAATTATTAGTTTGGTATTTGCCCTAACGTTTCAGCTGTGGATGCTTGGTATCTTTCTGCTTAAAAGAGATCGCATTATTTCATTAGATATCTAATCCCCTTGAATTCTTCTTCTTTCCATCTATCATGTTTTGGTTAAGTTTGATTATGAATCTCTAAATACCATTTTCCTGTTAGAATTTTGAAACTGAAATGGAAGGATTACAGGTTACCTTGATATTTAATGAGAAACTCAAGATCTTTATTGTCATTTAAAATTATTGGTGTGTAATTTTTGTTTGCCAAAAGTTAAATAGATAAAGGATTATTCTTACATAAAGTTGCTGCTTGGTTGCATTATAACTTTTGTTGGTTATGGCAATGCTTATAGAATAAATTAATTGGAATTATGATCTAACACGCTTGATGAGTTGCCTACGTTTTCCCACTTGTGATGTTTCTCTTAATTATTTTAATTTTTGGAAGAGTGCCATCTAGATTTGTTATAACATGTAAGCTTTGATTATTGAAGTGTGTTTTTTTGAGCTGGTGATGTCTTTTTAATAGTACTTCGCAATGTGGCTATATGTCTCTTATGATTATGTATCTCTTGATACAATGTTTTTTAAACAATAAAGTTTTCTTCTTTCATTATAGAAGGTGGGGTGTGTAGGAGATGAACAAAATTAATAATATTTTTTCATTGGAAACTACATCAATTAATGCCTTGTGTAGGCTCAGCTAGGATTGTTTTATGTTCAAGAGATTGGGAATGTGACGAGCTATGCACCTTCAAGAGCATCATCAGACCATCCCAGTTCTCTGTTTGTTAAGGGCCTTGCTCGAAATGGTTCTGCCCCTTGGCGAGAAGATGACAAAGATGGCCATTATGTATTTGAGCTGGGAGAAAATATAACTTCCCGCTGTAACTACCCTTTACTATCACATAAGAATTTACTTTGGTCGATGCCCCTTATGCATATGGAATATGTTATCTTATGTAGCCTAATTCATATGAATGTTTTCTATTGTCTAACTGCATTGTTTAACTAAATTATTTTCCCATGTGTTGTCAGTTAAGTAGGAAGATATGAAATATGAATTTCTAATATGTTTGAACCATTAACAACATATCTACAGTTATGGCTGTTTGTTCTCAGCGTGAAATTTAAAATTATGTATTCTTTTTCTTTTAAATTTTAAAACTTCAATTATTTCCGGCTTACTTTTGGTTCTTGAATGACATTTTCCCCCATGGATTTCCAACTTCTAACTTCTGTATCTGTTTAAAATATTTGCAGATAAAATTCATAGCAAGATGGGTGAAGGTGTGTTACTCAATTTGACAAATTCTGTTGGTTTGATGCTGTGATGTTAGTTCCATGTTTGCTAAAGCAAATTATTCTGTCCAGGCACCTTTGGCCAGGTTTTGGAGTGTTGGGATAGGGAAAGAAAGGAAATGGTTGCCATTAAAATTGTCCGTGGTGTCAAGAAGTATCGTGATGCCGCCATGATTGAGGTTGATGTGCTCCAACAGCTTGGAAAGCATGACAAAGGTGGTAATCGGTGAGTTTTTCCTTCAACATTGTAACATACTTTGCACTCTTCTTGGCTTTTCTAAATTTTGCCAGTTGTTGAATGGGTTTATTCCTTGCAGTTGTGTACAAATACGGAACTGGTTTGACTATCGTAACCATATCTGTATTGTAAGTACTTGTATGATATATTTGGTGGATTAATTTCCCCAACTTAACAAATATTTTGGGGGTTAAAATTTGGATGAATTCAAATGGTTTTAACAGGTGTTTGAGAAGCTTGGACCAAGCTTATACGATTTCCTACGCAAAAACAATTATCGCTCATTTCCCATTGATCTTGTCCGTGAGATTGGCAGACAACTTTTGGAATGTGTGGCATGTGTGTAAAAAGTTTCTCTTTATCGTATATGTTTTAGATGCTTGATGTATATTACTAAAATTTAAATGTAGACCATCTTATATTTATAGTTTTTCAATAAGGAAACAATTAGGTTAGTCTTTTGCCTTGAATTGGATTTCCTTTACATATGATCCAAATTATAATATAATGCACATAGTTGTTTTGTTTTTGCTTTTAACAGTATTTTTTAAAATTTTTTGTGTGTATAATTTACAGTTATGCATGACTTACACCTCATCCATACTGATCTGAAGCCTGAGAATATTCTATTAGTTACGCCGGAGTACATTAAAGTTCCTGATTACAAGGTAGTCAGTTGATTTATTTTTCTGTCTAATGTGTGCATTTTATGGGAGAATGTTTTTCAGTAAAATGATGGCTTTTTCTCTTTTGATGAGCTGCCTCTTTGTATGATATTTATTTTGTGGTCAACTTATGTGCATAGACTGGTTTCAGGGTTTGTCAAGGTCTCCAAAGGATGGTTCATACTACAAGAGAATTCCCAAGTCTAGTGCTATAAAGGTAATTGATTTTGGTAGCACAACTTATGAAAAGAAGGATCAGACATACATTGTATCAACCCGACACTACCGAGCACCGGAAGTTATTTTAGGTAAAAATTTGTAATGGCCTTGCTAACAATTCAATAATAACCTCAGTTCTTAATGTCAAATTTTTCCTTGTATGTAATTCTTTATTGCCGCTGCATTCCTTTTGTTTTGTTTTTTGCTGGAGATTATAATTGTTTGGGGGTGCAGGACTGGGATGGAGTTACCCTTGTGACATATGGAGTGTTGGGTGTATCTTGGTTGAACTTTGCTCGGTAGGTATCATTTGCCTTTTCCCGTGGAATTATTTGTTTTGTGGTGTTGGGGGTGTGGGGCTCCTAAACTGTAATTAAACTTGTCTTGGTCGTACCCAGGGGGAAGCATTGTTCCAAACACACGAGAATTTGGAACACCTTGCCATGATGGAGAGAGTCCTCGGACCTATGCCCCAAAACATGTTAAAGAGAGCAGGGTAAGTGCAATTATGCATTGAAATTAGTCTAATGAGCTGATAAAATGTCATTATGAATTGTCAAGTTGCTTAATTGATTATATTTTTCAGCCGATCTGCTGAGAAATATGTTCGAAGGGGTAAATTAGACTGGCCAGAAGGTGCCACGTCTAGAGATAGTATCAAAGCAGTTTTGAAGTTGCATCGCCTTCAGAACCTGATCATGCAACATGTAGATCATTCAGCGGGAGATCTTATACATCTAGTACAAGGACTTCTTAGATATGATCCTTCAGATAGGTTGTCGGCTCGTGAGGCCCTCAGACACCCCTTCTTCACCAGGGACCATCTAAGAAGATGACGAAAATGGAAAAGCTGTCCGTGGATAACGATTTGAGTCAGTTTTGAGCAGGTAGACGGTGCATTATACTGGCCTCTGCTGGTTCGGGCCACTTTAAGTCCAATTCTTTGGTGGTCATGCGAGAGGTTTGGTGAACGGCTTCTTTGGGAAACCTCTATGTGGTCCGTTTGTAAATGTAATGCTAACAACTAATAATTGTTAATGTAATGTTCTCCATTTATTTCATTCTTTTCCAGTTTATTATATTAGTCTTCTTTTTATCTCTTTAGTTTCTTAGCCTATTTAAATTTTTGATTCACGATGATTTTAAATGTTAAAAAAGTCAAAATTTATTAAGGGCCTGTTTGGGTTCGGATTAAAATCTGATCTTAAATTAAGTCAAATTCAACTTTCATTGTGTTCAACATCTTTTTTAGAGATGGTAAAAAAGTTCGTTCAACCCGATATTCCTGGCACCTCGTCCCAAATGAGGCGAGGATTACCCGTTTAATCGGGTAAACGGGGCGGGGACGGGGCGAGGGTTATTACCCCGAAGCGGGTATGGGAAACATAGTCCTCGCCTCGTTTAAAATTTATTTTAAATTTAATTTTTTATTGAAAAAAATAATAAATTTATCATTATTTTTAAAGAGGGCATTAGTTGCTTTTAATAAATTAGTAAAAAAGTAATAATATTTATTAACTAAAAACATAAAAAAATAAAAAAATAATAATTAAAAAATAAAAAGAAAAAATAAATGGGACGATAAATGGGGCAATGGACTTGCCCCGCCTCGCCCTGCCCTGATCCCACCCCGTCCCGCTTTAATCGGATATGGGAATGGAGTAAGGTAACAAAAATACCCGAAGGGACGGGGATGGGAATGGCCGATCCGTCCCATACCCGCCCTGTTGCCATCCCTAATTTTCTCAGTCGCACATTTCAAAAATTTCTATTATAATTCATTAAAAATCTAATTTTAAATCCTACAAAACGCCTTTTTATATTCCCAGTGTAACCACTGGCCAAATTGCAATCACTGGCCGAAACCTTTGATCGCACCCAAATTGCAACCATAACTGATGCCTTCTGTAACCAATTGTTAATCTTTTAGATGGTATCCTTCTGTAACCAAACATGTACAAAATAACAATTTTTAAATAAAAAATTGTAATTTTGATTGATGCTGGACTATTTTTGTCGACCACATGTAATTGGGGCACCTTGAGTTGATGTAATCCTATGTTGGAATGGTAAAAACTAAAAAGAGTAAATTCACCTCAGTTGACTATTTTTAAAAATTACTTTTTAGTCTAAAATTTTAACATTTTCATTTCGAACATTAGAATTTACATCAACGAAAAGAATTTAACGATGAGAGATACATGTAAATAAATAAATAAATAAATTTTAATCTATCAAATAAATAAAGTTTAAACAGATTAGGCCCCTATTTGGTAAAAAATAAAATTTTAATTTTAATTTAAGTCAAAGTTAACAATTAATTTTAATCACATATTTTATAGAATTCACAATTTATCAACCACATATTTCATTAACATCTATCAAAATATGCTAAAAATTTGATTTTAATCGCCGCAAAACTGGGTAGAAGACATTGAACGAATAATGATGTATAGTTAGGAAAATTGGATATTTCCTAATCCAAATTATACACAACTTCAACAACCTTAGCCTTGTCGAAATAGAACTCCTCCAAGACAAAAATTCTTGCCACGTCATATTATTCTCCGACATGACCGACCTGTGTCCTCTCTCAATCTTTCTATAGATGTGTTCGTATACACACGTTTTCAGGAGTAGAAAAATTGGAGCATTCAATTTGTTTAGCAGGTATGTGAATCTCTCTCAGTTATAGTAGATTAACGATCTTCTTTCTACAATTTGATTACGTACTCGTGTATTCTAGGTATTAGGTATATGAATTTGTCTGTAAAAAGTTTCAGCGTGTCAATTTCTTAATCTTAAACAAACAAAGATTTTTCTTTGGTGTAATTGGCAATGCACATTCCGTTTCTTTGATTTAATTGATAATTAACTGGCTGCTGATCAAGAGATTCTTTCTTTGATTAATGTGCTATGATTGTAATCAGTAATCACATCCTATAGATTCAAAAATTGGATTCTTCATCGTATAATTTAGTTTAGAATTGTCGGAAACTTATTATTATTATTATTATTATTATTATTATTATTATTATTATTATTATTATTATTATTATTATTACAGCGAGCATTGCATATTTTTTCCGAACCTCCTTGCCCATATGGCATATGGAATGACAATTTAGATGATTGTGAAGTATTTTGCATAGATATTCATATAACGAAGCTTTTATTTACCAGAGTGACGTAATCCCAATAGAACAAACTATACATGGAAGAGGTAGATTTATTAACATAGTGAGATGTGGTTGCAAAATATTTGATTCAATGGCTTTTCTAAGATTGTAACGGTGTATTCAAGCTAAAAATGGCACAACTAGTTTATCAATAAGATGTGGAGGCGGTCAGAATGTGTCACGCGGCTTAGATCTGGATGGAACGGCCCGGCCTTACAGCCGGGGTGTGCCAACTGCCAGGCATAGCTTTAGGGGCCTGGCCAGCTGGCCATCGCGGGACTGCATTTTTCTTGAAAGCTGTGTCAGGCCCAAGTTTTAGACTGAACTATTGAAATGTACATATTGTTGGATGATGATGTTCAAACTTCTACAGTTATCATGTCTTCAGGTGACCGCCCCATTGTGATTGTCTACTAATGAAAATTTCTCTATAGTTTGTTGCAGATCAGCTTTGCATTCTTTTGGTTCAGCCCTTGTTATCATTACAACCTAAAAGACTTCTGTTTTGTTAATGGGTTGCACAAATGGGCTTTTGAGTGCGAAAGAAAAGAAGCCTCTTGTTTCCTTTGGGGTGATATCTGATGTCCAGTATGCTGATATTCCCGATGGCCACTCATACCTTGGTGTTCCTCGCTATTATCGGCATAGCCAGCTAGTACTGCAAAGGGCGGTCCAGAAATGGAATGAGCAAAAGCTGAAATTTGTGATTAATTTGGGAGACATTGTTGATGGATTCTGCCCGAAAGATCAATCTCTAACTGCTATTAAGAAAATTGTCAACGAATTTAATATTTTCAACGGCCCAGTATATCACACGATCGGCAATCACTGCCTCTATAATCTCCCTCGTGATAAGTTGCTTCCGGTGCTGAACATTCTCGGTCACGAGGGTCTTGCATTCTACGATTTTTCTCCTGTCCCAGAATATCGGATCGTTGTCCTTGATGGCTATGATATCAGTGCTATTGGTTGGCCCAAGGATCATCCAAACACGTTGAAAGCTTTGAACATTCTCCAGGAAAGGAATCCAAATACTGATAAGAATAATCCAAATGGACTTGTGGGGCTCGAGAGACGGTTTGTTATGTTCAATGGAGCAGTAGGAAAAGAACAGATGGAATGGTTAGATTGTGTACTTCAGAATGCAACAAAGTTGAAACAGAAAGTGGTGATATGCTGCCATATGCCATTAGATCTTAGTGCATCATGCAATGAAGCACTATTGTGGAATTACGATGAAGTGATAGACGTGATACACAGATACAACTGCGTTAAGGTCTGTCTAGCCGGACACGCTCATGAAGGTGGACATTCAGTTGACTCCCATGGTGTACACCACTGGGTTCTTGAAGCAGCCTTAGAATGCCCTTCTGGCAGTAATTCTTTTGGACGCTTAGATCTTTTTGATGATAGGCTGTTACTCATTGGTGCAGATAGAATGAAGAGCCGGGAAATGGTTTTCAGTTGTTAGATGTACCAAAAACTTGTAAAAATCCATTCAATTGACTTGATAGGTGCGTAATTGTACTCTCAGGAAGATGCTCAAATAATGAGGTACGGATCAATTCCAAACCGTATAGCCCTTGTTTTGCCCCCATTAAATTACATTACATTACATTACATTAAATTCTTTTCTCTCTTTATTTCAACCACACATTCATCAAATAAAATAATATTACACACAAATCAAAAAAATTTCAACCACACATACTCCCATCTGTCACTATTCTAAAAATTTTCAACCCCCAAAAATGCAAAATAATGGGGGCCAAACAGGGGCATAAAATGCTGTTGCAATAGTTCTATGAAATTTCATGTACTTGCATCTCTGATCCCTGACAATTTCTCTATGAACAGTTTTCTGAGTCACCCATGGCTAATCTCAAAAAGTTTACTTAATGAGCAAACAGGTTAATTAAATACTTCTTTCATTTGTCAAGATCGGAAATAAGTGGAATGAGTAACTTCTTTTACAGTAGTTAATAAGAATATCTTACTTTTATTAGTGAAAAATGTATCCAGAGCAAAGAAAAGCTAAAGTGCTTATCTGGAGATGTTACATCTACTAAGTAACACTTCTCTCTATCGAAATCAAGCAAATTTTCATCATGATGTAATAAAAGTTTGCTAGTGCACAATTCTGATATAAACAGATAAAGAGTACTGAGTACTCAAAAGATTGTATCACTTTTCTTGGGAGTTTTTGGTTTTTCTCTTCTCCAAGAAGAAGAACCCGAACAAAGACACAACTGCAAAAGCCGAGAAGCAAATTGAGGCAATATCTAGTGAGACATGACGTCCGCTGATTGCCTCGACTTGGAACAAATTGGTAGTCTTGTGAGTGTCTGTGGTCTGGCCGTAGGCTACCTCTTCGTCTGCAGAGTTATAAGCATATGCCCGGACGAAGTATGTACCAGTTGGCACATCCCTCTGCACTGTCCATGTGAAATTGTTGTTTGAGGGACTGTATGGCTTTGCAGCAATCTTGTGTTGGCAGGTTTTGTCCTTGACTAAATTATCGTCTGTTTTTCTCCAGGCCCTGTCCAGTTGGCTGATGGGTGCATAGCAAAGCTTCACCTGCACTGTCTTATAGGCTGAATCTGTCCTGGCTGGAAATGAAGTGTTGAATGACCAGGTCACAGTTATAATGTCTTCCCCAGCTTTCAGATCTGCAAGTTCAATTCAAGGTTAATTTTTAGACGAAACCGAAAGTTTCTTGCATTCAAAGCCATAAAAGATAAGTCTCCTCGTGGTTACAACTTCCACAAGTTGTGGCAGAGCCAGGATTTTCACGTAAGGGGACAAAACATATAAGTATTATGTATATACTAAGAAAATTTCCATTCCCTCCACCCATGTGTCTCTGCCACTGTCCATGATGTCGGTAATCGACACGTACATCGCCAGACTATACGTGTAAGCATGGATATGGTGCATAAGTGATAGATAAAGCCGGAGGAGAAGGTGGAACGAGAAGGTCTTACCTTGTCCCTTTTTGGGTGAAGCAGTGACAATCAGAGTTTTCTGAAGAGAAGATAAGGTTGCACCATGGCAGCTTGCTTCAAAACAAGAAATCAGGAGTAAAGATACAAGAAGAACAGAACCAGCCATTGATTGGTTGCTTTATGAACTTCCTAACAATCAGGCAATTCAAAAGGTAATTCTGAGGATCTGATGCTAAAGATGAGTAAAGAAGTGTGATTTTGTTGCATTATTTATAGGTGACACAAATATCTGTTCTTTAATGTAAGCAGAAAAGTCAAATAATTTGAAAATATTAAGACAAAATTGTTCTACATTTTTTTCCTTCTTGGCCCCAGGGTATGTTTAGGAGTCGTTGAATATTCAATAATTCTGGCTATGATTTTTTTGTTCATTTGACCTTACTTGTATATTCTCTTGTATCCACAAAAGAGATTCTTTTTTTTTTTTTTTTAAAGTTGTGACTTGTGATTTTACAATGTATTTCGTAAAAAACATTCGACTTTGAGTTATATAAATAACACGATTTTAATAATTTCTAATAATTGCATCACACAGTAAATCAACAAACTTCAAAATGCGAAGATGACATCGCCTCTGAAAGTGATAACGAGCCTGCAAAATACTATACTGTTGGAAATGGGTTAAGTTTGACCAATTATTCGGGTGGGACCCGGTATCCGTTTTGTGCGGGTCAATGGTCAAACGCGTTCTACTCCGCGAGTAGATATTCGAGATATATTTAATATCACAAAATCATTTCCGGATGAGTGAGAAATTAATGCTAGAAGTTGGCAACTTGAAAGTAAAAATCCTGGAATTTAAAATCAAGTGTGGGAACTTAATCCCACATAGGAAGTTGAAAGAATTTTGAACCAATTTATATACCTCAAGTTTGGATATGGGTTTGGGCCCCAAGGGGTACCAATAGTCTTTGAAAGGGGGAAGTCTTAGACAATGTCTAGACTAGTCCAAAGCCCACATGCGCGCGCCGCCGCCGTCCGTCAATCCGGCCAGGCTAAACCTGGCACCTGATCGGGTCGTGGGTCGTGGTTGGTTCCTATATTCTTTTTGGACAAAATAAATTAAAATTATTTATTTAATTTATTTTTATTTTCGGAAATTGATTAAGTGAAAAGGTGTGTCTTCTAATCTATTCGAAACTGTTTGGACTAAAACGGACACAAACCAATAGTTGTGTCTATTCAGGAATAACTTTCAAAGAGTTTTATTATTTGCATGCATTTATATAATTCGAATTTAGCGTAACTTTATAATCTGTTTGCATGTATTTATTGATTTTTGTTTACATGCATAAACTGATTATTTAACGTCATCTATTTTAAATCCGCTTTGCATAATTCATATTAATTACATAATATTATTTATACATATTGTGTTTGACCCAACGTTATATTTTTATAATCTATTAATCGATTATTTATAATCATTGCCATACTTTGGTTATAATTATTTATATTTTGTTTTCGTAACAGAAATGGATGTAACAAGTGGAAGTAATGTAAATTCCCCTATTGGAACCAACAATACTACGGTTCCACCTATGGCTGTTCCTGTTCACACCACTCCGGTTTCACATGGAGAAAAATCGGAAAAATTCAGTGGAATGGATTTCAAAAGATGGCAACAAAAGATGCTATTTTACTTAACCACACTGAATTTGGCAAAGTTCCTAACTGAGGATGCTCCGGCAGTTCAAGAAGGATTAAACAACAGGGAGTCCCTTATCGCTTTGGACGCATGGAAGCACTCAGACTTCTTATGCAAAAACTATATTCTCAATGGGCTGGACAATACACTATATGGCGTTTATAGTGCTATGAAATCTGCAAAAGAACTTTGGGAGTCTTTGGAGAAAAAATACAAAACGGAGGATGCTGGTACAAAGAAGTTTATTGTTGGAAAATTCCTCGACTACAAAATGGTAGATTCCAAGACTATTATTAGCCAAGTTCAAGAATTGCAGGTTCTTCTTCATGACATACACATCTTTGAAAACATGGTAATCGGTGAATCATTCAAGTGGGTATGCCATAATTGAGAAACTCCCTCCTCTTGTGGAGAGATTTCAAAAATTATCTCAAGCACAAACGGAAGGAAATGAATCTAGAAGAATTAATTGTTAGTGAGGATTGAAGAAGATAATAAGAAATCGAAAAAGAAATATGGAGGACGGTTTGTGCAAGAAAAGGCAAACATGGTGGAATCGAGTTCAAAGAAGAACAAGCAAAGAAAGTTTTACGGTGATATTCCTAAGAAGACATGATAAGAAGAATGCTAAGAAGTTCAAAAAGCGAAATTTGCTACATTTGTGGAAAAAGCTGGACATCGTGCTAGTGAATGTCGCAATCAAGAAGCGAGAATGCTCAAGCACACATGGTAAGAAAGAGATACCTTATCCAATGATATACAAGAAGCCCGAACTTGTATCTGTTGTTGTATCCCTGAATGCAACAATATTGGAAATCCCGAGGGAATGGTGGGTAGAATCTGGAGCTACCCGTCACGTTTGTGCCGACAAAGGGATGTTCTCTAATTATAATGCCATCAATGGAGAACGATTATTTATGGGAAACTCATCAAGTTCAAAAGTTGAAGGATAAGGAAATATGGTCTTGAAAATGACTTCGGGCAAGGAACTCGTCCTCCAACAATGTGCGCATGTGCCCGGAGCATTCGCAAAAATCTTGTATCAGGGCTTTTACTTAGTAAACATGGTTTTAAATTAGTCTTTGTGGCTGATAAATTTGTACTCACCAAAAATGATGTATATGTGGGGAAAGGTTACTTGAGCGATGGGATGTTCAAAATGAACGTCCTCACTATTGTACCAAAAACTATGAAGAATAATAATACATCTTCTTACCTTATATCGTTGAGTCTTCTTGTTTATGGCACAATCGATTAGGACATGCAAATTTTAAATCCGTTCGTAAATTAATGAACTTAAATTTACTGCCTTCTTTACAATTTGATCCTAACCATAAATGCGAGATTTGTGTTGAGGCTAAATTAGCCAAAGCTCCTTTTCATTCTGTTGAAAGGACTACTACACCTTTAGAATTGATTTATAGTGATATCTGTAACTTAAAGTTTGTGCAAACTAGAGGTGGTAAAAAGTACTTCATTACTTTTATAGACGATTGCACAAAATATTGTTATGCCTATCTTTTAAGAAGTAAAGATGAGGCCTTAAATGTTTTCAAACAGTATAAGAATGAAGTTGAAAATCAACTTAGCAAACGAATAAAGATTATTCGAAGTGATAGAGGTGGAGAATATGGAGCACCGTTTGAAGAATTTTGTTCTACTTTCGGAATTATTCATCAAACAACGGCGCCTTATTCACCTTAGTCAAATGGCGTTGCTGAACGTAAAAATCGAACTCTTAAAGAGATGATGAACGCTATGTTGATAAGTTCTGGTTTGCCTCAGAATTTGTGGGGAGAAGCTATCCTCTCTGCAAATGTCATTCTTAATAAAATACCTCAAAAGAAAAAGGATGAAACTCCTTATGAGCTATGGAAAGGTCATAAGCCTACATATAAACACTTAAAAGTGTGGGGGTGTTTGGCTAAAGTAGAAGTACCTAAGCCTAAACAAATTAAAATTGGGCCTAAAACTATTGATTGCATATTTATAGGATATGCTCATACTTGATAGTGCATATCGGTTCCTTGTTCATAAGTCGGACATTTCGGATGTACAGAGAAGGTACTATTATTGAATCTAGGAATCTTTGCATTTTTGAAAATATATTTCCATGTAAGGAAAAGAACGAAATAAGTTCAAATAAGCGGACTTATGATACTGCAAATAATGGACATCCAAACGATGAAGATGAACTTAGACGCAGTAAAAGGACTAGAACTTCTACATCTTTTGGTCCAGATTTTCTAACTTATATGGTAGAAAATGATCCAAAGACATTTAGTGAAGCAATGTCTAACCCAGAAGCTCCATTTTGGAAGGAAGCTATTAATAGTGAGATAGAATCTATTATGTCAAATCACACTTGGGAATTTGTTGATCTTCCACCTGGAAATAAACATTTAGGATGCAAGTGGATTTTCAAGAAAAAGTTAAAGTCGGATGGATCTATTGATAAATATAAGGCTCGGTTGGTAGCAAAAGGCTATAGACAAAAAGAAGGCATTGACTTCTTCGATACCTACTCACCAGTTACAAGGATTACTTCTATTAGATTCCTTATTGCAATTGCTGCGTTACATAATCTTGAAATTCATCAAATGGACGTAAAAACCGCGTTCTTGAATGGTGAGTTAGAAGAAGAAATTTACATGGAACAACCTGAAGGGTTTATAGCTCCTGGACAGGAGAAAAAGGTGTGTAGACTCGTTAAGTCTTTGTATGGGTTAAAACAAGCTCCAAAGCAATGGCACCAAAAGTTTGACAAAACAATCTTTGTCAAATGGTTTTAAAATTAACGAGTGTGATAAATGTGTTTATATTAAAAACACACCTAATGCATATGTCATTGTGTGCCTATATGTGGATGATATGCTAATTATAGGAAGCAACCATACTATGATCATATCTACTAAGAAAATGTTGACAAAACACTTCGACATGAAGGATATGGGTGTAGCAGATGTAATTTTAGGAATTAAAATCTCTAAAACACCTAATGGACTTGTTCTTTCACAATCTCATTACATTGAGACTGTTCTTAAGAAATTTGATATCTATGATGAAAGTCCAGTTAAAACACCCGTAGACGTAAGTCTACATTTACCCGTATATCAGTTAAAATATTCTCACATTATTGGTAGTCTGATGTATATTATGAACTGCACGCGTCCGGACATTACGTATGCAGTCAATAAACTAAGTAGGTTCACTAGTAATCCAAGCAATGACCATTGGAAGGCGGTGAATAGGGTGCTTCGATATTTAAGATATACCTTAAATTTTGGATTACATTACACCAGATATCCAGTAGTATTAGAAGGATATTGCGATGCAAATTGGATATCTGATACGAAAGACTCTAAGTCCACAAGTGGTTATGTTTTTATCATTGGTGGCGCAGTGTGTCTGAAATCCTCTAAATAAACATGTATTGCTCGATCAACAATGGAATCGAGTTTATCGCTTTGGATAAGGCTGGAGAAGAAAGCGAGAATGGCTTCGTAACTTACGAGAAGGATATTCCATGTTGGCCTAAACCGGTACCTTCTATTAGTATCCATTGCGACAATCAATTGGCTATCGGAAGGGCACAAAATAGTATTTATAATGGTAAGTCGAGACATATTCGTCGTAGACACAATACCATTAGCGGTTGATCTCAAATGGTGTTATTTCTATTGATTACGTAAAATCAAAAGAGAAACTTCGCGGATACGCTTACTAAAGGCTTACCAAGAGATCAAGTATGCGCTTATCGAAGGGAATGGGATTAAAAAGCCCACTACGCATGAAGTCTTTGTAATGGTAACCCAACCTTGTTGGTTGGAGATCCCAAGACCTTGGTTCAATGGGACAACTAAGTTATGAAGATTCGGTTGAGCACTTAGGAGTAAAAATCATATCCATTCCTACGATAAATAAAGTGCGTTCTACGAAGTGTGTGAGGTTAATTCTTAACTTTTAATGATTCCTATAACTTGAATATATCCCGAGTGGAGTAAGGCGGGAATACTCTTAATAGGAGATCACCTATATAAGTGAGAAGTGGGGCCGCTTCTATGAGAATTATGGGGCTTGAATTCTCTAAAGCACTTATGAAACCCAAGAGTTGTTCAAGGCCAGAAATGAACATAACCATGAGAACCTAAGAAATTGTTAGGAAGGTTATTGTGTGAGTCTTGTTGTCTTAGTTTACACCAACGATTTGGACGGTTCAAGACATCACGTTCGCGACTAGCGAAGTAAATCCGATAGTATTTCACTAAGGCGGGTTCAAAGCGCAAGCTACCTCTCTGATGCAATAACTTTCCGTTTGTACTCTCTCTAGTGTACGCATTTCATTTGCATAGTTTCGATAATTTCCATTCATGTGGGGGATTGTTGGAAATGGGTCAAGTTTGACCGATTATTCGGGTGGGACCGGTATCCGTTTGTGCGGTCAATGGTCAAACGCGTTCTACTCACGCAGTAGATATTCGAGATATATTTAATATCACAAAACCATTTCCGGATGAGTGAGAAATTAATGCTAGAAGTTGTCAACTTGAAAGTAAAAATCACAGAATTTAAAATCAAGTGTGGGAACTTAATCCCACATAGGAAGTTGAAAGAATTTTGAACCAATTTATATACCTCAAGTTTGGATATGGGTTTGGGCCCCAAGGGGTACCAATAGTCTTTGAAGAGGGGAAGTCTTAGACAATGTCTAGACTAGTCCAAAGCCCACATTGCCTTCTTGTAATCCGTCCGGCCAAGTATCGGCTCAGCTGCGAGCACGGAACCTGATCGGAGTCGGGTCGTGGTTAGTTCCTATATTCATTTTGGACAAAATAAATTAAAATTATTTATTTAATTTATTTTTATTTTCGGAAATTGAATAAGTGAAAATGTGTGTCTTTTCTACTCTATTCGAGACTGTTTGCACTAAATCGGACACAAACCAATAGTTGTGTCTATTCGGGAATAACTTTCAAAGAGTTGCAACTCTTGGCTGCGGCTTTTGGAAATCTATAAATAGGACCCCTGTTTCGAATTTCGTTCATTCAAAAATCATAATTCTCTTGTCTTGCATTACATAACTAAAATATTTTTTCCCGTTCATTGAGAAGTACGAAACGTTTTACGGATTGTTGTGTTCTTCTGTTAGAGTGCTTCTACACTTCAAGTGAAAGATTGTTGTATCTTGGGGAGGCGATTGGCGTCAGCTAGATAGCAAGTAGCGAGGCCAAAATCGTCTTAAGGAAATAGAGTCGAACTCTAGCCCCAATCTACTGTGTTCTGCAATTTTATTTAGCGTTTATTCGGTTTGTGCCATTTCCTTCTCTTCGTTTTTATTTTTGTTATATAAGTCGCATGCTATATAATGTTTCTAACATATACAAGTTGCTTGATGACGAGAACACATGAGATATAAAACTCGTTCTCTTTACTTCTATTACAATGAATTTTCATTTATCGGAGGCCAAGTAATTTTCCCTCCTCCTAAGCCTTTGTTTCTTTTTGTTTTTTTTAGTATGAATAAATATATGAATGCTTTCGTATTCTTTTCTCTATAGTAAACATACGTCTATTTCACTTAGGGCCTGTTTGGTACGGCTTAAAATCCAATTAAAATTGAAAATATAGTCGTTATTGGGTCCCACTCATCTAAAAAAAGTCAACAATAACGGCTAATTTTTCAATTTTAATCCGATTTTAATCTCTACCAAACACCCTCTTAACTTCTCTAAAACAACGCCTTTTGTGCGGAGCGGAACTTACCAACTAGGGGAAGGGGCAAGAATAGCTGTAAAATTAAGTAAGAGGCAGATGAGAAGATACTACTTGGATGAATTTTGAAAGTCACCAAATTATCGCCCTTTGAAAATAATGAACATCAAATGGGGACTAGCGTTGGTCAACACTTGCCTACTGGCTAGAAAATAATTAAAAAGGCAAAAGAGAACCATTGCCTCTCCATCTTAACACACTTGTTTTATATGCATACCTTTTTGAAAATAAGTGCCACAATATTAGGTCAAATTTCCTCCACAAATGCGGTTGGTGCAGATCTTTCAAGCATTATGGAACTAAGTGGAGACAAATTCAAAAACAATTAATTGGATATTAGTTCACAGGACCAACTTGAACTCTTATTACGCAATCAAAGACGTCATAATTAGTTCTCCTTTTAAAATGGATGACGAAGGAATCATCAGTCTTCATGCCTTTACATCCATGCAAAAAGGGTATTTCTACAAGGATGCCTACTCTAATATACATTATTACCAACAAGTTGAGTGCAACTCGTTCTCGTTAAAGTTGAGATTTTATTGAAAGAGAAAGATATCAAATATCTGAATTTTTGTAAAACTCATTTTTGTTAAAATTGAGATTTTATAAAAGATATCAAATATCTGAATTATCTAGTTCTTAAGGACCATAATTGGGAATGGTTTGATTGTCTTTCTTCGTGAAAGAGGTGAAATATAATCAACTTGAATTCGAGACTACTATTTCAAATCTTAGTGAAATATTGTATTTCTTTTCTCACGTTTATGCTTTTCGTTAAAAATACAATTGAATGTTGGGGTTATTCAATCTAAAGATTGTGTATGTATTTTTCATATTTTTTTCAAGAAACAATGGGGCTATTTAAAATTGTGTTCAGTTTCACGTGCGACAATTCCATCAAGATCTCTTCCAAACTTACAATTTAAATAGAATTACAAGTTATAAGTCCTAAAGTCAACAGTTTTCATCTAACGCCCATTGTGAGCATGAATTATAATGTCCATCATAGATGTGGCAACATTCGGTATTGTCATGTGGCAACACCGAATGTTGCCACGTCCACGATTAGTACTATTAGTCTTGCGTGAGGCAACCCCGAATGTTGCCATGTCCACAATAAGTAGAAGCCACAATGCATTTTCATAATTACGACTATTATAGTTCTCTTCAATTAAACATTAATTTTTTTACTTTGAATGAAAAACATAGACAATAAGGAAAGCAAACCATTACTTATAACTTACGCAAGCTTATGTTTGGCTTAAGTTATTTTTTCTCCTCATTTGAATGGATTACAACTACCATCTACTTATGTATACTAAGCCTTTGTTTGATCCCATTTTTTTCTAAAATATATTTTTTCATTTCTTCTTTTTTATCACATATTTTTCAATGAGATAATATTACACACAAATCTAATTTAATTTCTTATTTTTTAACAATACATTACTCATCAATATACTATTTCAAAATGCATTCTACACCAAAAAGTGGCTCGAACAGACCCTAAATCTCAATTGTATTCTACTCGTATTGTTCTCTTCAATTAGGAATAAGCTTAGAACTTGACCATTCAATCTCACCACGTTAAATTACTTTAAAGTCACCAAACATCGATTATCATTGTTAAGAATAAAGCTTCAAGTAAAAGAAATAATCTAAGCACCGTGCTTAGCAAAACTCGACACATTAATTCATTGATAAATAAGTTTTTCAAAATTTGAATTAAATTTGTTATATCATTTCTCCTTCAAGTAGTGCTTTAATTTAAATATATGAATATATACACATGGCTCTTCAAGAATTTGAAACAAGACAAATTATGGATGTCAATGAGCCACTTTCTTTGCATGATCCTTCTCTTTTTCTCCCACTCTTTTTCCCATTTCTAATTTATTCCTCAATTCAAAGAAGACTAAAATATAAAAAGAAAGTAAGAAGTCAGAGATAAGATATGAAAGGTCGTGTATCAAAAGTCGTACCTACTTTGGCAACTAATGAACCATAAACTCCACTTGACTTTTTTAATTAAGTTGACAGATTTATCTTTGAGCCCATTTTTTAGATAAATTTTGTAAAAGTGTATTTTTAAGGAGAATGTGTGATTAAAAAGAAAAAAAAAAAATGAACTTTACATGCAAAATTATTTTATTAGAATAATTTACAGTTGAAAATGAGTTTTGGAAACGCAAAGAAGGACATGTTAGCATTAGCCAAGTTGGTGGGATGAGTTTACAACCTCAATTTGGATATGCCGAAGGCTCTTTCAGTTAGCAGATCAGTACGAGGATTGATTAACCCTATCAAGTACCGAAAATAACTAACCCTCGTTTTACTTGAAGAAGTTTGAAGGTTGAATGATTAATGGATCACAATTCACAACTAAACTTACAATAAGACAAATCAAGAGATTTTACACCAACTAATCCCATTCAATTCCTTTCAGATATTCCATGTTGAAAGCTGAATTTCAATACTTCCTCTCGAGTCGGAGTTAGGTGAAAACCACTCATATCCGAATTCTTTATATAAATCACTAGATGAAGGTGGATTAAGATTGATGATAATTTGCTGATTATATTTATACGAATCAAGTTACAACATTTTTGTCTCACGTGAAATTCTTGAAATTAATGTTAGGATTTGAGGTTCCATCTTAAATAGTTAACATTATTAAGAGGAGTAACAAAATTCTTTATAAGTTGATTTATGTTTACATATTTATTCGATGTGTGATTTTATCCCTTAACATGATCCAGTAAGATGGTTACTCGTTTGAGCAGACTGATCTTAAAATCCGTATGCTCACTTTTGGAGTTTTAATCAAATCGAATTGCTCGTTAGAATTTAATGGGCTTTGATACCTTGTTAAGATTTAAAGTTCAATCTTAAAATGTCAACCTTATTAAGAGGAGTAGCACAAACTCTTATAAATTTGTTTATGTTTTCATCTTTATTCGACGTGGAATTTTATCCCTTAACATGCCACTGCAAGATGGTGACTCGTTTGGACAGACCAATCTTGAAATCCGTGTGCTCAATTTTTTTGAGTTTTAATCGGATCGAATTGCTCGTTGGAGCTTAATGAGCTTTGATATCATGTTAAGAATTGAGATTTTATCTGAAAAGGTCAACCTTATTAAGAAGAGTAACACAATCTTTTATAAGTTAGTTTATGTTTACATCTTTATTCGATGTGTGATTATATTCCTTAACAATTAAATCTTCGTATGTGGAAAAGAGAATTTGGTTCTTAATTAAACAACAAAATCCATATTCTTATTCATGAACATTCTAAACAAAAAGCAGAGAATAAAGAGAAAAATGGAAGAAGGACGATTTATGGATTTGGAGTAGAAGACTTTGAACTCTTTCTCCTCTTCTTCTCCAATCTTCTTCGAAATTCAATTTGGTTCCAAGTTTTCTCGTCATTTTCAAAGTCTAAGATTGTCTAAAACACTCCTCCGTATCTAAAAATATGTTATATTATCTAGGGTGTTAAAAATCATATTTACGCCAAAAAAGTGCCAATATTGTCTTCCAACACAGTAAACGCTATGATTTTAATGGACACGGGCTACCTGTTATTTGATATATCTTCAGTCTACTAGTCATTGATTTGTTTGTGTTTGTTAATGCTTTCTAGGCTGAGCTTGCACATGACAGGCGTAGTTATTCATCATCAATGGTAGTCATTGTAGCCATAGTGGAATTCGAGGTCCTCACGATGCAGTCTTCAGTGTGTACATAAATTCTTTTTGGAATTTCCCCAGTACGTTCGTAGTGTGATTCAAGAATATTAGTGTAGAACAAACATTGTTTTATTAATTGCAAGTTCATGTATAAAAGTTTATTGTTAGTACAAAAGATCAGAGATGAACAATGAAGTTACAAAATCACGAACAATGAACATACTCGAACTAGTTTTAAAAGTATCCGTGGTCTTACTGTCAACATAAATAACTTTATCACTTAGAAAAGTAACTAATCTAACCATATTTTAGTTACCTCATAAATTAACTTTAAATGGCTTTTAAGATTAGACAAACACATGAATCTTGCTGATCCACACATATAACTTAGCCCTTGTTTGAGTCATATTTTTTGGGGATAATAGATTTTATATTAGTGATTTTTTGGAGAATGTGTGATTAAAAATAATTTTAAAGAAAAATGATATTTTTTGAAAATGGGGCTCGAACATTGGTGACTTAATCCTAGCGTTCTATTACAATAAGGAGTTGTATGATGTTGCTAAAAGTTGATAAAAATCGATAGACCCCATGAATTATGTGATGAAAAATTGGATAAAATTTGTGAATACAATAAAATGTGTTATTAGTTTCACCGACTTCTTAACAAACAAAAGTTTTACCTTTACATATCAAACTCGATAGACCTTATAATTCCCCCAATCCCACCCTAAAAGAAATGAAAAAGGAGAAGAATAATAAAACATACAAGAATTTATGATAATTATAGTTCAATGAGTACACTGCATACTAATCCAAAAGCAAAAAATAATCCCATCACTTTAGTTGAGAGCTTTTGGCTTTTCTCTTCTCCGAGAAAAAGAATCCAAACAGAGACACCACGGAGAAACCCGAGAAACAAACCGCGGCAATGTCGAGCGAGGCATGGCGCCCACTTATCGCTTCGATTTGAAATAAATTCGTAGCCATATGAGCGTCTGTGTTCTGTCCATAGGCCACCTCTTCATCTGCAGAGTTGTAAGCATATGCCCTAACGAAATATGTAGCAGTAGGCACATCCCTTTTCACTGTCCAGGTGATATTGCTTTTGGAAGGACTATATGGCCTGGAAACAATAATGTGTTGACATGTTTTGTCCTTTTCTAAATCGTCCTCAGTTTTTCTCCAGGCCCTGTCCTGTTGGCTAACTGGTGCATAGCAAAGTTTTAGTTTCACTGTTTTGTAGGCTGAATCCGTGCCTGCTGGAAAGGAATTGTTGTATGACCATGTTACTGTGATTTCGTCTTCCCCTGCTTTCAGGACTGCAAATTTTTAAATCTAGTGAGTTAACAAGAAATCTGGTATTTTATGTGGAAGATGAAATCCCGCGTTATGAATTATGAACAGAACGTAACCAAATCAACTCTAACAGACTGATAATATCTACCTTTTCCTTGTTGATGTGAAGCAGAAACTACGAGAGTTTTCTGAAGAGAAGAAAAGGTCGCTCCATAGGAAGTCGATGCCAAACAGGAAAGAAGAAGTGAAGCCACGAGAAAACCTTCAAGTGCTGCCATTGTATTTCTTCAACTGATAACCAAGAGAAATATTTGTGATCTCAATGAGGCTTATGTGATGTAATTGATGTGTATATATATAGAGAATCATTGCCTCTCCATCTTAACACACTTGTTTTATATGCTTACTTTTTGGAAAATAAGTGCTACAGGCCCACAATATTAGGTCAAATTTCCTCCACAAATGTGGTTGGTGCAGATCTTTCAAGCATTATGGAACTAGTTGATGGATAATGACTTTCAAGTAACAAAGTGGAGACAAATTCAAAAACAATTAATTGGATATTAGTTCACAGGACCAACTTGAACTCTTATTACGCAATCAAAGACGTCATAATTAGTTCTCCTTTTAAAATGGACGACGAAGGAATCATCAGTCTTCATGCCTCTACATCCATGCAAAAGGGATATTTCTACAAGGATGCCTACTCTAATATACATTATTACCAACAAGTTGAGTGTAACTCATTCTTGTTAAAGTTGAGATTTTATTGAAAGAGAAAGATATCAAATATCTGAATTTTTGTATAACTCATTTTTATTAAAATTGAGATTTTATGAAAGATATCAAATATCTGAATTATCCAATTCTTAAGGACCATAATTGGGAATGGTTTGATTGTCTTTCTTCGTGAAAGAGGTGAAATATAATCAACTTGAATTCGAGACTACTATTTCAAATTTTAGTGAAATATTGTATTTCTTTTCTCACGTTTACGCTTTTCGTTAAAAATACAATTGAATGTTGGGGTTTTTCAACAAGAATTGGTTGGATTAACTATTCAATCTAAAGATTGTGTATTTATTTTCATATTTTTTCAAGAAAAAATGGGGCTATTTAAAATTATGTTCAATTTCATGTGCAACAATTCCATCAAGATCTCTTCCAAACTTATAATTTAAATAAAATTGCAAGTTATAAATCCTAAAGTCAACAGTTTTCATCTAACGCCCATGATGAGCATGGGTCATAGTGTCCACTATAGATGTGGCAGCATTTGGCGTTGTCACGTCCACAGTGAGTATTATAACTCATGCGTACCGTGGGCATTAGATCATTTTTGCTCAAGTCAAACTTTAACTATATGAGATTTTTATTAGAGTCATTCATTATTGATAACCGTTACAAATATCTACAGAGATTTAAAGGTAACAAGCAATAATGGTTGAGAAGCTACAGTGCATTTTATAATTACGACTATTATAGACTTATAGTTCTCTTCAATTAAACATGAATTTTTTAAACTTTGAATGAAAAACATGGAAAATAAGGAAAACAAACCATTACTTATAACTCACACAAGCTTATGTTTGGCTTATGTTTATTAACATTCAAGTTATTTTTTATCTCCACATTTGAATGGACTGTAAGTACCATCCACTAATGTACACTATGCTCTTGTTTGATCCCATTTTTTTTTAAAATAGATATTTCTCTCTCTTCTTTTTTATCATGTATTTTTCAATGAAATAATATCACACGAAAATCTAAATTTTTTTCTTATTTTTTAACAACATATCATTCATCAATTTACTATTCTAAAATGCATTCTACACCAAAAATAGGGGTTAAACAGACCATAAATCTCAATTGTATACTACTCATATTGTTCTCTTCAATTAGGAATAAGATTACAACTTGACCGTTCAATCTCACCACGTTAAAGTCACCAAACATAGATTATCATTGTTGAGAATAAAGCTTCAAGTAAAAGAAATAATCTAAGCATCGATTTAGCATAACATGGCACATTAATTTATTGATAAATGAGGGTTTCAAGATTTGAATTAAATTTGTTATATCATTTCTCCTTCAAGTAGTGCTTTAATTTATTTAAATATAGGAATATATACACATGGCTCTTCAAGAATTTGAAACAAGACAAATTATTTGATGTCAATGAGCCACTTTCTTTGCATGATCCTTCTCTTTTTCCCATTTCTAATTTATTCCTCAATTCAAAGAAGACTCAAATTAAATATAAAAAGAAAGTAAGAAGTCAGAGCTATCTCTGATAACATATGAAAGGTCGTGATCCAAAAGTCGTACCTAATTTGGCAACTAGTGAACCTAGTTGGCATTGAAAAATGAATAATGCTAAGTGTACACAATCTTTTACACCTCTCTCACATGGAAGGGGGCCCACACATAATAAAATAATCGTGGACCCCCCTCCATATGAGAGAGGTGTAAAAGATTGTGTAAAAGTGTGTGTGTGTACATGTAGCATTACCCTTGAAAAATATAAACTCTTCTGACTTTTTTAATTGTGTTGACAAATTGAGCCCATTTTTCAGATAAATTTTGTAGAATTGTATTTTTAAGGAGAATGTGTGATTAAGAGTGTGTTTGGTAGGGATTTTTGGGGGAAGAATTGATTTTTGAATAGTGATATGATGGGAAATGTGTGGTTGAAAAAGAAGAAAAAAGTATTGATGTGATGGAAAATATTATTTTATTGAAGAATGTGTGGTTGAAAATGAGAATTGATTTACTGTAGAAAATGAAAATTTTTACCAAACAGGCTCTAAAAACCAACTTTACATGTAAAATTATTTTATTAAAAGAATTTAAGATTGAAAATGAGTTTTGGGACCGCAATAAATGACATGTTAAAATGAACAAGTGGGGATTAGCGTTGAATTTCAATACTTCCTCTCGAGTCAGAGTTATGTGAAAACCACTCATATACGAATTCTTTATACGAATCGGGTTACAACATTTTTGTCTCACATGAAATTCTTGAAATTAAATCTTCGTAGGTGGAAAAGAGAATTAATTTGGTTCATAATTAAACAACAAAGTCCATATTCTTATTCATGAACATTCTAAATAAAAAGTAGAGAATAAAGAGAAAAATGGAAGAAGGGCGAATTATTGATTTGGAGTTGAAGACTTCGAACTCTTTCTCCAATCTTCTTTGAACTTCAATTTGCTTCCAAGGTTTCTCGTCATTTTCTGAGTCTAAGATTGTCTAAAACACTCCTCCGTATCTAAAAATGTGTTAAAAATCATATTTACGCCAAAAAAGTGCCAAAATTGTCTTCCAACTGGGTAAACGCTTAAAAATGTCGCACACAAACGTTGAGTGTCTCACTCAATGGGCGTGATGGCTATGATTTTCATGGACAAAGGCTACCTATTATTTGATAGATCTTCAATCTACTAGTCATTGATTTGTTTGTGTTTGTTACTGCTTTCTAGGCTGAGCTTGCACACGACAGGCGTAGTTATTCATCATCAATGGTAGTCGGCCATAGTCGCCCTGCCAAGCAATTCCCGCCCCGTCCGATGCGGGTTCCTTGTCTTGTTTACTACCCCGTTTAATTTATTTTTTTAAAGTTTTTGATAATTTATTTTATTGCCCCCATTTATTAGAGTGAGACAATAATATATTTTTAAATGTTAAATTATTCAAATATATTTGGTAAATTAAGACTTTTATTGGTTGTCATTTTTTTAGATAATCTTAATTGTCATTTTCTATTAGCACTAATGAAATTTTGTGAAATTTTCCATTTAAAGTATTGAATTCTAAATAAAAATAAAAATTAAACGGGCGGGGCACCCATTACCCGTACCCGCCCCCGCCTCGTTCCTGACCCGAATACCCGATTAAACGGGTAATCCCCTTCCCGAGGCCCGCGGGTATCAAGTTTATCGGGTTTTTTCTCATTTCTTTTTGGAAATTTCTCTTGTACGCATAGTGTGATTCAAGAATATTAGTGTAGAACAAACATTGTTTTATTAATTGCAAGTTAATGTATAAAAGTTTATTGTTAGTACAAAAGATCAGAGGTGAATACACGAACTTAAAGAAAACACATCCTTGAAATTAATTAACTGAAAAACAGACTAATATAGAGTTGTTTGTGATGGATCTAGGCATTCAAGAAGATTGAAAATTTGACGAGGACGATAAATTAAAGACAATGATGAAGTCGCCATAGACCTTTTTAAACAGGGGATATGGTTTAATGACATCATTTAGTTCATCATAGTACATTGTTAGGTTGGATGCATGATATTGTATCTTAGTATTGTCGATTGAATTTCTACTTTGCCTCATTGTATTCAGTATATGTTAACAAAAAAATTTATGAAGTTACAAAATCACGAACAATGAATGTACTCGAACTAGTTTTAAAAGTAACTGTGGTCTTACTGTCACTAAAATTTGTGAATACAATAAAATGTGTTATTATTAATGAAGTTTCACCGACTTCTTAACAAACAGAAGTCTCACCTTTACATATCAAACTCGATAGACCTTATGATTCCCCCAATCCCACCCTAAAAGAAATGACAAAGGAGAAGAATAATAGAACATACAAGAATTTATGATAATTATAGTTCAATGAGTACACTGCATACTAATCCAAAAGCAAAAAATAATCCCATCACTTTAGTTGAGAGCTTTTGGCTTTTCTCTTCTCCAAGAAAAAGAATCCAAACAGAGACACGACGGAGAAACCCGAGAAACAAACCGCGGCAATGTCGAGAGAGGCATGGCGCCCACTTATCGCTTCAATTTGAA
This sequence comes from Fraxinus americana, assembly GCA_035079005.1. Lineage (NCBI taxonomy): Eukaryota > Viridiplantae > Streptophyta > Magnoliopsida > Lamiales > Oleaceae > Fraxinus > Fraxinus americana. Next base: position 49,431,217 of record CM068706.1, on the reverse strand, counting down.
ATAAATTCGTAGCCTTATGAGCGTCTCTGTTCTGTCCATAGGCCACCTCTTCATCTGCAGAGTTGTAAGCATATGCCCTAACGAAATATGTAGCAGTAGGCACATCCCTTTTCACTGTCCAGGTGATATTGCTTTTGGAAGGACTATATGGCCTGGAAACAATATTGTGTTGACATGTTTTGTCCTTTTCTAAATCGTCCTCAGTTTTTCTCCAGGCCCTGTCCTGTTGGCTAACTGGTGCATAGCAAAGTTTTAGTTTCACTGTTTTGTAGGCTGAATCCGTGCCTGCTGGAAAGGAATTGTTGTATGACCATGTTACTGTGATTTCGTCTTCCCCTGCTTTCAGGACTGCAATTTTTAAATCTAGTGAGTTAACAAGAAATCTGGTATTTTATGTGGAAGATGAATTATGAATTATGAACTGAACATAACCAAATCAACTCTAACAGACTGATAATATCTACCTTTTCCTTGTTGATGTGAAGCAGAAACTACGAGAGTTTTCTGAAGAGAAGAAAAGGTCGCTCCATAGGAAGTCGATGCCAAACAAGAAAGAAGAAGTGAAGCCACGAGAAAACCTTCAAGTGCTGCCATTGATGACTTGCTGTATTTCTTCAACTGATAACCAAGAGAAATAGTTGTGATCTCAATGACAATATGTGATGTAGTTGATGTGTGTATATATAGGGATTTCATAAAGGTCCCCATAAAAAGTGGGCATTTATTTGTGTTTTGCACAAGACATTAGAATTGAAGTTATCAGAAAAATCAACTCCTTGACATGTGATCTTTTCGTAAATAAGTGGTAGCATGTTTTAATATAAGATATTATTATTAAGATATCATTTAATAGTCTAAAGCTCTTATCTCCAATCAAAATAAATAAATAAATAAAAAGTAAAATATTTGTTACTCATTTAGAATTAAAATCAGATTTTAATCTAAGTCAAAGTCAAACAATCAATATTAACCACATCTTTTATGGGTCCCACAATTTTTCAACCACACATTTCAAAAATTTCAATCAGGATCTACTAAAAATCTAATTTTAATTCCTACCAAACACCCACTTAATCCAAAGAGTAAAGGCAGGCAGCCATTTTTTTACGTAAGGAGAACAAGTCAAACTCTCCCAACTGGTAGCATTTAATGATTTACAGAAGATGTTCAAAAAATATACTAAAATTTTACAAGGGTTTGAATAAAAATGAATTTTCAAATGCTAAAATGGCTCTTGAGCATGTGCAAGAGATGGAGTTATTTAATTTAAAATTTGTTTAGGAATTATGTGTTTGGGGTTTAGTTTAGAAGACGAATTTAGAGATATCAATCTTCTATGAAGAACACACCAATATATAAAAAACATACATATAATGATGATTTTAGAATGCCTCGGGTTATACTTTTTTGTTTTTGTCCCACAATGCATTGGAAGAACAAATCGGCAAGAAAATTAAGGTTTGATTCACATTTTTTCAAAACTCATTTTCAACCACACATTTTTTAATAAAATAATATTTCTCATCATATCCAAAAATTTTCCTTATTTTTCAATCACATATTTTTCATCACATCAATATTTAAAATACGTTCTTCTTTCAATTATGTGCATCAAACACCCTCTAAAATCATGGATTGAAGATGATAAAGATTTTTTCATTTCACAAGTTGACTTCATCAACCAATCTGCAGGTTTAGGTTAGGTTGACCAAAGGTGCCAAATGGGGTTTTTTGTGATAAATGATAATAATGAGCCTTGAATTACTTAAATATTTCTTTATTGTTTCTTGATGTTAAACAAGTTGCACTAATCAGTATGACCTCCTCATTAACTCATTGTTATTGAGTAATGTTATTCGTAGTGTAAACTATCGATCGTCTTCCTACGTGTTATATATGTAGCGATTTGTGATTTGATACACAAATCAATAAAACAATATCACATTAATGCATCAATTCATAAACCGCCACATGTATGCCAGGCAGGAAGACTACTGGTAGTTTTCACTGCGAATATTATTATTCTTGTCATTAGATTAGGGTTGAATATTGGTACTCACAAAACTTTTAAATTCTCGTACTCGTTTTCAATCACACATTTACATAACAAAATATTTTATACGTAAGATTAAAACTTTTCCTACTTTTTAACCACACATTCTCCAAAAAAATCACTCTTCAAGCTCAATCCTTTATAAGTTGGTCTATATTTTCATCTTTATTAAATATGTGATTTTATCCCTTAACATGCCCCCGCAAGATGGTGGCTCATTTGAGCAAACCAATCTTGAAATCCGTATGCTAACTTTTGGAGTCTCAACCGGATCGAATTGCTCGTTAGAGTTTAATGAGCTCTGATACCATATTAAAATTTGAGGTTCCATTTTAAAAAGTTAACCTTATTAAGAGAAGTAGTCCAATCCTTTATAAGTTGATTTATATTTACATCTTTCTTCGATGTGAGATTCTATCCCCTAACAAATTTAAGAAACAAATAAAGAGTGTCAAATTAAAAATTAGATCGAATTAAAAGAGAAAAGGAAGAAGTCATATCTATAACACTAGTTTACCTATAATAAGATATGCAGGTTCATGTATGGATGATGTACTTACCAACTAATCAACCAGATTGGCATTGAAAAATCATATAATTTCTTGCCTTTTAACAAAATTCGTAAGTAATTGTGTTACATGTTCTTTAATTCTACGAATCATGTCATAAGCAAGTGATACTAGTTTAGCTCGAATTTTCCCTTTTAACGACTCAAAACAAAATCCCAAGCGGCCGAGCTGGTCGACCAACTCAAACTAAGGAGCCCTCAAGGCTCGGCTCAATTAGTCAAACTTTCCCCCAAGATTGAATTGATATCCTTTCATTGATTCCTCCTAAATTGCATTAACTACTCTTGATTAAGAAAAGTAAGAAGTCAGAGCTATAATATTACTCTACCCGTGATATTAAAAGGATTCAAATGTTGTACTGAAGGCAACGGGCAACCTACTTCGCATTGACAAAATTCATATACTATCTTATTCTTTTGTTTAATTCAACGTTTCATGTTATAAGCCAGTGAGTGTTAGTTGATATTTTAATTACCAACTCAAGAAAAGGAACCTTTTTGCATATGGATATTAAATATTTTGTTATTTTATTAAACTGTCAGTTTTGTAATATAATATGCATATCAAATTAGTTGAAGATGAACCTTTTTTTTTTTTTTTTTTGCTCCTTTTTTCAATTTTTCGATTTAATTTTCTTAATTATTTTATGTCGGAACTATAAAGTTACTATTTTTCCCCTTTTAAAATCGTTCAAAATGTGGTAAATTAACGACAATTGTGTATATATCTTTTTGTCCCACGAGAATCAAAGGTTTGGAACTGCGATGCACAAATGAAAATTTATTTATTTTTTATCCATCATGAAAAAAATGCACCAACCACAAGTCATACCATAAAGGTTAGTTATGTGGATGATTACTCGAGTTTTGAGTAATTACTCCTGTGATAGTTGAAGTTAGGATTAATAGCAAAAAAATCCCCTAGAAACGTTTTTATTTGCAATATGTCTCTCTACTTATTGAAAATCGTAGAAAAATCCCCTCTAATTGTAACTTTTTTGCGGAAAACCCCATACCGTCAGTCAGATTTACCATTAAAAACAGTAAATAACATCATTTGGTAACACGTTGACACTAATAGCTCCATGTAAGATTCAATGTTAGTGTTTTAATCGAGTGACTATTAGAATAAACATTAGAAACTTGAATGACTATTAATTATGATAAGAAACTAACTTCAGTGACTACTGATGTAATTAACCCACCTAATATCAGTGATTGATTGTTTAGTTCAAATATTCTATACCTCATTGATTCGTCATGCAAAAAGGTCTGCAAATGCGAGTAAGACAATTTAGATAAATGCGTGCTTGGCAAAGCTTAAAATATTTTAAACTAGTCAATTTTGTTTTATCCTTATATTTATTATCCACATATTTCGTAAGAGTCAAAATTAATAATCACTCATAACCACCCCAGCAAAAAAAATTCTATTTTTGAAGGCAAGTCCCAAGGTTCAAGTTTCACAATCACTTGTGTTTAAAATTTATGCACGTCACACACTAAAAAAAAAAAAGCTAATCAGCCCTTGCACATAGGTGGATGTTTTGAATTTTTTTTGGATGTCTCTATCTCTAACGATTAAAGTTTATTTATGAAGTATTTTAACATAATATCACAAAAAGTAGCATGAATCCTAGCCATGGTGCTTGGCTGCTTGCTAGCCATCGTGGGCAGACCGTTTATCCACCCAAAAAAAAAACTCTCTACGGGTCCATTAGGCATAAACTTTCTAGAAAATAGTGAGATCATTAGTGAAAGAAGGATTCAACTATTCTCTTCCACTTATAAAATTGAGTTATGCTACACACACAGCTCGGTTCACAGCTTCGTTCACAGCCCTCACACATTGGGGGCGGGGCCCGCGATTAAAATAAGCAAAATTCAGAGGTGGGGCCCGCGGCTTGTGAGGGTACTGTGACCCGAGCTGTCAAGCTCGGGCTGTACAAATGGCTTATTCCTATAAAATTTAGCCCACTATCTACGGGTCCATTAGGCCTAAACTTCCTAGAAAATGATGAGATTATTAGTGAAAGAAGGATTACATAATTCCAGAGATTTGAATATTGGAATTCAAAAATCAGGGACCAAATTTCATTATTCAAAAATCAGATAATATATAAAACCCATAACCCTAATTTTTACCTCTCTACTCCCTCCCCTCTATGTCTCTCACCTCTTTTCCTCCCTCCCCTCTCTGTGTCTCGCCTCCTTCCCTCTCTATCTCTCGCCTCTTCTCCTCCCTCCCCCCTCTCAATTGGGGGCGCGAGGGCATCGTGCTGGTGAGAGATCTACAACATCTTCGAGCTGCGGCAATTTATGTCAAAATTATGATATAAATCTGGGTCGTGCGATTTGTGTGGCCGTGTGGTGCGATTTGCAATCCCTTTGTGTCAGTGTGTTGGGTTTTGATGAAGGTGGTGACGCCGGTGAGATAGTGGTGGCAGCATGGTATGATATGTCTGTCTGTGTGCTATTTGTACGTCTGTGTGTGGGCTGTATGTTATATTGTTGGTGCAAGTAGTGCTGGTGGTACAGTGGTGGCGTTGTTGGACTGTTGTTATAGGCGATGGAGGTGTGATGGTGGTGGTAGCGACGCTAAATCTATGGTTTGAGCTTGTCTGTGGTGATGACGGTGAGGAAGCCCGTGCTTTGGTGGTGAACGGTGGTGATATGGCATTGGTGGTGGTTTTCCATGAAAATGAGGTGATCAGGTGAATGGATTGGTGGGGCTTTGTGCTTTGACGGTGAACGGTGAACGGTGATGACAAAGTATTGGAGGCGACTGTCTGTGAGGAGGATGGGTTGCATAGCTAGGTGGTGATTAATCACAGGCGACTATTTGTGATTAAGAAGTTGTTGGAAACCTGTATTGAAGTGGAGATGGTGGACGGTACAATATTGACGATGATGGTTAGACGATGCGACAGTGACTGGGCTCTGGATTTTCATTTTGGGGTGGGGTAGGGCGTGGTGGGGGGTAGACAGGGGGTAGTCTGTGACCAAATGTTGGTAATCTGTGACCAAATGTTTGGTAATTTGTAACCAATTACTCAACTGTGACTTAAAAATTTGATAATATGTGACTCAAAAATAATCTTTGACAAACTAATTTAAAAATCTGTTACCTCGAAATAATGTGTGACGTACAAATTTTTTAAGCTATGACCTCGAAATAATATTTGACGTACAAAATTTTTAATCTGTGACCTCGAAATAATTCGTGATCAATTAATTTTAAAATATATGACATATGACCTATAATTATGTATATGTGACCATTAATTATATAACTATGATCTTATTATATTTAATTAATAAATATTTTTAATTAATTAACTAAAAATCTGATTTTTGCATTAGTCAAACTTAAAACCTGATTTTTGAATTGTGTATAGTTAATATCTTACTTTTGAACTCTTCTCTTTAACTATTCTCTTCCACTTATAAAATTTAGCCCATGTTTAACAACAATTATTTTGAGAAAATGGAGTTTTAAATTTTTTAGAAAATGTATGGTTAAAAAAAATGGAAAAATTTTGGGCTGACATGTAAAATATTTTATTGTATAAATGTATGCATGTCAAGGTTAACAAAAAAAAAATTCCGCGCTACATATGAGGAGATGTATAAGAAAATTTAAGTAAATATGTCAGGGATATGTTTCTGCAGGGCCGGCCCGAAGTGTTTTGAGGCCCTAGGCGACTAACCATTTCGAGGCCCCTAATTATATTTTTTTACAAGCGTAAAAATACTTAAATATTTAAATAAATAACATATATATATATTTAAACAAAGACTTTATGCTTCAAGTAATTTTCTAAGTTAATCCAAGAACACTTCAATTCATGGATCTCACTTATTTGCCTGCTTAGGTTATAATGGCAACATAGTAAAACAAAAAGAATGCTTCTGATCAAACGATATTCGAGCCGAATCTGTTTCACTTGCAAATCCTAACCAGTTACACCAATTACCTTAACTCCACTTCAAACAAGATAACAATGGACAAATTAAGGCATTATCAAAAGATTCACGAGTTAACATTCCTCCGTTCCCTAGAAATTTTAATTGATAAACATGGTAGTGTATCCAATTTGAGAATATAAACATGACAATATCAACAAGATTCTCCAAAATTCAGACAATTTAAGGGTGGAGCTGCCATGTTTCCAACATTTTCAATTTTTATTCACATAAACTCTTTCAACACAAAACCAAAAGTACAAAAAATATTAAAAGATTCAAGAACAAAACATCTCATCATAAATACGTATTTTGAAAAAAAAGAACAATAATATAAAATCTTTCCTGGGCTCAATTTTTTTGACATTTTTGAAAGTCATCAATAGAATCAAGAACTTCTTGTTTGAATAAACGAGCCAATCGGTTTCTCTAAAGCGAAGGTAAATGCAACAATTGTGTGTGGAAATTAGTAGATTTTCTAGTGGTGATATGAGAGCAATCGCCCTCACTGTCTCTTGAGTTCTTTTTCCTATAACCCTAAGGTAACAAATGATTTTTTCATGGATTTGGTGGATTTTGAACGGGGCAGATTTGGGCTGAATTTTTTTTATTGAGGCCCTCAAGATTTTGAGGCCCAAGGCAGTGCAGATTTGGGCTGAACTTTTTTTTATTGAGGCCCTCAAGATTTTGAGGCCCAAGACAGTGGCCTTGTCTGCCTTGGGCCAGGGCCGGCCCTGTGTTTCTGTAAATTGTTTTTATAGTACTAAATTATATAATTAGTATAAAATCTTTCAATTTACGTTCCCTATCAATGAGTATTTCTCTTTGTAATGCATCGATACACAGTTAAAAGTTCTGTTATTCTTCCATATTATTTATGTCTCAATTATATTATTTTTTCATATTTTTTAACAAAATGGACCAAGTTCAATCCAAAATAAAAGCATAGTAATAATATCACGCTTTATTGGGCAAACATTAATTTAATTTCATAACTTGGTTGAATGAGGCCACTGAATCTGAAAGCTGCGATTTAGAGTCCAAATGCCTATGAAAACCTTTACAATTTGAATCAAAATGCGATCATTATCATTTTATTTTGATTTCTTTGATAGGAGTGCATATCATTTGAAAGTTTAAGCTGTTTTAGCCCCTGTTTGGTTTAGCTAAATATCAATTTTAATAGATTTTGATAAAAGACGTACATCCCATAAAATGTGTTGTTGAAAATAAATTTTAGAAAATGAGGAACAAACACAGCTCAGAGGCGAAAATTTATTTGTTAAAACTTTCTCTTAACACGAACGTGTACACAATTTTAACAGAATGGCAACGACGAAATTTGAACCTAAAATCATGTTCGCTCATATTATTTAGAAGTTTAAACTATCGTAAACAAGACAAATCTATTTATATAAATTATTCATATACCATATTGTGAAAACTTGGAAGTGCCAACAAAGGCCGAATATACAAAATTACATAGAGAAAAGACAGCCCTCAAGGCCGGCAAGCCAAGGTTTTAATATAACTCATTAACCCTGTCTTATGTAGTATTATAATCTAGGCAAAATATTTGTGTCTCATTTTGAAATTTCAGTCAGGAGTTGGTTCAGCACCTTCCAACATCTCCAGATCGGAGAAAAATTCTTCGTTTAGGCTTAATGAATTCAGAATCCATGGACAGACGATTCAGCAGAAACTTGTCGAATGAAGGGAGAGGCTCCATCAGCCTGCAGAAGAAGCTAGTAGAGAGTAAGCGTGTAATTAGTCGAAATGAACAAGGGCCAGACCTTACTGATTTTATGAATGACTTGTTCTATGGGGCAAGAAACACGGAAAAGAAAGCGTATAATCTGACTGGAAATGGGCACGTTCTTGATGATCACGTTGAAGAAGATTTTGATCCGAGTAAAAGAAGTGTTAGCAGCAGATTAACTCAGGAATGGCTTCAGGAAGCGAAGCGCATGGTGGCGTCTTCTCCTTCCCAGATTGATTCACCCTCTCGACTCGTTGGCTCCCCGAGATTTGCTACTTCTCAAGGCAGGCTATCGACTTCGTCTCTCGAGAAGAGAGACCCTTTCGACAGGTCTGCTAGAAGGTAAGTAATCTGGCTGCTCTGAAATAATAGTCCTAATATTTATCTCAAGGTTCTAGTTACTTCATTATTATTTTTTTTAATAGTTTCCTATCGATATTTATGAAAAGAGTAAATAATTGAAAACTTATATGGTCATATATATTACTAAAATCACCTAGTAATGCATGTTCGGTACTGTATAGTCCGACTTGTCAAACAAAATGTCATAAATGAATAATACAAGTGGAGTCTTTATGTATCCAACATAATCAACTGAAGGCTTCTTTTAAGTTATCAGTTTTATCCTCTTTTGTTCTCATTTTCTTGCATTTGTTTTCGAATTCTTGAGTGTAGGATAAAGAATGAAAAATAATCACTTTTGTTGAAAAAAAAGCAGGCATAGAGCAAGGGAAAGCTTCAGTGGGGAAATCCTGTCAAAAACAGCAAAACTTTCCATGAACAAATCTGAAATAAATAGTGACCCTTCACAGGGCGGAGAATCTCCTGCATCAGATGTCCAAAAGTCGTTCTCCAACCCGCTCAAAATCCCCAATAGTCCTACCTCAAATCCCTATCCTGCCATCTCCCCTGACCCCACACCCCCAAGTCCAAGTAGTCTCGTGGGCCCACCTCTTCCACCGCGCCAATCAGTGCACCGAAGGTCGCGGTTCCAAAATGACCCCAATGCACCACTGTCACAGCCTATCCCAACCCCAACTAGCCCTCCCTCCGTTTCCAAACGAACTTTCAAAGATACTGCAAGTACTACAAATAATGCACCAACAACAATCTTGAATACTCCACTGCTCTCCCCACCAAAACATTTTATTGAGTCGGCCCACCGAAGGTCGAAATCTTCCACCACTTGCTCCAGACCGGAGGACGAGGTCCTGTCCCCACCCCGGAACTTGGTGGAGTCAGCTCACCGGAGATCCATATCATCTTCAACATGTAGCACTAACAGGACCTTGAAGAAGAGCAATGTGGATGATGGTCAGTTGAAAGAAGGAGATTTGAAGGGTCAGGAACTGAACAAGTACTTGAAAGAGCAGAGGATCAAAATTGGGAAAATCATGAGTGGGGAGATCAATGGGAAGGCAAAGATTATGCTCTCTGGACCTTCAAACAGTTAAGTTTTGTATTTCTGTTACTAGTGTATTTTTTTTCTTCGTTTTGATGCTATATGGAATATTTTGTAGGGACAATTTGATAGTATGAGACACTATTCTCTCCTAAATCTTGTCGAATAATCTGTACCAAACATATTAGTGATTTACGTCCACTTCAAAAAACTAAAGTGATAGTGTGAATGGTTTATGCACTTGACAAATCCTGGATGGAATTGTGTGATTCTAAGGGAGACTTTCGATTTAATTTTGATTTAGGCACGAGCTCAATGGTAGCAGCCATATGTTACGCGTGGTTGTTAGAGAACAAAAAGAGGGCTAATAAAAAGGGAGGAGACGGAGATAAGACTAATTTGGAGATGGTGGTACCTGTGATGAATATGAGGAGACGGAAAATGTGGAAGCAGCAACAAGCGGCTTGGCTATTTCACCATGTTGGACTTGATGCCACTGCTTTGCTCTTTGCTGATGAGGTACTCATATTTTCTTAATCTTTGTTTCTCACACAATTAATTGTGTCTAAATTCATATTTTCAGTTTGTGTGTGTATGTCGATGAAGCTTTTAAGGCAATAAGAGCTCATCAGTTATGCTTTGAAACCAATTGAAAGAGCATAATGCAGATGAAATCATGCAATTTGTGTATATGACAGACTATTCTACTAAAGCGTATCTGTCCTCGCCATTAACTTTTAAACTTTCACTTGGCGGATTTTTCGCCTTTAGAGTTATCTTTTTAGCAATTTTTTTTTCAAAACTTGCTTGTTTTAAGTTAACACATTATTTTTGTTTTAAGCAAAATTTCAAAGACTTAGTCCAAGATTCATTGACAGCGAATGTATAGAGATGGGAGAGTTTTGTCAATCTTAAGATGATGTTTTTTTCTTAAAAAATGCTTTTGTTTTGTAGAAACTGATTTTTCAAATTAACGTTTGCCTACGATCGTAATGTATTCTGAAAAAAAAAAAAAATCATTTTCATCAAATCACTCCTCAAAGAATCAACTTCACCCAAGGAAAAATATTTTTCATTTGACATCTCAAAATATTTTGAACTAAATGTGTGGTTTTGAGTTTATTGTCTAGTGAAATACTATTAGACATAGAACTCTGTGCAGTTCTGCATATATTATCTTTATTCTCAATGAATCTGTCAACAATTTCTAAGTTATAATGTGACAAGGCTGTGCATGATTGGGATTGCTTGGTTGCATTGTATGGAGCCTAGTCATACTGTAAAGTTATCCAATGATATTTGTACTATATTAAGGATCTTTTTAGAGCTGATTTTGTGTGCATGAGAGGCGTGAGAAAATTTTTACGTTCTTATCCATTATAATACAAACCTACCAGGCATAGTGGACGTAGCTCTATCATTAAAGGTGTACCAATATAAATGTGTATGTTGCATTGTTTGTTTCTAATTCATTCAACTGATTAATGCTCTTGTATAAGCAGATTAGGGCTTAACCCGTAACTCTAGCTCTTAGTAGGACAGCTATAAAATTGACTGAGTGAAAGCTTTTGAAGCTATATTCAAGTGGCAGAAATATCATATGCAGATAGTACAGGATCACCTAATTACATTGTTTTTGTTATCTAGAAAATTTGCTGGAAAATTGTTCTTGATAATCTTGGTGCTATTTCCAATCAGGTTGACATGGAAACAATGATCATGGAAAAGCAGTTGAGCATGCTTGTTGTTGGAGAGGATATCCTCCGAACCAATGGCGAGGTTGTTAACTTATTTTGTTCAATTGGAAGCAAATATATACATGATTTCCATTTTCAAGAAAATTTAGAAGCATGAAAATAATCTAAGATTAAATTATTATTTTGCAATTGCTCTAGGTTGGATCAGGATGCACTATTGTGACAGACAACTATTGTGAGGATGCATACGAGCTACTTCAAACCCCTATTGTGAAAAAACTTTTGGTAGAATAAAATAAAATTTCTCGACTTTCTTGTGCTATACACAATTTATATCATCTTTTTGCTCGTCTTGAAATTAAAAGAGAAAATAAATGATGGATCCACTCTGCAATTGGACCTCATTAATATCTTCTTATCAGCTTGCAGGTATTCTATTAGACACACAAAATTTAAATATTTCTACCAAGTTGTTTATGAGTAAGGATACAGAGGCAGTTCAGCTTCTCTCAGTTGGCGCCGCTTCTAATTATAGGAATGCTCTTTTTGATCAATGTATGTTTTCATCTTTTGAAAATATGAGAATTCCCTTAAAAATTCGTAGTAAACTCTATAGTGAGAATCCCATTTTTTATTATTTTCCAATTTTCTGATTTTTCATTTCAGTGATGCAAGATCAAAGAGATAACGGTTTCTTTGAAGTTCTGCGCTACAGTTACGGGAAGCCTTCTGGTGAAAGTAAGCTGAAATTGTGCAAAGAAAGGACTTTTTATTTTCAAGCAAAATAGTCCTCAATTCACTAGAGCTAAAACCCGTTGGATTTTCCCTCTGATTTATGCAACTCTTACTCATATCGTCATATTTAATTAATTTGTCTAGGCCGATGATAACTGATGTTACTTCATCATATTGAACGGGATTCATGAAATTTGTTTACATGATTTTATCTCTAACATAATATGTCGTACATGGGGTGGGCAATGTCTACCAAGATGTTTGGCTTTTATACTGAACACGCATCATACTGGTTCTTCGATGTTGACAATAAATTATAGACTCTGAATACATGTTTGATAAGTATTGCCCAACTTGATAGTCGAAACTTCTTTTTCTTTTTTTGTGGTGTTGAGTAGCCTCCAACTTTATTGAACTTCACACATGCAACTTACAGGTAATCGAGATAGTGGAGGATCAATAGAGCAGAGGATTTCTGAGAAGTACCCTTTCAAAGAAGGAATTGCACCAAATGAGGGGAAAAATCAAAATAACATGAAAGATGAAACAAATCAGAAGGTTTCACCAATTTTAGGTAATATAGTGCATTTTAACTGCTTGCAGTCTTATATTTATATCCAGTAATTTCGGATCAGAATCTAAGCTAGTGCAAGTCATCTCGTGTTTTAATTAAAATATGCTGTAATACAAAGAACGGTCTCTTTTTTCTTCTTTTGATAGGTTAAGGATCGATTAAGTAGCCTTTCTTACAAGTGTATCCTGATAAAACTAGGCAACTGAATTGAACTATGAAACTAACTATGATCTTTTCGAAATACATGTTTTGTTTGTCAACAGAAGGAAACAATTCTTTTCTTTTACTACTTGTCACAGTGAGATAGTGTGAAATTGACTTATAAGCATTGGAAATAAACTAATCGTACTTAATTAACTAAAATGAGGGAGTTTGCTGTGGAAATACTGATGGAATGAGGATTCTTTACAGTGAGAAGCTTGAATATTTTGCTCCCAAGTTGATTATATATTCATCATCCATCTTACGTTTTTTATTCATTCGAGTGGAAATTGTTGGACTAACTGATCCCTGCGTCCTAATATTCCTACTATATTAAGAATTTTGTGGGGATGTTTAAAAGGAGAGTAATGCTATTTGTAATTGCTCACTATCTTAGTCGTCCTACGTTACATACACGTAGCGGTTAGTGATTTGATGCATTAATATGATAGTTTTTTATTGCTTCATGCATTAAACAATTAACTACCACATGTATGCCACGTAAGACGATTACAGCAGTAAACGACTGCAAATAACATTATTCTTAAAAGGTAGGAGAATAAACCTTGTACTCTTTTTCTCAGCAAAAATTATATAGCAACAAAATGCATGTATCTCTTTCGGAAGAAGGGGTTGGAGTTTAATTCTTTACATCAACACTATTCTTCCTTCAGGTAAACATACAGCCTCTCCCTTGAAGATGCCCGTGCAGGCTCCTGCAAAGACACCAGCAAAAGGAGCCAATGCCTCTCAGGGGAAGAATAAGTCTTTTTTCGCAAAATTGTTTGGATTTGGATCAAAACAGTGAAAAAAAATGTGGATATTGTGCTGCGAGTTAAAGATTTTGATATGGAATGTGGAACTGGTAAGAAATGTTACTGGAACTTCATAGAGGCTCTACAAGGCACGAGATGTTTAGAAATCAACCCATGTTTTTAGGAGAGTTACGTGTTTTATATATTTATTATTTTGAGACGAATTGTCTGCTTGTAATAAACTACAACAAATTAATTAGTAATAATTTTGTTATCCCTATTTACCTATTATTGTTAGTGCAAAATATTAGAAAGTATATCCATAACTGCTGCTGCTGCTGCTGCTGCTGCTGCTGATATATAGAGGTTTCTAGTGACGCCAAAGTTGTATTCCAAGGCTGCTCTAGCTAGATTGAAGCTATTAAAGGTCAAAGCAAACACCCGTGCCCTCATGATTGGTTGAACATGTTAAGATATTAAAGAGATTCAAGAATAAGGATTGTACTTTTATCTGAGATTCAGAAATAACATGTAGGCTAGACTTTTTGTTGTTAGGATCATTGATAAAACCTTGATAACAATTTAATTTAATAAGTTGTTTGTTTTTGGATTAAATCTTGTGATTGTTGATTGATTGTTTGTTATTGAAGTTCTCGTGCTATTATTTGACTAATTTTAGGATTGTTTTGGTGTTCGTTTTGATACTGAGAGGCACTACATTTTTTCAGCCCAAATACCGAATAAAACTACTCTCTTGTTTGTTTCCCATAAACATGTAATTTTGTACCGTTGCAAGAGTTCATCGACCGCAATTTTGGACAATTTTATCTCTGTGTGGGACCCGCCTCTTTTGAAACAAAGGGGTCAAAAAAGAAACAAACAGGGGCTACATCCTATAAGAAATAGAGATGTACAAAAATTTATACTTAGACAGTGTTTGATAGCATGCATTTTTCATGGAAATTCCATTTTCCATCATGGACAGTGTTTGATGTCCACCTTTTGCCAAGGAAATTGTGAAAAAAAAATTCCACTCACGCACCTAATTCTTGACGTAAAAGGAAAAGATTTTCCCACCATTTAGGTGGAAAAACGAATTTTGAGATTTTTTTTTTTTTTTTGCAATGGAAACAAATTTCATAATCAGGCGTAAAAAAAAAAAATTCACTTTCATTGACAATTTTGATGCAAACGAAAAAAAAAATGATTTTTTAGGAAACAATTTTTTTTTCTTTTGGTTTTACTTTTTGGCAATGGAAACAAATTTTATAATCAAGTGTGAAAAAAATTATCACTTTAATGGACAATTTTAATCCAAACGAACACAAAATTTAAAAATTTTTCAGGTGGAAAATTATACTAATCAAACACATTTAATTAACAATTCCCTACAAAAGAATTTCTAGACAATTATTTTATTTGGAATTCATTTTCTTCCCACCAATTTTGCACATTTGCAATCAAACAGACCCTTAATGCAATTTTAATTGATACTGTAGTCTTGTCTTGTACTTTTATCTATTCACATACTTCATACAAATATAATTGGATTATAGGTAAATATTGGATTAATTATCTTGAAGGAAAAAATAGCATATGAGCAATATTGATTATTAATATAACAAAGGAATTGATTAATCACGGGTAGTTGAGGATTAGTCCCCCTTGTTTGACAACATTATAAAGAGAAATTAGGGTCCGTTTGATTGCGAGGATGGAAAATTAGTGGAAAGAAAATGAATTTTGGAGAATTGAATTGTCTAGAAATTGTTTTACTAAGAATTATAATTAATTGTGTTTGATTGGTATAATTTTTCACCTGAAAAATGTTAAAATTTTGGTGTCAGTTTGGCTTCATTTTTTATGAAAATTATTCATTAAAATGATATTTTTTCTACCATTTGGTCTAAAATTTGTTCCAATTGCCAAAAATAAAAAAAATAAAAAATTAATATACCCAATACCATTCGTTTGGCCTTGTTTTGCATAAAAATTGTCCATTAAAGAGAAATATTTTTTCACAATTATTCATGAAATTTGTTTACATTGCCTAAAAAAATAAAAAAACTTGGCTGGAAAACCAAATCCCATCGAATAGGTGAGAATTGGTTTTCCACCAATTCAAGGAATATGTCAGCGTGTGAAGGAAACTAAGAAAAGTGATTCCATGGAAAAATTTTACAATCAAACGACCCAAAACTTGAAAGATGGAAAATGAATTCTTACTTCCATGGAAAATCTTTTGAATCAAACAGGGCCCTAGGAAAAAAAATTTGGATTTATGTACAAAATATTTTATTTCATTAATGTATAATTGAAAATAAGTATGAAAAATAAAGAAGAGTCAAACAGAGGCTTAAAGTATGTTAACAATTGGAGTACTTGCAAAAATACCCTTAAAATTAGAAATATTTTGAAAAATCATATGAAAAGTTTTTTGAAAGTAAACAATACTGTGTAAAACGAAAATGTGACACAATGCCACTTTTTTAAAAAAAGCGACAAACTCAAAAAAAGCGACAAAACTAAAAAAAAGTTAGCACCATTATTTGGGTAGCACCAGTAATCATGTTCTTAAAATAATCACCACGTTCAAGCCAATCCACATGTTGATTATGTTAGAAAAATATAACATATTATTTCATTTTTTTATCTTCTTAAAAAATGACAAAAACTTAAAAGGTGACAAAAAACTAAAAAAAGTGACAATATTCAAAAAAGTGATTTTAAAAAAGTGACGAATTTAAAAAAGTGGCACAAATTAAACAAAATAATACAAATTAAAAAAGTGATAGACAATAAAAAAAAGTTTCTGGACCACCATAATTTGTGATGAAAACGGATTCAATGATCATTCCTGTTATCTGTTTGGTGCCCTCTTGAAGTGTCTTCACTTGCTCTTTTAATTCATAGTGAACAACTAACTTCTTTGTCACTTTCTACATCAAAATTTCTGCCCAATTTCTCCTTTTTCTCATCTTCTTCATTTCAGCTCAATTATTATTCGCTTCTTGTTTTGTCCAACATCACCTTCTATCGAACTCATTCTTGAGTCTTCACCATTGCAATGTCTAAGCTTTTTAACAAGAGTATTTGGTTAATCCCTTAGCTTCTCTTTCTGCATCTTCTAATCAAGTCTTTAGGATACTACGATTTAGTATTTCCCTGGAAAATACATATTTTTCTGTTTGTAAAATTTCAAAAATCAACTTCTCAAAAAATATTTTATGTAGGAGCTGCTTCAGATGTTGGAACAAGTCATCGACTATGATAACCAACCATATGATTTTAGCCAACAATGGCTGATCTTGGAATCGACATTGGGGCTCGAAACATGGGGAAAATAAGCTAACAAAGAGATTTAGAGTCGAGCCAGAGACTTGCATAAAATTCATTAAAATGAAAATTGTAAGACTCATATGTAGCACAAAACAACTGCTAAAATCATAATTATGATTCCCCAATTGCCAGAATGATCTTCCTCAAATCATCTATTAATTTTCTTAGAATAAAGATGCAGAAACGAAGACATGAGCAACTATTAGACCTATTGTTAGAAAGACTTCAATTCTTGGAGACGGTTGCCCAAAAAGCCTAGGTGATCCGTGCTAGCATGGTAATCATCGACGGATCCAAGTGGGAGAGTACGGAGATGGGCAACAATGGGGAGTTTGAGGAAGAGGAAGGCACTGTGAAATGAGGAATTGGGGACAGTGGAAGGAGAGATTGAAAGAAGGGTTTTGAACATCTTTCTTTATTACACGTAATTAATCCGCATGTAGAAAAAATTAAAATGTTAAGTGTATTGATCAATTTTAAAGTATCCAGGTCGTACTAGGCCTAATTTCCCCTTAACAATGGGAAAAAAAATCATAAATCAGGTGTATAGTTTACACCAATTCAAAAATCAGGTTTATAGTTTGAAAATTCAAAAATCAGGTATTGGATAACTAATTAAAAATATTTATTAATTAGGTCACAATTATACAATTAATGATCACAAATACATAATTATATGTCACAGGTCACATATTTTAAAATTAATTGATCACAGATTATTTCGAGGTCACAAATCAAAAAATTTGTACGTCACAAATTATTTCGAGGTCACAGATTTTTAAATGAGTTGGCCACAGATTATTTTTTGAGTCACAGATTATTAAATTTTTAGGTCATAGTTGAATAATTTGATCACAGATTACCAAACATTTGGTCACAGACTACCGCCACTACCACCGCCACCGCCACCGCCACTGCCACCTCATCACTACTTTTTTTAAAAAAAATCATTAGTTACATATACTCTTAAACCATCGCCACAGCAAGATCCACCACCAGCTCTACCAACAAAAACCATTGTCACCGCCACGACCGCCGTCATATCCACCACCGCAAGAAAATGTCTTAGAAAACTGGCGATTGTCCTCCACCAGCAACATCTTGACCACGACGCTGCAGCGACTCCCACCACCGCGAGAAAATGTCTCAGAAAACTAGCGATCGCCACGTCCACCAACAACATCTCGTCCGCATAGGGAGGGGAGGGGAAGAGGAGGCGCAGAGAAGTGAAGGGTTGGGAGTGAAAAATTAGAGTTACCTGATTTTTGAATAAATAACATTTGGACCTAATTTTTAAAAAGCAATTTTTAAATACCTGCCTCATGTAATTTTCCCCTTAACAATTTAGGGGCGAAGCGCAGTAGAGACCCGTGCAGGCGAACTGGACTTAGGGCCCAACCCAAATAACTGTCAATTTTAATTATGAGGAAATTACACCCACCCCTACTTTTAAATTACCATTTTCAAAAATCCAAAATCATCTTTAATAATACATAAATCAGGTTTTAATTAATAATTTTTAAATCAATTTTTATTTAAATTAATCATACACAATTTCAACCCTAATTAATTCATTTCCACTCCCCCATCTCTCTCTCCAGCCAACCCGTTTTCTCTCCAATATCCCACCAACACCGCCGCCACCATCCCACCGACACTGCCGGATCATCACCACTGCAGAATCGTCCCCTCTCTAAAAAAGGAATCGGTCGGATTATTACCCTGAAACACTAGCATTTAGCGGTTAACATCGGCTTTCTACTTTCCTAGACCCCTCACCATGAATACTTGTTGCTGCACTTTCTCCTGCCTTTTAGATCAGGTAAGGTGTTGGTGATGTGTGGTTGTGGTGGTTGTTCTAGCAGCGTCTGTTTTGGTTATGCGTGTGGTTGTGGTTGGATCTGGTGCGAGGTGGTGTGTGCGTTGATGGCGGGCTGTGTTGATGGCGGTGTGGGCTGTGTTGGGGTGCGAGGTGGTGGTGATGACTGGAATTGTGTCGGCGTTGGCGTGTACTGTGTTGGTGTACGAGGCGGTGTGTGCTATGTTGGTGTGCGAGGCAGCTTGTGCTGTGTTGGTTTACAGATATAGTGGATTTGTGGTGGAGATAGTGGTGCTTATGTTGGTGGTAGTGGTGGTTTGTGGTGGTTTTAGTGTTGTTGGGGGATTTTGGGTTGTCTGGCTGCAGCGGCGGTGGGTCGGCTGCTATGGTGGTTTTTTTGGTTTGGTGGTGCAGGTGGCGATGGTTGTGGTGGTTTTTTGTTGCGACAGGGGGCAGATCCACTGTGATCTATAAGTTTTCGATAACATCTTGACCACGACGCTGCAGCGACTCCCACCACCGCGAGAAAATGTCTCAGAAAACTAGCGATCGCCACGTCCACCAACAACATCTCGTCCGCATAGGGAGGGGAGGGGAAGAGGAGGCGCAGAGAAGTGAAGGGTTGGGAGTGAAAAATTAGAGTTACCTGATTTTTGAATAAATAACATTTGGACCTAATTTTTAAAAAGCAATTTTTAAATACCTGCCTCATGTAATTTTCCCCTTAACAATTTAGGGGCGAAGCGCAGTAGAGACCCGTGCAGGCGAACTGGACTTAGGGCCCAACCCAAATAACTGTCAATTTTAATTATTTTTTTTGGACTATTGGGCTTTTGAATTCAGTAGCCCAGGAGAAAAATCAGTCCAAACTACAGATTTCACTCCTCTCATCTGTCCGCCTCTCCGCGATTCCGCCCGGGGATTCAGCTCTCAGTCTCGTCTCTCGCCGCCTTCCACCAACGTTGCCTCTTACTCTCGCATCCTAGGACCCAAATCAAAATATTTCTGTAAGGACTTGTTTTCTTTTCTTTTTCTTTGTTATTTTTAATTTTTAATTTTTGTTGATGTCGTATGTTTTCTGATTTTATGTTTATATGGGTTGGTCATAGATTTTTTATTGAAATATTTAGATTAAAATGATATAAACTTTGATTTTGATTTTTGATTCGAGTTAAGTTCCCCTGTTTAAGTACATTTTTCACCCGTGTAGAGAATTGTGTGAGAATTGATGTGGTGGAAGTGGAGCGTTGAATAGACAGGTGTGAATTCCCCTGTGATGAAATGGGATTCACGGCATTAAGGTTTTGTTATCAGCTTGAACATGGACTCCTCCACCTCTGATAACTGATTGGTTGAGCTGAGAAAATGATTTGATGATTAGTTTATGTGACTTGATTCCATCACGTTTTCCTTGTAATACAGGTTTTAACTCAGAGAAGAGAAATGCAATCATTATTTGGGAAAATTCGTTTCGCCACGAGACAAACAGTCAGCAATCTGAAAAATGTTGAGTTTAAATCAATCTCTTCTTTAGAGTTGAACGTTCAGGGTCTCTCTTTTGCTAACTCATCTCAGTTCAACCCTCGTTTTGGTTCTAGCCCGGCATTCTTTCTGGTATGTTTTAGTGGCATGTAATATATGGTTATTGGTTATTGAATTTTAACAATTTACAAGCTTTTCCTTGAAGTTTTATTTTGTAGATTAAAATTAATATTTTACAAGGTCTAAGCTTCAGATGGGCATGGAAACCATTGTTTTTTAGTATTGCTGTTTAGTTTCTTTTATATTTATATTTAGCATATCACATAAATCTGTAAATCTGAAGTTAAGAAAGGAGAGCAAGCACATGGCTCTGATCTGTACATGTAAAGTTTGAAGAAGCCATGGTTTGGTTTGCTTTATCATTTGAATTAGAATAAAGAAAAAAGAGAGAAGATAGGCATGCTTAATGAAGATAAAAATGAGCTCACTCTTAAGGTTCAATTTTTTTTTTTTTTTTTTAGATGAGGTTGTGGGTATGAGGCAGCTTTCCTATGCATCTTCCTTTGGTAGATGGGGGAGTCAGAGGTGAGCTTTAGGTTGCTCAAGAATGGTGTAGTTTTTCCGGCAAGCCTTAGAGTTCGGTCTTGGAATTTTGCCTAAGCCTACCTTTTTCTAAAACTTTGCTTGAACTCTTGATTAGCATACAGATATGATTTGAGCTTCACTTATTTTTCTAACAAGTCAAGTTTAACTGAGCTTCAGTAAAGTCTTTATTGAGCTAGACTGGAGCTTAAAGATTAAATAGAAAACAGAGGAAGATATGATGTTGGAATGAACGGGAGCTAAGTAACAATGCGAACTTGTGTATTCATTTAGTTCAAATTACTCCTGTTTCCTCATCTGACATTTCTTTAAAGTTCAGCTACCATGTGGTCGTCCTTTATGTCCAGCTTTAGGGAGGGCAATGACATTATGGTTTTTGGGGGAAATGTGATCGAAAGATCACATTGGTGAATGTTGAGGATGGGACAAGACCATGTGGATAGTAATTGAAGCAATGCACGTTGGATTAGAAAATAGTGTGTGACCTTTGGATGAGCTGATCGTGCTATTGAAGAGCAAGTAAAAAATGTACATGATCCTTGGCGAATGGTTAAGGTGCAATGCACAATCCATAGCTTGGAAGAAGTGTCAGGTACTGAAGGTTGCACATGAGAGCTTGTTGATACTGGATGTTTGATCATGTAGGATTTTTTTTAAAGCAAAACACGATACAGCCTCAGTGGGTTTTCAGTCACCACCAGGGAAGGTTGATGGGAGTTAGGATTACCCAACCTTATAGATATAAAATTAATCTCACGAGAACAAAAGGAAGAGGGACATAAACCCGACCTCTCAAAAGCGAATAAATGCAACAAATGAAGGAAAATAAGAAAAGGGGAAGTACCACAAATGAAGGAAAATGAAGAAAAGCAATAAGAAATGCAACAAAACTCAATATTGTAAGCTTTTGGATCAAGATTAGGATTCTAAGCTTTTGGATCAAGATTAGCATTCAAATATGTATGTTCCTGTTCGTCCGCTTCATGGCGAACTCATTTGGTTGATCTGCATTTTACATTGATGCTAGCTTTGTGAACTATGATATCATCAGTCATACAGTTTCTCTGTCATTTGTTCCTTCTCAAAGATGAATCCCCTCCTTTGTCCATCTATTTTGGCCTTCGGTTTTCATAATTAGTGCAACTCTTTCTTTTGTGTTTTTCCTTTTCTTCAAATTAACCCTATCATCAATATGCTTTTTATGGTAGATCCTGTTGATTATAGAAGATAAGTAAATACTTTTTTTGGTAAAATAACTAAACTTGTTAGAGATTAGACCAAGTCTTATAGTCGTACGTGTTGTAGTGCGTGTCTAGCTATATGTGTGTGCACATTCACATATTCTTTTGAGCTTTGATCAAATGACCCATTTTACAATGCTTACAATGCCACAATATCTAATAAAATAATAGAAACTTGACATGCTTGTTATTGAAACTATAACAAACCATATATTCAGCTCAAAGCTACCTCTACATGACACTGCAGCGCCTTCTCTCTCTTTTTAAACTGCTTCTGACAGGTGAAAGAATCCATGTTTTTCAGAACGAATGTTTTGTCACCAAATTTGAAAGCAATGGAAAAGCTTGTAAGGCTCCATCTTACAGAAGTCTAAGCTTAGGTTTGTCTTCAGCTGCTAAGGTGTTGACTTTACCCACTAGATGTATGACAACAATGGCACCTGCTTCTCAAGATGCTTCCGCTTCTAATGATGTGCCACAACGCATCAAATTCAAGAGGCTAGATAAAACGGCCAGACACATAATGCAGGTACAGAAAATCAAAATATACTTCGTTTTGGTCATTTATTTGCTTTCACATGACAGTTTAGCACTGTTCTACATTGAGTATTTTATTTTATTGATACAAACTGCAGATACTTGATAAGGAAGCAGTCGAGGAAGTGAAAGAAAAACGAGAGATACCTGACATAAGGCCTGGTTACATTGTCCAACTCAAATTAGTACGTAATGCTTTTACTGGAAAATCAGCCTTTTGTTTGCTTATTCTTCTGCTGCCATAACATTGTCAGTCTCGTTAGTAATTTCAGTTTTGATACTCCATACTCGCACCCTTTGTTATGATCTTGCTATCACAGGAAGTACCAGAGAACAAAAGACGTGTTCAAGTTATAAAAGGCATTGTTATAGCAAAACGAAATGCTGGTTTGAGTACCACATTTAGAATAAGAAGACTAGTAGCTGGAGTTGGTGTTGAGTCTCTTTTCCCTTTGTGAGTATTCATGCAGTTATATATTTTTCCTAGGTTAGAAGTTGAATTATTTCTCACTTTTGTTCCCTCGATTTGGAAAAGGATGCACTTATAACTCAATTCTTTATTACATTTATTATCAAATGACCTTCGGGTTAACCTCTTGATCAGTGTGTTGTGTTGTGTGAAACATGCCTATTTTTCTGCTTCCATTTTCCATCACCGTGGTTATTTCAGGCTGTTAAGTTACTTTGGATTGATGAATCTGTGAAGGATGACTAAATGAGGAGATTATGACAGGTATTCGCCAAATTTAAAGGAGATAAAGGTACTGGACAAGAAGAAAGTACGGAGGGCCAAGCTTTACTATCTCAGAGATAAAATGAATGCACTTAAAAAGCAATAACTTCCTCTCTAGATAGTTGAGATCGGAAAAGGTATGTCTTTGGGCTAATGACAGGCTTATATACAGAAGATTCTGAGTATAATCATAGGAGTAACAGTGAGTTGAGAGACTTGGGGTTATCTTTTAAGAACTATAAGCCTTCAGAGTATTTATTTCTGCATTGTATTTATTGTGTTTTTTATGTATTCCTGGTAGGTGACTTTCAAAGAGCGCAGCTATATGGTGACGCGAAGAATGGTTGACAAGCTGCGGAACTGCTAGGAAATGTTTGGTATGAGTTATGGATTGGGCTGAATAATATAATAGACAACATTTTAGCTCTTTTTTCTTTAGTATGTGTCAGTACTATCCAGTCTATTTTACCAAATGTGTCAATGTCATTATTGTTTGTTCTATTAACAAGCTGCGCGACCGCTAGAATTACTTGCTTCAATTTGAATTGCGTCAAGAATTCTTGAGACTGTTGGTTCACGAGTTGGTCGGTCACTGCATTGAGAATTCTTGAAAATTTGGTTCACGAGTTTGTCGTCCTAATTGGTAAGCAGGACAGAGACTGGAACATGTTCCCATCCTGAATTTCTTGAATTTGCCCCGAATATTTTTTATTTAGTTATATTTTCAATTTAAATCGTATTGAAAATTAAATAATAAATTAAACTATGTCCTGTTCTGCCTTAAAAAGATTCTTGACTAGATGAAAACAGTGATACCAATTACGCTCCGTTATAGTTATACATTAGTCAAGTGATGCAATATAACATTAGCAATGACATATCAATAAGACTACTGTTAATTGTACATTGTGAGGTTGACATTATTGTGTACGTTCCATTGGAGTTCAAAAAGTTGTGGGTGGAAAAGTGCATGATTTTTGTTCAAATTATGTGTTGTCACTCCTTTTTCCTTGCAGATGACATTTTCTTTATTTTTAAAAATTTGTGGGTGAGAAAAGTTTTTTTTTTTAAACTGTTCAATCGTTATGTTCATGTGATACAATATAAACAATGATGTAAAGATTATGTACACGTAGGATGATTGATGACATTTTTCTCACGTTAAGCAATCCTCAAGTAATTGACTTTTTTACATGCTTGCAAATTTTACATTTGGAATTTCGGTTTCAATAATTTAACCCCCACTCCAAAAACAATTTTGATTTCTCATATTTATTTATTGAAATTAGTAATATAATTTTATTATTTTGGAAAACTTAACATTTAGTCCTCCAAGTTTGGTAATTCATACTAAGCCCCTGTTTGGCACCCATTCACTTTTTTTTTTTCTTTTTTTTTTTCTCTTTCTTCATTTTAAACACACATTCTTCAAATAAAATAATATTACACACAAATTTAAAATTTTTCATTACTTTTCCACCATACATTCTCTCATCAATCACTATTCCAAAAAAATATAACCCATTAAAATGGGTGTCAAAACTCACTAATTAATGCCCAACCTTTAGAAATTGCACTTTTATGTCACCAAACTAAAACGTTTGGCAGGATTAGTGCTTTTCAACCAATGTTTTAAAATCTAACCAAATTATCGACCAGATAAAGGTGGTGTCAAGGTCAAAGGATCAGACTTGGATTGAACTGATGGCAAAGAAATATTAAAAAATTAAAAAAAATTGAGGTAAAGTAACTATTTTTTCAATTATCGTCTTATTCTAACATTTTATAATTTTTTTGTGTGAATAAATAATCAATTTTTTATTTTATTTTTATTTTTTTAATGTGAAGCCACTAATTTCGGTTTGATTTTCACATTGCTTTGGATATATTCTATCGAATCTGACGTTAAATAATCACACGAACCTCTAGGGCATGATATTATATTTATGGAACAAAGTTGCTATCATTATTTTTTATTAAAATAAAATACTTCTCTATTTTCCAACATTTTTCTCCACCCAACACCTGCAAATACTATTACAATCACCACCACCATTTTATATTTATACTAAAGTTGATACATTTTAAATTTTAAGACTATGTTAAAGTGTTTAATTTAAACGAAATGGGCAAAGCTAATCAACATGTCTTATACAATTCTGTTTATGAGTCAAAATCTGGAACCTTCCTTCTATAATCAGTGAATTTTCTTCTGTCTTATACAAGGATTGCGTAAACGATAACTGCACAAACATTTAGTAGAAGAAGAATAAATCAACATAAATTACTATTCTTTTATGATACGTACGCAGTACTGGACAAGAATTCTTTCCTAGAGCTTTCCCTTAGTTCGGGACTTTTTAGCACCATATTCTAAGATATCGGGGATGTCTAGGATCTTTCATTTCATTAATATTATCCAATACAATGTACAAAAATCGCCTTGAAGGTGCACATATATATCCAAACAATGCAATTATCTATCCTTATTCTCTTCTCCATTTTCTGTCGAGCGAAAAATTTCAGAGACTCCTGGGATTATACATGTAAACGGTTCTTCCGTTCCATTCCTGAACTGGCCTTGCATTTTCCTCAAATCCCTGAAAAGAAACAAATCAACATATCCTCGAACAAAATCTAGACGATAAAACAACAATACACAAAGTCTTGTCAAATTTTTTGTAGAAACCAAATTTTTATTAAAACTTTCTAATATTCTCTATATAAATTTTTTTCAAGCTATCTTAATGCAATGTTTGTGGGTAATTCACTAAAATCAATTCAACCCTACGTGAAGAATACTTACATCATGAACAGCATTCCTAAGTTCTCTTGCTTGCTCCCTTGAGACCGTTCTCACCTATAAAAGAAGAAGGATTTTAGATGCTCTAAGCTTAAAATTAAGCAGAAGTTACTGTAACTTGTGTCTCCAAGGTAAGTTATTAGTATATAAAAAACAATTTTGTTATACTTACATCTTGGTTGACATTCCATGATATGACACACAGTTTTACCATTGATTTTTACAACAGTTAATACAATCAATGGCCTTGATTTCTATTTTCTACCCATCATCATCAGATGTCAACCAGATATAGAAACATGATGTACAGGTAGCTTTAATTGTATAAAAAGTTGAGTATGTTGAAAGTAACTTTCGCTGTCAAATCTGGACTAACCTTCTTTAGTACTGTCCAAAGAACACCCTCTGTGCAAGGGGGAACTGTTAGGGAACCCAAATATCTGTAATATTTTCTGCTTCCAAACTTGATTTTCCATGGGTTAACAACCCCCAAATCAATTCCTTTGTGATCCACTGTTTTGACCTGGTGTAAAAACTGTAACAGAGAAAGATGACCAACTGTTAGTACAGTATGAGTATTGTCACAGGTGTAAAATGAATGCATACATACATGGTGCAGTTCGATCATCGGGTATGATCTGATGGAAAATAATGGATTAAATCTTGTAGCCAAAGCTCTTAGATTTTGTTTGGTACGTGATATTAGACACGATAAGACTTTACATATTCTTCCTTTTGGATATTGTTCAGTTTCATTCAGTACTAGAAGTTACAATCTACGTGCTATTAAGTTGCAACATCAAGGGAAAAGCTTCAAAATAAGTGAATCTGAGCCAAACTAGTTACCTTTGAAATGAAAGGATCAGGGTGTCCAAATTTGTACAGGATTGCAACCACTGCAATCTCTCCAGATGAGCTTTTATGAACCATGTGTAGCTCCATATCATAGCTGCTAAGAAAATTCAAGTGAGCATTTTCTGAAAAGTAACTTACTGATTTTAATCTAGTGGGAAAAAATTTAAAAAAACTTAATGTATGCATACAGCTGACAAAGTAAAATTACTTATTTCAAAGGTTTCAAGTAATTAATTGTTGGTAAAGGAAAGAGTGGTCAAATGAACCTTGTTCCATTCACTGTGTGTTCAGAGGGAGCGTGCCAGTGGCATTGCTTTAGTTTGTAGTCTGTACCATTTATATTGATGCCTCCTGCATCTTCCTTCCATTCCATCTGGTAAAAGATCAAGAAAACAATCTCACTTGTAGTCTACCTTAAATTTATCTATTTAGTATACGAAATAATAATGCAAAATCTTGCTCATTATATTATCCAGTACTACCTACCAAGAGAGCTACAAGGGTTATTCTTTGTTTATACTGGAGAGTAAGCTGTGAATGAATCCTAAACCCAAGTGAAGCAAAATTCATGTAAGAAAGAAGAACATAACCATGCTGGAGGCTTACCATAATGTCATGTCCCCTGTTAATGAGTGCTGCAGGAGCTGGCTTATAATTTCTTTTCAAATTCCCCAAATTCTGCACCACCGTCACTCTTTCATGAAGGAGATCTATCGGAGACTGCAATTTTCCATTTGAACAGACTTGCCATTTTGGATTCAGATGGCCCCAATTCTCTGGTCCTTTAGCCGTGGTCTCCTCATAGTTGAACTGAGATTCTTCTTCTGTTATTTTTTCAAATTTCAGTAAGGTCTGAAAGTTTATAATATTGAAAATGTTCCCATTTTCTTCTATCTTTCTTTTTGGAGTGGGGTGGGGTGATGAAGATTAAAGAAGCTAGTATTGAAATTTGATTGATCCATGTCTGGACTTTTTGAGTGAAGGGCAGGGCATTGGGTGATGGCTGAACTCAGGTGCGGAGCCAGCCTTTCGAATTACGGGGGTCCCGGAGTTGAAGGGGCGGGGGCTCACGGGGGTTCGGGGGCAGCGCCCCCGAAAATTTTTTTTGAAACATTATCTGTTAAAATGAGGAAAGTTGGTACTTTGTGATGGAGAAATGAAACAAATGAACATAAATTAATGTACAAAGACTTCACAAAAAAATCAAGAAACATATAAAAGAAACTACTAATTTTTTGAAATATTTCTCCATCACTGAGCCTAAGAATTGAGGAAACTCTTTCTCTCATAATTGATAAACAATACAACTTCACAAACAATTGAATGGGATGGATTAAGAGATTAAAAATAATTTTTTGAGGCCAAAAAATTAAAAAAATAATAAAAAAAAAAAATTTTCCCAAAAAATTGGGGGGGTCCTGGACCCCCCTCCCCTCCGCCCCTGGCTGAACTGTCGATGAAAATTTCACATTGGTCAATGTTCATTTTGTTTAAAGTTGGCCATTCTAGAAATTGAATTAAAATTCAAGTTAAATTTAACAATTAATTTTAATTACACATTTTATAAGATTTATAATATTTCAACCACACATTTCATTAACTTTTATCAAAATTTACTAAAAATATGAGTCCGTCTGCCGGAGCTTTCTATCTAATTTTGAGCAAATTTATAAGGGACGCCACCAACCGCCATTGTTAATTTGCATCTCACATGCATTTTGGAAAATAGTGCTCCGATGGGTGGAAAAGCAATTTTCTGTGTTAAACAAGCTACTCCAGACACGACCTATAATTTTATCTAAACTAAATATGGACTAGAATTTTAAAATACAAAATCGAGTAGTTTAAAATACAATTTCGAAGTACTAAAATTTTGTCCGTTTCACCATCAAATATTTCTTTTATCTTTAATACGAAAACTATATAGTTCAAGCTATAATTCAAGAGGCACGACATTTTGAGTCCCGCAGATCTACCATTTTACTATCAAAGCATATTTTTGGGACAAAGAACAATGCAAAAGCCAATTATGGAAATAAACATTAAACGCAAAGAATAAAGCAAAAGTTCATTGATTTAACCAACAACCTTAATTGGCAGCAGAGCATTAATTTTAAATTATAGATTATGGAATTAATTGCTTCTATTAAATTAATTAACAAAAAATAAATAAATAGGACTAATCATGACAACTATATCCATGCTAAGAAAGAAAGAAAGTAATCCCACAAATATACAATAAAAAGGGTGTTGATCCAACCAAAGAACAACTCAAATTTAGAAAATCCACCCATGAAATTTAGGGTTCTTTGACAAAGCTTTTTACGAAAGATAATATTTATTTATAAAAATTAATGAAATATGTGTTTGTTATTTAAAATTAATTGATGAATTTGATTTCAACTTTTTTAACGGATATAAAATGTTCATACTATCCATGCATGTACTGTACATATAATATAATCGACAATAGCAGAAAGCCCCCATAATCTATAATGGTTTGTCGTTCCGTTCGAACAATGCATTTCTTGGGTCGAAAAATTGAAGTTACTTAACGTGTGTGTGTAAGAGAGATGATATTATCATACCAGCTTTAGATTCAACAGCATTGATAGTAAGAAGAAGCCATGTAAAAA
The DNA here is from genome assembly GCA_035079005.1 of Fraxinus americana. NCBI lineage: Eukaryota > Viridiplantae > Streptophyta > Magnoliopsida > Lamiales > Oleaceae > Fraxinus > Fraxinus americana. The sequence continues at coordinate 49,401,459 of CM068706.1, read as the reverse complement.
GGGCAAAGATGAACGGAATGGAGAAGATGACTTTGTCCATGATGCCTATTCTTACTGCAACCGTTGGAATGGGGTGGAGCAACTTGCGACGACAACCCTAATACAATGCAAAATATTGCCAACTATACAAAAATATGGTTAGCAATGCAGATTTAGAATCAAATCCGGCATGCAAGATATATACTTTGGAGAAAGAGAGAGAGGTGGGTAATGGCAATGGACAACAATTTTTTTTGGAAAATCATGCTGCGAGTCAAACGTTTTTAACGGTTTACTTAGAATTACGAGAAATTAAAGTATTTTCCTTTTTTAGGTATTTTGAGTTTTTTTTTTTTTTTTTTCGAAAGGAAAAATAAAAAATAAAATTAGTTACGAAAAGAGAAACTGCCTGCAAGTCGCAATCAATTAAGTTGATTCGCTCTTCAGCCTTTTGCACCATAATTTTTTCTTGATCTTTTCACGCATACGGATATATCTACACAACACATGTAAAAACCTTACAATTTTTTGTTTAGATTTGGAATTTAAAATTCGACTTTTCCAGGGTTTGCATTCATAGTATTCATTGATCAGTGTCAGAAAATCACGTGTTTTTAATTTGATGTTCAGCTGAAAGTGCGAAATATAGTTTGAATAGCAAGTACAACTGGAAAATTTCATCGTTAGATCTGAATCTGAGTTTTTTTTTATTTTTAAAGCACAAATAATTTCATCCAAGTGAATCGGAGAATGCCCCAAGATTCGGCGTCGGAACCCGAACCGGATGATTCTGATCCAGAACTTGAATTCGTAGAGGCTGATCCCACTGGTCGGTACGGTCGGGTCAGTGCAATTCTTATATTTTTGCTCCATTAGTTGCTACTAATATAGTCGTATATATTTTAGTGTATTCAATAAGATTTGAACTGATTTACGGTTTTCTAGTTCTGTTTTACTTTTCTGTATAAATTTGTGATCAGCGTAATGACGTGATTATTTATTAATTTACTGTTTTCCTTACTGAGTTTCTTTAATTTTCTGCAATACAATGCAATTCTGCCAGTATAAAGAAGTACTAGGCAAGGGAGCTTTTAAAAAAGTGTATCCTTCGCAGAATTTGTTCGGGCTTCATTCGTAAATATATTCCAGCATTTAAAAGATAATTGGATTGAAGTACGAATTTTTCTGTTAGTCCTTGATACTAATGTTGGAAAATAGATATAGAGCATTTGATGAATGGGAAGGCATAGAGGTGGCTTGGAATCAGGTCGAAGTTGCAGATCTCTTGAGAAATTCCGAGGATTTGGAGCGGCTGTACTCAGAAGTTCACTTGCTAAAAACTCTTAAGCATAAGAATATTATCAAATTTTACAACTCATGGATCGATGACAAGAATGAGCACATCAACTTCATTACCGAAATATTCACCTCTGGAACTTTGCGACAGTATGTCAAACTAAAATGACCTATTATGATTTTTATTATTTGCTATGAATTTGGATATATATTTATTGAAAAGTATGGCGGTTGGAATTATGTATCTGTATAGGTATCGGAAGAAACACAAGCATGTTGAGTTGAGAGCACTGAAAAAATGGTCCAGACAAATCCTAGAGGGTCTTTTATATCTTCATAGTCATGACCCCCCAGTTATTCATCGAGACTTGAAGTGTGATAATATATTTGTTAACGGGAACCAGGGAGAGGTGAAAATTGGTGATCTGGGACTTGCTGCTATTTTGCATCAGGCTCGTTCAGCTCACAGTGTCATTGGTAAGGTTGATTCACTTTTCTTCTCCACTGTCTGAATTTACTTTTTGATGGGTTGAATTGTGAGGGTAAGGATTTGATTGTGATTTTTTATGCTAGGCACACCGGAGTTCATGGCACCCGAGCTTTATGAGGAGGAATACAATGAGCTTGTAGATATATATGCCTTTGGTATGTGCTTGCTGGAGCTATTGACCTTGGAGTATCCATATGTTGAATGTGTCAATGCTGCTCAGATATATAAGAAAGTGACAGCAGTAAGTTATTCTTCAATTTCTAACCGTTCACATTCCATATTTCTCTTCACTAACCTGTACAAAGCAAATAAAAATTGTAGCAAAGAAGTTTTGAGAAATTTTGTTCTAGTTAAATATATAGTTGCTTGCTAGTTTTGTTTGGAAACTGACCTATTGGCTCTTAAAAAGCTATGGAGCACGTACACCCTTACTAGTTCGGCAGGTCACTGTCCAAAATATGTCATGTCATTTTCTACGCTCGAAGATTACCTTAGGGATGCTCCTCAGGCAAGTGCTTACATGCCATGTATCATGTCTACTATTAAAAAGTATAAAAATAAAGGCAAAATATATAGATGTACAATTTTTAAAATTTAAATCAATGTCCCTGTAACACAAGCCTGCTCTTAGAGTCTTTCAACGGGACAATTACACACCCCGTGTGGCGGTAGTTTCACTCCGTTTGACTACCTTCATCATCTTCCATCACGAGTATAGACTAGACCTTTTGCATATTTCGGCGCACAAGGTTTGTTAGCATGTAAACACCGGAATGCGTCCTTGTGCAACAATTGGTACCAAGGCACTCTCGTATTAACAATGCACATCTTCTAGTTTGCACACTTGCTCATGCATAACCAACTGTTCTCTTGAAGCATACTCGCTGGAAATGAGCTTTTCTAGCTCCATCCGAAGCATTGAGGGCCATTCGCATGCTCCACAATACTATTCTCAACATCTTGCCATATTCGTCCAACAACATTTTTGGTCAACGGACGCTACGACAAGGCGAAAGACATAGTCAATGTGCACGAGTTATCATATGAAGCCTATAGGATGCTTTCCTCGATAGTTCATTCGGTTTGAAGGTGTTACCATATCCTCAACGTAAGCCTTAAAAGCATAGCGATACTCTACGTTAACCTTAGGTTTTTGGGCACCCAATGAGGTTATGAAGGCCCAACATCGCTCGATGGATTCTCCACTATGAGTATCCTCAACCCTCCCTAAGGTTTAAAAATGCGAAACTAAGTACTGAGACGGTTTTTCTTTATGAGACTTAAGCCTCGAGGCGGATACGCCTCACAAAAAACAAAAAATCTAAGTAAAAAAATTATAAAATAATACAAAAAAATCAAAGTTGGAGCATATAGTAAACATGATATATAGACATTAGTATATTGAGGTATAGTCCACCTAAAGAAAGAAGTATGGAATGATGCTGCAGATTAAGAAGTATGGATACATGAGTTTTAGAGTTTATACAAGTGATTTGATGAAATTGTGTGTTAATTATATAAATCAAAACATTTATAAAATTTATAATTTCCAGATGTCTATATGAAGGAACTAATTGTATGCAATATTTACTGAACCCTAAGAAGAAGAAAAAAAGAAAAATAAAAGAGGAAAAATATACCTGATGAACTGAAGAAGACGATACTCTTCTTGAATTCTGACTTTTGAATTTCTGTTGAATATGTTCCCTTTTTGGTCCTCTAATTTCTGGCTGTCGTTTAGTTTTCTAGGTATTTTATTATTTTGTTTGACCCTAAAATGCCTTTTTAAATGGGCCCTTTTCTTTTCACACAATTGAAAAATCAAATTTTAAATGAGGTGCACGCCTCGTGCGCCTCAAATTTAGAGAAGTGAGCCTCATACTTTTAGCTTCAAAAATACCGCCTCGAAGCATACTACATGCGCCTCACAGTGAGGCGCGCCTCACTACCGCCCTTTTAAACCTTGACCCTCCCTAGAGGTTTTTAAAGGCCCTTAGTCTCCCCTGCATCTCCTAAAGGTTATGCGTGTTTAGTGTACAAGGATAGCACACAAGCTGTCTTTCGATGGGGACGGAAGCATGGGGGTTGGCTGCCTACTCACCAAACATGCCCTTTTATAGTAGACTTGGCAAGAAAAACTCAAGTAACACCAATAAACGTCTTTTGGTTGAGGAGTCATAATTTTCATAATTGATGTTCTCAACCTTCAATTGACGATCCGTTTGATCCATAACAAAGTTCTTCAATATCAAGTCCACAAAGTTTTAGCTCCAATGGATACATGATCCTTGAGATGTGGCCCTCGCAATAAATAAAAATAACGATAGTGCCATTGACTGATGTTGTCGCCTTTGTCCCCTATATTCTTAACCAAACAGACTCTTGTTGTAATTTGCCTTGGTGGGAAGCTTTCTAACTCCCTAGGCAAGCACTCCGTAACCTGGCTTCGCAAGACTCAATTGCTAAGGTCTCAACACACTAAATTGCTGCCATTTTGACCAACTATTAAGCTCGTCGTTTGTCTCCAATGGTCTCCACCATAACTCATGTACATTTTGCAGAGTCTCGCTCTTCTAGCCCCGCAAGCAGTTAAACTCTAAATTAACTTTACATGGAGCCCTCACGACTAACTGTTGATGATATCAGGTCCTCCAACAAAGCGTGCACAAATACGTCTGGGACACACTCTTCCATTCAAAGGTGTTGACATCCTCAACAAAACGCTAACATGGAAATTTGAGTGTGCCCCTCTCGAAATTAGGTGCACCCCTGTTGGGCGTGGTTATGCAAACCAACTAGCTGATCGGCACTACGTGAAGAAAATTGGATTATTGTCGGTACCAATCTTCATCTTATACCTGATGCATTAGTTCCCCAATCAAACGGATATATCTTTTCGAAGTGCCATCTGCCACATACCAAATTGAAACCCACATTAAGCCAATTTTGGAGCCTGATGCTTGCTAGCTTAGAACTTCTGAATTTTAGAAGTATGATGCTCACTTGTCGCCTATGCTTGATCCCTACAGAAAAATCTAACAAGGTTCTCCTCAGGAGCATAGTAAACTAACTCAATTTTTTGCACGTCTTCAGTGTTATTAAACTCGGACCGGACTGGTCGGTTCGGTCCGAAAACCAGTGAACCGCTCTCTGGTTCGGTCTGGGTGAATCAATTAATATGCTGTGCAATTAACCTACTATAAGATCGGCCAAACCGCCTAATTTTTTGAAACCCATCGGTTCAATTTTAAATGAACCAGACGGGTTACTAATCGTTTGCATACAAGCCCAGGAATCCAGAAGTTTTTCACGCCTTCTTGTAAATTGAAAACTCTCCATTCTTCAATCTGTCGCCGTCACTTTGCTGATCATCCCAAGAATCCAAAATATTCAATTTCAAGTCAAATTAGATGGAAGAAGAGCATGTAAGTCTAAAATTTAAGTTTTATTTTGGTGAATTTCAAATTTATGCCATTGAAATATGTGAAAAGAAGATTTCCTTTTGCATTGGTACCCTTTTCCTTTTTCAAATTTGATTTCATATTTCAACACTGCATTCTGTAGATTTGATTTGTACTTAGTTCGGTAATACATTTGAAATTTTGAATATTTGAATGTTGCCACTGTATTCTGTAGAATCTGTAGGAGTTCCTTGTCTTTCGGGTTTGAGATTGAAAGGAATGGATTACTGACACAGAAGAAAATTTGTGCCTTGTTTCAATCAATGCCTTGAAAGGAATCCATTACTAGTTGTTGATATATTCCTATAGTATATGAAGTGATCTTATTGAATTTTGGTATATAAAGTAGATTTTGTTCATTAATTGTTGCACTAGTATATTTATTTTTCTTTGCGCATATTGTTCTTCTTAAACATCCACATGTTCTTGCCTTTTGAATTCTACTTCTGATTGCGATATAGGTTGCCAGTGAAATTTACTTATCAATGAATAATGCTAATCTGCTTAAATGCTTGTCTAAAAGGATACAACAATCTGCCAAAAATAAGTAGAATTTATCAACCTAAGCTAGTTTATATTATTAAGGATTTGGAGGCATAAGGGGAAGAGAGATTTTAATTTCTAAATAGGTTTTCACAATATATGATATAATATTTGTTGAATTCTGTCATACAAGTTGATGTTTAGTCACCAAAATAACATAATGGGCATATTTGGGTCGGATTAAAATCTGATTTTAATCTAAGTCAAAGTCAAACAATTAATATTAACCACATCTTTTATGGGTCTCACATATTTTCAACCACACATTTCAAAAAAATATATCACAATCCACTAAAAATCTAATTTTAATTCCCACCAAACACCCTCAATGTTAATTTAGTTGGTTGTAAAAAAATGTTAGAACTTTGTTATATAATGAAAATATTTAATAATAGATTTGACAAGAATTGACCAGCCAGTTGGACAATCGGGTCACCGATTGAACCACGGACCCATTGACCCATTGCATTGTCCGGGTAGGGTTTGACAACTGTGCATGACTTGCCTGTACTCTAAGGCTCTCACATCATTGCCTATCATGCCGAAGATAAGGACTAATATGTTCTTTCTACTCTGCTCAATGCGTTGCCTGACGCTGAGTCTTTCATATCAATATATCATTGGTGCTGAGATAAGGACTAAGGCGCCCTTTCTGCTCTACTCAGCACAAAAACTTGCTGCCATTATTGCCAACTTTAAACTTATGTTTAGTCAAGCTCTCCCCCTCATTCCCAATGATCGTCACGGTCATTAGCGTCTTGCTAAGTTGCAGTCCTTGACACCAAGATGTGTCCATGGTCGTACCTGTTAAAAAAATTTGTCGCCGTGTCCGTGTGCATGTCTGTGCTTCTTACATATTCCTCCTCTATTAAGAGTTCGTGTACGTTACAAGTGAAAGAAGGCGTCAAAAGTATATGGTTTTCTCAAAGGCATGTGAAGGAGAATCCCTTGCTTCACATTGTTCTCAGTTAGTAGGTAGATGATGTTGAGTTATATTATAGGTGATAAGTGATTCATAAATAATCTTTGACATGGTTTCTCTGATAGTAGATGCTAACCCAATAATAGTAGTATTCTAGAAGTAACTTAGATTAACTACGTTAAAAATCACTATGTAGGTTGGTAAACATGAGATTTCACTTCAGTGTGTAGGTACTTCTCAAGCTCTTTTTGCTTTCAGAAGTAATGAATTTTCTTCTTACACAATATAAAAGATCCTCAATGAGATCGATAGTTTAATAATCTTACCCTCTTGGTGGGAGACCTTGCATAAATTTATTTCACATTATAATTTTGATCATTGGAATGAGTAAAAAAGTTGGAAGTTGATTACTTTTATTTCTTACTTTGATTTAATTGCCAAGATCAGATTCGGATCTTCAATATTGAGATATGAGTTTGTGGAGTGGGAGGGAGCTGACTAACATTTATTAAATTATCTTAGTTTGCTCTACTCTGTACCACACAACTAAATTCCTTATGGTCTCTTTCCCTCTAAAAGGGAATCAAGCCAGCATCGTTAGGAAAGGTGAAGGATCCTGTGGTTAAAGCATTTATAGAAAAATGTATTGCAAAAGTCTCTGAGCGGTTATCAGCAAAAGAACTGCTTATGGACCCTTTTCTCCAAGCTGATGAAGATTCTGGAAGTATAGGAAACTCCATGCATTCCCTTCCCCTAAATGCAGGTGATTTTGCAGAATTCCTCTGGTATTTTGATTGCATGTTAATAACTCTTTCCCTGCTTTTGACGCTTCATTTTTTTGCAGATGATAATGGTGTCCAGTCTGACAGTGGAAAAACACCTCATGACTCCATACCTGAGGGTAGTCAAGACTTCATGGTTCAGGGTCAAAGAAAAGACCAAAATACGATATTTTTGAAACTCAGAATAGTAGATTCGTCTGGTTATTTTCTTCTTTCTATGTACTATATTTAGTTTTTATTCTAAGAAAGTTCCCACACTAGCATAATTGGTCTCATAAAAAATTCTTATAGTGCAGGTCACATTCATAATATCCACTTCCCATTTGATATTGGGATGGATACGTCAACTGCTGTTGCTAGCGAGATGGTTGAAGAACTGGATTTGACAGATCATGATGTATCAATAATTGCTGCAATGATTGATTCTGAAATTCAATCACATATTACAGATTGGGCACCCAAAGAAAACTCTAGCAATATTGTTAGTGGTGAAGCTGAAAGTGGTGGGTATGCAGCTCAGGATGATATGTCCCCCACGACGCATGATTCTCCTCATTATAGCCCTCTTGTTTTGGATATACTGCCATCAGGTCATAAATATTGGTCCGATTCACCCAAAGCTAGTCGTGGAAGCTCTCCACTAAGGCCAGGGCCGTCAAACTTATTAGAATCAGTGTCAGCGGTCTCTGGAGACAGCTGGTCCGAAGAAAATTCACAATCTCCTATCAGCCATAAAGGTTTGAACAGTTTCTGCGATGCTTCTCCGCAGAGGCATGTGGAGTCTGAGTCTGATGATGATGGTCATAAGAAATGTGATGAAGAAGCCTCATTACCCCACGATTCACAATTTGGTGAAGTTGACAAACACGGTGATGTCTATTCTTGCAATATGCCTCATTCCTTGGGTGAAGATACAATTCCAACTGAAACTGATTCAGATGATGTCAAAGGGATTGCTAAGAAACTTGAGCATCTATTAGATGAGCAGCAAAGGGAGCTAGATGAACTTAAGAGGAAGCAGGAACGAGCTATTTCAGATTTTCTGAAGGAACTTCCCCTGGATGTCCGTCAGAGAGTTCTTAGAACTAGGAACCAGAAGATCGCTGAATATAAACTGAATAATTTGACTGTTAAGTTTATTGTTCCAGGTTTGCAGATGTGAGTCTTGCTGCTTTACATTTCTAACACGCATTCCGAAAATTTGGAATTTTCTTTTGACTACATCAATTAGTCTATTATCACAACTTCAGAAGGCTTCGAGATAGTCCAGAAGGCTGAGAATTTTAATGTTGTGGGAGAGACCAAAAACAAAAGTCACTGGAAACATATCTGTGGATGTCTTTTAGATTTGGCTTCAACATGGAAAACGGGATATCTGATTTGACTTCATTTTTCTAGAAGTTTCTAGAGTTCACATGCTGGTAGATAGTTATGCTTATTGAATTTGCCTTGGGATTCTTTTGCTGTGAACTATGGTTAGATGTGCTGCTGAAGTTTGGAAATGTCTGGATTTGTTAAAAACTTGAAATCACAGTTTTGTCAAGGCCAGACGTATTAATTTCATCTCATTGCACACGTCAATACCTTTTGCAAGTTGTTTTATATTCCGATAGATTATTTGATTTTCATGAAAAATATACCTGTACATAGAATACATGTTGTGTATTAATGACGCCAGTGGCTGATTGTCCTGAAATCATTATCCATTGAGAAAACTATTATTATTTTGGTTTTGTGAATTTATTTTTGTGCCTCGGAAAGCATTGATTGGTTGATGTTACTATTTCTGTTGGATACAAGGATCAAATTGTATAAGAAGATGGTAAAATCTGTTTACAAACTTTCATTATAATATTGGCACATAGTTTTGTGTTGATCCTCTTTCTATTAGTTTGCTCCTATACATGTGTTTGACTCTTCGTTCGAGTCTATATTAGCATTGGATTCATTTCTTTGACATATATGCGCTATGTTTTAACAACGAAAATATCTATTGCGCCGGCATCTATGTTTGAGGAGAGTTGACTTGATACTGGATCGGGGCGACGCCATTGTGGTACTACTAATTAACCAGTCTTTTGCTTTTTAGACTTTCTTGAGGCTTGAACTTGTATATGAAGGGTGATCCTAGTTAAGGAATACTTTATTTTAGTCATTTCAAGAAGTGAATTCTGTATTAACTTCGTAATAATCATTGAACTTATTTGCAGGCTGTTTGGATCTAAAGGCATATGTGATATGTCATTGCATCTCTCATGATATGCTTAGCTAAATGAACTTGTATACTTTTCTAATGTTTGGGACAACATAGTTGAAAAGATTGTAATTTCTTTTTTCTTTAATAGCTCCTAGAAGTAGATGTATGTTTGGCTAAATTTAATCAAGATAATTATCTTTTGTGTGATTTTTTATTGTGGTTTTGGTTCATGAAAATTGATCAACTTCTTGTTTATTGCTTGAATTATACATGTGATTAACAACCCCCCCCCCCCCCCCCCCTCTCTCTTTTTTTTTTTTTTTTTTTGTGATGGGTTGGTTGTTTTAACTTTTTAAAGCGTAGTTCAAGTCTCCTGTGCACTTTCGGTTCTACCAGTAGCCTGGACCCCACTTTTTGTCCTCATTGCCCATGAACTCGAACCACCACCTGCCAAATATGGCATGCAACAATGTAGTAAAGAGACGTTGGACATTTAATCGCTTGAATTGTCATAAATCTAACATTTCTGTAGGACATGTCAAAATTTAATCTTTTGTTGTGTTTAGAAACACTTCTTATATACTTTCTTTAGACAATATGTAGCGATATACTATAATCTCTTAAAATTGTGCTTTTAAATATAGTCAAATGTGCTACTGTTAGACCTATTACTTTAAGAAATATACGAAACAGTAAATTTTTGGATGCCACGATAGTATTTTATAATATTAAAGTTGGAAATATACTCATAATTAAATGATACTCCATATTGACACCACAAGTTTTCATAAGAGCACCACATTTAAATTACATGGCCCTTGATTCATTGTTACATTTATGTCTTCAACTTTTGTATTACATTATTATCAATAATTAAAATATCTTGTCTTGATTTTCGTCCAGAATTTCCATTGAAAGATACTAAAAGAATTTTTATCAAAATCTATTAAAAATTTAATTTTTCTCGTACCAAATAGGGGCCAAGTTTTCTGCCATTGTGCGTGTGTTGAAGAAGGAAGAGGGTGGGAGGCATTTCCCATTTTTTTGCGCAGTTTTACATGAGAACTACTGATGTGACACGAAGGGTAGCCTCTATTATTAATGACAAGGAGGAGGAGTCGAAGATGGTGTTGCCCGGTGACCGTGGGAAGATGGTGTTGAACTTACTATGCCAATTGCATGTGAACAAGGGATGAAGTTTGCTATCAGAGAGGGAGGGAAGACAGTAGGTGCTTCTGTTATCCAATCTATCATTGAGTGAAATGGCTTATACAATAATGATCCCGTCCCGTGTTTTGCTTCACTAACGGGCATATCCTCGCATTTTGTTAGCTGCAAATTCTGTGTGTGTCATATATGATCAAGGTTTTCTGGCTTACATATTTCATGTCTTATGTTAGTTGAAGAAAAGACCATTGAACTCTTTTGCTGAGTCCCTTCTCCTATTTAAATATTATTCCCTTCTACCATAAGTTTTCTTTCCTTAATCTCATCTTTTTGCCTTTTGGCTGTCAAACAAATAGTCTATTTTTCTTTCCTAACAGATTGTTTTATTTAACAAATTCGGGTTAAACCCAGCAGTTATAAGTGTCTGAATAAGTTAAGAACAAACAATATAGAAGAATATATTCTACTTCAGATCAAAGAAGCTGAAGAACACTTGTATACTTCAGAGAAAGAGAGAAAATGTAATGCAATATAGCTGATATATACATCATTTTCATGAAGTTCACAACAAAAACCTACTTAGATCTCGTCTATCGAGTGCTTGTTTGGTATACGAGATTGGAAAGACTACTCTATAACAAATTATATATTAACTTTTTTTCTTTCTTAACATTGTCCCGTGCTCTGCATCCTCCCCTAATGGATCTTCTCAATTCTCATATTCCAAAATTCATTCGTTATAATTGTACAAATAAGTCAAGCATAAACAAGGTACAAAAGGGGTCGAGATTATATTCTACTTCAGATATATATAAGGTGAAAAACAACGATGTACCGCCAAAAAAGAAAAAAAAAATTATAATCTAACAAAACTCAGCAGCACAGCAGAAAATTTCTTACATCCTCAGATTTCTCATATATTGGTACTAAAATTCATTCCTACAACTGGATGAGTTTAATTGCACAATATGAAATATATATTTCAAAATAACACAAATCGTGAACAATAAAAACTAAACAAGAAGTGATAATCGGACCAGGAGTTCTTGATTCCCCTTGCATGAATGATAATTCCAATTTCATGTAGTCATGCTTCTCCTTTTCAAGTATTCGACACTTCTCGACCGCCCCCGCCCGCGCTACTCCCCACGCCACAAAAATGAAATAAAAATTCGAAGCAGCTTATATAAGGTATGTATTGGCATAGTTGAAGCTCCATTCCTATATACATGGAGGTACACGTCTGTAAAAAGATGAATCAGTTAAGATTTCAAATACACACACAACAAAAAACTGATGTAAATATAGTAGTGGGAAAGCTAATTGGATTAGCTTTAAGCCCTTAGACGAGAGGCGAACTTATTTATTTAAATTATGTGGTCGACAACCTTGGGGCATGCAGATTTTCTCTTTACTGTACAGTGAAGGCACGTTTGGACAGGAAAGTGAGAGGGCAAGAAAGGCATATTTGTTGCCCCATAGCTGTTGCTCTTTTTTAAAGTATTCCCAAGCATGCTGTTTGAATTTTGGCTCTTCCTTTTCGGTCCATGCTTGTTGATGGGATTGCCATGTTTCTATTACAAGCAACTTTTCTATGTATAGGCCGTATTTTTTATTTTTTTTTACTTTGTACACTTATCATTGTTGTATCTTGGAAAACTCTCATAAAATTTTGATTAAACAATGATTTTGTAGTTTATTTTTAACCTGGCGCGCATAGATCTTTTAACACATTCATTGGATCTTCAATGCCTGATCGGAGTGACAAACTGAATCTTGTAATCGATTCCATATTCTTATTTTATTTTATCGTAGTAGTCAATACAAAACCTATATAATTTATGAGAGAAGTCTTTGATATCAACTTTCAGCTAACTTTAGCTTTTATAATTAAGCATAGTTGACCAAATAATGGTGCCAAACTGTTTGTTTCCTTGTTAATTACCAGGAAGATCATATACACACTCCCTTTTCAAGTTCTTTTTGAATCTGCAAAGCTGAGACAGTGAGGGGCCACTACACCCTTTTCACACTTTACATTTTGAAATTAATAATTCTAATATTTGTGGATCTCAACGTTTCCATCAAACGCAATTTTATTTTTCTTTCTTAATATTGTTCAATGTTGTTGTGTTAATGGGTTGAATCGAAAAAAATTATACAAGATATTGTTGTGATTGAAGAACATGAAAACGACGAAGAAATAAGAACACAAATTTAAGTGGTTCGGTAATGTGCCTACGTCCACGGGAGCGAAGTGACTATAATATTTATTATGTATGAATAATAGGGTTACATCATCTATATATACTAACCTGTTTCAATTGGTGTGCTCTGCTCCGCTCCCCTCACTCCACTTCGCTCTGTTCCAACATCGATCTATTTATTCTGGTAAACATATATTCTACTCTATATGATCCACATATTACAACAATCTCCACCTTGACGAATATCATTCCCTTAGGAGAAACAATGAAAAAACATAACCTGAGAAAACACCATTTGAGACCCATAGGTTGGGACGTCTTCTCTCTAACACTAAAAGGTGTTAATTTAAGGAATGCTTGAACTTGTCCGCGACAAGAAGTTCTGTCAATATATTTGTTGCATTTTCAGAAGTGTGAACTTTCTCAAACAAAACTACACCAGAAGAAACCAATTCCTTGATCCTATGAAACCTCACATCTATATACTTGGTCCTCGTATGATACGCTTGGTTCTTAGCCAGATAAATGGCACTCTGACTTTCACATTTCATTGAACTCTACCTTGTTGAACATTTAGCTCCCGTTTGAATCTCGTTTTTTTGGGAAATTTTCATTTTGCTACAGTGGATTTGTACTTAAAAAACAGAAACAGTAATTATTTTGTCAGAGTACATATTTCTTGCCAGTTGACCGTTGCCGAGAAACTACCGATTTTGCCCTCCACTACATTTGCACTAGTGAACAACACCCCTCAAATGGAAGGGCATTTTTGGGATTTACGTAAATAATGGTACCAGCTTTTGTACCCCAAAAACGTGTAATGAAATGGTGTTAGGACATGTTGACAGGTTGAAGGACATTGGGGCCCACACATAACTCAGGTTCCTGTTCAAAAAATTGAAAAAAAAGGGTGTCAAACGGGCCCTAATTCTTTGACCATTCCTGTAAGCCATAAAGCGTCTTTGGCAACCTTAGCCACTGCCATATACTCTGCCTTAGTCGTAGATAGTGCAGCTAGAGACTGAATCATGGACCTCCAACAAATAGGTCAACCTACCAAAGTGAATACATAACCTGTAGTCAATCTCCTGTCATCCAAATCTCCAGCCCAATCTCAATCCACATATCCCACAACTGAAGGTCATTTTGTTGTCTGCTAAACATGATGCCATAGTCTACCCATCAAGTATTTGAAAATCCACTTGACTGCATCCTAACGTTGTCGTCCTAGACTTGCCAAAAACATGCTCGCCACATTAACAACTTATGCCAAATCCAGTCGTATACAAACCATAGTATACATCAGACACCCCCACTGCACTAGCATATGGAACCGTTGACATGTCTTTATTTTCTGTATTTGTCTTCGAGCACTGAGAGGTAGACAATCTAAAATGATTCGCTAAAGGTGTAATCACTGGTTTTGTATCACTCATGATGAACCTCTCTAACACCTTATCAACATAACTACATTGAGATAAGCATAATTTTCTGGAACCTCTGTCCCTGCGAATCTCCATCTCAAGAATATTTTTTGTCACACCCAAATCCATCATGTTAAATTCTCTTCTCAGCAAAGTCTTCAACTTGTTGACATCACTCATACTCATTGTAGCAATTAATACATCGTCAATATAAAGTAACAGAAAAATAAAAGAACCACCGTTAAGGCTCTTTACATAAACCCAGCAATTATACTCACATCTACTGTAGTCAATATGAATCATGTAGTAGTCAAATTGCTTGTACCACTGTCGTAGACTCTACTTCAGCCTATAAAGTGATCTCCTCAATTTACAAACTAAGTGCTCTTGTCCTGATCGATTGAACTCTTTTGGATGCTCCATGTAAATCTGTTTTTCTAAATCTCCAAGAAGAAAAGCTGTCGTTACGTCTCTAGTCCAACTGCATGTCCAAATGAGCTACTAAAGCCTACACTGCCCTGATGGAAGTATGTCTAACCACATGATAGAAAATCTCATAATAGTTAACCCCTTTCCTCTGTGAGTAACTCTTTGCTGCTAAGCGAGTCTTGAATTTTTCCTTTTCTGATACTGCTCTTTTATACATCCATTTGCATGCTATCGCCCTCTTCTCCTCTGAAAGCTCCACCAACTTCCGAGTCTAATTCTTATGTAGAGACTTCGTTTCCTTCACCATAGCACCCATCCATCCACTCTTCTCTTGACTGACCATAGCCTCTTGAAATGTAGTAGGATCTCCCCTATCGATCATAAGTGCATAAGAAACCAAATCTTCAAAGCCATACCTAGTGGGTGGCCTGATAGTGCATCTAGGCATGTCTGTAGCTATAGTGTGATGTTACTAGGACATGTCTGCATTCTGCATTCTCCGTTCCGTCTAGTGTGCTCCGCTCCCTCATTCCACTTCATTCCGCTTCGACATCGATATTTCAGTAAACATGTGTTCTACTCTATATAAGTCACACATTACAACATATATGAATAAAGATTTCATGCCGAAAGCGCCTTGCGACGAGACCACTTGATGTCCTTTCACCATGTTCCAACCCACACCAAGAAATAATCATGCCTTGCACGCCTTCATTTATCTCTTAGCCCGTGTTTGATTCAGCTACAAAGCGAATTAAATTAGTTAATTTTAACCTCATATTTCATGGAACTTACAAATTTTTAAAAACACATTTCATCAACTTTTATCAAAATTTATTAAAATTGTATTTTTTATCTAAACCAAATAGGGGCTTAAAGACTTATAGTGTGAACCAATTACTTCTAAAATTGGCTTTATAGTTGATTACACGCTTATTAGGCTTTTGAGTTTGTGTGATATGGATTAATTGAGTGAATTTCTACTTAATTTATTGTATATAATGTTTTTGTAGGATAAAATCCAAATTCGAGGATTGTCAATATAAAAGCGTCACAGCATAAAATGACCAAAAGATACGAAATGACAAACTTACCTTATGTTCGGATCATGTAAGGGCATTACTACACAAATTTTAGTACAAAAACTCATTTTGACATTTTTTTCCAAAATGAGTTTTTGAAAAAATGGGTTCAAACAGGAGCTTAGAATTCGACACAAAAGAATGATCATAATTGAAACATGGCTATCATTGATATAGTTATAAAACATCGTCACAGTATATTAAGTCCATGTTTATTATGCAATATTAGATGACACTATAATAAAATTTACTTTCTTTTTCTTTATTAATGTTGTCCACTATAATCCAATCTTTTATACCAAACTCGCCATAAGGTATAAAACATTAGAGATTGATATAATGAACAAGATTTAAACTTTTTTTTTTCTTTGATAATGTCCAGTTATATCCCATGTTTTATCATATTTGGTGGAACATCGGTGGAGAATCCTTGTACCGTTGAAGAGGGATAGTACAAGAATGTGTTCTAATTCATACAGAAGACTACATTTCTATAACTTAGTTGAACAGCCTTTGCAAATATCTAAAATTTTGTCTTGAACTACAAGCTTGCCTTTGACAGTGGGATCATTTCATACTGTGAGTATTCGGTCTGGTAACTCAGTCTGGTAACTCAGAGCGCTCTCGTTTAGCTGTCGTCATCATTGTACTCAAGAACTTATCCGGTTCACAACCACAAGGATTTGAAAGGGCGGAGTGTGTCAAAAATGGAAGCTTCCTGAGCGATCTCCCGCTCAAGCCCTAAAGACAAAGAAAGTGCAATTCAGCAAAATTAAAGTCGTAAAGCAGAACAGACACAACTAATTCCAGTTTAATGCTCTAATATCTGAATATATAATAACTTACTGATTGTGAAAGAAATATGAAAAGTACCTCACACGCTTCTGCAGCTTCTAGCAAATGTTTACCAAGATTTAATGGGGCTGCAAACTCGGTTATTTCCGGGGAATTTAACTTCTCTTTCAAAGTAACAAAATTTGGAAGAATGAGGCTATCACCATCCTACATGAATTTCACATGCAAACTTAATGGTTAGCTTAGCTATGTATTCCCCATTCAGCTTTTTGGCTGTGACCAAGAGAAACAAATTCCATTCATGGTTGCAAAAGTATCTTTAGGCAATTGGTGAGCGCACATAAACAATCTTTATTTTAATTAATGAATACCATGAAACAGAACTAAAATTAAAAGCCGTTAGAATGGGGGAAAAACAATGGAATTTGTTCACAAGGAGAAACAAATTGCATTCAGCTGTTAGTATTTTCCACTGTTCAAAAATAAAAAAAGTCAATACAATGCAAGGGTTTAAGCCAGTACCTGAACTTGAGAATTCGATAAGATTCCAGTTCGTAAGAGCTCTTGCAAGCAGGATCTCAATATTTCATAACGTGCCTGGAGAGTTGGAGGTCCCACATAAGCCTTAATATCTGCTCGGTCGACAAAAGCTATATCTGCAACCAAAGGATGGCAAAAATTTCTATATTTACCTTGTAATAGTATACTGTCTGCTTCGTACACAGTTGTAGTTTTGAGAACAGTAAAAGAGTACGTGAGAAAATTTTACATAAAAAAAGGAACAAGTGACTTGCAGCCATATAAAGGGGAAAAGGGAAAATTGAAGCAAATTCTAGTCTCAGTAATTGACACAAAAATCTCCTCGCTGCTGCTCCATCTTGATTTTAATCAACAAAATAACTGCCAAATGGATTCCCCATCCTATTAATAAATCATTGGAATTCGATGGACAAAAGAAACCAGCAGTTCTCCTAATACAGCCTGGGATCAGCATATGAACCTTCCATCTGAGACAATATTTCACTCCTTAGGTCTGTCCACATTCCAGGAAATTCATACGCTCCACAGACAAATCAAAGCGTGGAATCTTGTTCAGCTCACTGAATTTAATCTACGGATAGCCGGCCACCCAAGGATTCTTCCACATTATCTCTCAAACTTAAAAATCTCCTCCTGTTTCTTGATTTGATACCAATGATTTCCTATATACTTCAGTTCGAGGTGAACACATTTGATACTTATCCATAAAGTAAACTTGGGATATCAGATTTTAGGGGGACAAAAAATGAGGAAAGTTACAGGAAACTTGGATATACCAAAGAGAATTGTCAAATTTTTAGACCAAAACCTTATTGAAGCGAGTTTTCATGACATCTGGTCCACAATCAGCAATGTCATTGTAGTAAGCTCCAATAATGGTTGTAGATTGTAAAGTGGACAAAAGTTCCATAACCGAGATATGGCTAGAAAGATTTTCTTTAACTGGTGGTCCATGGCTGCTGCAAATGAGGAATTCTTCCCGATCCTGAGGTACTTTCAAGTCAATTCTACTTCTTACGTTGGTCCTACTAAAAACAACCCAGAATGAGCCAACCTTTATTGGCTAACATGACAATGTTGAATGCTTTTTTAGATCCCTGATCAAGACCCAAATTTGTGGTAACAATTTTTTTCCCAAGAATCCCAGTGCATTTTTCTGCCTCTATGTTCCTTCCCCCACCACAGCATGCTCTTCATCGAATATTACAGTAGAAAGGCCTAGAAGCCATATGTGGGGAGCAAAGGGCTTGCTCCATTTTGTGAGCTGATCCTACTCATCATTAAAAGAGGGGCCCTCTCAATCATATCGCTCTTCGATCTAACTCTTATAGATTCCACCAAGGCAATATGCAGGTTCAAATTTGTCAATAAGTTCAGACTCCGAGATGTTAGAAGATGCAAAATCAATGGGTGCTAGAGGTGCTACAATTGCTTTAGCCAGAGCTGATTTCATTATTGAAAACATCTGCCTCGACGGTTTCCCTTCTCTCCCCAGCGTCATCCTGCACAAAGGTAGGGTACAAACCCCAGCCCAACCTATAGGTCCACTAAAGCAAGGAATTGAGCCTAGAAGGTGAACCAAAGTCCCTTTTGGAACCTGTCTTTCTTTAAACAAATTAGAAAGCAAAAACTTGCTTAATTACCTTCTTTGTGATTTGATTAACAAAGGGCAGTAGCAAATAAGCTCTTGTTTGGTGTAGATTAAAACCAGATTTTTAGTAGATTTTGATAAAAGTAAATAAAATGTGTTGTTAAAAAGCTGTGGGTCCATAAAATATGTGATTAAAATTAATTGTTCACTTTGATTTGAGATTTAATCTGATTTTAATGTCCACCAAACAAGGGCTAAATTTCAGTTTACTAGTGAACAATGTCATGTCTAGGATGCTTGATGTTAGGAAGTGAAGTCTTGTGGTGAGATAACTCATTGCAATAAGACGACTTCCATTCTTTTCCTATTTTCAGTATTAATTATATTATACCACATGATGACATGAACAAACTGTAGTAGTTCAAGAACTCAACCACAGAAGGGGAATCTCACAGATTCCTTTTGTCCTGTTTCATACTAAAAAAAAGCAGCTTTTAAATGTACACAGTGGATCTTGACTGCAAATGAAATGTCAATATTATATCAACAACAAGTCAGTGATATAGAAGGGAGTGGATTCAGAACGTGTCCCCACAAAAAAGGAGCTATTGATTCTTTTGAACACTGTATGTCCAGAATAAGATATACAGTAACTTGCCAAAAGTAACAGAATCTGAAGTTCACGTTAGTCTTACCGATAGCAGCAGTAATGTTAGATGTTGTTAATATTATTACATTGGGTGAGGATTTCAATTTGTCCATCTGGGTCAGGAGGGCATTGACAACCTGGACAAGCAAATTTGAGTTTTCTGATGCACCATAGAGAAACAAGAATACTTATTCACTAAAATAATTTTTTTTTTCCAAGAAAGAGATGATTACCCTTATAGAATCTGAAGGTTCAGATCCAGACAAAGCAGCCTTCCTAGCAGCAGCAAGGCTTTCAACTTCATCTATGGAATTTGTTGAACAGAGAATCAGATATGCTAAAGGCTAACCTCATCAGGTCATATTGACATCCTAGTTATAATAATTCTCACCAATTAGGACAAATACCAGATTGTTTTCTTCCTCCACCATTTCCTGAATCTTTGAGAAAAGTTTTGCAACCTGACAAAAAGAAAACACCACAACCACTGATGGCTGACAGCTAATGATGATAGAAACCAACTAAAAAAATAAAATTGTCTGTTGGCTGTGGAACAGTATTCTGGCTTCTCAACATATAGATTGGGTGTTGCCAAGACGTATAGAAGACGTGTTACGGGCATGGAGGAAACTTCGTGATAAGAATAGCAAGCTAGTATGGAATTTTATCTCGAGATGCATTGTTTGGTATGTGTGGAGGAAAAGGAACAACCGATGCTTTGAAGACCAAACACGGAGCAATTTAGAGAATTATTTTATCTGACTTTGTATACTTGGTTTAATGTAGCAACTAGCAATCCTATAGAGGAGCTGCCTAACTTCATATCTTTTCTTTCTTATTTAAACTAATAATACACTTCATGTGTATTCTTCTTTGATTAATAAAATTTTCTGATTATCCATCCAAAAAAAAAAAATTGAAGGATTCAGATAAGCAGGAAAATAACATAGAACTAGTAATGAAGAGCTGGAGGGAAGGAGAGGAGAAGATACTGAAGATTACAGTTGAAGTCCCGGATGCCCTGAAGCTGATATGATATAATCCAAAATCATGCAACAGGATTGGATACAATTAATCATCTCAACAACTGAACAAAAGATGACTTCCAAGAAAATGAAAATATTTTCTTGGCGATAGAGTTAAATATGCTCGGTTGATGAGTTACAGAAAATTTTAAGCAGAATAGCTTTATTAACTTCTTATTTTTTTGATTTGGAAGACTGATGCTATTGCAAGTTTTCATGGGCATACAGTCCATTTAAAGCATCGTTTTTATTGATACATAAAAATAATTTAATGTTTCATACATGAAGAAAAAAAATAACCTAGGATCTTAAATGCACATAACCTGCACACAGTAAAAAACAACTACAAGTTCATCGTCAAAGTAACCTTGGAATGTCAACTCAGCCATGAGAAATCATTATTATCCATCAATGCTAGTACTCTTTAGCTCATATCTATCTTAAATCAAGACAAATGATAGAATATGCAATTTAATTCCTACAGGAAATAAATAAAAGCATACCAGCTTGCCACTCTCTGAAAACCATTTACTGAACAAGGAATGTGCATTGACCTCGATCAACTGGGATTGTGGATATCTATTGTGAAAGGAAAAAAAAATCGAAACACCAAACAAAAAGATGTCACGTAAATGAAGAGTACATTAAAATAGGAGAGATTTTGTATGCAAAACAATACACTCCTCAGAACCTGGAGCTAAAGCGTATTGAGAGTTTTTGTGCCAGTGCTTTGCATAAAGATGTCTTGCCTGTTCCTGGAGGCCCATGAAGAAGAATAATGCTGCAAATCATTTAAAAAGGAAGTAAAAATCCATTAGGAACTACTTATGGAACTTAGTGAGTGCAAACATCAATGGTTAATGTAATTAATGAATTATCCATGTTATACCAAAAAAAAAAAAAAAAGAAAGAAAAAAGAATGGAGAGCAAGATGTATCAAATTACTGTAATCCGCAATATGTTTGAGCCTCTTGCACTAAAATCTGACTAATGCCATGAGAAGCTTAATTTGAATAATACAACAAGTACGAAGAAAACTTGAAATATGTTTGATCCTCATGTCTTGTAAGAAATTGACATAATCATAACCTAATAATTGATTAGTACAATATTCATATTCAAATATTAGAATATCCAGCAGAAAATGCTTGTTTAGGACCTCGCTGCATGGCAAAAATGCCCTCAAACTCCTTAAGGAACGTTGTGTGAGCTTATCCTTTCTTCAACAACTCATTAAGGTAAGATCTTAATATCACAACCATTGTCCTAATAAAACGGTGCACTGTATCCCAAAGGAATTGTAGCCGTGTAAGTATAAAATGACATGTAATAATCTATAAAGAAGGAAACTATAAAAGAGCTGAGACAACAGCTTCCTATGATGTATTTCAGACCATGCCCAGGTTTACAATATTGGCAATAAACTCCAACTTGATAAGCAGGATACCTGGCCAAACTTTGTTAGCATTATAATCTTGATGAAACATAAAATACATATAATTCTTTCGTTATAAATATAATATAAAAGCGTAAGAAACTGTTTTTTTTCTTTTTTTCATGGTCTATCTTCAGTCTAAATGGGCAATAGTGGAGTGTACATACAATTGATTAAGCATCTTGCAGCTTCTTCCTACTGAGTTTGACAAAAATATGATGGCACGCAGATTGTTTGATGCATAAGATACAGACCAAGTTGCAATTAAAACCAGTGAAGGATACGACATTTACATATACCTTTAGATTAGGATGCACAAAGGAAAAAGGAAATGTAACAGACAAACAAGACAGGGCAAGAGAAAGACATGACATGAAGCAGGATGACATTAATTGAGTTTTATATCACGGAGTACAGCCTGAGCATACTAGCAATTCAAAAGTGTACAGAATCAGCAAAAGATTCTCACCGGTTCCAAGATACAAGGAAAGGATTGACACCCTTTTCAGTAAAAAGCAAAGCGCTTGCTGCATATCGCAATAACCTCTGCTTGAGACCGGATTCATAAACTAAGCTGTAGAAGAAACAATTGTGTTTTTAAATCTCTTTTTCACCAAATTAAAATGAGAAAATGTTAACTCACCTTTCCCACATGCCATCAAATTCCTTAGCAGGAAGTATCCATTCATTGAAGCTACAATCTTGGCCATCCCCACTTAATTCTTCACATGGACCATCCTCACTCAGCTGAAAAATGCAAATGTATATATATATATATATAAGATGCAAAATTTTCTCTTATATAAGATATTGAAGTCAAACTATAAATCCATAACGTTTCTAGAAATACCATTCCATTTTCTAAATATTAATGTTTTGTTTTCACTAACAAACTATTCTTTTTAAGTTACACATCATTTTCTAAGCTTAGAAGAATTAATATTTGTCATACTGAATGGGACTCTCCATCTAACAAGTAATGAGCGTTTGTATACATTATCTAGAAGAAAAAAAAGGAGAATGAAAGAACAAAAAACACCTAACACCAAGAAATATAAATTGTACATAGCAATATTCTACATGAATTCAAGAACTTGAAGGATTTAAAGACAAGGTAAACACAATTTTAATTTTAAGCGCTAATTGTTAGAAGAGAAATGACATAAAAGATCACCTGAAACACATTCACCACAGGTTTGACTTGCCAGAATAATAGAATATCATGTTTTTCCACCCAAACATCTACAAAATAAGCAAAAAAGATAGTTTTCCTTTATTTAGATGTAAAAAGCACAAAATTGACATATAAAAGTTTTCCACTCATTTCCAGGAATCTTCAAATAACCGTATTTAGTCTCGGAAAGCTAAAATGGACTAGTAAAGAATACCTGTATCACATATGCATATCCGCTGAACATTGTCTACAAGTAAGGAATCATCAAGTGGAATTGGAATAGTACCATCAACATAGCTCATGCTTCTCTTTTCCAGCATTCTATAAATTTAAAAGAAATAAAAACACAAATCATATGATAAGCAAATAATACTTCTTTCTCGAGCATTGAAAGTAAAAGTAACCTAGTGTGCCTCATATAACCGTCTATAATTTTGTGCCAGGCATTTAGAGAAAATTTTCAAAAACTGAAAAAAGAAATATATCTTCACGTTTATAAACGAGATAATTTAACCAATGGTTATTGAATTTTGCTCTAAGTTACTAGTTGCTCACTGGTTTTTAAAAATTTACTCGTTACTCATTAAATTTTTCTATAGATTATTGCTTGTTCACCGAATTTTTAAAGTTTACTCGTCGCTCATCTAAATTTGAACAAAATTACTCGCTCACTGAATCTTGCTATAGGTAACATTGATGGAAATTATATGGGTGATTGATAGGTAACTTTCTTCAAATTTGGGTGAGCGAGACTCCACTTTTTACAAGATTAAAATCCATTTTTTTAACGTTGCTTGATGTAAAAGTGGGTCCCAATGTAAGAATTGTGTGAGAAGCAAGTAAAAAAAGGGGGCTGCAATGGCCAGGCAACGGTCAAAAAAGCAACTTAAATCTTGAAGAAAAATTTTCCCAAACGGGAAGTTTTGGTGAGCAAGTAATAACCTATAACAAAGTTCTGAGCAAAGAGTAACTTTTTAAATTTCGATGAGAAAGTAGTAATATGTACAAAGTTATATCACCATACACAAAACAACTCCGATGTGTTTGTAATGTTTAGCTTGGATTTCACGTGTAAATGTAACTTTACCTTTCCACGGCTAAGCGGACATCCTCAATGCGTGCAGTGCTGGAGGGTTTTAAGCAAACTTCAACTGCATTAAAAATGACGAAACTTTAAAATCTTTTTACACATTCATTACCATAAGCACAAATTTTCAGACTGTAATGACGTAGAATTAATCATAAACAACTTCTTGTATACATCTACGCGCCGATCTACCTGAAACCTGGACTTTATCCTCGTTAAACGTTGGAGGCGTGGAGGCTGCCACAGCAAGTGGTAGCTCAGAAACGACGGCGTTTTCTTCGATAATGTTGCAATCAGTGGGATTTGGCATGGAAATATCCATCGGAACACTCATTTTGCTGGACAATTCATAAAGAATCAGAAATTTTGATGGAGATTGTATGTGCTTGCTGTTGAAACCCTATGCTGGGGATGAAGGGCTTTTTCCCCCTTCTTTTGAAATTCAGCGCGGGAGCGTGAACAAAGCCTTTTCTAAGTGAGAGACTTGCGAGACTATTTCATCTACTTGGACCCTTCTGTGTTATGCCGTCTTGGACCCCTAACGAGCCCAAGTCGTCCCTGAGCTCAAACAAGCTTAAATGAGTCAAAGCGAGACGACTCGAACTGGACCGCTCGAGTTTTTTATTTTTTATAAATAAAATAACAAAATAAGTCAAAAACTAACAATTTTCTTTAAAAAGGAGTCGGCTTGTGTCGTGTGCCTCACGAGCCAAGGGGGCTCGATTCATGAAAAATAATTTAAGCTTGGCTAGATTCATAATTCATCTCAAAACGAGCCTGAGACACCCATTGATCGAGTCGGGACGAGCTGAGTCCACGAGGCTCGTGAGCCGTTCAACCCATTTTCCATCTCTTAAAATTGTGGCTAGTTTTAATGGTTCTGTTCCCAGTTTCGTGGTCAAACTTGCTAAGGTGGTTTTGACACAAGATTGAATGGGTTATTAAAATTTATCTCCCGTTTGATCTACATTATTATTTCATAAAAATGAAAAATATGACCATTATCCATCACATCAACATTTAAATTCAAATTTTCTATATCTTATGTGGGCCCTAATAATGACTATATTTTTCGTTCTCATTTAGAAGCTTTGTCCAGTTCACACTTCCTAATCTAGACTCGTGTTTATGTTACCAGTTTATTTGAACCAAGCCTTGAAACACGACAATTTTTAGATAACTAGCAAGGTTTTTGTCCGTATACTGTGTGTTCTCTCAAGATACGTTGAAATTACTTACAATTTTTAGCTCATGTTAGGCTCTAATGTTTTTCAATTTCATTTTCAACCACATATTAAATAAAATCCACAATTTTTCAACTATATAATTCATCAATTTTTATCAAAATTTACTGAAAATCTGATTTTTAATTAAACCGTATTTCTTGATGTATCATATTTCTAACCTTCTCAAATATGTTTGTGTTTCACGGCTCATGTATCATCTTTTTCGTCACCCCTACCCCTCTTTTATTCTATTTTGTCCCCTTTTATTATCCTCCAATGTTTTCAGTCCTCGAAAGGTTTGACAGTGCAAGCTTGGATATCCGAAACCCCGACTTGCATGGTTTTTTCATTTTATTTTTCTCCTCAAAAAATCGACTAGAAATGAAATAATTGAGTCCTATAACCTACCTAGCCAACGGTCAACTCGAGCTTGTCCAAAACCTGACCAACCCGTTACCCGACCTTTTTCTACACCACTAACAACTCATTATACATAATCTCGCCTCACTTTTCCAACATGAGGCCCAAAATTTTCCCAAGATGATAACACATCAACACCAAAGACTATGAAGAAAATGTTGGGAAATTATTTAATTTCCCGTGATGGGCCGACATATGTAATTAATTGTGTATAAATGCTATCTTAAAGTTAAGCCCAAAATTAAAGTGATCTAATAAAGAATTAAGTAATTGGGCTTTAAGCATCTAATTAAAGTGTGGGCCGGACTATATGTGTAGAGACCGGATCCATTAGGCAAGTTTAGATTTGACGATACGAATACATATGGAAATATATAAAGGGTTATTACCCCAATTCACGCGTGATTTTCTCATTCTTGCGTCCCATCAACACAAGAATACAAGAGAAGGCATATGAAGAGGAAGATCCATAAAACCCACAATCAGGAATTAAGATGCAGATTTGAAGCAACCAAACTGGAGATTTACAGATCCAGATTCAAGATTCATTGTTCAATTCAGAAATCAATTGATTAAGGTATGTTCCGCGTTAATTCAGTTTCTTGATGGTTTGACATGAAGATCTTGGCAAGATCATAAAGTTCAAGTTTTAATAAAGTTCTAACAAGTGGTATCAGAGCCTATTCATGTTAAATCATTGGGAATCAAGTATTTTTTAATTTGGTTGTTGTATATTTTCATGATTTCAAATTTAATAAATTCGGATTTAGATTTATTAAATTTGAAAATTATTCGGTTAATTATTTTTTTTTTTTAAGGATTTTCAGAATTTCGTTTTTGAAAAAAAAAAAAAATTTTTTGGGTGCCGCCGCCGCCTTGCACGGCGGCGGCGTGGCTGCTGCAATGTTGCAGCAGCGCACGCTGCTGCGAACACAGCAGCCGCGCTGCTGTGCAGCAGCAGCGTGGCTGCTGCACTGCAGCAGCAGCTCACGCTGCTGAACAGCAGCGTGAGACGCTGCTGAACAGCAGCGCACGCTGCTGTTCAGCAGCGTGTGAACACGCTGCTGCAGCAGCGTCCCTCGCTGCTGCAGCAGCGTGGGTGGCTGGGGGGGCTGCCGGACGGCAGCCCCGGCCACTTGTGGCCTGGCGGCGACGAACGGCGCCGCCAAGGGTTGAAGTGAAGGCTTTGTTAAATTTTGAAAAAATTAGGGTTTTGGATGAATTTTGGGGGCGGGGGCTTGGGTTGTAAATTTGAAGTTTTGAGATCCTTGACTGCAATTTCAAATTAGGGTTTTATTTTAAGGATTTAGCCCCTTAAGTTTAAGGTTTTGGTGTTTCAGTCCCCTAAGGTTATAAATTCATCCAATTGGGCCTTTAAAGTTACGGGTTTAATAATT
Organism: Fraxinus americana; assembly: GCA_035079005.1. Taxonomy (NCBI): domain Eukaryota; kingdom Viridiplantae; phylum Streptophyta; class Magnoliopsida; order Lamiales; family Oleaceae; genus Fraxinus; species Fraxinus americana. Next base: position 49,374,141 of record CM068706.1, on the reverse strand, counting down.
CAGTCCCTCAAGTTTCAAAATTAATTATTTTTTTGGACCATTAAAGTTTTAATTTTAATGTTTAGGCCCCTAAAGTTTGCAATTTTGGTTATTCAGCCCCTAAAGTTTAAAGTTCATTCAAGTTGGGCCTTAAAGTTATGGATTTTAATAATTCAGCCCCTGGAGTTTTAAAATTAATTATTTTAGGGCCATTTAAAGTTCTGATTTTATAATTAAAGCCTCAAAGTTCTGATTTTGTTCCAAATTGGCCCCAAAAGTTTTAAATAATTAATATTGGATCCCTAAAGTTTTCAATAATTAATTATTGACTCCTAAAGTTTCGGATAATCATTTTTTGGATCCCTAAAGTTTTCAATAATTAATTATTGACTCCTAAAGTTTCGGATAATTATTTTTGAATCCCTAAAGTTTTCAATAATTAATTATTGACTCCTAAAGTTTCGGGTAATTATTTTTGGATCCCTAAAGTTTTCAATAATTAATTATTGACTCCTAAAGTTTTTCAACAATTAATTTTTGATCCTTAAAGTTTGAATAATTAATTTTGACTCCTAAAGTTTTTCATAATTAATTATTGAGCCCTAAAGTTCGGATTATTATTTCTGGTCCCTAAAGTTCGTATTATTAACCCTAGGCCCCTAAAGTTTCAAAAATAAAATAAAAGAATTAAGGATTAACAATTATAATTCAAATTTTGGTATTTCTTTTGGATTACTAATTTTTCTAAATGAATTGATTGAAGCAACATGTCACCAAAGTGACCTCTCTTGCCTAGATTAATTTATTTGGAATATTAGAAAGGTTATTGTACGTAATTCATGCGGGTATTGACCGGCCCAAAGGAAGGTTAATATTTGGTAATTATTTACATACCGGTAATAAATATGTGACAATTATAAGGCTTTATTTTATGTGAACAATAAATCGGTCCAAAGATAGGTTTATTGTTTGACATGGTTTATTGTCAATATTTGATTACTACACCAAGAGTACCACTTACAAGTTGATATTTCGTCCAAAGACTAAATATCAATGTTGTGCCCTTCTTTGTGATGGGGTTTACCATTATTTGAATTGATTAATTGTTTAATATGTATTCTTATGTGAACATGTAGATTAAGTATTAGTTCTCTATTCAGCTTAATCCATCAACTTCCACAATATCTCGCCAACATCAACTCCATTCTATGCTAAATGGAACCAACTATTAAGGACTCGGAAAGAGAACGTTATGATCGTTCTTGGCCGTACATGAACTTAGACCTTGCGTTAAGGACCGAACAACCCACTTACGGATAAAAGTTCTATTGATGAAAACAAGGACTTTAATAAGTGGGATTGTTCAAACCGCATGAGTCTTATGATCATGAAGCGTAGTATTCCAAAGATCATTCAGTGTGTCCGATAAGGTAACTATCGCCAATAAATTTCTGAAATTGAAGAAACGCTTTGCAAAGAGCGATAAGGTCAAACTAGTAGCTTTTGGCATACTTAGTTTCACTAAGGCATAAAAGCAAAGGAAATATTCGGGAGTACATTATGGAGATGTCTCATATTGCTTCAAACTTAAAGGCTCTAAAGCTTGAGCTATCTGATGATTTGCCCATGCATCTGGTTTTAATTTCTATTCTGCACGATTCAAGGTCATAATCGCTAAAGGGATAAATGGACTCTATATGAGCTCATTTCATATTGTGCAAGAAGAAGAAAGACCTAAGCAAGAAAGGACTAAAAGTGCTCACTTGGCTAGTACCTCTAAGGACAAGTTAAAGAAAAGAAAGAATAAGAAAGTCGTATTCGGTTCGGTTCAAAATTAACAGCGAAATAAATTTAGTTGGAAATTTTGTGAAAATCTGGGATATATAAAGAGATATTGTACTGAATGCTACGCTTGGCGTGTAAAGAAAAGTACATTTCTCACTTTGGTTTGTTTAGAGGTAAATTTAATGTCAATATCAAGACACACTTGGTGGATAAATTTCGGTACCACCACTTATATAAGTGTGTTTATGCGGGGTTGTCTCCAGTCGCCAAAGCCAATTGATGCTTTGAAAGATTCATCTATTTCGATGGCAAATCGCTTAAGGTTGAGGCTTTACGGAATTTAGGTTATCATTAAAGACTGATTATTATTTGAATTTGAAAGAGACATTTTACGGCGTCCTTTTGGATGGAATTTGGTTTCTATTTCTACATTGGACAACTTTGGTTACTCTTGTTCAATTAGAAATAGTCGTGTTGATCTTTTCTTAATTCAAATATTGTGGGTGTCGATTACCTTTACGATAACCTATATGTGTTTAATACGGTTGCCTCTTATAAAGAAACCTTGTATATGGATTCACATGGTATTGAACATAAATTAACCAATGAGAATTTCGCTATGTTATGGCACAAGCGATAAGGTCACATCTCTCAAAAGAGAATGGAAAGTTTTGTGTCGAAAGAATTCTTGATTCCCTTGATACTTTCGTACTTAAGTAAATTATATTAAGGGAAAACAAACGAACATAAGGAGATTAGGTGCCAATAGATTTCGGATGTCTTAGAACTAATTTATACGGATATCTCGGATCATTCCCTTCGACTTCTTGGAATGGTCAACAGTCATTTATTTAGTTCATAGACGATTTTTTCTCAATATGGCTACCTATATTTCATCTATGAGAAATCCCAAACACTGGACATGTTCAAAGCATACAAGACTCGAGTTCGAAAATCGACCTCGAAGAAAAGAATTTAACAAGTCAAATCTTACCATAGTGGTAAATACTATGCCAAGATATGGCGAATCAGAGAACAATGTCCAAGACTTTTGCAATATTCCTAGAGGAATGTGGAATTTACCCATGACATCAGATCCTCCTAGGTTTAAAGCACTAAAGACTGCAGCTTTAAAGTCTCAACAAAGTTCCAAGTAAAGTAATTGTTAAGGGGTTACAAATTTTTAAAGGTCCCACTACCGTGTCAATTTTCGAAACGGGAAATGTCTCGATTTCTTGAGGATGTCGAGTTTGTGAGGGAGATAAGGTTATAAGGTTATGATTTTGTCTTTAGATGAAGAATATTTATATATTCCTTCATGCAATTGACAATGATTTGGTTCAGGGACAAATTCTTGCTCCATCTTGTTCAAGAAGCAATTTCTGATCAAGACAATATTACAAAATCCCCCATACACAATCAAGAGATTGTTCCTAAAAACAAACTCAACAACCTCAAGAACAAATGTCATTAAGGAAATCTACTATAAAAGAAGAAAGACAATTTTGGATAACTTTATAGTCTTTCTCCAAGAAAATAAGGATGACATGGATTGACGAAAGAATGACTTATCAATCAACTTTCATCAAGCCATGCAAAGGAATAATTTAAAGAGTGGATTGATGCCATGCATAAAGAGATTTTCTTCTTCGGTTTCTATGAAAACTCTTTTAGGACAATTATGGCTTCCATGACATATTTTGGTCTTAAGTTGCATTAGATGGTTTACAAATTAAAGAAATCCATCTAGGCTTAAATCGGTTTCCCGAATAGGTATCACAATTTTATCAATTAATTATCTCATTTGGTTTCGAGATACATTCAATTGATGATTGTGGATATCACAAGTTCAAATGAGTAAGCAAATCTTTGTGATGCATCTTTTGTATTAAGGATATAGATACACAAGAATTATTCTTGGTGTATTTTTGGGTAATCACAAAAGAGTTGTATCAATAAGGTTCTTAAAAGATTTATAATGTAGATATGAAAATCAAGTAATACCCCTACAATTAAGGGAGACAACTATAGTCTCAATTAATGCCCCAATGATAAATTTAAAGATAAAGGATATACATCAGATTCTCTATGCTTTGGTAATTGAGAATTTAATGTATACTCGGGATAGCACACATCCGGATATAGTATTCCTTGTTGGAATGCTAGGCAGATATTTAATTAACTTGCGATGGAAATTTGGAAAGCAGCCATCAGGTTATTCGGTATCTATAGAGAACAAAGGATTACATGATCACATTCAGGAAAATCAGACCAATTGGAGATCGTTGGATATTCTGATTTTGATTATGGAATTTGACTGTAAAATATTGTCACTAGGCTGCATATTTTGGATAGAAATGAAAGACCACTTAAGTTATTTTGTGACAATAACAGTCTTGTATTCCAATAGGGACATGATGATGTCAAAGTTTATAGACATTGAGTTCCTAATTGTTAAGGAATGAATTCAGAGTGGTCAGGTTTTTATAAGGCATATAAGGACAAACTCTATGGATCCATTTACTAAATGGCTACCACCCGAGGTCTTTCATGAGCATGGTACTCACATGGGTGTTGCATCTTTTGATGATATGCCAGTTTAGTGGGAGTTTGTATTTTGGATGTTGTCTTTTTGACACATAATTTCGGTTGTGCACATTCAGTTCATTTCAGAAATAAAGTATTCAGCTTGATTCCACTCGATTAAAGTTTATGGTTGATCTCATAAGGTATTAAGGAATAAGGCAGACCGATTTGGAAATAGGCATGTTTAGATCACATTACATGTAATTTCCATGCTACACATCCACACTTGATCTATGTCATTTTGATTGTATTGATATACGTGACCATTGATGGGTTTAGTTATGTTACTTATAACGAAGACCGCTTTGATCCTATGTTGATATAATCAATGGACGAGATTGTTCTGAGATGCTTTTGGTTATGATAGCAAAGTTTTGAGCTCATAAGGTTATACACATTTATAAGGTAGCATATGTGGCCCAAGTGGGAGATTGTTGGGAAATTATTTAATTTCCCGTGATGGGCCGACATATGTAATTAATTGTGTATAAATGCTATCTTAAAGTTAAGCCCAAAATTAAAGTGATCTAATAAAGAATTAAGTAATTGGGCTTTAAGCATCTAATTAAAGTGTGGGCCGGACTATATGTGTAGAGACCGGATCCATTAGGGTTTGTATTTGACGATGGGCCGAATACATATGGAAATATATAAAGGGTTATGGTCCCCAATTCATGTGTGATTTTCTCATTCTTTGTGGCATCCCATCAACACAAGAATACAAGAGAAGGCATATGAAGAGGAAGATCCATAAAACCCACAATCAGGAATTAAGATGCAGATTTGAAGCAACCAAACTGGAGATTTACAGATCCAGATTCAAGATTCATTGTTCAATTCAGAAATCAATTGATTAAGGTATGTTCCGCGTTAATTCAGTTTCTTGATGGTTTGACATGAAGATCTTGGCAAGATCATAAAGTTCAAGTTTTAATAAAGTTCTAACAGAAAAAACAAAAGCCTGAAGATAGAAGAAATAGCATTGAAATCCTCAAGGCTGCAGCACAGGCATGGCACTGTCATTCCAGCAGCTCCAAAACAACCACCTCGGAATTCGATACCCTTCGGAAAAAGTTCAAAAGCAAGCCAACCCGGTTCAAGCTCGAAGCAATGAGCATAGCCTCAAGAAAAGAGAGTAATTGGGATTTTGGGCAGTCTCTATGGGATTCTTATGAGATTGTGTCTGTTTCGAAAAAGTTGGAGACAGGCTTAATGCTGAGTAATCCATTTTCTGCATTGGATGAGCCAATCTGTGGTGTTAAGAGGCAAAAAGAGAGTAAGAATAGCTTGAGGAACATAATAAACATTTTGTCTTCTAGGAGATTCAGAGAAGCTGAAATACCATTAGAAGAAGAATAGTGTCAAGTTTGGCAATCTTGAGGGTTAAGCCAAACACACTTTTACATTCCCAACCCCCCCCCCCCCCCCCCAAACCCCCATCATTTATTGATTTTTAGAGCATCTTTGATTGTGCTTGAAGTTACACTTTTGGAAAATAAGTTTTTAGTAAAAAAGCAATTTTAAGAATCATGTTTTGGCCAAAATCAAACACGGTGTCCTTAATTAATTTCAGTGTTGTTCCATCTGAAATAAAGGGTGTGTGTGGTTGGAATAAAGAAAGTGGAGGTGACATTTGTGTGGTTGTTTATAAATTTATAAATAATTTATTAATTTCAATAAAAAAAAGCATGATCATAATTATTACATTTTGTTTTCTGCACATATAATGGAACCCACTATTTTTCTCGTATTGTTTCCCTTTATAAATTTATCAAATGGAAGCTTAAATCATTTATATTTGAATTATAAATGGTTTCCAAACGGATTGGACGCTGATGTTATCCATAGGAAAAGATTGATTCCCATTATTGTAAAGTTGTAGTTAAGTCCAATATTTGTCAATATCATTTGCAGGAATCCAATGCCTCAACTGGAGGTTCTTAGTCTTGGATAATCTCAAGCTGGAGATTCTCTTACATCATAGATTTTGCCAAAAAAAATAAATTCCAGATTTGCAATGCCGGGATGGGTGAAGATGGGGTGTTACAGCAAACTATGAAGAGTGTGTAATAGATTAAGGCCGAATTCTAATTATGAGAGTGAAAATAAATAGAACGAAAACATGCAAATAAACTAATTTATAGTGGTTCACCTTCAATAATGAGAGTCTCGATTTTTTTAAAGTTCGGTTGTTATTGTTGCAATTTGGATTATGCTAATTGTACGTGAAAATAGTACATATGTGATTACATAAAATGATATGGAGGAAAAAAAAAATTGAATGAAAAAGTTAACTGTATTTTAACTGACAAATAGTAGAGTACTATATGATATTTATGTAATCCATTATGTAAATATTTATGCACATGTAATAAGATTTTTGTAATTTTAGCAATTTAAAGAGCAAAAAACCATATGAACCTTGCGTCCTTTTGTTTTAAAGGCATTTAACAAGTATATAGTCTGCCTTCTTAAAAAAAAAAAGGATATTAGCAGATTGCATGAATCGTGAACAGAATCACCTTTGTTCTTAAGGGCTAGCATAGCCAATACAAATTATAACGACAGACATGTTATTTATATCGAGTACAAGGCTCTAATCCTAACAATAACATTATTTATATTTAGATGTAATCATGCCTGCCAATATGATTCAATCTTAATGCCCCTTGAAGGAACCCCGTTTGAAAGTATCAAAATTCTTGTGCTTCTCTTGGATATAGTCATTGGATTCCATATCAATACTTGTTTCTTCAATAACTTCACGTTTTCCATCATGATCAATTTCAGTGACCTTTTCAACAAAGTGAACTTTCTTGTGCGCCTCCTGGACGTGAGATCCATGATGTTTTTCCGGTACTGGCACAAGATGTTCGTGATGCATCACCGAGAAGGGCATTTTATGCTGATGATGCATCACCGAGAAGGGCTCGTGATGTTCACGATGATTCACCGGGGAATACTGTCCACCTTCGCGTTGAGAACATCTATTCATTGTTATGCTTTGATTTCAGCACTTTTGCACTGAAGGACTTGAAACAAAATTGCAAATTTATAGATGACACTATATTCTCTTCAAGATTAATCTGTGGTGTCCTATGAATGGAACCTCATTCTTTTTTCTTCTGGAAATAATTTGAAGCGGACAAGGAATATGCTAGAAAAACATGTTTACTTTGCGACGTTCAATTAAATGAATCATGTGACACTACATATAAGGGGATGTTTAATTCTCATTTTTTTCAAAATATATTTTTCTTTCTTTTTTTCAACCACGCATTCTTCATTAAATAATATTATACGCAAATAAAAAAAATCATTCTTTTTTAGCTACACGTTCCCTATCAATCTAATATTCGAAATACATTATTCAAAAATAATGGGGCTCAAACACCCCTAAGTAAATATATTATTTAATGTCGTGCGGTTGCCATCTAGACTGCTACTTGAATGGTGCTGAATAGCATTACTCATTATTTATCAACGAAAAAGATTCTTGGTGAAGTTGAGACTTCAAATAAAAAATAAAAAAAATTTATCCAATATATACCCCTGCTGCTTGTGCGCATGCACGTGTGTACTCTTGGAGAAGCACAAGATGTATAAACAACCATTCAACAAATTCACCCAATGCGTCGAACATAAGCAACATATTAGGATAATGAGCCAATAGACTAAGAACCAAACGGTACCAGATAACATAAACATATTCCAGTAACAAGCCAATAGACCAATAACCAAAAGCCAACATATAACCAACATATGCAAACGTACTAGGTGTAGGTGGTAACGAGCCAAAAGGTACTAGGTAACATATGGAACATACTAAGTAACAAGCTTATAGACTAAAAACCAAAAGGTACCATAATTATTTAACATGATTCTTGAATTTATTTATAGCCACGATCTTAATACTTCATTATTCTTCTTTAGGAACTTCTTGTTCATTTCTGTATCACCAAACCCTGCATGAGCAACCCATTGAAACAAAAAGAACAGTAAGAATAACTGTCCAAATTGAATAATAGGGGAAAGGAAAAGATATAAAGAACTAGAGAAGATTTACAGTATATTCATCTTCATCCGTGTATAGAATGTCCAGTAGAGACGATTATATAGTACTGAGTAGTATTAAAAGGGAAGAAAAAAAAAGCTAAAATATTGTACATTATACTATTCAGGCCTTTCTAATACGAAGCACCAAACATGTGAAATATGTTTAAGAGAAACTCACCATCACGTGGAGCTCCTAAGGAATAGAATGCTAATCAGCAATACAGCAAAGATGATCCACTGTTTGCTCCAAGTTGTACTCATTCATCCTCAAGATCTCCTTGTTCAAATCAACCTGTATGAAGCCCATTTCCTCAAGTTCCTTCAGAAGTTTCTCCTCTAAATCATACTTTTCAGAAACCTCTTGAACAGAAGCCTGTGCAGTTGCAATCGATGGTGGCGCCGCAGAAAGCAGAGCTTGGGATGGAGAAGGCAAAGCAGGAACCACCTCGGAGAGATCAACGATAGGATATGAAAAAGTTGAAGGTACTGTAAAAATAGAGCTTGACTCACCATCACCAACCAACAAGATATCGTTGATGGGGAATTTCGCATCCTGCTCGTTGTTTGGCTGTGCATCAACCAATAGTTTCACTGATTCCACAGGTTTATTGGAGTTGACAGGCACAAATTGTCTTCCATGCACCATGGTTCCTGGACCCACATTTATAATTTCAGGGCCACTTAACGGGTAGCTTAGTGGAGGTAAGTTCAAGTTCAGGCTCTCACGTGACAGCGCCTCCTTGGAAGCAACAACCTGAATGAATACATAAAAAAGTGACAGAAACATATCCAATTAGAATGGCAAATAATTAAGGAAACCGAATCATGAAAATTGCAAAACTGTGCCAACCTGGATGTGAACCCAAATATGTGCCCCAAATTGTATGCCAGAAGGCGAGGTCATCCTCCAGTGGGAGATATACCGACCTGGAAGCTCAGGAGCTACAAAATCAACTGCGACATCAATCTCCTCGCCAACAGGCAAACCACCCACAGGAATCTAGCGATTGAATGAAAACCATGATGATTAGTCTTGTCTTTTGATGATAATTATTATAAAAAACTACTAATACTGATGGGAGAAACATGCAAAGACAAGGTGTCATCCCTCATTGCAGACAAAAAGAAACAAGAATTAGTAGTATCAAAAAGTAGAAACGGCAAATGAAGCATAACCAAACAAGATGCTACCATTTGGAAGAAGAAAAGGAGTGGAAGAAAATATGAGAAATGGCACAAGACAAACAAATATTATACACACGTGTAAAATTATCATTAGAATCTGACCATATATGATACAAAAACTGGTATTTGAAACCATGTAAAAAATATAATGGTGATAACCAACCTCTACTTCAACCACAAATGCATTGCTTAATCTGTCTCCTCCAGTCCAAACAAGTTGTGTTTTTTGGGGCCACACCGATGTACCACTGTTCCCCATCCGCCAAATCTTGGTAAATGGAGTCAAAGGGGCCATCACAGTTTCATCGACAATATTCACATCCTGAATGAAGCAACTGTCTAGCTTGCCTATACCCGTTCTATCCTGGCAACCCTTGACGATCACCTGGTCCTCAGCATGCTGTGTTAAGAGAAGACACGAGCAATAAAATTTAACAAAATAAAGGAAATGATAAATGCTTAAAAGAACTCTAATAATGAAACAAACAGGACAATGAATTTTACATACATGGCCATACAATCCCTTGATAGACGTGGGGTACTGCTTATCCACCTCATGAGCAATTCTGACATAGTCAGAAACATTTCCCATTTTAAGAAAGCAGATTTGGCACAGATCATAATTCTTTTTCCTGCAGTAAAAGACTGATCAGTTTAACACACAAAGATTCTCTATGACACAGATATTCATTGGAAAATTAGTAAGGTCACTGTCTTAGTTCTTACACTTTTGACTTGAACCTTGGTCCAGTTATAGGATGGGACCCACAACCATCGCAAGAAACACCCAAATGTACAATAGTCCCAGCGGCATCATTCTGAATAATGCTCCTAAATGGTGGGATAGTGGAATGTGAGGGGGCAGCTGAATCATTTCCTCGAGGTATTCCAAAAAGCGGAGGCTTGTTAACAGAACCAGGACCAAAATGCGAGACTGGGGAGTTCTCAAGTACATAACTTATCCCACCAACTGGATGGCCCCGTCTCGTAGGATCAGCATTACCAGTGGAAGAACCCACATTAGAAGGCTTTGGTCCATCATGAGGCTCACTAGGCTTATCAACCTCCTTTTGAATAGGAACATCATTTGCAAGAAGTGGCAGACTAGAAGATGCCAAAGGAGACTCTTCGTTTGAATAACATCTAATACTCTTCTTCAACTTTTTCTTCTTATCAACAGTAGCAGCCACAACACTTGGTTTAGGATCCAAGCATGATGATTCGTGCAGAGATTCATTGTTGGGGTATCCAACATCAAAATTCAGAGAGCCAATTGCTGCATCCACAGCTTTGAGGCTAGGTTCTTCCAAATACAAGGGGTCTGTGCTACCTACAATTGTCTTTCCCAGTTTCAGCTCATTGTTTCCCAAGGCTGCTTCAGGTTTAAATTTTGGCAAGCCCTCATTGCTTCTCAAAGATCGCTCTTCAGGCTTGGAGGAATCCAAGTCTTTGGCTTCTCTTTCAGCTGTGGTGCTTTCAGGAGCCTCACTTTGTGTACTAGACTGCACTCCAGATTCAGACTCTGAAAGCTGACCTAGGTAGGACAAACCTATCTTTGAGAAGTAGTCAGCAAGCTCGGTAATACCTGGTGTAGAGGAGTACGTTTTAGATGACAACTCAGTTGAAAGCTTCAAGAGAGTTTCACATAGAGGCTCTGGCACAGATTTCAAAATTTCAGAGATGTTAGAGTTCAGCTTTTGGAAGGGTTGCTGGACTCTAGGCAAGCTCAAGGGAGTCGAACTTCCACTTGAACGAGCATATTGTCTGCCATTCTGCTTAGTGTTCACCTTCACAGTAATCCTTAAGGGGTTCAGGGCCTGCCTCACCACATCACGCAGATCATCATCATCAACAATCGTCACCACATCACCATCTTCATCAATATAGGTAAGTGTGAGCTCAGCACCAGGAGCTAAGTTGAATAAGGCAAAGATCTTCTCTCTCAGTCCATCAATATTAAGATACAGTTCCTTGTTAATAATTTGGGCATTGAACCGCCTGAGCATGTCCCCATACTTTGCCTGTAGAAAGGTTGCCATAAAGAACATTAGGAATCAAGGAAAACTCGGATGATATTGGGACTGATTGGGGAAAGATTGTTAAATGAATAGCAGATGCTGAAAAATAACTAACAAGTGTTAAAAAGTATATTGAACCCACACAAACATCTGTACTAGATATGGCTTGCAGACCCATTTATTTACCAGCTTCGCACTTGCAGGCCTATTGCTATAATTATTTATCATCAGATCAAAATGCATATCACTTGAGGACATATTTTTTGACCTCGATCAAAGTTGCTAGCAGAGACACATATTGAAAATGGGCAATAACAAAATGAAACCTTTCTCTCTGTTTTATAAACATACCCATACAGTCATTCTTCTAAAGTATATTTGTCTAAGATCACATCAAGAGAGAATTAGAACTTAGGATCATGATAGTTTGAACAAACATGTGGAGTTAAAAGTAAAGAAATTCTAAACTCTGCATTGAAAAGGCTTAATAAAGGAGGTTAGGTTCATTGAAGATGTTCTTTGAGATTGGGGAAACGAATAAAAATCATAAAAAAATTCCAGAAAGTTAATATAAGGCATATTTTAGAAGCAATAATTTCGAAAACTTGTATCACAAAAAAAAGAAAGGAAAGCTGTGAGAGATTTCATGACACAAAATATATACATTAATTGCAAAATTCAAATTCTAAAATTGTCACTAACAAAGGAATGAATAAAACAGAGAGGGGCCCACCATCTCTCGATTTTCTACTGTATGTTACAGAATAACTTAAGGGTTTTACAGAAAAATCAAAAGCCCAGCCGATATCCAAAATCAATTGCAGAATTTTCACTATAAACACGAGAAAAGAAGAAAAATGAAGAAGAAGAAAAAATACACATTAAGCCCTTGCGTCCAGAATTGAAACACATGTGCGATCGATAAACTCCTCTAAACAGAGCACAAAAATAAAAATAAAAGTAGAAAAAACTCACCATAACACCAGAGACATTAAAAATCCATAGCAAAATCCATGCAAAGCCATTAAACCAATAAAACAGCAAACAGAAGAGACTAAAAAATAGAAAATGAAAAGAATTAACCTTGATCACAATTGTAGAAGTCTCCATAGCTTGAAAGCAAAATCGACGCTCCAAATCGCGTTCGTGGCAACAAAAACTTGTTCTATTTTTTAGTTTTTTGTAGATTAAATTGAAGGAAAACCCTGCTTCTATTAACAGAGGATTTAGATAAATCTATATTTCAATCGGGATAAATGCAATCTCTTTTATAGTAGAGAAAAGAGTTCGATTGGAACAGTAACTCTTGCATAATTGGGAACTCTCTTTTCTTTCCTTCTCCCCAAAGAAAAGAGAAAATTTCATAGTTGATCCCCAAACTATTGATTTAAGTGCACAACTAGTTCTTCTCATTGTAGATGAAAAAAAAAGTATTTCTTATACATAACTATTACACTCGTAACTTTGTAGAGATGCAACAATGTCGGTGCGACCCTTCTAGTCTCTCACTCCGTAAATAACATTCGGGAAGCATGGCAAGGAGCGATGCAACTAGTTCTTTTCATTATACTTCAAAACAATAATATACAAATGAGTCAGTAGGGATGGTAATGGAGTTGTGAGGTTCCTTAGCTTAGTCGAAAATTTCAAGAGGCGGGTGGTGATTTAGATATTTCCATTTACTACTCCGCTTGGTTATATATATAGATAGTTGGGACTGGACAGTAGTCATCTTTATAAAAATTGGATGACAAAGGACTTTACAATACTTGCACTAAATTAAAGCTGTATGGAAACAATTGATTTAAATTATAAATTAAACTTTACCATACATACACTAAATTAAATTTTAAGTGACTATAAGCGACATGTCATGTAGAATAGAACTTTACCAACGTGTACATAAAAGGTTAAAAGTCTAGTGCCGGAGCCTGACTAATTGCCTAAAAATGTATGCATATTAACCAACTAGGTGCAAACAACGTGCAATGCACGTTTGACTAATTTATATTTAATAGTTTTTTTTAAGAATTAATTTGTTATTAATAAAGATGTAATTTTTTTGGTTAATTAAATAATTAATGATGTAATGTTTATGTAATTAATAAATAATTAGATGTGTGATTTTGATGTTGTATGTAAGTTGGTGAGATCGAAGAAAATAAGCAAAAATTGACAAATTTGGAGAAATGGCTAAATTGTAAGGGATCCAAAGTTCGGGGATTAAAATGTAAATACTTAAAAGTTGTGCCGAACCTCACGATGAAGATTTGAGAGTGCTCGGAGTCAATTGGATAAAGGAAGACGTCAATGGAATCAAATTTAGTCAAAAGATGATCACAAATCAATTTCCAACCGAAAAGTTATACTCCGATATTTTAGTCTCATATTGAGACCTATTTTTGGTATAGAAAGTGATCGAATTGAAGAATAATGTCTGAATCAAAGTTGTATCCAGATGAGTTAGCTTTCCAACGCATTTTGAATCGCCTCAATCGAACATCAGAATACAAAGTTATGATAAAAACACTGAACGAAGGTGCAGCTGCCTGTTTAAAACAAGAAATTCCGTTACATATTCCGTTAAAACAACAAATTCCGTTAGTTTTTCCGTTAAAAATAAGAAATTCCGTTACATAGCCACTTTTAATATATAGAAGATATAGGGGCAAATCACAACAGGAAAATTAAAAATTCAGAAAAATGACAAATTTCACCCGTATTATTATCATACTATATAAATTGAGCAATTTCTTGTACATATAAAAAGCTTGTACTTATATATGGTACATTTTGGTGTAGAAAAAGTATTTTGGCACGCTGCACTACACAATTTTTCATTAACACTGTTCAATGTTATCATTGCATTTTACCATACATTTCAAAAGTATACAACAAAGGAAAAAATACTTGAGATACAAGAAAATTAAAGACCAGACAAGAAGAAATATTTCATCCAAAATTATCTGTTTTTAACCAATTGCCATTGCCATGAGGCTGAAAACTGTGGCGAAAGCAACAGCAACAAGGCTCCTATCTTTAAGAACAACCCGGGCTAAGTACATTGCAACATCTGATGTGATCCTCCTTCCCTCCTTAACAAGAACTCGACGTCGTTTCCCGGCAAAAGCTAGGAGCACCAGCACTGTTATCCATGTCAGAATGGTGGTACGGACCGCGAAAGTGATTAATCCTGCAAGAAGAAAGGAAGCAATAAGTGGTAAGATCGACACATAATACCCCGAAAAACAGATTGTCGTGTCGACCCATGACACGAGGATGTAGAATGAAATCAAGAAAAACAATAGGCTTGTTGTAGCCTTGGTTGGTTTGGATCCCTCAGGGTTCATCTATGAATGACAGAACGTTAAAACTTTGAAGAAAGACTAGAGAAGAAGAAGGTGGTTTTTAGTTGTTTTTGATATGTTTTCATTTGTGAATTATATGTACAGATCGGAATGGAATTGGAAGCCATGTGCTGCACATGGCAAGGTTGGCAATAAGGGCACCAATCTTACTAATTTATTAACTTCAACGACAATGGACACTGTCAGAGATTCAATGTATATGTATGTCCACATTATATTAAAAAGTACGGTAAAAATTAAATCTACACTAGAGGGCAATATTAAAAATAAAAATCTTGTTCATTATATTGTCAAAATTAAATCTACACTAGAGGGCAATATTAAAATAAAAAGCTTAAAATCTTGTTTATTATATTGTCAACCTATTCAATATAGTTTACCAAACGCATCCTTAAAAATTTAAAATCTTATCCATTGGATTGTCCACTCTTAATCAGTACTATGTACCATAAATATCTTTAAGAAAAAAATTTAAAATTGATTCCAATATATAGTCCAGTCAAATCCTATTTAGTTCTATGTACCAATCATGTATACATTAGCTAGTATCATTGTACATGTATCTTCATACAATATTAACAAAGTACGGCATTAAAAAAGTGTACTGTCCAATTTCGTGTGCATAATATATCCTCAAGAAAAAAAATGAATCAAAATCTTATTTTTTGTTCATTCTTGTCTCATTCACTACTGTGTGCCAAACAAGTCGTGTATGCATTGACCTAGACTCCAAATGTTGAATTCACAGAACAACATAGAATTATGGATTCTATTTTATTCGGGAAAAACTATCTTTTGCTGCTGTTTTGTTTCTTGTTAAACTTATGGGTAACAGTGCAGTAACATGTATGTATAAGACAAAACCTTAAATGGTTTCTTAATAATAAAACTGTATTGCCCATGTTATAAAAACAGTGTTCAAGTAATAGTTTATATCAATAACAGTACTTGTTTTACAAGGAGAATTGGAAATAAATGATTTTACAATATATTTTATGATATCAGATTATTATAGTGTTTTTCCCATTTATGTTATAGTATAAAAAATTTCATATATTCTGAAGAACATCAAATTTCAGATACTAATCTTGTGGATTATGAGTCTTTCAAATGATTTTTGTAATATCACTCTGGCATGAACTAACAAATATGACACTTTTCTTAATTTTGAGTAAAAAAAATTTATTGTATGAAAATAACTCTTATTTTAATGTCAAAATAAGTAACTTATTTCAAACTTTTATCGATAAAAACGAATTTTATTTTAAAACTTGCTTATTTAGACTTAGATATAAGTAAACCTTTTAAGCTTAGACAAACATGCTTCAAATGTAGATTATCTGTTGGGAAGATGTTAAAATACAATGCTGCCAACTGCAATATATACTACTCTGCCTAATGTTCTTGATGGATGATGTTGAAGCATTTCCTTCCTAGATTTTTTTTACAACTTGTAAGACCACATGAATAATCCTACAAAATCAGCCAATTAAATGAAATTTCTTACGGGTTGTTCGATAAGGTGGACTCTATAGTACTCGACACTATTAAGAAAGAGATAACAAGTTTAAATATTGTGATTTTACTGTACAGTCTTGCTGACCAAACATTCCACTTTTAATTACACTTGCAGTTACAAAAAGCTCATGCCCTTAATTAATTAACTTCCAGACTACAATCCATATCATGAATCAATCTAGTTGGTGCTGCTATGTTCTATTCTGCAACTGGGAAAATTTTATGCTTGGGAAGTGTTTATAAACAATAGAAATGAGTGATGACAAAGTGGAGACTACCTACGAAATGCGTAGATAAAGTGATATGATCAAAAGTTTCTATAATTAAATGTGTTTATAAACACATTATTCCAAACATACTTTGCATTCTCCAATGAAACAACCCTTAGTATGGTATTCGAGCAAGCAAAGTTCTTAGGTCAAATTTTGTTGTCACCCATTTAATGAAAATGTGCGCGTGTTGGGCTATAATGAGAAATAACTAACCCCACCTATACATGAGGGGTCTTGTTGAAGACAAGTTTTGAATGAAAAACATATGACTCTCTCTCACTGCATAAGCTTTTAGATGAGATGATTAAAAATCCACATAAAAAAAGACTGTGGCATTTGCATTAGAAGAGGTTGTTCGATAAGAAAAATTATGTCATGACTAATATTACTTCACAAAAATACTGATTTGATACTCAAGGTTCCTTTGCATGGATCGAAAAATACCCTAAAAGATATCACAGAAAAGATCAGTCATTAAAAGCTAAACTTCAGGGTCCAAAGAGTCGAACTATGGATAATGGGTTAAACGTCAAAAATAAAAATTGTAAATGTACCGAAAAGTCAAACCTGAGCAATTGATTCTTTGGTGATCGGCCAAAGGTTATTCCCAGAATGCAAAGGGATTTCATTTTGCCAATGTTACCATTATTGAAGTTAGTAAGACACCTAGAGATGATGATCGATTGCTATAAAATGCACTTGAGATTGAGCAGAATTCCTGAATCTGAATGGAAATTTGATAAATTCCTATTCACAGTTGAGTTGCTAATAAGATTTCTTTTTCCACCAATTGCAGTATTTCCTCCAACCGACGGGTAAACTTGCCAATAATATTCCTTGTCACTCTCGGTTCAAACCTGGTGTTTTTCAGCCACGTGACACCGACATAGATATCGCTCTTGCAAGAGTTAAGAGAAAGAGTAGATTTCTCGATCTGGTATCTGAATTGGACCTGCATGCAAGAAGAAATAAGTCTGACTTGCACATCAATTACACTAGTTTAAAAATCTGAAACTAGTCCATTTTTCCTAGCAAAGGAAACTTACTCGGAAGTGATCAGCAAATGGTACATCAGGAAGGGTCATAATCTCGTGCACAACCCATCCTCCATCATTTGGTATGGGAGATTTTTGTTGTGTACAGGAAACTTCTCCTCCAAAGGTTGAGACCCGACGGCTAAACCTGTAAGATATCCGTCTTTCATATACATCAGAAGCCACAGTTTCCCATGCAGTTGTCACATAGTTGAGACAGCCAGATTTGCTCATCACTTTATGTTCCAACTCTCCACCGTCGAAAATCCTCATCAGTGATTTTATCTGTAGGAATGTCCCCAGAAAAAAATAAAAATAAATCAACAGTAAGTGTTCAATGTAGAAACGAATGTAAAATATCTACAAGAATGTAAAAATGATGGCTTGTGATGGTGTTTCTTCTTTTGATTGATTATTTGTTTAGAACTAGAATTTGCGAGATGAAATGAAGATTACAATTATTAGTTGACTAAAATGGTTCATTCTGTGCACATTCATTTTCAAATTACAGAGTGATATGTGAATTGCTTACACTGATAGGAAGTACCACAGAGTAAACGCGAGACATGTTTACATCGTCATCAATCAAGTAGGATCCAGTGTCTTCAAGTAAAATGGGCTTCCCCTCATCATCCAGCTGTTGTTCTGCAATATGAACTTTCTGATCCTGTTCCAGCATTCTTGTTCTCCATAAGGCCATAGTTGTCCTGCCATTTTAATTGAGACATCCATGTGACCCATATATTGTATTTGACAAATAATTTATATCGTCTATGTAAAACTGCACACGTCTTTGCACCAGAAATACCTGCTTGCGACATTGAAAGAAACAAAAGAGTGGAAGTGGAAATGCAGTCTTCCTTCCTCATCTAGAATCTTTGCACCGTGCTTAGCATCAAGACCTCGACCTTTGTGCAAAATTATGACAAGAGAAGGGCTTCCAACTGTTGACAGGGATGGAGGATGCACATGAATATCTTCAATGTCCTCCCAAAGGAAGAAAAGTTTCGTTTTATGTCCAAACAAGTTGGCATAGAATCCAACAATTCTCGCTGATAAGAAAAGCCGCCCCTGCAGCAAGCCAGATGGTGTGTCAAACTACAATTACGAAAACTTGACTGGAAACTGGAAGAACTGATAAAAGAATTAGAAAGTGAACTCCTTGATTATACAGAAAATAATGATAAGAAAAAATAACTTTGGGAACTGTGAAAGCCATCTTCACGTTGCATCAGCATTAGGGGAATTTGGAGTGTACAGAGACTTGCTTAGATAATGCATGTTCAAATCACTTGTCGTCTTACAATTATGTTTGAAGCTAATGTAGTTGCACTAATGACTTGTTCTCCTGGTTTTCTACGTAACAGCAAAATCTCCATAATAAAAACAAAATATCAAGATGGGTAACGTAACTGCCTTTTGACTAAAATGTAATCAACAATTTGTTCTTTTAGCACAACAGTGCATTTAACAGGATAAAATCATTGTATTCCCAAGCTTTTATATGTCATTATTTACTCACCTTAACTATGATTGTTTCTTTAATTAGTTTGAGAAACGTCCTTAACTTCTCCATTATTGGTTTAGAGAGAAGTGGGATGAAAGAGGAAGCAAGGGAGATAGTTCTAAGGAATTGATAGGGTAGAGAGATTTGAAACTTATCCAACTAAAAGGCCAATGGAAGAGGAGTCTTACCTGCAATGGCATCTTTCTTTTCAATGAACAAGAAAAATCACTGATAAGAAATTCTTCTGGCGGCAATCCAAATATTTTCTGAAACATCGAATTCCTGTGTGGTGATCGAATGTTCAACTGCGAGCACAATTCATGTAGACAAGTATAAATTATCAATAACAATTTCCAGGTGCAAAGTAAAATAAGCACAATTTTACCTTCTTTCCAACTTCTTTTTCCATTTTAGCCAAATAATCTCTAATCGTTTCAACTCCATTGTTATTATCCAAAAAGATTCTCACATGCAGCTTTGACTGAGAAGACTGAGCAATTTTTCCCTCAAGTGGAACCCACAAATCTGCTAGTTCAGTGGATGTGTGCTTTAAAAAATTGATCTCAGCATGTCCAAGAGACGATGATTGATCAAATGGACCATCAAAGTCAAAAACTTCCACGTCCAGGGTAGAAGGTGGTTCTTCCACAGCATCAAACTCGAGTATCTCTGTGTAAATTATAAAGATGATATTTTACCAGATAGAGGAGAACCAAAATTTCTGAATAAAAGGATGAGAGAAACGAATATATTACCATTCCACTGAGGATCAAGAGTTTGAAGCTTGACAGAGCTTGTTCTAGTCTTACCATTGCAAGTGAACACAACATATGGATCCACCAACTCTGTTGGATTCAAAGAATTTAAGTTCACCCCATCAATCAATGCCACTGTAAGCACCCATCCATCACCCTGTGCTTTCACTCCATGATCACTTCCTGTCAATAATATAATATTTGGAGTGTACTCATACTACACAGCGCATTACAAAATCAACATAAATTTGAAATATATAAGAATATAGCTGACTATTTACCTCTCCGGAGACTAGCTTCAACAAAACGTGAAATCATGGTATAAACTTTCTCCAATTTAAATACCAATATCCCACAGGTGACAATTTCTCCAATACTGTCTGGTAAATCGAGACCAGGAAATTCTAATCCTTGCAGTTTGCTTCGTCCACAAAGAAAAATGTGCACAAGGACATATAAAAAAATAAGAAGGGTAGAGACCATTGGGAAATTCCAAAAATACTGAATTGCCAATCCCCAATCAAACTGTTGCTCAGTCTGCAAAGTTGCCAACATATGATCCTTAGCTGACATATCTCCAGCAGTTATTACTTTATATATTTGGGATAATAAGCTGGAAAACTGCTCAAAACTCTCCTTCAATCCTTGCCTGGCTCCTCCTTCAATCATCCCTTTCATCATGGTACTTTGATTGAAGTTAATGGCCCAAGATACTACAAGATGAGCAGATTCTTCTCCATAAGATAGCTCTGCACCAGGCATTATCTTATAAAGCAATTCAATCTTGAATGTGTTCCCGTAGGGAACGTCTGGAGTACTCACATGAACAAGAACAGCAAATTCTTTTCCATTGGCCTTGACATAGATTTGCTCTTCAGTGGCTTTAACAGCCTTAACTAATTTTGTTGCAGCTTTTGTATATGTAACCATGCGAGTCAAACATGACGTGTCTCTGGATTTCCATGTCCAAGGTCCCTCTTGAATATCTGTTGTTCCCTGCAAATCCGCCAACTCCTTTCTAAACTCTGAATCAGGAGCAAAAAGAGCCATATTAAGATCCTTGGGTAGTGTCATATATGTGTGATCAAGAAGAATGCCTCCCTGCAGATTCTCTGGCATTTCTCTTTCTTCATTCTTAGACTGCATCAGTTCAATTGATTCTTTAAAACTAGAGCAGTTAGGAGGTTCCTCCATTTGATCTTCATAATCTGACAGAGTAGTGGACTGTTCAGATGAATCATCCTTCTTTGACGTTTCTTCCTTTTTAGTGAA
The DNA here is from genome assembly GCA_035079005.1 of Fraxinus americana. Classification (NCBI taxonomy): domain Eukaryota; kingdom Viridiplantae; phylum Streptophyta; class Magnoliopsida; order Lamiales; family Oleaceae; genus Fraxinus; species Fraxinus americana. Next base: position 49,352,806 of record CM068706.1, on the reverse strand, counting down.
GAATTTCTCCAAACGACCAGCCATTGCCTTTATCAATTGTTTACCGTCCTCTATCTTTCTGGATGGAGCAGTTGAACAACGATTATTGTGAGATGAAGCGAATGTGCCTTCCCATTCTTTGAAGTTATAATTTTCGGCACTCAAATGTACATTGGAAAGATGGTCTGTGGCAATGTCTTGGCCTTTCCCATGCAGGGAAAGACTGAGAAGAAGTTTACCTAAATTTACAGGATGAAGATAGGTTTTATGAGTACGTATAACCCCAATGCAAATTAAACTATATTCGTAAGTTTGATTTGACTATCACATAGCCGAATGTGGGGAGATCCCTAGCTGAAGATACACATCTTCAACTTGTCTAGAACAGTGACCTACTTACTTATGTCAACGGGTTTTGAGAAAACATCGATGAAGATTAAATCTCTGAGTAAAGCTTATATTTTTTAACCTTGTTAAAGTTTATAGATCGGAAAAGGGCCCCGCCCTTAAAATTGAGCACTGCAGTGTTTTTCCAGGATTTTTAATGTAACAAGAAAAATAAAGCATTCTTTTGTTTCTTTACTAGCACATTTCGCAGTGAGGCTCATATGTTGTAGGACTATAAACGGGTTTGTTCTGGAGAAAGCAAGTGCCCTATTGCAATTATAGATTAATTTTAAGATATATATTCAGGAACTGTTATAACTACCCCCACGTAGTCCCCGTGTTAACTTCTGTAGGATAACTGGGTATAAATTTTGAATCCATCTCCATTCTCACAACACTTGCAAAGCAAAATGCAAGAATGATGTATTTCATCTCTCATTGAGTGAGCGAGCGGAATTTACACCACCTTATTTCTTAGAATGCTATTTAAACATAGGTCGAAGTGCCATCTTACTCCCAAAGTGTCATTACAACACTAGTCCAAAGTCCTAAAATGTAATTGTGACGTACCCTAGGCAATCAAAATGCAAAGAGAGAAACCATTAGTTGACAATCCAAAAGTAGTAGTCTAGGAATCGACTCATCAATAGTGTCACACCCAAACCCTCTAGGCCACTAACCTAGCTCAAGCAGTAATTACTTGATCAGTACACTTTTCCACTTATTCCCAATAGATTAATGAAGATTACAACTTCAACCCACAACTCCTACTCATAAGTTGCTACCTCCAACTTTCCACAAAAACTGCGGGACGACAACATATGGGGTATTACAGACGCGTCTATGTTGAGATCTTCTGAATTTATGTTCAGAACAATGAACATAAAAACAAAATTTCATCAAAATCCTGTTACTTCCTCTGAACTCTTTCATAGTCATATACCTCCATCAATTTGTATAAACTTTCAACTGAACATCATATGCTTGAATACCCAAATCATGAATTAATCAATAAAAGACCATAAAATTATCAAATTTCAATCAACGTCTATTATCATACATAAAATGATAGCATTACTGAAATAAGGCACATTTCATAAATTTCAAATGCCTAAACTTCCTCATAATCACTTCAATCCATAAAGAATCAAATAAAAACTATAACCCAAAAAATGAAATAAAAGAAGAACACTAACCACAATCGTTATCAACTGACTTCACACCCTTAGGCCTCTCAAGAGAGAACCAAGTTGGTTGCAAATTTTTATTTTCTTCATTAGCAACAGTCCATAAAGGAATCTTGACCCGACCCATCAAATCCCCAGCAGAACCATTGAAGTACCCTGACTGATGCTCCCCTTGATGGTACATTGACACCACAAGTTCATCCCCCAAATCATGAACTCTAAATACAAACTCCTCGTTCCAAAATGGGTTTTTCGTATTCTTCAACACTCTTGTTTTTGACTTGAACTTGCCAACTTGTAACTTCAAATAAGAATCCTTCACTGCCCAATCTCTACCCTCCAACAAATAGACATAGAGCCTCATTTTTTTTCTTTTCCTTTTTTTTTTTTTTTTGTGGGTCACTAATTATTTGTCAATACAACATTTCTTGAAACAAAAGCATTTCTTTTTTGTTCCAAACAAGATTATCTTGCTTGGTTCTTGATGAAGAGGCGGCTTTATAGGATATAGTGGGAGAGGCCAGACAGGATTGTATTTGAAGGCATAAAGAAACGTGGGTGCATGCTGAAAGTGACACGAATAACAAAAAATTTATGCAACTTCTTTTTATAGTAGAGGGCGGTTTGGTTTGATTTGTGGGTTTGGGCACAAAACTCTATATTGATCGGGTAAGAAAACAATGGCTCTCAAACATGACGTGTTGTTTCGATCATCAAATTTGATAGGTTGAATTATCGAAAATAATATCTTAAAAAAACTTTACTAGAATTTCATTTTTGTTCAATTCGGTAAAAGCACACTTTCTTGGACAAAAAGAACTATCTGTATTTATAGCCCCGAATTTAATTTTAATTTCTCAAATTTTAAAACATCAAAGGAAAGGAATAAAGATTTATGGAGAATGCAAATGTGTATATATCAGCAATTTTGTTGTGTTTATAGTTATGAATTTGATAAGCCAAACCGTTTGATTTGAAATTATAGCAAAGGGACATCAGCCTTAAAGACTTTTTCCTATTGAATTTATTGAGCGGACGTGGGTGATTGATTCTTATCAGGTTTGAAAAACGGTTCGAGATTTTTTAATTTTTTTTTCGCAAATGAAAATGGATACATATTGCTTTAATTAATTGAACAAAGAAATTAAGCTCCTATTTTATCTCTATTTTCAGAATTTATATTTTCTAAAACTCATATTCAATCAAATATTATCCGAGACTCATAACTTTTATCAATTTTTCAAGTGGAAATTACACCCTCCCCTACATTTGAAGATTCAATTTCTAAAATCAAATTTGGTATTTTAAGTTTCGAAAATCAGATATTTTAATGTATAGATACAAATTTTTTTTTATATTTAATTAAATATTAATAAAAATATTATGAAATTTAAATTATATACACCCCACCCTTAACCTAAATCCCTAATTCTCACCTCTCTCTCTCTCTCTCTCTCTCTCTCTCTCTCTCTCTCTCTCTCTCTCTCTCTCTCTCTCTCTCTCGCTAGTTCTCACCCATCTCTCTTTCTCTACATTTTCAACCGGTCGCCGCCCTCTCTCTCTCACACCGCCACCACGCCGCCCGCCGTGCGAAGCAGATCTACAGCCACCTCTCGCTTGTGCAGACACCCACTGCAGCGAGAGGTTTAGGAAGTGGAGTTTCAGTTTCGAAACGCCGGATTGACGCGCCGACGGGAAAGATAACTAAGCGAAAGTCGCGTGCCTCTAAGCAGAGGATGTGTGCGGTGGGTAGGTGGTGGAGGATGTCTGGTTGTGGTTGCAGATCGGAGTCGAAGGTGAAGCAGTTTGGGCGATGGAGAAGTAGACCACCCATTCCGGCGACTCACGCGAAGCAGAAGCAGTTTGTACGATTTTATGTTTTCGGGTGGTGTTTTGTGTGGTGGTGGACCGACCATTTTGTAGTGGTGGCTGTAGTGGTTGATATGGCGGTTGGGGTGGTTGCAGCGGTAAGGCAGATTTCTATGGAGATCGATGTTGTGTAATTTGTACCCACTGTCGTTTTGAGTGTGAATTTGATTTCCTCCATGCGAATTTGTGATTTTAATGGTGTTTGGGTGGTGGTGCGGTAGTTGGTGGTAGTTTGTAAATGGTGCCGGTTTGACGGTGAGGTGGTGTCGGCTTGCAGGCAACTGAGGCGGCGGTTTTTTTTTTTTTTTTATTGACGGGGGTGCGATGCTGGCGAGGTGCGGGCGGCAGTTGTTTGAATCTGTGTTGTGTTTCGTGACCAACTTGGACTGCATAATGGGCTAATTGTGACCGCGCTATGACTTTAAAATTCGATTATTTGTGACTAAATATTAATCTGAGCCATGTGCAAAAAAATATTTTTGTAACCTGTGCGATCATTTGAAAATAACCCGTGATTATGAACAAAATCCTGAGTTGTGACCTAGACTATGACCTGTGACCGGACTGTGACCTGTGACCTGAGTTGTGACCTGGACTGTGACTTGTGAATTTGACTGTGACGTGAGTTGTGACCCGATTGTGACCTGGGTTATGACCCGGACTGTGACTTGTGACCTGGACTGTGACCCGGACTGTGACCGTATAAAAAATTCATGTCACCGGAATAGTTACCGGAATCGGAATGTCGCCGGAGCAATCGCCGGAGAGGTCGCCGGAGCGGTGGGGTGGTGGGGGTGGGTTAATTATATATGTGTGTGTGTGTGTGTGTGTGTGTGTGTAGGTCAAAATTTTTTATTTTTGAAATGTGAAAGTTGTTTTGTTATTTTTGAAATAGGGTAAAGATAAAGTAGGAAAACTGAATGTATCAATTTTTATTAAAATTTATTAAAATCTGAATTTTAGTTAAATCATACTAGGGCTAAATTTTATTAGACTATATGATGCTTTCGAATTTGATTGTCACGATTGAGAATCCGTCGGTGTGCTAAAAAAAATTGATGATATTGGTGTGTAAACTATAAACCGTATCATTAATTTTTTATTGGTCATTGAGCTTGCCTTGGCTCAATTAGTGTGCCCATAGTGAATGCTATAAGAATAGTATGTCTCTGTTTGGTAGAGATTACAATCAAATTTTTAGTAGAATTTGATAAAAATTTATAAAATGTGTGATTAAAATTAATTGTTACTTTGAGTTGAGATTTTAATTGGATATTAATCCAAACCAAACAAGGACTAATTAATCACAACATATAAGATTGAGAAAACTACTAAATGCTTAAATTTATTTATTTTTAATATAAAAAATCATGGATATAAACTACACCCCACTCCACCCTACCACCATAACCCATTGATGAGTGTTCTACACTCATGATATTTATGTCACTTAATTCATTATTTTGTCATTCTTGAGAGAGTTTTAGAGTGTTCTTATGTGTGTTTTGATGTTGTGATGTAGGTTGATGAGATTGAAGAAAATAAACAAAAGTTGAAAGGAAAGGGCTAAATTGTAAGAGATCTAAAGTTCGGGGACTAAAGTGCAAATATTGAAAAGTTATACCGAACCTCACGATGAAGATTTGAGAGTGATCGGAGCCAATTGGATGAAGAAAGATGTCAAAGGGATCAAATTTAGTCAAAATATGATCACAAATCAATTTACAACCGAAAAGTTTTGCTCCAGATTTTTGGTCTCATATTGAGACTCATTTTTGACATAGTAAACGATCGAATTGGAGAATGATGTCTGAAGCAAAGTTGTAGGCCTGTGAGTTAGCTTTCCAACGCAACTTGAATCATCTCAATCGGATATCAGGAGAAAGAGTTATGTTAAAAATACGGAAGGAAGCGTAAACTGAATTTTAACAGATCACCGGGCGCCAAGGCGCCATCACCGGGCGCCAAGGCGCCCAGGCAGCCAAAAATAACAGAATGGCCGGCGCCAAGGCGCCGAATCTGGGCGCCTAGGCGCCGCCTGCGGGTTAGTGAAAAAATGGATTTTTTTAAAAGATTCTCGGCCCAATCCAACTCCAATCCGTGTTCACATGTATTGAGGCTATAAATACAAGGTTGAAGACCTAATTTAGGGTTCTTGGACGGCTAGAGAGAGCAAGGAAAACGGAAGCAAATTTCTTGAAGAATTCATTCAAAGAAGAAGGATTGACACAACGTTGGAGAAGAAATCAAGCGACGACAATTAGTTTTTCTAAACTCTTGTCTTCTCATTCATGTTTTTCATGTTAAACTCCATGTTGTCAATTATATTTATTATAAACTAACACTTTAGATCTAGGGTTTGATGTAATCCTCTTGAAACATGTTTTAATTCCTTAATATTTAAACTCTTTTGGATTTTTCTGGTTATTTATTTATGTTGTTTGAGTTTAATGCATTCAATTACTTGGCCAATAGTTGAATGATTCGATGCATGAATTTCGGCACTCGAGAGAGGGAAATTTAGGCATGATCATAGAACAACATAACCTAGGTTTCGTAGATTTCGAGAGAAAGTACGGATCTTTGAGGCTTGTTTTGAATTAAGAACCACGTGCTTTATAATTTCTATATATTTAATTTGGAATAGAGATATTGGAATTAAATTGTAGAAATAAATTCTAGCCGGCACTCGAGAGAGGGGATAGAATTAAATTAGGGTTCTTGCCTATAAATTAAGAAAAATCTGACTGAGGTGACATATTATAGGTTGAAAAACATTGTTGATAGTGTGATGAAATCATTCCCTAGGCTTTCATAATTTGATAACTTCTTTGAGTTTTATTTTCGTGTACTTGCAACTTTAGTTATCGCCATTAACACAAAAATCACAACATCATTCCAATTCGCTTGTCCAGATAAAGTGGAAACTACACAATTATAGTACTCATTAGAAATCATACATCAATCCCTGTGGGTTCGACATTCTCTATTTCATCACTATATTACAAAACTTGACACCGTACACTTGCGGCATTTTCACGTTGTATAAAACGCGTGACAAGTTTTTGGCGCCGTTGCCGGGGATTGATTTGAATTCTATTGATATTATTACCAACTAGTTTCTATTTTAATTTGGAATTTTTATTTTTTAGTTTCATTAATTTCATTTTATTGGTTTTTAATAGCTTCTGTAATCTTGTTTTCAGTTGTTTATGCGAAGGGCAAGAAACATCAATCTATTGCCTGTTGATCCTGAACCAGAACGCACTTTTCGCTATCTGAGGGGTATACAAAGAGACGAACGTGACACAATGGCTGAACAGGAAGCAGGAGCAGCTAATGGGATTAATCAACCGAGAGCTATTCGGGACTATGTCAGGCCTGTTGTTAATGAAAATTACTCTGGAATCGCACGCCCCGCTATAGCAGCAAACAACTTTGAACTGAAACCAGGGTTGATACATATGGTACAGCAAAATCAATTTGGGGGAGCTGCAATAGAAGATCCAAATGCTCATTTGGGATCTTTCCTTGAAATATGTGATACGGTAAAGATGAATGGAGTCACTGATGAGGCAATTAAGCTTCGCTTATTCTCTTTCTCTTTAAGGGATAAGGCAAAGGCTTGGTTCCAGTCAATACCGTATGGGTCAATTACAACTTGGGATGCTCTAGCTCAGAAATTCCTCACTAAGTACTTTCCACCATCCAAATCAGCTCAACTTCGAAGCGAAATTGGTCAATTTAAACAGTTTGACTTCGAGCCATTCTATGAAGCTTGGGAAAGATTTAAGGATTTGCTCAGAAGATGTCCTCAACATGGCTTTCAGAGTTGGATGCAAATAGAGATATTCTATAATGGGTTAAATGGGCAGACGAGAACAATAGTGGATGCAGCTGCAGGTGGTACTCTAATGGCTAAAACAGCAGAGGATGCATATTCTTTGTTGGAAGACATAGCTGCAAATAGCTATCAATGGCCGAGTGAGAGATCAAATGTAAAGAAAGTAGCTGGACTTCATGATGTGGACCCCATCACAGCGTTAGCGGCTCAAGTCTCATCACTCACTAATCAGATAGCTGCATTCACCACTCAAGGAAGTCAGCAAAAATCAGATTCAGTCATGGCAGCTTCATCATCACATCAGGAGATAGAAATGGGGCATGAACAAGCCCAATATGTCAACAGTAGGAACTATAATCAGAGGGAAAATTACTCATCAAATCACTATCATCCAGGTCTGAGGAATCATGAAAACTTATCATATGGCAATAACAAGAACACCCTCCAACCTCCACCTGGTTTCAGCACTCAAAATTCTGAAGGGAAACCATCCTTAGAGGACATCCTTGGAGCATTCATCTTAGAGACAAGATCGCGATTCAACAAAGATGAGTCCAGACTTGACAATATCGAGACACATATGACCAACATAGGAGCCACGGTGAAGAATTTGGAGGTGCAAATTGGTCAAATAGCAATTGCGATGACAGTCCCAACATAAAGGAAAATTTCCCAGTGACACAGAGGTTAATCCACGAGAGCACTGCAATGCTATCACATTAAGGAGTGGTAAAGAAGTTGAGGAAAAAAAGGTTACAAAGCCTACACTGGATTTCATACTTACAAGGGAAGAGTGGATTGAAAAGCAGAAGATGGATGCAGAGGCAACAAAAGAGACCCATAAACCTTATTCCATCACATTTCCAGACAATCCACCTATTTTGAAGCCAAAACTACCATTCCCGCAGAGATTCATGAAGAAGAAATTTGATGAGCAGTTTGCAAAATTCCTGGAGATCTTTAAGAAAATCCACATCAACATTCCTTTCGCAGATGCGTTGGCCCAAATGCCTAACTATGCCAAGTTCTTGAAGGAAGTGATGTCAAAGAAGAGAAAGTTAGAGAAGTTTGAGACCGTAAAGTTGACAGAAGAGTGTAGTGCCATTCTCCAGAAGAAGCTCCCTCAGAAAATGAAAGATCCAGGCAGCTTCAACATTCCTTGCAATATTGGTGGTATCACATTTGATAAAGCACTGGGTGATCTTGGAGCTAGCATTAACTTGATGCCCCTTTCAGTGTTCAAAAAGTTGGGTCTTGGAGATGTGAAGCCTACAACCCTCTCCTTGCAATTGGCAGATAGATCATTTACATACCCCAAGGGTATTATTGAAGATGTATTGGTGAAGGTTGATAAGTTCATCATTCCAGTGGACTTTGTGGTATTGGATATGGAAGAGGATGAGAAAGTACCATTAATTCTTGGTAGACCTTTCTTGGCCACTAGTAGAGCATTGATTGATGTACAAGAAGGCAAGTTGACACTACGGGTTAACGAAGAGCAAGTAACTTTCAACATTCATCAAGCAGAGAAACCTCCAGAAAAAGTTAACACTTGCAATGTGATCCAGTCAGCTGAAGCAATTGTAGGTCATAGAGGGAAGGGGAAGTCATTCCATGACCCTCTAGAACAATACATGGCAACCGATTACTCAAAGATTGCTACAGCTACCACCAAAAGCTATACATGGACCAATGAAGTAGTGGATTTCATTTTGGCTCAAGAAGCTGATCCACCTGACAAAATAAAGAGCTATGTGGAAAAGCCTTTGAACCCTCCAAATATTGCCACATCAAAAGAGGTTTTAAAGGCTACACCAGAGTTAACATCTCGTCATTCTATTGACCATTCTACAGTGAAGAAGAATACAAAGCCAATGGTGAAGTTTAGAAATAAGAAAGAGGTGCCACCTGAAGATCCAACATAGGCACTGCGGTTGAGTCAAGCTAATGACGTTAAAGAAGCGCTTCTTGGGAGGCAACCCAAGCTTTCTTCCCTTTTATTTATTTTGTTTTTGAATTATAGGATAGTTTAATTTTTTTCAGTTTATTTAGAAATCATCATCTACATCTCATCCCTCCCTAGATCCTTTAGTAATTAAGTTGGTTATTAGATGTTTGAGCTAAGTAACCCTTGTTCCACGTATTTAATATCTAAAATTTGATTTTTCAGGAACATGACGTCGTGAAACATTCAAACCAACATTGATAAGAAGAAAACATGATAAATCTCAAGTTTGGGGGAGAAGCATGACAAGCATACATCAAATCCAACATCATAATCATCAATACCACAACGTCACGGGCAATACAGACAATTCAGGGAAGTCTCCTCCTTTTTCTTTAATTTTACATTGAGGACAATATTTAATTTAAGTTTGGGGGTGTATTATAAATTGTGTCTAATTGCCTTAGTTTTATTTTTTTTATTTTTTTGTTTTGTGTTATTTGTGTGCATGAAAAAAAAAATTTTTTTTACACATTTTAACAGGTTTGTATGAGTTAGATAGCCTTGCCGGCATTGATTTATGTAATTGAGAACATGCTTTTGTTTATGAATTGTGGATAAATTTTTGCTTATTCATGAGAAACGGAAAATATTTATGCACGTGAGTTAATTGTGATGTTGTACATGAGTAGGTTGATTCATGTTTATAGGTTGAAATAGAGAACTTGGATGCTATACCCACGTAACCAATAAATAAGATTCACATCCCTAAACCAAATATAGGATGTTTGGATGGTCGAACTTTTGTAGGGAGATATGGATGTAGATGTGGATTCCATGTGTGCTAAATGTTGTGTGGACTGTCTGAGACCTATGGGATGAAAATTGGGTGAAAAACCTAAGTTAGAGGTCAATTTTCGAGAATAAGTGTTTAATAAAGGGCATTGCACTAATCACTGCATAAAAGGGAAGCCATCTTTAAAAAGATCCTAATGAGGACAATCATAACAATCTTATTGTAAGGTGTCTCTTCGTAGCCTTTATGACTCGAGTGAATAAGTCTGCAAGGGTTTAAAACCTGGTGCCCTAAAGTCATTTGATTTGGGAGTCATCGGCCTAAAGCTCGCTACAGGGGTCATTTAGAAAGCTCAATGGAGAACGTCCCCACATAAGATATATATAAAAAAAAAAAAAAATCAAGTGCATAAAACAGAAGAGCACCATATACCTTAATTAAGCCCTGAACACTTATTTTAGAGGATTAGACTTCTGATAAGGGGTTAGTAACTTGGTTGAGTCTTGAAGGTTGAAGCAGTCATAATAAGGAGAATCCATATTTGTTGATATGTTGAACTGCAATTAGTGAAATCCGACCAAACTTGAGTGGTGTAAGAAGTAGTATTGAATATCAACTGTAGAATACACCTTGGGGAATGAAAAGAAAACAAGTTTGGGGGTGTATGAATCCCACGAGCGAAGTAAGGAAATATTTGACTTTTTAGGTCGGGATTTGGATCTATTTATTAATGTACAGCGTTGCACTTAACTCTTCACACACACACCCGTTTTGCATTGAATAGGTAGGAAGTGAGCTTTTACATTATAATTTTGAAGCGATTCATGAAATTGATGTTATGTTTTCAATTATGAGCTATGAAGGCAAGATATCTAGCACAATTTATTTTAAGTGATTTTGTTCCTATTTATCTATTTGTGTGTTTGTTAGTAATTTCCTTTAGTTCAGTGTTTGCTCGAGGACAAGCAAAATATTAAGTTTGGGGGTATTTGATGAGTGTTCTACACTCATGATATTTATGTCACTTAATTCGTTATTTTGTCATTCTTGAGAGAGTTTTAGAGTGTTCTTATGTGTGTTTTGATGTTGTGATGTAGGTTGATGAGATTGAAGAAAATAAACAAAAGTTGAAAGGAAAGGGCTAAATTGTAAGAGATCTAAAGTTCGGGGACTAAAGTGCAAATATTGAAAAGTTATACCGAACCTCACGATGAAGATTTGAGAGTGATCGGAGCCAATTGGATGAAGAAAGATGTCAAAGGGATCAAATTTAGTCAAAATATGATCACAAATCAATTTACAACCGAAAAGTTTTGCTCCAGATTTTTGGTCTCATATTGAGACTCATTTTTGACATAGTAAACGATCGAATTGGAGAATGATGTCTGAAGCAAAGTTGTAGGCCTGTGAGTTAGCTTTCCAACGCAACTTGAATCATCTCAATCGGATATCAGGAGAAAGAGTTATGTTAAAAATACGGAAGGAAGCGTAAACTAAATTTTAACAGATCACCGGGCGCCAAGGCGCCCGAGCAATAAAAATAACAGAATGGCCGGCGCCAAGGCGCCGAATCTGGGCGCCTAGGCGCCGCCTGCGGGTTAGTGAAAAAATGGATTTTTTTAAAAGATTCTCGGCCCAATCCAACTCCAATCCGTGTTCACATGTATTGAGGCTATAAATATAAGGTTGAAGACCTAATTTAGGGTTCTTGGACGGCTAGAGAGAGCAAGGAAAACGGAAGCAAATTTCTTGAAGAATTCATTCAAAGAAGAAGGATTGACACAAGTTGGAGAAGAAATCAAGCGACGACAATTAGTTTTTCTAAACTCTTGTCTTCTCATTCATGTTTTTTATGTTAAACTCCATGTTGTCAATTATATTTATTATGAACTAACACTTTAGATCTAGGGTTTGATGTAATCCTCTTGAAACATGTTTTAATTCCTTAATATTTAAACTCTTTTGGATTTTTCTGGTTATTTATTTATGTTGTTTGAGTTTAATGCATTCAATTACTTGGCCAATAGTTGAATGATTCGATGCATGAATTTCGGCACTCGAGAGAGGGAAATTTAGGCATGATCATAGAACAACATAACCTAGGTTTCGTAGATTTCGAGAGAAAGTACGGATCTTTGAGGCTTGTTTTGAATTAAGAACCACGTGCTTTATAATTTCTATATATTTAATTTGGAATAGAGATATTGGAATTAAATTGTAGAAATAAATTCTAGCCGGCACTCGAGAGAGGGGATATAATTAAATTAGGGTTCTTGCCTATAAATTAAGAAAAATCTGACTGAGGTGACATATTATAGGTTGAAAAACATTGTTGATAGTGTGATGAAATCATTCCCTAGGCTTTCATAATTTGATAACTTCTTTGAGTTTTATTTTCGTGTACTTGCAACTTTAGTTATCGCCATTAACACAAAAATCACAACATCATTCCAATTCGCTTGTCCAGATAAAGTGGAAACTACACAATTATAGTACTCATTAGAAATCATTCATCAATCCCTGTGGGTTCGACATTCTCTATTTCATCACTATATTACAAAACTTGACACCGTACACTTGCGGCATTTTCACGTTGTATAAAACGCGTGACACCCATCCCACCCCACTAGTCTCCTACTCCACTTTTTTCCCAAATATCAGATCTTCATGTTGGAGTGGGTGGTGTTAGGCTACGTTGTCGGAGCCTCTTCGACATTAGAAACCCGACTCCGTCCTAACACCTCCGGTAGCAGTGACACGGTGGTTCGATGTATGCCAATGTTGTGGGTTGGAACTTGGTATTATCGAGTCCACGTATATAAGCATTTGGGTGTGACGATGGCTTCTACACTTACGGGTCCGTGGTAATTGGGCACAATTGAAGATATGGAAAGAATATTCTCTATGATATTTTTCCAATAGTGTAGAATTATTTTCCTTAATAGTTGATTGAGAAATTATTATGCTATCTTTCCTTTTAGAGTTATTTATAACCCTATAAATATGGTCTTTTACTTTGTACTAGAAACAAGTTTATTATATACAATTTTTAATATTCTTCACATGGTATCAGAGCAGTTTCTATCCTAAACAAATGAACCTTTGAATTTCGTTTTCGGCGAGCGGCCTTGAGCCGCTCGTCCGGCTACCAATGTTGTTTTTTTTCTTTTCAGATGTATCCATTTGGTTTAGTATATGTCCCGTTCACCTGAAATTTGGTCCAGTTCATTTGGAATTTGGCTTAGTATATGTCCGTTCATCTGAAATTTGATTTGGTGTTGATTCGGTGTATTCGAAATTTGAAATTTGCATCCAGTTTATTTGGTATTTGTCGAGTTAGAATTTGAAATTTGTGTCCAGTTCATTTAGTATTTGTAAATCTGGAATTTGAAATTTGCATCCATTTGATTTAGTAGTGGATGTGTTGGTTACTTGCAGATATAGGTGCTCCTTCTTCATCTCCAACCCGTATTGAGATTGACTATCATCTGATTTCTCCTTCAAGTCTTGATGATGATTTGGTTAGATTGGTGGATGATGATTTTTCATTATTATCAACTTTAAGTTATTTGTTCAGCTTGGTTGACATACAAACAATTTTGAAAATTTGATTGGATTGATTTATCTTTCGAACTTAATTTGACTGCTGCTACACCATATTGAATTTGAGGGAGAGTGTTGAAGATATGGAAAGAATATTTTCTATGATATTTTTCCAATAGTGTAGGATTATTTTCCTTAGTAGTTGATTGTGAAATTATTGTGCAATCTTTCCTTTTAAAGTTATTTATAACCCTATAAATATGATCTTTTACTTTGTACTAGAAATAAGTTTATTATATACAATTTATAATATTCTTCACACAGCGAGCTGGTCAAGTGCTTGGCGATAGAGAAGGAACACTAGGAAGAGGCGGACAAAGGGGACCAACATTGGATAGTATACAGTGGAAGCTTAGACAAGTATGTAAAGGTTTGGAGAATTTCAGAGCACGCACCCAGTTCGAAGGAATTGCAAGAACCATGAAGAACACACATTGTCGTTTTCAGCTTTGAGATGATTAGTGGTGGTGGATTACAATAACGACCCGAATGATCCGGACGGTAACTTTTGTTGAGTTGACGGACACATTCAAATTTTTGACTCTAATGATTTTTTTAGTTAGTTTGTGAAATGTTGTGGATCTTGAGATATATAATAACAGTAAAAGTTGATGGACTTCATACACTCAAAAAAATCGAGATGCTTTATGTAAAGGAAAGATTTCACTGAAAAATTCACAAGACACTCATACATGTGTGCATGATTTTTTTTTTAAATACATGGTGGGGCCCACCATGTGAGTATTTTGGTAAGCCCTGTGAAATGAATCATGTACTTGAGGATTAATTGAAGAATCAATGGTGGGGCCCACTTGTGCGCACGCAAGCTTGATCCAGCACGCTAATGCCGATCAACGGTCAAGATGGCTCCAGAAAATGGGCGTGGAAGTGGCTCTAAGGCACGAGACGTTTCCGTTCAGGCTTCCGGTAAGAAAATGTAACATAATTGTATAAGAAACCAATCGATAAAGAATAATGTGTAGTAGAAAATATGTTGTAAAGATTACTGTTGAAACGAGAGAGATTGCTCCAAATATTAGTTTTTTCTTCAGAATTCGCATTAGCCCCTTCTATGTTACATGGTGGGGGTATTTATAGTGTTACAAGATAAATGGTGACCTTTGAATCAATTTACACGTGGCCTCATCTCCTCGGCCAAGACATCAAGTCCTAGTTATAAAGTTGACTCTCCTAGCCTTACAAAGTATTAAATGCTCTTACATTGACAAGACAAGACACAGATAAACTTTACATAAGAATCACGTCAATCATTCACATAAAAATTTTCATCATGAGTGGATCTTCATGCGTGGATCTTCAGTAGCTGCAAGGGAGCCTCGGACAGTGCATGTTCACCGAAGCGTGCTTTATAGTTAACAGCAGTGGCATCGGAACCCACGTCTGAGGCTAGAAAAATATACCCTGATTTAATTAAGCTGATCCCACTGCTAAAATATGATGCCACGTGTCGCTTCCATCTATGACCCGTAACAACACGTGTTGTCAAGTCAATTTATCTATCTTTTCTCTATCTTTGAGTTTGTTCAATCATTATTATTATATTGACTCTTCCAAAAAACTGTTTTTGAGGCAATCAATAACATGTGGACAATTGTCCCCTTCTTAACGTACTGGGCACGTGTAGCGTATTATGAAATTTTTCCTCTAAGATTTAGATGAATTCTAGATATATAATTCCAATTTAAGTGGGATTAAATTAATCATCCCACTAGGATTTAATTAGACCTCATTGTGATCCTATAGATAGGACCTCAATAGTCTAATATTTTGTACACAACAAAATTTCATAAAATCTCTCTCTTTTATGCTCTATAGAATCCTAGATTAGAGTTCTTGAGCTAAAAAAATCATATATCCTATTTGGTACCATCACAATACTTTCGAAACATTTATGATGTAGGGGAAGTTATATTTAGAAAAAGCCTATTAACTCACATTGTTATCCTACTAATTTGTTTCATATTTGAAATTCAATTCAAATAAGTGTCTTAACTTTAACTATCGTAAATTTTAATAATTTTCGAATAAGTTAAAGAGGATTTCGTTTCTCTCCGAGATATATTATGTTATCTTTATTGAGACTGTATTTCCACAAGGGAAATGATAGGGGTACATTGGAGGTGACATAAAGGATAACATAATGTGAATGAGGTGGGTTCCATGCTACAGTATCGTGGGCCCCACCTCCACTCACATTATGTCATCCTTTATGGCAATCCCAATGTACAAGTAGATTAATCCTTTCCACAACTACTATGATGATTTATGACAGTTGCCTATTCATTACTTTAGTTCCATTTCTACCCTTACACTGTTGCCCAATGGGATAGTGTTTTCTTTTTTTCCCTTATTTTTTACTTGATACAATTTTTCATATTTAGGCCACCCAACATGCGCACATGACGAGAATTTTTCAACACAGCATACTGTGATTGTAATGGTACTTCCACCATATGGCATATACCGTTGGTAGCAAAATCCGAAGAGTTGTTCTACATGTACATGGTGGGACCGACAACTCACGTAGAGATGGAGACCCACGTCAATGGGTAGATGCATAAAGGAATTCCCATGGCCCACATTTCACGTGAATAACACGTGTAAACTGAAGATGAAACCACCCATTGCTCAGCGAGGGCGTGGGTTGCACGGGAACAGCAGCGGAATCAGACAAACTATGTACCTAACGGTAACGGGACTGCCGTAACGGCGTCTAACGGAACCCTAAATCCATGTCCAAGTGGCAAAATCATAGAGGTGCAACGCAAACTGGAATCTCAATTCTCAACATCAAGGTTTAATTCACATAGTACTGCAAATTTACTTCAGTTTTTAGTTTCTAATTCAAAAAACATATGTATTTTCATGTGTAAAATTCATCGTTTCTCTATTCAAATGTCTCTTTTGTACAAACTACTCCTAATGAGAATGACAATAATTCCAGTGAGGGACATGGTACAAATTCTGCCTATGGCTCCTTCCTTTATAGCAATGGTGTTTTCCAACGGTCATAGGGTATCCAACTGCGGCCGTGGCACAAGGCGGAGGTCCGTAATAGCAAGACGCGGTGGCAGGAACTGCTTTGCGCGGTTTCAGAACGGACGGGAAATCAAAAGACGAAACAGGAGAAGACGGAGGAGAGATTTTCTTCGAGTTCATCGGGAAAAGCAAGGCTCTAATTTTTGTTCCCGGCGAAACTCTATTGTATTCTTCAATCACATTCTTAATGTCCTCGTCGGATTTGATTGAAACCAACACATCCAAATCTTCGCTCGGTAACTTACACTTCAAATTCATCGACGAACCACAACATTCCTCAAATTTCACCATCAAATCTGCATAAAATCCAAATTGTACTTCATCAAATTTCCAGAAAAACTATAAATAAAATTACTACAAACAAAAGAATTAAAATAAATAATTTTAAAATCTAACGGACCTGCAAATGTGATAGAACGATTAACGGAGAGGACCCGAGTGTATCCGCCAACGTAACGGAGCTTGCCGTCGGTGATGCGGGGGGCAATTTTGCCGCCATAACTGTAGAGGAATTTGATGGTTTTGGTGCAGTTGGTGCTATTAGTATTGGAATTTGAAGACTGGCTCATGCTAGCAGAGAGAAAAAAAAAATTGAAAGGAGATAAATGTTGTAGAGAGAAGATTTACTGTCACCTTCAAGAAACTAATTTAACGAATATGAGGCCTATTTATAGAGTTGGTGTGTACTAAGGTTTTAAAAAAATAGAATTTAAATTATTCGGATATTCCTCATCACATGTTTTTCGAATTTCAACGCAATGGTCCAATTGAGATGTTTGGTAAGCAAGAGGTTGAATGAATGAAATAGAAAGGAAAACCCAATTCTTAATTATTGGTAATTAATCTTTGTCACTAGATGACTATATCGGTCTATCAAGTTGATCAGACGAATATTTATGTTAAACAAAATAAATCTCTAAAGTGAATTCTATTATAAGAGTTATTGAATATGAATGAATGTCATGATAGATGCTTTGTGAAAGAGCCAACTATTGTAAGTTGTAATTACGTAGGATTCTCCAAACTACATCATCTACAAGGTTTGTCGCAATCCGAACCAACTCAGACCTACGTAAAGTCCTAGATTTGAGCCCCAAGCAAGGAAAAGCCACATATCGGTAGATGAAGGGGGGTTTGATTGGAGTGTTAACTGGATGGGACGTTTTTATGCAACAAGTGCATACATAAAGGTCTTATACCATAATGATTGGATGCGATCTCGATCGTTTGATCATGTCCCAATTTGAAACGATGTGACGTAACAATCTATGCACATCATACATTTCATTGCATATGATTCTTTTCCTTCCAAAGAATAAAGCTGTTTGTAAGGGGAAAATTGTCAGGTGGCAAATTTTGTGTGATTGTTTTAAATCTTTTTTTGCAAAATTTAATGAAAATCTGTCACTTGACATTCTAACAATTTTTCCGACATTTTGAAAAAAAAAAATTTTTTTGAAAAAACTGGGCCAAACATAAACTAAAATTTATTCCCTTTTGAGTTTCAAAATTTTACTTAGCGCTTGTTTGACTCTCATTAATTGGAAAAAAAAAATGATATTTGACTCTCATTTTTAGGAGAATGTGTAATTAAAAATATGAAATTTTTTTAATATACGTGTAGAGTATTTTATTGTGTTAATATGTAATTAAAAATAATCATACAGCAAATCATAATATAAATTAATAAATGTCAAACATGCACTTATTTGTTCATGGTATAAAAAATGAGCATGTGTTAAACCTTCTTGACACGTCGAAACAATTATCGAAAGAAAATGGCTTTCAAAAAAGAATAATTTCACGTGAAAAAAACTAAAGAGGATAGTGCGGTCCAGTGGAGGTATGACGAGTGGCAGAGGTTATATGGAACCGTTACGCGGGCCCCACGGCGGCTATCTAATTGACGGCCACGTGTAGCTAAGATTCGACTGGCCTGGGCCGGATTCCTAGGTGTTAGTCTGCAACCTGGCCCACAAACCAACCGCTAAGCCAGTTGTTGGTCGGGCTCCAATCCATGCATCTTTCGACACGAGAAACCATATATGTATTCTTTTATGATACGTGTTCCTAAAAAGGGGACCCCACAATAACAGTTGCTTCAAACAACGTCTTGTAAACTATTTTATTATTACTTTTCCTATTTGGTTCAATTAAAAAAATTAAAAATTTTAAGTCAATAATTAATAATTAATTATAAGTATACGGGACTCACAATTTTTATTAAATTTTCAATAATATATTTTATTATCTTTTATATAAATATGCTTAAAAATTGATTTCAAACAAAGTATTAATTAGTCACAGTAATTTATTTGTTTAAAAGGATCCAATTATTCTCAGAACTCATTCTCCAATAAAATAATTTTATACGGAAACGCAAAAAATTATTTTATTTGTTTTTTTGAAATATGTGTGACCGTATGAGTATTAATAGAGTCGAATAACTTGTTGGAATTTAATAGACTCTAATATTATATTAAGAGCTTGTTTGGGAGAGATTTTTCGGGGAAGAATTGATTTTGAATAGTGATATGATGGGAAATGTGTGGTTGAAAAAGAAGAAAAAATTGTTGATGTGATGAAAAATATTATTTTATTGAAAAATGTGTGGTTGAAAATGAGAATTGATTTACTGTAGAAAAATTTAATCCCTCCCAAACAGGGCTTAAGACTCGAAATTTCATCTTAACCCCAGGTCACCCTAATAGTCACCTCGCTCCTAATAGCCATGTTGCTCCTAACATGTCGCTTTTAACAATGAGTCACTCCTAACAATTGATTTGCTACTCATAGTAAGTCGTTACTCACAATTGTGACCCTGTACAGAGACTCGAGCTAGAGTATTCTTGCAAGCGTGTTGCCTTAGACCTTGGCCATCTAACATCGTGGTCACTATTTGTACACTTAATTGTACACTTGAAAGATGATATTTGCTTACTAAGCCCAAAAGGTAGATTTAGATGCAGGGAGGGCTTATGAGCTGCTAAAAAAAGACAACGTGATCACGACTATAAGTCTTACTCTTGATCATCTAGCCGCATTATAATTTAACAATGTTATATTATCTGCAAAGAATCACACTCGAATTGAATTTAATCAAGTCCTAGACAAATTACAATTATACTTTCTTATTCTAATCCAATTGGAATTACCTCTCTGTTCTAATCAAACTATAGCTCATTTCTATACTATAAGGTCAAAATCCGCCATCTTTGTTTCAGATTATAAGCAGCTTTGTTCATTATTATAACTCGAGTCCATGCTATTCGAGCTCAAATGCACTCAAGTGCGATTTTTGACTTAACAACATTTATTTATTTAGCACCTATTTGATGCTCATTATTTTGAGAAAATTGAGTTTTGAATAGTAATTTTTTCGAAAATGAATGCTTAAAAAGTATGAAAAAAAATTGAATTTACATAAAAAAGTATTTTACTATGTAAATGTATAGTTGAAAATGAGTACGAAAATTAAAAAAATTTAAAATAATGATCGTCAAACATGGACTTAGTGTATACTACCTGCAATTAGATAGAATCATGAGTGTTCCATGTAATTTGTTTATGAAGTACGCTAATTGTTCTTCAAACATTCCTTCATTTAGCCATAACCTATCGAATTATTGCAATCTACATAGTTGATTTCGAGCTATGTTTCCCCACATTACTTGGCACAAATTGCTATCTTGTTCATGCAACTCTTCTTTTTCTCCCAAACTGAAACTATTTACCTTGCCAATATTTCATCTTGACCATCCCAGCCATCTCCATTCGAACTTAAATTTGGTAATTTCTTGGTAAGTGATTGATAAATTATTTTCAAATCGAATTGCGTGTAAAAATTTGTGAAGTTTTCTAAATAAAAACACCATAGTAGTCAAAACTCGTCACGTGCACTCAAATAAAGTAAGGCAAACAAAGCCTACCCCACCCTGTCCCATCCTAGGGCCTCGTATTGTTGTTGGATTTGGGAATTGTTTCCTTCATTATAAGACTAAATTCATTTTATTAGATTGCTGAGAAGTCTTAAGATGCACTCAAACTTTTAAGGTTCTAAATTTTTACTTTTGTGCACTCTTCAATGAGTTTTGATACTATGTTAAGATTTGAAGTTTTATATTAAAAAAATTTGTGAGATTTTATCCCTTAACATGCTCTCGTAAGATGGTGATTCGTTTGAGCAGACTAATCTTGAAATTCGTGTACTCAATTTTTTTGAATCTTAATCAGATCAAATCACTCGTTAGATTTTAATGAACTCTGATACCACATTAAGGTTTGAGATTCCACCTTATTAAGAAGAGTAGTTCAAACTTTTATAAATTAATCTATCTTTTCATCTTTATTCGATGTGAAATTTTATCACTTAACATACCAAACCTTATTTTGGCTCAAACTAAAACCATTTAACTTGGCGGTATTACATACTTGACCGTACATGAATATGAGCTCGAAAGCATTTGTCTACTCTAAACATCTTTGCTTGAACTTAATTTTGGTAACTTCTTCGCAGGTGATGAATCATTATCACTTCTCTAGATGAAAACACCATAGCAGTCAAGGCAAACAATGCCCACCCCACTGTGTTGGGAGGGAAAATCCATCAATTCGATCACGTGAAATTTGTACATAGCCACTGGTAGAGAATTATGGGATCCTAATGGGCAACACGTAGATGAAATTGGATGCAAGCAGGGGCGGAGGGGAGGGGGGTCCTGGGGGGGTCCAGGACCCCCCCCCTCCCCCCCAATTTTTTTGAAAAAAAAAAAATTTTTTTTTTTTAATTTTTTGGCCTCAAATTTTTTTTTTTTTAATCTCATAATCCATTCCATTCAGTTGTTTGTGAAGTTGTATTGTTTATCAATTATGAGTGAAAGAGTTTCCTCAATCCTGAAGCTCAGTGATGGAGAAGTATTTCAAAAGATCAGTAGTTTCATTTATATCTTTCTTGATTTTTTTGTGAAGTCTTCGTACATTAATTTATATTCATTTGTTTCATTTCTCCATCACAAAATACCAACTTTCCTCATTTTAACAAATAATGTTTCAAAAAAAAATTTCGGGGGCAGCGCCCCCCCCTAGTTTGAAGGGCTAGCTCCGCCCCTGGATGCAAGTGGTACAGTGACAAGGAATCAATGTAAGTAACCTCAATATATCCCTATCGCGACGTGCAGTTAGATAATATTTATGATGTTACAATCAAGTTGAGTTCATGCAAGATTCTTTTTGTATGGCAAAGAAAAGAAATGGGATTCATACATTTTGCAAATTCTCTCCTCCATCAAATCTACATTGTATTTTGATTTTACACGCTATTATATATATGTTGCAAATTGATAAGATATTCTATATGTGTCCTTGTGTATATTGGTGAGTTATGCATTATTAGAATTGTGTTGTGTCATGTCATGTCGACATGTGAAATATTTTGACACGTTAATAGTCTGTGGTCCACGTGGACCATTGGAGAAAAATTATTGGGAGTGTGGCTTTTCGAGTCCAATTGGGAAAAACAAAAACAAGAGATTTTTCAAGAAGAATTAATAGAAAAAAAATTCGTTTTATTTGTGACGGGTTGTTTTATTATAAATTTTAGTTTCAAGTCGACATCGTTTGTTGAATTTAACGGAGACCATATGAATATATCTGTAACTTCAATTATGAAGTAGTAATAATTGACAAAATTCAATGATTATTGAGATATATTTTTAAATTAAGTTATTAAGTCGTAACACTTGACAAAGTGTAGACAATTCAAATAATTAACCCCTAGAATACATGCATCTGTATAAATATATAACACTCATCCCCGCCGCTCCTCCAATCGGAGAACCCGATAATGACGACCCGATTCAAGAAGCACAAGAAGAAGAGCGGCCACGTGAGCGCCGGCCACGGCCGGTTCGGAAAGCACTGCAAGCACCCGCGGGTGTGAAAATGCTGGAGGAATGCACTACCACCGTATCCTCTTCGACAAGTTCCATTCCGTATATTCGGTAAGATGGGTATGCGTTACTTCCACAAGCTCCAAAACAAATTCTTCTGCCCCACTATCAATATGGAAAAGCTTTGGACCTTAGTCCCGGCCGAGGTCCAAGCCCAGGCACAAAAGAGCAAGGATTGCATACCAATGATCGATGTGACCCAGTACACATACTTCAAGGTTTTGGGTAAGGGTGTCCTGCCTCCTGCCCAACCCGTTGTGGTAAAGGCCAAGCTGATTTCAAAGATTGCTAAGAAGAAGATTAAAAAGGTGGGTGGAGCTGTCTTGCTTGTTAAATGATATAATTCCACATTGAATAAAGATGTAAATATAAATCAACTTATAAATGATTGAGTTACTCTTTTTAAAAAGGTTGACCTTTTAAGACGGAACATCAAATCTTAACATGGTATCAGAACCCATTAAACTCTAACGAGTAATTCGATCAGATTAAGACTCCAAAAGTGAGCATACAGATTTCAAGATTGGTATGCTCAAACGAGCCACCATCTTGCGGGGGTATGTTAAAGAATAGAATCTCACATCGAATAAAGATGTAAAGATAAACCAACTTATAAAAGATTGGATTACTGATCTTAATAAGGTTGACCTTTTAAGATGGAACCTCAATTCTTAACATTGCTGACTGCTTATGTTGGATTTGATAATTTTCTAATCAGGATTTTTAGTTTTGATCTTAATTAATGGTGATTTTGAACCTTTCGAAGTTATTACTAAACTCCTATTGACACACGTTCTTTAAAAATGCATTCTTTCGTGATTAAGCTTTTGTTGCTTTCGTGGAAGGATAAATGAGAAGCGCCATGACTGCATGCTCTTGAATCCACGGTTTGGAACATTGGAGAAGCGCATCAAAGCCCATACTGCCTCGAGCTCCCCAAAAACGATTCTTGGCCAATAGTTTTAATTTAGCTTTTGCTTACCTTTCATTGCTCTAACACATCAGCACATAATTACAGCAGGTTGTAGTTCTCAAGCGAAATATTCTCAATGATATCCGTGGAAAAGGTCTCTCTCTCTGCGGAAAGTTTTAGCAGAGCTCGGGCTCCTAATTCAATCCAACATCCGTAGAGGTAGGGATGTGTGCAAGTGTTTGGAGCTCTTAAGATATATTGTTGGAGAATGTCGATAAGTTGCTAATAGGCTGAGAGACATCCAAAATAACATCACTTTCGTCAAAGCACGATGTTTTCAAATTAGTCGGCGATTTACTAGCAAGCTTGTCAAGTCAGAGGTCAATCACCAAGTCAGTCAAGTTTTTAGAAATGAGAAGCGATTTATCTAATCGATTTGCCTGAAAGATGTTGGATCGGAGAGTGTGCATGGATGGGCCCATCGAATGGGGGACTATGACCAAAGATGGTAGTGGAGTATACTGATAAGTGTGCAAAAACACACTTATTCGGCACTTTTCTATATTTAATTGGAAATGAAATTGAGTTTATTTCTTTGCATAATTGTGTATTTTTCACTTTTGTAGGCGAAAACCCCGATAAGAAGAAGAACGGAGCGAAAAATGATGAAAATGGACTAAAAGTGAACAAAATGATGAAGTTGGGGACTGAAATGCACAAGCCCAAAAGTTGGAGGACTTGAAGTGTAATGTATAAAGGGCCTAACTGAAATGAAGGTCAAAAGTCAAGGGCCAAATTGTACTAAATTAAAGTTGATGGACTATTTTGCCACTTTCCAAAAGTTTAGGGACTTGGTTGCAATTTTTTCCTAGGATATTTTGGATTACTTAATTACTAAGTAAAGCAAAATATCTCATCTATATACTACAAGACTTGGCACGTTTTTTTTGGCTAGAGAAAAGAGTGTAGTATATATTAGTTTAGTTTTTATTTTTTAGTATTAGTTTTTAGTTTAGTTTAGTTTAGTTTCTCTTTTTTTTCTCTCTCTTCTTCTTCTTCCTTTTCTTTTCTTTTTCTTTCTTTTTCTTTTGTGTTCTTGGCTCATGGAAGAGAGGAAATCATAGAGCAAAAGGGAGATTACTACAAAGGACTTGGCAAAGAATTGGGGAAGATCAATACCAAGCTAAAAAAGGGTTTATCTATACTTTGATTTCTCTATTTATTTGCCAAACTTGTAATGAATATGTTTATATATCTCCTATGTTATTATATCTATAAAATGAGCTAGTTTGTTGTGTTGGAATTTATGAATTGAATTTAACCTAGTTGTTTCATTGATTATCGATATATCTACATGTTTAGTGATAAATGCAGTTGTTATCAAAATCATAGTGTATCGATCATCATGTTTAAGATGATTTCATTTTTGTGACGACAAGATGAAATTATTAGGTTTTACATCATTTTTTATGACGCTTAAATGATTGTAATTAATTTTAATGTGATTGTTGCAAGATAGTTGCATTTAATAGACCAAAGTGTTCGATTCATCTAATTGACAACTAGATGAAATTATTAGGTAATTATGTGTAACTGTTGAACAATGATTGCATTAATTAGACCGAAATGATTGATGTCATGGGTTTGTCTAGTATACTAGGCGCGTCTAGGTGATGTAGAGATACACACCTACCTCATGTGATCCGCTGAGTATTTTCACAGAAATTCATGCAATTGGTTAACTTTGTATCGACATAGAAATATGTGGTATGAATTGACTAATTAGGGTTAATATGCGCTCGAAAGAGGGTATTAGCTATAACAGGAGAATCGGGTCTAACTATCGCATTTTGATAATATGCATCGGCACATAATTGGTTCGAGATCAATGAAACAATAGGTTAAGCGACATCGTAAATTCCAACCACACTTTTCCCTCCGACATTTGCCAAGACACCTTTATTTTCTTATTTTGTAGACTGTTAGTTTTATCTTATGTTTTTAAATGTGTGTGTGTTTATTTTTGTCGTTAGAATTAAAATCGATTAAAGTTGTGTAATCCAAAGTATACATTCCTCGTGGGATCGACAATCCGGACTCTTAAGGTCCACTTTATTACTTGAACGCGACCCGTGCGCTTGCGGTACGATTTTCAGCGAACATATACTAGTAAGGGTATGTTTAGGGAAAGTGAGTATGCATTGAAGTGAGAAAGAGAGAGCAATTTAAATCTTATTAAGAAACTATGGGGAGTGTATTCAATTGAAATTTTTAATGACTTTTGGGAATTTAAAAAGTTTAGGGGTATTCAATGTAGACTTTTGGAAACTCTCTAAAAGTATTGGTGTATTTAATTGAAACTTTTATGAACTCTTAAAAAGTCTCTAAAAGTTACGGTATATTCAATTAAAACTTTTTAGAAGTCTCTATAAGTTTTGGGATATTCAAATTTTTATGATTTTTAGACACTTTTATAAAAGTCTCCATGGTACTAACTTTTAATCAGAAAGTACTAAAGTAAAATATCAAAATTTGTCTCTCATTAATCACAAGATTTTTTGGGAGACTTTTACATTAAAAAAAGAAATTAATATTTATTTTTTTTCAATATTTCTCTTTCATTTTCCCTTATACGAATATTAAAGTTATAATTAAAATTTATTTTTCTATTGATTATATTAGTTTCTATTTTTATTTTTCTCTGTCTTATTATTTATTTATATTTTCTATGAAATAATTAAATTGTATCCTTATAACTTTTTTTTTTCTTTTTTCATTCATTGTCTTGAAAATATTTATTTTTAATTAAATTATAAAATTTCATAGAGACTAATTTATAATTAAATTTAAATATATATTTTTATTTATTTTTTAAAATTATATTATATTAATAATACTGAATATTAAATTTATTTTTTATATGTATAATAATTATTATTTATTTAATGGTCTTAAATTTTTATTCTTTTTAAAATATTCTTTTTTTATATGAGGGGAAAAGGAAGGATAAGGGGGAATTGTGAAAGACATCATCTCGCATGTGATAATTTCATAATATTGCACTAAATACATATAAGTTTTATCTCAAATGAAAGTCTTTAAAAAAATTTTGAATTTTACAAAAGTCTCTAAAAGTTATAAAATGAAAGTTTACAAAAGATTTCCACTAATTCTATACAAATCTATAAAAAAATTCATGAAATCCACACAAGTTACTTTAAAAAAATCCATCAAAGTCTTCAAAAGTCGCAATTGAATACACCCCCCTAAGATTAAAAACTCTCTAAACAAACTAGGGGTGGGCATTTTTACCCAGAATCTGCGAAATCGGACCAGAACCAAATGGAACCTATAGGTTCAGCTCCAATTCCTCTACTAAATGGATTGGCTTTGGGACCATATATCGATAACCGATCAACTCCGATCCAATTCTTGGTATCACCTTAGGAACCAACTGTGAATTTAGTTCTTCCAAATTTTTCTTTTTACTTGAGCCAGATGTGCTACATTTTTAAACACTAGACCCCAAAATTTTCTCTGTTAAAATTCAATTTCCCAAATGCTTCTTCTTCTTTCTTTTAATGGGTAATCGAAATTTAACTCTAAATAATTTTACAAATTTATAGTTTTAAAATGCAACACAAAAGGAAATATATATTTTAGTTAAATATTTAATAAGAATTCAAATTTATCATTGTTTTCAAAGTAGTCGGCCATAAAAAATCACGATCCTTAAAAATAACTAAAATAATGAGGCTATTATTATATGAATTTTCTTAACAAATAATTTTCGATCGAGATTTTACTGCTTATGTTGTGTTAAATAATTTATCATTTTTTCGCTTTTAAAAGTTGATCTTGAGTTTTTGAGTGAATTTTTGGTTGTTGCCTTGTTTAATAGATTTTTTTATATTGTTAAATTACAAGAATGACAAGTGGTTTACTCTATTTTTAATATGACAAGTAATTTCATACTTTATTATTATAATTTTTTTCAATAAAAAGAATCCGGCCTAATCAAATCAGAACCGATTGGTTCGGTTTTGTAATTGAATATGGAACCAATGGTTCCATTTCTAAAATTCTTATTGGTATTTGATTCGGTTCGATTCCCTTCATAACTAATTCGAATCAGACCGTGCCCACTCCTAGAACAAACTAAAATCTTACGAGGCTTTTCTTGTCGATTTCACTGCTTATGTTGTGTTAAATAATTTTGTTATTCTTGTCTATTTTTTTGTTTTTAGTTTTTAAAAACACGTTTACTTACCTATTTTTAGAAACAAATTTCCAAAAACGAGTTTAAAATTTACAAAGAAAACGGAAAACTCCAAAAAAATGGTTTTTACTGTTTTCAGTTAAAACCAAGCAAAAACTTCATTTGTTTATTTTTGAAAATATCTTTTCAAAATGACAAAAATAACGCGTTTTTAGTAATCTCAAAATGGACACTCAAAGCACAAAACCCAAAATGAATTCAAAACTCAAAATTGAAATACGAAGAAAACGGGCCCCAAGTTTTCAAATATTGTAATTAGCACGCGTTTATTTATTTATTTTTTTTTTTTTGCAATTTCCACTGCTCAACTCAACATTCTAATAGTGTCTCAGTCTCCTTGATGTGATATATCAATATTAAGGATGTGTTTGGTTTAATGTTTTCAATTTTGCGAAACACTGAAAACGTGTTTGGTATGGTGTTTCTCAAAATGCGTTTTCGAAAACGAGGTCAAATTTATAACAAAAAACTTCAAATGCATTTTTACGTTTTGAGTGTTTTCAATGAAAATACTGAAAACACTTAAAACATGAAAAATAAGCATGTTCTCCTTGTTGTTTTCAGACTATTTCCAATTTTCGAAAATACTGAAAACACGTTTAATTACTTATTTTCAAAAACAAATTTTCAAAAACGAGTTTAAAATTTACAAAGAAAACGAAAAACACAAAAAAAATAAAATAGTTTGGACTGTTTTCAATTAAAACCAAATCAAAACTTCATTTTTTTTATTTTTGAAAACAACTTTTCAAAATGACAAAAACAATGCATTTTCAGTAATCTCACAATGGACACTCAAAACACAAAATCCAAAATTAATTCAAAACTTAAAATTCAAAACTGAAATACGAAGAGAACATCCTCAAGCTTTTGAATAAAATCTTATTTGAATATATTTAAAAATTCTAAAAAATATAAATATAAATTTTAAAGAGTAAGATTTTAAATTTTGAAAAAAACTAAAATTCTAAAAAAATAAAAAATATGAAAAAATAAAAAATATTTAAATAAACATAGATAAAATTCTGAATCCACGTCACTGCTTTTATTTTTATTTTCTATATTTTGAAATCAATTTATTTATTTATTTTTATTTTACTTTTGTAGTAAGAGAAAAATATTGTAAAATTTATCAAATTTAATATGCATATATTATTTGATAATATATTAACAAACAAATGTTCTGTTTTTACTGAATAAACATATTTTATGGAATAAAATGTCGTAAAAATGGGACCAAATTTGTCTAATTTGAGAGTCATTCTTGATCAAGTTGAAATCGACTTGATTAATGACTTGTTTGCTAAAGATTTAATAAATAATTTTCAATCACAAATTATATAAGAATAAGTGAATAATATTTTTTCCAAACGGTTTTATTTATGTATGTTAGGTATTTTATGTAATTGGATATTCTGTGAACAAAAAAGACTAGAATTGATATGTTGTAAAAATCAAGGAGTAGTGTGTAATTAGTATAAATTGTGATATTTTAGGTTTAAGGTTCGAGAATGGTAAAGAATGAAAAATGGCGTGGATTTTCGCTAACTTCTCGCCAAGATTTGGCTCAAGCATCAGAAACAAAAATTTCATCGCTAGACTGTCGCCACACTTTCGCTCGAGCGACAACTTGTCTCTCGACTGTCGCTAGCTCTTCACTCGAACGACAATGTTATTCAGAAAATTTTTATTTCGTTTTTAAAGGCTTTTTATCCGACCTATTCATTCGTTAACCTACATATAAATAGTCAAACGCCACGAAATGTGAATGGTAATGTTGATTATTGAGAAAAACCACTGCTTTCATATTCTTTTCATCATCTGAAGCATTCAACCTTCATTGTTCAAATTGATATGTTCTGGCTGTGAAAAACATCAGTTTCACAATCCAAATACCAAACTGTTACTTCTTATATATCTGTCAGAGTTTCTGAAGATTAAGGGAAGGTGATTGGAATTCCAGTCGTTGAAGAACGCAGTGTTCTTCGTGGATTCACATGAGATAAACGATTTTACAAAGTTAGGAGTTGTTGCAGGAGAGTACAATCCAAGAGAGCTGTTGGAATTGCAATCAGGAGATCAGATAGTACGTGTCGTCGTCTAATCTGGTAGACTATAAATTATAAATCGTTTATAGTGGATTGTTGACTGATAAAGTGTCCAGAGTTTTTACCCAATTGAGGTTTCTCCGTGATTATACCGTACGTTATCTATTATTTTATTTACTATCATTATATTTTACGGTATTCAAACATAGGATAAGAAGATTGTACGCTTAATCATCTATAGATAATTAATTATTGACCTGTTGCTATTAATTATAAATTTTTAATTCTGCATTTACACCTATTCACCCCCTCTAGGTGTAGTTTGGGTCGAGTTGCCTATTTTCAATGTAGATAAAAATGAGGGATCAATAAGTGAATATAATATTTGTGAATCCCACAAAATATATAGATAAAAATTAGCTTTGTTTGACAATTATTATTTGAAAACTCTTTTTCTACATACTTATTTTCAACCACACATTCATATAATTAAATATTCTACAAGTAAATATAAAATTTATTCCTACTTTTAATCATACATTTTTCTAAAAATCACTTTTTAAAACATTATTTTTTCTAAAATAAGAGCCATAAAAAGGGTCGTAATTTACCCTTTTTGAGACCAAATATAAATGGATTCCATTTGATAGGTTTTTGATAAAGCTTAAAGATGTTTCTGGTATTTAAAAATAATGTTGACCACAAAAAATGCCCCAACATATATGGGCCCACTCGCGTCTTGGCAAACTAATTTCGACACGTGTTGACAGATTATTAATCGAAAATATTGAGTTTGAACATGAGAGAAGCTTTTAACACGAGACAAATATGCTTGAGATCCGGTAAATAAAAAACAACAAAATACGATAATGAACGATTAACAAAGAAACAAAATAAACACCGATATTACGCAGCGTTATTCTTCGAAATTCCAACGTCAAAGAGAGGGAGTATGTTTTGAGTTTTTGATCTCCCGTTTTTCCAACCCTTCTTATGACACTAAGAGAGTTTATTTATAATATTACACGTACAATAAGAACCATTGGATGAGAGGATACGTAACCTCATCTCCTCGATCGAAACATCACATCATAAGCATCATTTTTGACTGTTTTAGCTTATGGCGCCTTAAATGCTTTTAAAGAAGCGGCCAACCCATGCCCTGTGTTGACATGATTAACCCTTTTCACTCATTACAGTTGTCCAATCAATCATTTCAAGATCTTATGCAATTTAATATAATTAATCGCAGATCATCATTTGTCATAGTTGAACTTCAGATTTTGCTTTGTTGAGCCTCGGTTTGAGGTATAGGTTTCGAAGTTTCAGTTTGAACAAGTAGTGCTTCAGCGTCGAAAATTTATCAATTTATTAGTGTTTCCGCTTTCTCTTGAGCCTCGGCATTAAGATGCTTTGGTAACGTTGGGCCTCAAAGATACATTGGGCTTTGGGCAATGACACATCTGCAAATGGGCTTCAACCATTTCTTTACTTTTGGGTCATTGGGTTTTGGCCAATTGGACTTATGCCAAATTCTGCGCAACAAATAACTTTTGAATATGTTTAAATAATTTTTTGGAGGTGTTATGTCCGAGTAAAACAGTTTTTTTAAAGAAATCCTACTTATAATAATTTTATTGGGAAACTTTTCTACAAAAAAACAAAATAAAATAAAAAATAGAAGCACAACCAAACGAACCCTTAAGTTACTTGCCGAATCTTTGATACACATTTTTAAGGAGGGTTCAGCGCCCTCGTACTACGCAGTCCAGACATCACAATCTCTTGCTTCAGTTTATTTTTCATTTGCGGGGTTCACCGCTAATCAGCACCTAGAAGTACGACGAAAAGGGGCGAGAAATGGACTCAGAGGGTGGTGCATCGTTGCCGTCGTCCTGTCCCGACGCGCGAAAGCGGCGCGTGTCGTACTTCTACGAGCCGACTATCGGCGATTACTACTACGGCCAGGGCCATCCGATGAAGCCCCATCGTATCCGCATGGCCCACAACTTGATTGTTCACTACTCCCTCTACCGGCGGATGGAGATTAGCCGCCCTTTTCCGGCCGGCCCTGAAGACATCCGCCGCTTTCACTCCCCTGAGTACGTTGATTTCCTCTCCTCCGTCACCCCTGATACCCTTCACGACCACACCCACGCCCGCCACCTCAAGCGGTTCAATGTTGGCGAGGACTGTCCCGTTTTTGATGGGCTTTTCCCCTTTTGTCAGTCCTCAGCCGGTGGCTCAATCGGCGCCGCCGTCAAGTTGAATCGTCAGGACGCTGATATCGCTATCAATTGGGCTGGTGGGCTTCACCATGCAAAGAAGAGCGAGGCTTCTGGGTTCTGCTATGTCAATGATATAGTGCTGGGGATTCTCGAGCTTCTCAAGGTTCACAGGGTAATGTATAGACTATGGGCCATTCAATTGCTCCACACCTTTTCTATTTTTGCGTTGTTCATCTCAGTTTAGATGACTTTTTTCTTTGAATTTTAATGTTGTTATTGGTGTTAAGTGTTTTTTCCCCTAATTTTTTGTCTGCTAAAGTTTATAGAACGGTAGAATTTCTAGTTTTTTCCTTTGGAGTTCAGTTTTGAAAGTTAGGGGAAGACTTTTTTCTTTTAAATAAAGTGGACTATCTCTCTATAAATTATATGCATGCTTGTTTGTCTATTTTATGAAGCAAGTTTTTCGAAATTCAACAAATTCGGTAGTGGCTCAAGAAATCAACAGAGGCTGCTCAATGCACCATTTAGGATAAGTGATAGAATTATTATTTATGGTGAACCTAGAAGAATGGAGAAGATGTGGGATGAAGCTTTGTTGGTTTGAATTGAGTCAAGATGTTATTTTATTTTTCTTGTTCTCCATAACAACTAAACAGGGGAAAGTGTTTTTTAATGATTTGTTTCCTCTTCCTGGCCAGTTTACAGAATCTTCATTTTAGTTAGTGAAGCTAGTATTATGACAAGGCATTGGTATTTTTCTGAGTTTTGAATTTTAGATACCTTAAGAGTCAATACTATTGATTGCTTGTGATTAATTTGTCAGTGAATGTGCTTTGAGTTATTCCACTGATTGCTTGCAACTATAATGATTATAATTTAGAATTCTGCTCTGTTTTCGATGTGTTCATGTACTGTTTGTGCTCATTGCTTTCTTACGGACAGCGCGTGCTTTACATAGACATTGATGTTCACCACGGAGATGGTGTTGAGGAGGCTTTTTATGTCACTGACCGAGTAATGACAGTGTCTTTCCATAAATTTGGGGACTTTTTCCCGGGAACTGGGCATATTAAAGATGTTGGAGCTAATGCGGGAAAGAACTATGCTCTTAATGTTCCACTGAATGATGGAATAGATGATGAGAGCTTCCGTAGTTTATTTCGTCCCATTATCCAAAAGGTCATGGAGGTCTATCAGCCAGATGCTGTTGTTCTTCAATGTGGAGCAGATTCATTGGCTGGTGACAGGTTAGGGTGCTTCAATTTGTCTGTGAAAGGGCATGCGGATTGTCTTCGTTTCCTGAGATCGTTCAATGTTCCTCTAATGGTTTTGGGTGGTGGAGGGTATACAATGCGGAATGTTGCCCGCTGTTGGTGCTATGAGGTCTCTCTCTCTCTCTCTTCTCCTCCACCTTCCCTCCCCCCCACACCCCATGGGTGTACCCCTTGTCACATGTCTATTTTTGTGCTGTTTCTCTTCTTTTTTCCTTGTTTCAAATTAACCATTCATATTTGGGTCAGGAGTATCCTCTGAGGTATAATTTGTTACTTGGTTGCAGACAGCAGTTGCAGTTGATGTGGAACCTGATAATAACTTACCTTACAATGAGTATTACGAGTACTTTGGCCCAGATTATACTCTTCATTTGGAACCAAAACCGATGGATAATCTGAACTCACCAAGAGATCTGGAGAAGATCAGG
The DNA here is from genome assembly GCA_035079005.1 of Fraxinus americana. Lineage (NCBI taxonomy): Eukaryota > Viridiplantae > Streptophyta > Magnoliopsida > Lamiales > Oleaceae > Fraxinus > Fraxinus americana. The sequence goes on along the minus strand of CM068706.1, from coordinate 49,319,018 downwards.
TTCATTGCACTAAATTAATTCACACATATATTTGGATGAAGATTCTGATGTTTAGTACCTATTTTGGAAGAGACTTAAAGTACACTGGTATCTCCTCTTGCTAAAACTTCGGATATTTTGTCCTCCCTTCAAGTTTTCTCTACTGGCCTATTGAATCTAATCTAAATAGCGATCCACTCGTACAGATTCTTACCCTATTCTGTTACCTTTTCACCTTGGCGACACGATTTTTCCTGTAGTCCTGCCACACCACTATTCTCCATTCTTACCACACCACTATTCTTCATTCTCACCATCAACCCAGCCCAAAGTGAACAGGTTTTTATTGAGAAATTTCAAGCTGCAACATGGTTTATTGTCTGCTTGCCAGTTCTTGAAAAAGTTGTGATTTATGTCTACCATTGTTTGCATCTTTCTGGTAATCGTTTACTCTGCCTCGTCCTTCTTGGTTTTCTATCTTTCAAAAATAATATTCTTCACTAAATTTAGCTGTCAATTGAAAGGACATTTACAGTTCTTGGCTTTTTCCAAGTTGGTCGATAAATTTACAAGCTATGAAAAATTTAAAATGTCATTCACATCTCCTGCCTTGCTGCCATATTGCTGTTCATTTAATTAGAATTGGTTGGGTAATTTCTTCTGTCTATTTTCGGCATAATCACATATCATATGTGAAATAATTTTGATTAATATTGGAATTGCAGAAATTTCCTGCTTGATCAAGTTTCTAAACTACAACATGTACCTAGTGTTCCTTTTCAGACAACACCTCCAACTACGGAAGTACCAGAAGAGGTGAGTATAGCAGTGCCAAAGGCCTTAAATTGGGTTATATAATCTAAATTATTTTCCTTGCATATATTTTGATAACACTGGAAGATATCCACTTTGCAGACAGAACAAGACATGGAAGAGAGAGTGAAACCTCGGATTTGGAATGGTGAGGTTTACGAGTCTGATGTTGAAGAAGATCCGCCTATGCAGTGAAGTTTAGATAGACAGATATACATTTAAACCATAAACTGAACTGAGGTGTGGGCTCAGGTTGGCATCTTCAGCACCTAGAGTTTGTTCACTGTTTTCCAGAGTACTTCTGTTTGAATGGGGGGGCTAGACATTCTGTGTTTCTTGAACAGAACACAAAAACTCTACTTTCATATCAGTGGAAGAGAGCGAAAAAACTGACTTCTGTGTATCAGTATGATGAAGACGAATACATTGCATTATCACTTGTGCGAGTATGAGGAATGATGATTTCTTATTAACTGGCTATACTTTGCATAATCAGTTATACTTGTCTTCTGAAAAACTTGTAAACAAAGTGAGAGAGGAAGAATGAGACCTGAAATAGTAATTCCGGCAGAGCCTGAGTGAAATCTAATAAATACAGATGTAAACACCCGAGTATAATTTTTCTATGTTGCTTTGAGATGATGTGTCGGTGTCTGACATGTATTGAACAGAGATATACGTAGGACACGCTTCGACACATCTTGAAAATGGAACGTGGAGTGTTGATTTGTAGGTTTTTTTTTTAGATCTCAAATGTTCTTGAATGTGTTTACTTTAGAGCTTGTTTGGAAGAGATTTTTTGAAAAGAAAATTTATTTTATAAAAGAATGTGTGGTTATAAAGTAGAGAAAAGTCACAGAGTCTCATAGAATGTGTAGTTGAAAATAAATTTAGAGGAAAATGAATTTCCGAGATTCTCTTCCAAATTCTACTTTAGATTGTTACTTTGAAAATTGAAAGTAGCTTATTAGGCTTTAGCCACTAGAATAATAGATATTTTTTATTTCTTGTCAAAATTTTAAAAATCTTGGATATTATTTACATGATATTGGAATGTACAATTGCTATTGCCCAAAGAAGCATGAAAAGTGGTCTGTGCCTATTAGCCCCTGCTTGGTGGGCTTAAAATTTGAAAAATATAGTTTTGAATAGTATTTTTTGAAGAATGTATGGTTAAAAAGTAAGAAAATTTTTTGAATTTAAATGTAAAATATTTTATTGTACGAATACGTGGTTAAAAATTATATGAAAAATAAATTAAAGTAAGAGAATCAAATAGGGTTTAGTCTATTCCATTTAAAAAGTTAAATAATCCAATCAGTTTACTCACCTTGTAAACATGTTTCAATGTACACTATATTCACGACTTCCTAGATAAATGTTGACAAGACCACCAAAGGCAAGAAGTTGGAATGGTAGGATTCTGTACTTGGAGAAATAGAGTAATGGGCATAATTTTGCCTTTTTTTTTCCAGTTAGCAATATCTATTGTGGTTTAATTTAGTTAATTACGTCGACAATTTTCTTCGTCCCCACAATCTTTTTGGCGTGGACATCGATTATTTTTAATTTTAGTAAATATAAAAAGCATTATTTTGTGGACGTTGAATGTATTTACGATAAGCATTATCTAGGTGCTTGTTTGGTGGAGATTTTTTGAGGAAGAATTGATTTTTGAATAGTGATATGATGGGAAATGTGTGGTTGAAAAAGAAGAAAAAATTATTGATGTGATAGAAAACATTATTTTATTGAAGAATGTGTGGTTGAAAATGAGAATTAATTTACTGTAGAATTTGAGAATAAAAAACAAACAGGCCCCTAATTTGTTTCAAGATTTCTGCAAAATCTTGACATTATCTCACAATAGTCTTTTCCTTCAATCCCTCAACAAAATAACGCGACTAAAAGGAAGAACTGTCATCTCGTCGATGTTGTATGCACATTTTTATTAGTCATCCGTACGCTCTCGATTCTCGTGCGGGGCTCTTTCTACTGTTGTCCACCTCGTTATCTGGTTGCTTTCTCCCTCATTAAACCATACATCTCCATACATTAAGTTGTTTGGCCATCCTTCAAAATATTTTGACCTTCGTACATTTGGTTTTGTGTCCAATGTGCATACGAACGCACAAAACTCATGGCTCAATTAGTCCAATGCAACCATCTAGGATGTTCTGCACACCAAAAAGGCTATATTTGCTATGAACCAAATCTGCATCATATTCGAGTTTCTAGGCTGTAATTTTTCTAGAAAACCAGTTTTTTCACCACTTACTAAGATCCCCCTTCCTCTATTGTTCTGTTCTACCCTTGTTCATTAACCCTCTTGCAGTTCAGTAACTCCTAAGCCTCTCCTAGTTTACCAAAGATGATCTTGCTCTACATCAAATCATTTTTCAGCAACTCCCAAGCCTCCTATAGTTAATCCCCCAACTTCTAATCCTGTTCTAGCAACTACACTTGCGTTTTCAGACACGGTACTTGGGTTTGTAGACCCCTTAATATGTTTGGTTCCTCTCCTCCTTTATCCTTGACAACCTTCTCGTCCTTCTATTCATATTTCCTCGTGATATAAACAGGTAGTAGAGCATGAGAGTTGATGAAAAGCTATTGAAACAGAACTTCTCACACCTGAAGAGAACTAGACCTAGGAAATTGTTACATACCCTAATTCGTGAAATCATTGGGAATAAGCAGGTGTTTCCATCAAGCTTCATTTCTATGATGCTTGAGACCGCTACAAGGCTAGCATGGTGGTTCTTGGTAACAAGAAAGAGTATGGCCTAAACTATGATGAGAAATTCACACCAGTGGATAAGATGACAATCGTGCAAACAATACTAGCCCATGTCGCCTATCAATCATGGCCCTCACATCAAATGAATGTAAAACCCATGTTTGAGCTACATTAAAATTTTCATTCTCATTTTTCTACTAATTTTCAATCACGCATTCTTCAATAAAATAATATTTTTCATCACATCAATAATTTTTCCTTCTTTTTCAATCACATATTCTCCATCAATTTACTATTCCAAAATACATTCTTTCTAAATAATGTGGCTCAAACACACCTAGACTCAAATGGCATAATTGTCCTCCTAGTCTATGTAAACGACATCATTGTCACTAGTTTAGCTATTGCATCCATCTCTATGATTCAGAATTTGTTGCATTCTAGTTTCCACCTGAAAGACCTTGGCCAACCCGCCTATTTTTTGAGGTTAGAGGTGCTTCGTTGGCTCAAGGTCTCTTCTTAAATAAGACCAAGTATATGCAAGATTTGATTCAGGTAGCAAAACTCATAGAAACTACTTCGGTGTACACCCCATGGAAATTAATGTGAAATATAGGGTGATGAAGGGGAGCTCCTTAAGGATCCCACTTTTTATAGGAAGCTTGTTGGTAGTCTCATATATCGAATTCTCACCCAAAGGACATCTCTTATGATGTCCACACCGTTATCAAGTTTACGTAAATACCTTGGCATCTCCACCTAGCCTCTGTTCATTGCATCAATCGGTACATCATTGACATACCTAGTTGTGACTTCATCTTCCCTATTGGTGCTTCACTCCAACTACAAGCCTCCTATGATGCTAATTGGGCAGGCTGCCTGGAAATCATGAAATCTACTATTGGATGGTTTGTGTTCATTGGTGATATTTTTATCTCTTGGGATGCAAGAAGTAGAACAGAGTCTCTAAGTCATCCACAAAGGCCGAGTATCGCGCCATGTCTGCTGCCTGCCCTAAGATCATTTGGATGCATGGTCTCCTTATAAAACTTGGTTTCTCCTTGTTCAACCTACTCCACTACATCTTGATAACGCTAGTGCCATCCAAATTGTAGTACACCCCACCTACCACAAGTGTACGAAGCATATAGAGGTTGACTACCACTTCATCTGAGATGCCTTTGACCACAAGGTTATCACCCTTCAACATATTTCAACTACTCTACAGATTGCAGATATCTTTACCAAATCTATGACCCGTCGCGCCACCATTTCCTTTTTATCAATTGATGCTTGTAAATCTACGGACATTAATTTGAGGGGAAGTCAAAGGAAAGTCAGCTATCCATCTAAAGCAAGCAGATTCTACATCTTGTACAATTTTGACATCTTATCTCTGTAATTGTAAATCCTCGATTCTTTTCTTAATTTATGATATACGGTAGTTTTGCTATTTTAAAGCCTGTAAATTAGCGTGTATACGCTTTATATAAATCGAATTCTCTAACAAGAGAAAATACATTTTTTCTCACGACTATGTCATTGGCGACGGGAATCCCATGGAGGGTTGTCTAGCTAAGCTGAATGGGATGAGAAATGATGCTTCGATAGTCTTATAGATTATATAGAAAAAGTAAGGGTAGTTGCAAGAGGCTAGACAATGTAAAATCTTGAATGTACCTCTAGTCAAGTTCTATGTTGTCCTTTTGCACTGCATTTGGTATTTGCAAGAAGAATAAGGCTGATGTACACTCAGTTTGACAAGCCTCTCAATTGGGGTTTGGGGCTCGCAACCCAGGAGCTGTCAAACTAGATGTACACCAAAAGTGTACAAATAGCATTTCTCTTACAAGAATGTAACTGTTGAAATATTAAATTCTATGTGGTTCGGATTGGGACTTCTGCTGTGGTTCTGATTCTTAAATGTATCTTATGAAGTAGTTTTTCAGTTGGAATATAGATCGCACAGACTTGCATAAAATGTATCAGTGCGTGTGCTCGGACTTGCGGTCGTTTGTTATGTGTTATTTCTCTCTCGAGATGTTCCAAATTTATTTCTGAATTCTAGCATTTTTTTAATAACATTTTACTTTTTCCCAGCCTTCTGTTAAAGGAAAATGTAAGAAAGAAATATGCTCATTTGCTAAAACTGGAAGTCTTGCCATATGAAAGTGATGGATTTTGTTACAGTGTTTTATTTTTGATTTCGAATTCACTTGGAATCTTAATCTTGGTGCGAGGCTTACAAGTTTGGAGTTTTCTACTTTGGTGCAATCAACGAATGGTCAAAAGTAATTGACCGTATTATTCATTGTAGCTGATTGACTGATTCGTCTTCTTATGCTACTTTTCCTTATCCAAATGGATAAAATGATATAAACCTTAGGAAAAAGCTAAAGAAACAGGGTTTGGGGCCAGGGTTTGGAGACCGACGCCATGTGGCGTCCCCTATTGGAGGAGCGCCTATTTGAAGAGGTGCCCCTCCAATAGAGCGCGCCACATGGCATTGGTCCCCAAACCCTGTCCCCCTAGCAAAGTCCTAAACCTTATGGGTAAAGTGGTAAATTTTGTGGAACCCATAATTTATTAGCTTATTTGTCAAACATACTCTAATTTTTTTTGCAGGTTTCCCATCTTATACCAGACTATGTTTTGACCATTCATCCCCAACCCCTCAGTGATGGGTAGAGGTTAACCGCGGGATATGTCCAAGTTGATCAGGGTCCGTGCACCCTTTATACTCTTGACCCCAAGGAAGCCTTCCTCCATGGATATTATATCACCAAACTGCTCCACCCAAATTGAGTATTACAACACTCAGTTGCTCAATCCAGGAATCGAACTCCCCACCCTGAGATTGCAAGCTCAGCAATGTCCATCCTTTGCCAACTCGGATGTGCCCCGAGGGGCAAACATATTCTAATTTTTATTTGTGCTTCTATTTGTACACGCATCATTCCCGATGTACTATTCAAAATAGGATCGAGCATGGTCCGGTTCAGTTCGATTTTAAAGAAAATTGATTCGACCCCGAATTTTCAGATATTTAGTAAGTGGAACAGTCATTTCCAAATTTGATTATGGAATGGGTTTGGTTTGGTCCAATTCGATTCGATTTTCGGGTTTCGTACAATAATTAATTTTTTTTAATATTTACAATGCTACATTAATTCAATTAATGACTTGTTCGATCTTAATTCTTACAACATAACATAATACAATCTCGTGGTATCTTTCGCGTCTCTCTTTTTTGAGTTCTTCATATATTTAACTATTAAAATTATATGAAGAGAAAGTTAGCGAGCTCACAACAATGGCGAGAGGAGCAACCGAGCTTCCACTTCGATTTCTCTAGAACGATAGAAATGGCACTAAAATAGAATGAGAGATTTGGTTAAAACTTACGACAATTTGATTAAGTTAGACTTGTGCTGAAATATAGAAAAAATATATTTTGGTTTTGAACTAAATTAATTAAATAGCAAATTTATTTAGAAAAAAAATATATAATTTAACTTATTGAATATAAAAAAAATTAGGGAGATTCGATTCTTCGATTTTTGGTCTAAAATCGAGAATCGAACTAAATTCAATAATTTTCGATTCAGATACTTGTTTGGATATTTAACTCAAGAAGAATGACTCGACTTGATTCGAATCCGATTTGATTTGAAAATTTTGTCCCAAAACCCAAGATGGGACGAGTCAGGGCAAATCGGGTTATGTTTTTTTGTCCAATAAATTTGGAAAAATTCACTTGTACAATCATTAGATGATTGTAAATCTTACAACCTCTCACATTAATTTGTGGGTCCCACACTAATGTGAGAGGTTGTAAGATTTACAATCATCTAATGATTGTACACCAAGCACAACTCAATAAATTTTAATTATGCGACGTTATGTCAGAAGTGCATTTGATCGACGCAAGAGCACCTCATGGTTAAATAGCGTTAATAATATTTCATTCTTTTTTTCATGTATATGTAATTTTTCTTTCCTCTATCAAACATTTCACAATTCCATAAAAAAAATTGGGGGGTTATTCGTTTTCTTCTCCAATGGCTGATCCTTACAGATCAAGGTAAATTTCACGATTTTGATATTCAGTATCTATATTTTACAAACCTAATGGATAATTTTGCTTTGTTATTATTTGAGAATTTTCTAACTTGATTATTTGTAATTGAAACAGGGAAGGATTAAGCACAAGGTCTGTGGGAGGGGGCGGTAATCCTGATGAAATCCAGCTTCGAATAGATCCGTTGCATGCCGATTTCGACGAGGAGGTCACTGGTCTCCGCAAACAAGTTCGACTACTAAAAAATGTGAGTTTTTTTTTTTTTGGTAATTATAATATGCGAAAATTTTGTTACTTAATGTAGGGTTTGTTTGACTGTGATGACTTAAGAAAGAACATATCAATTCTACTAATTAATCTGGAATTTCTTTATTGTTAGGCATATTTAAATTCCCTGCAGGCATTAAGATAATTTTTTTGGATTACATAAGCTTATTTTTTTAGTAAAATCAGATGAAATAATTGTGCTGGAAATTGGAATTTGAATTAATTTTTACACCGCAATTGTTTGAAGCTTTACGCATAACAGAAAAAGGCCTGAGAAGTGCGCGCCACATTGCTTTGCACCTAGGTGCACTTTTGACAACTATGCCTAATTTTTTTCTCTTTTCATCTTAATAAACTTCTTGCACTTAGGAATACGTTGGCTTAACCCAAAATGTAATTTGTTGTTGCCACATTAACAAATCCTATTTTGTGCTCTAATTTTGAACAATTTTACGCATGTGTATCTAATTTTCTCATTTACGCATATAATATGGTAGGTTGCTCGAGATATTGAGTCAGAAGCCAAGTTCCAGAATGATTTCCTCAATCAGCTGGTATGTCTACTTGTTGTGATTTTTGAATTATACCTTTTCATTCGCTTAAGAATATGCTCTGCAATCATTTTTGCTGTTGAACTTTTTGTGTCTATTAAACTTGTGGCCAATGATGTAAAATGAAATTCAAGTATGATTTTGCTCTACTATGACATTTTGGTCAAATTCCTCATCACTGTGAAAGCTAAGTGGAACTTACTACTGTTAAAGGATTATTGCATCTTTCCAAGATCAAGCAAAATTGTATGCGACTAGGATGAATACATACTTTTTATGGACAAGTGAAAGGATGGGAGTTTGGTGAATGACCTCTCCTTTTTCAAAGCAAACGCAAGAGTAAATAAAAAGTTTGATGATGAAATCATTATTGGGATGGTAGTAGCAAAGTAAAGAAAATGGGAATATGAAAGCTCGATTTAATCAATTAATATGATAAATTGTGAAAGACTAGTTGAAGTTTGGCAAGTCATGCTTTAGAAAGGAGAAAGGAAATTGATGCCAATTCTTACTACTACACTGAAGCTAGTTTTGGATATGATTTTAAAAATCACTATAGCTCCATTTGGTTCAAGATTAGTAGAGAGAACGGAATTAAAATATAATATTCTTATATTTGTGCAAGGATGACATGGAAGGGAATGGTATGTATAAGCTTTAGGATTTTTTTATCTTTGTCGCGTAATACATTATTTATCCTCCTTTATGCTCATATCGAATTTTTCTATCCCTTCCTTTCCCTTGCCAATACCATCAAATCACATGGATTTGGGTCCTCGAGATTTTGACATGATTTTATTGTTTTGTTCTCAATTTCATTTTTGTTTATGGGGTCTGTTCTTCTTGTTCATCTTTTTTCAAAGTTTGAAAATGTTTACTTATCAAAGAACTTAACACCCTTGACAAGCTTGTTTATTAAAAAAGTTTTTTCACTTCCTTCTTGTATCGAAATGCTTATCTTTTTTTCCTGAAGACATCCCCAAGTTTTGTTTGATTTACCCCAAACGTTGTTTCCTTTGTTAGTGCTTTTTCTCTCCTTTACTGTTGTAAAGGAGGTTTATGTGGTACGGCATCAAGCGCCAAGATAAAAGATAAGATATTTCAGTTGTTACCTTGAGCTAGATCACCTTTTTTTGTAGAAATCAGTGTAAGAGATCAATAATTGTAAGAGGTTAATAGTAATGAAAGTGGTGCCCCAGTTTTATGGAGTAGAACCAACATGGCATAATCATAATTGTAAGAACTAAGAAGTTAATAGTTATCCCTTGTGAAATTTTATCTCTATTAAATTCATCCATCTAAATACATACCTACACCACTTTTATATATTTATTGCATTCTAAATCTATCTCTATTACAATTTAAAGATTTTAAGAAAGTATTATATTCATCACCATTACATTTGAACAATATTATTATTATTATTAAAATAACTTGCTTTTTTTTTCTTTTATTATGTGAATATTCCACGATGGCAAATGATATACATATAGATATTAAACTCATTACATTAGTCAATCCAATAACAATGCAAGTCAAGTCACATATTTTGTACTTTTTACTATGATTATCGAATTGAAACAGAAATATATATTATGTGGCGCTACTCGTTTTCATTTTGGGTATTTTCAAGTTCCAACTCCTCCAGTAAAATGAAATAATGGTACAAACCAATGGCTTCTACTTAACCACATGGTGAGAAGCCAGTCATCACAATAAATCTCTGATGATTCTGCTAATGGGTTTACTCAGATTAAGAACTTGATTTGAATCGATATAGAATTGTTCCCAGCCCATGTACTTATATGCTCTAAGGGTATCTCTCTCATGATTTGTTTTAGTTTTTATTGAAGAAGAAAATGTTTTATGAATACTAGGATATTAGTTAAAATTAAAGTTTAAAAAAATATTAAATGTTCAAAAGCATTTAATGAAGGATACATATTAGTGGATGAATTTAGAGTGATAGATTTTATTTAATTTTATTCTTGTCTATTTAAGTAAATTTACGTAAGTTGAAAAATGTAATATATATTTTAATCCTTGAATTTTACAAAAATAGATGCAACATATGTTGGATTGTCTTGTTAAGGACATAAATGAGCTCCTTTTATGCTGGTCTGTGCAGCAAATGACATTGATCAAAGCTCAGGCAGGAGTGAAAAACAACATGAGGCGGCTGAACAGAAGTATCATCCGGGAAGGATCAAACCACGTGATGCATGTGGTTCTCTTTGCACTATTATGTTTCTTTGTGGTCTACTTGTGGTCCAAGTTTTCGAGACGGTGATGATCATGACAGGGTTGTAGAGTTGAGGTCAGGTCGAAATTGTTATTTACCTATATACAGTTTCTTGTAAAGCCTCATTACATACAGAAGGCCAGCTTCCTTTTTTCTTTTTCGTGTGGAAAATGTAACTTTTGCGTTGCATAGATTGCAGCTTATCGTATTGATATACAAGTGTATTGGAATTTTATTGAAGGGTCGAGTATTTGACACATGTTAGACTACAATAAACGTGATTGTATTCCTTTCAAATTGCAAAACTATGTCTAAACTATACCTGTGTGATTATTTGTGGCGTTCATCTGAAATATGCCTCATTGGATTCATATAAAACTATGTCGTGTGGATATCTATTTGTAGAGGGCACAAACTATAATCTTTGTATGCATAAACCTGTTTAGGAAGTGTTGAAAAATTGTTTAAATTATTTGCGAGTAATACTTGTGAATTTCTCAAATTGCATGGATAAAATGTGACTTGAATGTTTATAAATACGAGCAAAATATAAGCAGTCTTTTGATAGGTAAAAGTTGTGCAATGGTCCAAGTTTTCAATAATTACAATATATGTTTATTATGCAAAAATCTTCTAATTATTTTAATAAGTCGACCATGCTTGATGGCACATATTACTGACAATGAAAGAGAAATAGTAAAAGAAAGAAAAGAAAAGAAAAGAAAACTCACTTTGTTGCAGTCACATTCAACTTCTAATTATCACGTCTGTCATGAGGGGTGATTTCGTAGAATTAGTATTTCAACTCAGTAAACCTTATCGAGTGATTTTATTATTCTTATTGCAATGGACAAATTAAGATAACCTTAACTATTTATTATTTTGAAGAAATAGAATGGCTACCAATGATATTACAACTATTTTGTCATCATTAAATTTTTTATTTTAAGAAATATGATTTATATATCTCTTCCCATGTTCAATATCTCATCCGATCAAACCCACACCAATTCTCTATCATCCCTTTTTGTCTATTCGTTTATTACATTCAACTTGTTTTTCTACAGCAATTAAAAGAAGATAGATATATAAAATTCGAAAAACTCGATATTTTCTTGTGTCCAGAAAAAATTCACTTAAAAGTTCAATGACCATCATTACTTTTAATGTCTACAACGGCCTCCGACTCTTCGACTCTTCGCATGATATTCCATTAGACGATTGGACCAATGTTAATATAGTGGTGTAACTGAAATGAAATGCAAACTTGAGCAACCAATTTACATCAAACCGAAGTTGAGTGAACAATATGAAATGCTGGTGTATACGCATAAACATACAGATAGAAATAAGTACTAATTGCAAAGATCCTCAATTTAATGCCCAATATTAGAGATTGATTTTAAGAAATTATTTGCGTTCAATTCAAGAACAATCAGGAAAACCCAATTCGGAATTCGCCCTATAAAAGAAGAGAAGAAGTAAATAAGATAACAAATTATGGCGGGAACTGAAGGATCGCAGGAAATCAATTGCACCTTCGAGTGGGATGAAGATTCTCAGCTCTACTACCATGCCAGGTTTTGTAATTCTTTATCATTTTTCCTCTCTTCTTCGCTTCTACTTTTTTTTTTTTATTACTTTTCTCTTAGAAACTTACCAAATATTCTGGCACTTGTGTTGAAAATTTACAATTGAACCCAAAATAAATGTGTTTGATTTTAATGATTTGTACCCACACACCGTTTTGACATTTTGTTTTTGTTTTTATGGGTATTACTTTGACGCAGCACTGGATTTTACCATGACCCACAAGCGGGGTGGTATTACAGCAGCGTAGATGGGCTTTATTACAAATTCGAAAATGGGAATTATGTGCGTCTTCAGTCCAATCTGGTATTGTTATGACTTATAAGAATTTGCTTTTTCCAATTTTTATTTAAATAGGAGTGGGCTCTCAAATTTTCTAGAGTTATGAAGATAACGAGGTTATTACTTTGTTCAACTTAGGATGGGGATCAATCTGAATTACATAATGCTAATTGTGAAGGCGAAGTATTGGGAGCTGAAAAGGAAGGAGCTGCACTTTCTGCTGAATCTTCCCTAGGTAAACTATTATGTGTGTGTAGAGTAAATTTTAAATTCATATGTTGAGATTTGAGTAAATGTTGATCCTTAAAACGCTCTTCGCAATTGTGCATATATTGCAAAGCTTGGGTCAGCTGTCACTTTGTATTTATGTATATTTGGGTTGATGAGGTTTAAAAGCTGATCACCTTGAGTGTTTAGTTTTTGTTGTTTATATGGCAGCCTTCCTCACTCTTTGTCATTCACTACTTCATACTTTAAGCTTTGAATATTCTGTATATTATATTGAAGTATAATGGAAGAGCTTTTTAATGTTGTTAGATATATTTGTTTCTCCTCTATCCACATTATTCCATTTATGTTATTTTGTTTAGATCCGTCAATATGCATCAGCAACGACCAATCTGAGTATCCACCTCCAGCGTCAGAATGGTAAGTTGAGGCTAGACCTATCTTCTTATCTTTATATGCCACTTTTCTTGTTGCATATACTAGATACCTAAGCAGCTTGAAATGTTATAATCAGGCTGGAAGATACTCTTATTGATATGTACTTATCGGGTTATTCCGACCAATCAACTCATGCTGCTGCTTCTGACATGGCAATGTCTGTGGAAACTAATGATACAAAGCAGCTAAATCTTCCAGCAGATGGTATGTGAAATATTTCTGAACTTAAATGGAGTAATCTTGCCAAGGGGCATCTTATCAGGTCTTCTTTGTCGAGTGCAGGAGATGATGAAATTCAAGAACTGGAAGAAGGCGAATTGATCCCTGACGAGCCTAATTGTTTAACTGATTTTAGCAGCACTATAGCAGATGAAGGTACATATTGCAAGAAAGAAAATTAGTACTACTCAAAACTACTGGTTTTGACTTCTCGTATTCTCAATTTTCAGTGACTGCATTACAGATAGATATGTGCCCTAATGACATACACTGAAACATCATTCACATGCATCTATACTTACATGGGAATTTGTCCTCTTATCTACTTTTCAAAGCTTCTCAATTAGACCTATATAAGGATACTGATTGAAGCTAACAGAAAAGAGTAGGGGAGAGAGGAAAGATAAGTTGGGTAGTGTGATTACTACAAATTGTAGTTTGAATTGACGATTTGAACTATGGTCATCTGCACAGGTATATCTCTAGAAGAAGAGAATTGGAGAGCTCAGTACGGTCAAGCTACTCAACCAAATGAAGAGTGGATATCAGATCTGCACATGGTGGATTTATGGGACTGGGCATTAATTAAAGGGACCGGAAAAGATGGAAAAGGTGAGGTGGCTAGGCTGGTTGGCCGACTAAAAAAGCGCTCTAGCAAGCTCCATCCATCTATATCTTCAGCTCGTGTGAAAACTGCTCCAGTGTGTGAAGTGTATCTTGATATGGTACGGGTGACTTCAGGTTTGCCATTTTCCCAATTTCTTTTTTACCTTATACATTATAGTGAATTGCTTAAGAAAGAGATTGCTAAGATAATAAAAATATTTAACCAACTTTGGGTAAAGATAACTTTTTGGACATAGTATGCTTTTCTTCATTTCTCTAAATTATGGAAAGCTCATTACTGAAGAATTTATACATCAATTTTCGGGATCTAAGACGAATTTAATAAGTTAGGCTCCCTCCCCAAATTGTAGTATGCATGCAAAATCTATAAGTGTATTATGAAATAAATTGTTAACTTAAAATTTAACAGTAAAACAATTGCGGTTTTAGAGGAAAAAACATTAATCAAATTTGAATAATCATGTTCAACCATTTCTTTCTCACCTGATAATATAGCCAATCCAGTATTTCTTGTGACATAATTGATCGGAGATAAGTCTTGATTCTCTTGATTAGAGTTATCTACATTGTTTGGGAAAATATAAATGATCCACTTAATAAGGTGAGGGCAATCCTCCCCTAATAAGCCGGTTTTATTAGGTGGAGTTAGGCCCAATATTCCTAACATGATATCAGAGCTAGGCCCAATTATGCAATGTTGGGTGCCACCCAATATCGATTTGTTCACAGTTGTTTGGCATGGTCCACGCTGTGCGTGAGGGGGCGTATTAGAATCCCACATTGCTTGAGAAAATATAAATGATCCACTTAATAAGGTGAGGGCAATCCTCCCCTAATAAGCCGGTTTTATTAGGTGGAGTTAGGCCCAATATTCCTAACAAGAGTTTATTTCAAAAGATCAATCTTGTAGAGTCTGAGCAAATTATACGTTGATTATTGTTTTCTCCATGTAAGTGATGCAATATTTTAATTTTAACATGTCCGGAAAATGGTGATTCTTTTGAGAAAATCAATCTTAAACTTCTATTACTTGTTTGAGTTTTAGACAAATTAAATTGCTTCCGTTGAGGTTTTTTTTAGCTCCAATAGACTGATATTTTAATGAGTATTGAAGTTGCATGTTAAAATGTCAACTTTACTAAGAGCAAAGTCTAAATCCTCGTGTACTAATTACTATTTTCATTAAATTCCAATTATGCTTTGGTTAAACATACATATAATATTCGTCAACGAATAAGATTTCTAAAAACGAGGATCTTCATTGTGCACGTGTAGTAAATGATGTCCTGGAAAAAAAAAAACAAATGTAATAGCAACACTGACTTTTATTTTTATAAACTCTATAAATTGAGGATATACATCCAGAAAACTTCTCTTGATTCTCTTGATGACACCAGAGAAGCAGCGCACTAGATCTGGTCTATGGTCTAAGCCAACAGGTGACACCAGACATCATGACCTTTGTTATAATAAAGGGAAATGTTGGCACATCACAAAGTCAAAAAACTTGCGAGACTTCTGTTAGTAGAGTGCAAAAACCCACAAGTTCGAGCTTAAAGACAAATTACAAAGATATATATTCAGAGATGGCATGTGATCAGGTGCAGGATAATATGTTATTGGCCTTCCTGTTCTGCTATATTGTCCTTAGTAATGTGAAGGTCACATTTTTAAGGGATTATTAAGTAGAGATGATCACTTTTGAGTTTGTAGCAATGTAATTATGCATTTTTTATTAGTGTGCCAAGCTCTACCTTCTGCATTGTTAATCTAAATTAAAGCCTATCTTTCTCACACACAAGATTGCACACACAAAGATTTGTTCTTCATTTTTTGTGAAACAGATCAGTTACTCTAGTTTTTCCTTCCCATAGGTCAGGTATATAGATTGAGGATTCCTAGCTCGCAATACTTGGCATCCTTGTTGGTTTATGATGCATCCGAGCCGACCAAAGATTGGGGCTTCCCACAATTGTCAATCGATAAACATATGAATAAGATACCAAAATATCATTCGAAGTCCGAATCTAAAAGCTCGGAAGGTCTTGCTGTCCAAGAGGACCAATCTTTGTCCTCTGAGAAGCTCTGCTCATCTGAAAAGGTAACTCCTGCCTACATAAGCTTTATGAAGCTTAAGGTTTCCTTAACTTGTATGTTTTCAGCAACCGTGCTTGATAGTTGGAAAAAGAAAAGAATTTGGTGTACATTTAAGTGCCAAGTGTATTATAATCATTTGATTCATAAATTCATAATAGTGACAGACTGACAGTCATTTCTGCTTTGAGATTTCCCTGGTTTAAACATGGTAGTATTTTAATCTAATCTACACGTTGTAGACTGAGGGTTCAGTTGGAGTTTTTTAAAGATTTACTTGAGCTGATGCAACTTGCAAGGCTACCAGCCTACCACATCACCGTGTGATACGTGGCCACCTTGTCTCTTAGTGTTTTGATTTAAGTTGGCTCTTATATGTTTTCATTCTTGGTGTCATCATACATAAGGTAGGTTAATATGTTTAAAATGCAAATTATCACAAGAAGCCTTACACTAGCCAATTGATCTTGTTCATGAATAGATGCATGTTGAATCTTGATAACCTCCCACTCCCATTCCCTCATGTTCAAGAGGAAGTATTACTTCTGTTTTCCTTTCTAATTTCTATATTTTGCAATTTCAGGATCATGTGTACAGGGACAGAGCTGCCGAGAGGAGAGCTCTGCATGGTGGCTTTGGTATTGGTCCAGAACAAAAAACGTCACTTGACAGTACTGATTCTCCATCATCTCTTATTTCATTACACCCTGAAGAAGCTGCAGTCGAGTCGTTAAGCATTTCCTTCGGGGCAGGAAGTTATGCCAGAAAAATTCTTGAAAGCATGGGCTGGAAGGAGGTAATCTTTTGAACAGAATGATGGTCAAGAATTCAGTTTTAGTAAGGAGAACCAAGTACTATTCTGTTTCTGTTCAGGCAAAAGTTGCATCAAATATTTAAGAATGTCATCATATTATTATGTTAGAATACCATTCAAGTATCCATGTCTGCATTTGGCCTTTGTTAGCGCGATAGGAAATCATGTATTCTTATTGTTTGTGATATAATATCCTTTCTAATGCTCCTAATATTTGGTACAGGGGGAGGCACTTGGCCGTGGCACCAATGGTTTGATCGAACCATTACAAGCAATTGGAAACAAAGGAAATGCTGGTTTGGGTTGGGATGATGGCAGAAAGTAACTTCTAATGAGAGGAGAGATTAACTAAATTGTACTACCTCCAGTTCTAGTGAAATAACTTGTAATAATTATTATGTTGGGTTCGACGTCCCATTTTTGCCTCATCATTGGCAGATATCTACTTCCAAAGCTAGCAAGTTAACGATCAACATGATCTGGAGTCACACTGCAACTATGGTAATTGTTATTGTTTTCTACCTTCTACGTGAGATTTTTGAATTCAATTCTCATAATTCGACTCGTCTCCAACCATTGCAATCTTCTTTCGTTTCTCGATCTTAAAGTATATCCAATCTCGTCTACTTATTATCGTAGGTTGGAACAAGTCAATAGATCCCCTTTTCTATGTCTCCATGTCCCCATGTGGCCATACAGGGGGTGAAAAAAGGAAAGAGGGAGCGGGCCCTAATGGAAGGCTCCTGTGGTGGTCGAGCTCTAATTTTGCCTGAGTGGTAAGGATTAATCATCACATGGATAGTTTAATGCGACATGAATCGTCCGAAGCAAACCAGTCAGCCACTCCAAGTTTAACATCCGACTTTGCCAGCCACGTTCATTGAGATCCATTCCAGTTTGGCAATGAGCTCTTATCATCAAGCATCCGGATGAGGCTCGTCAGCCATCTCCATCATGGTCGTATTTATTTAGCTATCCGGAACACCAGAAACATTTGATCTTCTGTTTCTTTTTTGATTTGGAGTTCTCTATTTGTTAATCTTGACCTGGTCGAGGACGGAATGTGGAACAGGCTAGTGTGGTTTCACTTTTGTCCTTTTTACGTATGTAATTGAACTGACCGCTACCGGCTTACCCATATAAGCCATTTGAATTCGTAATGACAGCACAGCCTGCCTTGACGATTGCTCCAAACAAAATTGACCGGTTGCACATATTTTATGGATGCAGAATCCATCTCCATGGCGGCATCCGGATTTTGCAGATCCTTCGGCTGCTGCTTCACACAGAATCCGAAGGATTCTCTAATGAAAATGTTTCCGAAATAACGAGTGTTGTTACATCTTAAAATTGTTTTTGCTACAATGTTACAAGCTTGAAAAATTATTCAATGTCAATCCACTGCAAATTATCCACCACCGAATTTTAGTCTACTGACTTAATTTTTATCAGGAGGTTTGATAGTAATATTGAACTCATCGATTCGTTAAGGGATAAATCCAATTAAATATGGAAACTATTATAAGAACTCAAGCTATTCTCTTACCAAAGGTTAAGTTTTTAAAGAAGGAACGACATGCTTGATTCTTAGCCCCTGTTTGGTAGGGAATTAAATTCAATAATTAATTTTAACCACTCATTTTATGGTATCCACAACTTTTAAACCATATATTTCATCAATTTTTATTAATATTTACAAAAAATATCTTTTTACTCACCAAACAAGGACTTGGTATTTCTAAGTGTTTATAAGTTGTGGATCCTATGTAATGGGCGGTTAAAGTGTGCAGTGAATTGAGGGATTTGCGAAATATGTTGATAAAAAGTATATTTGATTAGCTTAAATCATAATTTAAGTTATGCCACACATGGAGTCTCGACGTTAATGAGAATGTTGTTGGTTCTTTCTTGCATCCAATGAAGTACAAACAAAAGCCGACCTAGGGAGGCATATATATATATATATATATATATATATATATATATATATATATATATATATATATATATATATATATATATATATATATATACATACGGCATTGTTAGATAGACGTATGTGTTTATAAACACATTGCATGCATGCTTGCCACAATGTGAATTTTGTGTCTTAACGGTCAAAAATTAAGTCGACATGTCTATAATATGTACATGCTTTTCTACCATTTTCACATTCCTTTGGTGCAGAATTCTGAGTTTGGTTATCAATATGAAGGCAACAATGAAGTATTTGACAGGAATTGCAGGGCCCAGTGGCTATGGTTCTAAATCTACCGCTGAAAAAGTTACTCAAGATTGTGTGTGTTCCATGCCAACAATATCTCAGCTTACCGCAATAATCTCCGGTATGTATTCTCTATCTACACGTTAACCATCTTATTTAAAAGTTACTAGAGAGGGGCATCATGTGTAGTTCAAATTTTGCTTCCTCGTGTGTTTAGATCATGTTCGTGACTCGATAAAAAATATTTCACACGAACAATTTTAAAAATTGGTGGCAGATACAAGTTAGCAATCACATCCTAGAAGTTCAAGTTGTTAAAGAGGAATTCCGTGTATTCATTTAAATCTAGTCTTAAACATTGTATTTATCCAACTATGAATATATAAAGTTTGGCCAGAGACATTGTGCGCTAGCACACACGCACTGAAGTCATAGTTCAACACTTGGAAATTTTTCTTCGTTTTAAAGATTCTGCAAGAAATTTTATAATTTTAACTGTTTTGTACAATAAGGTGCGACATCTGGTATCGG
Organism: Fraxinus americana; assembly: GCA_035079005.1. Lineage (NCBI taxonomy): Eukaryota > Viridiplantae > Streptophyta > Magnoliopsida > Lamiales > Oleaceae > Fraxinus > Fraxinus americana. Next base: position 49,299,298 of record CM068706.1, on the reverse strand, counting down.
TGCTGAGACTGCGAGAGTGCTGGCGAATAATGGTGTAAGAGTAATTATTCCGGCGAGAGACTTGATTAAGGCAGCAGAAGTGAAGGAATGCATACAAAAGGAGAGTCCAGCAGCAGAAATAATCTTATTAGAGATGGACTTGAGTTCGTTTGCTTCAATCCAGAAATTTTGTTCTGATTTCTTATCATTAGGACTACCCCTTCATATCCTCATGTATATATATTTCGCTCTCTCTTTCATATTCTTTCTTGTTCACCATTCTTGTTTTGTTAGGTGTAGAAGAGTATGAGTGTCTACAATTTAACGGCTTAATAAGATTTGGAGTGTATAAAGAAAGGAGACAGAGATTCTGAATTCAAGTCTCACTGCCATCCATTTATGAAAATTAAGCACGTATATCAGACCTTTGATGAAAAAAATGAACTTGACTTGGGAGGACCGTGTTGAATACCAAGTTTAAATAAATAAATGTCTCTCTTTTGTTGTTCGACTATTCTAAAATTGGTTGTGGTGGACATGACACGATTAGGTAGTGCATAAAACTGATTACTGATATTAACTTTTCTTTTCTATGTATGCAGAAACAACGCTGGCATATATTCACACAGATTGGAGTATTCTGAAGACAAAATTGAGATGACTTTTGCAACAAATTACTTAGGTATATTCTTATATTTCCAGCTTGAATTTGTGATACATATATATATATAATCAAACATTTCAACAAGGATTTTAAGTATATAGAGCAAAAATTTAATATTATTACATTTTTATTTTTGCAGGACATTTTCTGTTGACAGAAATATTGCTGGGGAAAATGGTGGAGACAGCAGCAGAGAGTGGCATCCAAGGAAGAATAATAAATGTTACTTCTGTGATACACAAATGGGTGAAAAAAGAAGACTTTTGTTTCAGCAAAATGCTAAACCCAAAGAGGTAACACATGTATGGATACAATTTTCCGTGAAAATAATAAACAACATATAAGAATTTGAGTTTGTTCTAACCTTTTAAGACGAAATTTCCAAAAGGCTCAAGTGAGCTTAGATTTGTCTACAGCTCAAGTAGACAATTAAATTTCAAAATTTGTGATATCAAACGACACATTATCTTCAGGGTAAAATTGATTATTTTCTAAAATATATATATATATATATATATATATATATATATATATATATATATAAATTCAGGCTACTCCACCGAATGAAGTTAACATTTTAAAGATGAAATCCAAAAATCAATAATATACAGTACACACCACTTCTTGTTTCTATTTTATTGTCACGAATAAGAAAAATCTCTTGAACTTTAATTGACTGAATTAAGTCAGGTATAAAATTCTTTCTTAATTGAAAGTACATTACATATTGTTTATGATTTTTCTTTGTTGATATTTTTGTTTTTAAAGAAAAACCTGTGTATGGTATATTCATTTAGTTACCTTATGGTCCTGCCAAAATCAGCAGATTATCTACCTTTTCTGATATGTTCACAGTACATTCATGCAGTTATAATGCCGCTCACGCTTATGCTCAATCAAAACTAGCCAACATATTGCATGCCAAGGAATTGGCAAGAAAGCTCAAGGTAAATATACACAAATCGACTCATTTCTGATCAATACTTTTTGATAGAGTGGCCAAACTACCGTTGCTGGCCAGGGTCGGGAGATGCAAGCCCACACGATCCATCCTGGAAAATATCTTTTTTGTCTCACCACACTGTTTCTTGGAATTATTCTAACAGGCAACAAATGCAAATGTAACAGTCAATGCATTGCACCCAGGAATTGTCAAGACTGGTATTATCAGGGATTACAAAGGCTTTATTTCAGGCATGCATCATCTTTTTTTCTTCTACTCCCTCCCCCCACTTTTTTGCATTTCTTGAAATAAACAATACAAAGTTACTAATTAATCCACTGAGCAATTTTGAAACTTGCAGATTCTATTTGTTTCATGATCTCCAAGTTTCTGAAATCAATGTCACAGGTTCTCTACATTCTCGTCTCCGTCTTTTGGCTGCAAATTCTATTTCAAATACGTGTTGAACTATCTCGTTAGATAAATATGAATTATAAAACTAATATAATAAATGTGTTGAGTCACGTCCCTTCACATGCGAGCTATATTTGTTTTTTACTAATATCTTGAAGTCTACAATTTTGGTAAAATGAATTATAATACGAATTGAGCTTAATATTATGTTAGCTGTAATACCTTAAGGAATCAACTCATATAAAAGTCTAAACCATTATAAAAAGATCGAAACTTTTGTTTGACGCACATTTTCCTCCAAAATCATTTTCAACCACACATTTTATACTTTATAGGATCTACAATTTTTATGAACTTTTCAACCATACATTTCATTAATATATATCAAAATCTACTAAAAATCTGATTTTTAGTTAAACTAAATAGGAGCTTAAATTATATCTCTGTAGCCAAATACTTCATCATCAGTATACCAAAAATATTTATCCTTTACTTTTTTGGATCTCTCCTAATATATGTACATTCATACTGTAATTTGCAGGGTGCAGCAACGACATGTTACGTGGCATTAAGCCCGCTTATGGGTGCGGTGAGTGGCAATTACTTTGCAGATTGCAATGAGAGTCGGTGCTCGGCCTTAGCAAACGATGAAATTGAAGCACGCAAGCTATGGGAGCAAACCCACCACACTTTCACAAAGAGGCGATTACTTAAGCCACTAGGATAAATATTGAAGTTTTTAAGTAGTTTTAGACATGTAAATATAATAATAAGGGAAATAAGAAAAGTAGTCTATGCCCTTAGGCATAATCATATGCTTATTAGAATAGAATATTTGATGTTTGAATCAAAGTAGGTCCCTCCTTCACTGCGCTCTTTGCACGCCTCTTTCACGACTCAAAATCCATGAAATGTGGTCTATTTACTCGACCAACTTGATTCGACTAGAATAGTGCCATTTAAATTGACGTTGTACCATTATTAATGTTAGATAACATTATTTATCGATAAAGCGCGCTAAGTAATGGATGAGGGCACTCCATTTTTTAATGCTTTTTAATTGTACTATAAAAAGGCTTTGATAAGAATATTCGGCCAAGATTAATTTAAATATATTGAGGATAATACATATTAATTGTGCCTTTGCCAATTATTAGAGACATTGGTCTATTATTCCAACCGTCCATATGAAACTTTGCCTTAGGAAAAAAATTATTTCATGTGCGACAATAAAATGATGCGAAATAAGTTATATAGACAACTTCAAATTTATTAAGAAAAACGAAAAGGAAGTTGTGTTAGTACAAAATTCAGACGCAAGGCAACTTTGATCTCTATGATTCTAAAATGTTTCTTCCTCTTAGTGCAAAATTGAGAAATTAAATTGGAGAATGATGTTTGAATCAAAGTTGTAGCCAAATGAGTTAGCTTTCCAACTCATTTTGAATTGCCTCAATCGGACATTAAAATACAAAGTTATAATAAAAATACTGAAAGAAGGTGCAACTACCTGTTTAAAACAAGAAATTTCGTTACATAGTCCGTTATATTGAGACCTATTTTTGGCATAGAAAGTGATCTAATTGGAGAATGATGTCTGAATTAAATTTGTATCCAGATGAGTTAGCTTTCCAACGCATTTTGAATCGTTTCAATCGGACATCGAAATACAAAGTTATGATAAAAACACTGAAAGAAGGTGCAGTTGCCTGTTTAAAATAAAAAATTCCGTTACATAGTCCGTTATATTGAGACATATTTTTGGCATAGAAAGTGATCGAATTGGAGAATGATGTCTGAATCAAAGTTGTAGCCAAATGGGTTAGCTTTCCAACTCATTTTGAATTGCCTCAATCGAATATCGGAATACAAAGTTATGATAAAAACACTGAAAGAAGGTGCAGTTGTCTGTTTAAAACAAGAAATTCCGTTACATAATCCGTTAAAACAACAAATTCCGTCAGTTTTTCCGTTAAACCAACAAATGCCGTTAAATAGGCACTTTTTATATATAGAAAGATGTTTATAAATGAAAATCTGTTTAAGAATTTGTTACTTTGCGATTGAATTGTAGATAGCTTAGTGGTTGAATCACTTATATTTTATAGTATGGTTTTCAAGCCTTCCCAATTTTGATGCAATTTTATGGACAAATTTGTGATATTTCCATCTTAATATATTTTGATCTTTGAGTTTGTGGTTATGGGTGCTTGTGATTTTAAGCCACTATTGGCTCCAAGTGGTAGATTCATGGGTTGAAAGCACTAACAAGGTCAAAAATATATTTTGAGAAAATCTTCATTTTGATGTAAGATTTTTGATTTGTAACGTCTTATTAAATTTTGAAAGAAAAAAAAATTGCAATAGAATACTACTACCAGAATTTGTATGCTAAAAGGGGTATGCATTGATATAGAATTAGGTTCTAGAAAACCATCTGCTACATTAAAAAACAAATCAATATGCTCAATGGCACACATCAGAATAATCTGTTCAAATTTTGAGTGAGGTGTCATTCATCTTTAAGGGCATGGACATATTATGCTCTGTTAAAGTAAGAAAGTTTTATACAACGGAGTCTTACTCTTGTCCCCTGCCGCCACCTGTTCTGACTCTTAGGTAACTAAACAAGGCCCGTGTAAGATTTAACAGATGATTTGCGTTGAATTTACTTATTCTATTTTATGCTTTTGAATGAATAAATTGGTTCAAGTTCAGAACTTTTTAAGCTAATAAATGCATGAATGTCTTCAAATGGAAAAGAGCAGAAAACAAACGCATGGAAACCTAAAGGTTTTGATGGTAATCTTTAGTAAATTATATCTCGCTGCATTTTGTTAAGTACAACTTTGGATTAAAGAGATCACACAATACGGAGTATTGCATATCAATTAAGGTAAGGACCATATGGTGCAGCTAACATATGTAATGCAACAAGATAAAAGTATAGGCCTCTCCTACCATCTCTCCATTGTGTAGGATTTTAGTGGCCCAAGGACTTGCACATTGAGGACTACTCAACTAAGTTATTTGTTTTCCTGCTGTTGGAATTTCCTTCCTTGTTCATTTTTCATAGTAGCATTCAAAACAGAGAAATCATGCTATGATGGTTAGGACATTAATGTGACTTACACCCCCCCCCCCCCAAAAAAAAAAAAAAAAAAAAAAATAAAAATATATATATATATATATATATATATATATATATATATATATATATATATATATATATATTGTGAATATGTTTTGAAGAGGAAAAGTGGATAGACATGACTATATATGCTTGTATTCCAATTCGATTACACATTCCTTATTAAGAAAGGTCTAGTTAGCATAGAGGAGCAATACTTACATTTGTATCTATTGCGTGGTTTTATGGATGAGAATGCTTGTTGTACATCACCATTTACATAATGTTTTACAGATTGATAAGGTGTCAGAAAGAAAGTGGGGGAGCTTTTGTTTTTGTTTTATTATTTGGTTGATGAGATTTAGACCCAATCAAATCTCATCACATCATCTGTACTGTAGGTAAAGAAATCTGTAAGTTGGGATGTACATGTAGCACAACTGATGGCATGTCTTTAGGTGAAGCATAAACATAAAAGATGGAACTTATTTGAACTTAATGATTCTTTAGGTAATGTTGCTGGAAGAGAACTGCTTCTGTATTGTAGCAAATTTGTGATGCTTGGAGTGAGTGGCACGACCAGTTGTTTTGGCTTTCAGATGACTTTCGTGGCCCAGTATATCTGTTGTTCCAAGAAGACATTTAGGGCGTTGGACTCTCATTTTGTTCTGACAAGCTAGGACACTGATCTGTGAAATGACTGACATAGATGTTTCACAATAGAACCACTAACCTTAAAATGGCAATGGAAAGTTTAATACAAGTCATCGAACTTCAATCTGTCGGACCTCAACTCAATGAAATCTTGGGTTTCCTTGAATCGAGATCAGAGAGACTATAAGAAACTAGCTGTCTCTCTGAAACTGATCTGAGCAGATAGAATTCTTATTTAAAGAATATCTGACACACTGCTAAAATGAGAACATATCAGCTTTCGTAGTGTTTGCTTAAATTGTAATTAGTAATTCATTGCTCCTCTTTTTTTTTTTTTTTGTGACTATTTTTCTTTTACTAGGAATGAATTTCTATGACTTTTCCACTTTCACGGTGCACTTTCCCTTTGCCAATTTGATCCTACTTTGCAATCTGCAAATTACGAGAAAAATCAAAGCTGGAGTTCATCACAATTGGTTCGGCTTGTGATTTTCGACCTTAAATCTACACAATGTATTGCTCTGAAGATGAAATCCACAGGCCAATGGGATAACTGTGGCATCACTATTGATCTCAGTGCTCAGGAAAACCATGGAAGATCAAATATTCATGGAATTCTGCGATCTTTTTGCAAGAACATATGTATGAGAATTCTGAAATGAAATCTGACGCACAGGAAGCCTTATAGGAAGATATGGAATTAAGTTTCCTTGATTTTTCTGGTTCTTGTATCCGTACACCTGAAGATCTAGTTACATTTATAGACTGGCTCTCAAACTTAGTTGAACTAAAACTGGATGAACGCGGCATCTATACTCTTTTACAAGGATTAATGAAGTTGCTTCTTTTCAAGGAGAGGGATCGGATTCTAAAAGTTGTTATCAGGTGCATCACGACTGATATTCACCTGCATGGAGATTATGCTGCTGCAGCAAAAGGAACTAACTCAGGCTGCATTATAACGAATACTTGGATTCTAGGTTCTTGACGTGTATGAAGGCATCAGGCATGTTCCTGCAATTTAAAGAATGCTCAGTATGGTAGGCTCTCGAATGGATTAAGGAATTATGTTTGTTCCTGCAATCTCATGCAAGAGAGCTGAATAGTGAATTTTTGGGTTAAGCCACTGCTGCATCCTATTGGTTTGTCATTTCATAAAAAAACTGAATATACTCAACAGCGTGTTCATTAAGGTCTATTTTTCCATTTTGAAGTGAAAGTTACACACTCATGTCCCTTTTTTATTTGTTCATGATACTCTGAAACTCATTTCCTACAAATGAATTGATCAAGAAATTGGTCAACTTTCAAAACTTTTCATCAATCAGAAAACCATCGGTTTCACTTCCCCGAAAAGATTAAGGGGGACATTGATTGTGAAATTTTCATTAAGGCTACACTGAAGTCTTTTGAGCTTGGATCCTAAGAATGAGCTGTTCCTTAATACATGGGCTACCTAATTTTATTTGGTACTTTGTTTGACCATCTGCAAGCACATTTTCCAAAACTAAATTTCAAAGACAAAGCTGCTGTTAGTCAGCAGATTCTTTATTTCCTCTTATTAAGAAGGTCCATCGCAGTAGTAGCTGGAAAAGATACGAAAATGGATCTAGGATTGACTTGGACAATTTTTCTGATGTATCAAAAGAAAACATGAAATGTTTAGTCATGAGAAAGTAGAATACTGATTAAAACGAAAGAATTATAAATTTTGTACGATATGTTGAACGATGTTTTTAAATACTATGTATTAAATATGTCATTCAGGGACGTGGTCAAACCGCAAATACTTACAAACCTTCATTATAGAAAATGGAGCTGCAGATTCGCGAGGCCTAGCAAGTGAGAAAAAAACAAATGAACCTATAAACCAGTGTCCAAACTTGATTATTATTTAATTAAGCGTTGATAGAATCCATGTTCTTGGTCAGAAAAGTTTTACATCTTTCAATTTATGAATTGTTAATAATTTTCTAAATTATAAACAAACAAATCTGCATTGGTGGCCTAACTGAGATACACTGATTGTTTTTATTTCCTTCTCTCTGTCGAATCATGTTACATGAACATAATGGTTGACATAATCATTGACATAATGTCATATGGCAACCTATCATTGGACTGTTTAAAACACAGTCAACTTTTTCAACTAATCACATCTTGCCAACACTTATTTTGTCAACCATTATGTCACATTTTTCGGGCAACGTAGCATTATTCATTTTGAAAAGCTCAATTTTTTGGTTCATTACTAAGTCTAGTAAAGCTCCAAAAATATGAGATCGTTGATATACATAACAAAATAAAATCGATAACTAAGAAAAATACAAACTGTGTTATATTATCAATTTCTCAAACAAAAAATTTACATCAAATCTGGAAGATCTAACAAACATTGGATCTATTGATAGGAAAACTATAAAGATGACCCAACTTACTTCAAAGAATTAAAAAAAGAAAAATGACATAAAAAAAAAAAGACTAGAATAAATCATAATAAGGTTATTCTCTACATTTTTCTGTCAAATTTTCTTCTTTTCTTATGGACACCTTGAGTTCCTTCCAGGACCTCCATAATAAAAATAATTTCCCCAAACATTATTTTTTCCAGCTTTTATATCATAACAATTTGGATGATCAGCTAATAAATGAAGATTAGAAAGTGGTATCAAACTATTATCCCAATCAACAACTTGCAAATTTCTGAAATAAGATGCTTTGCCAAATCCTTCATCTGCAAAATGGCCACTGCCCATTTGTGTTGATGTGTGAAATCCCATGGATTTAGTGTTCACTATTTCTCCTCCAAATTGTATCATGCTTGCGTGGCTTTGTAAATGGCTGAACAAGAAAGAAGGCCAGTATCCCACAAGAAGTCCTGAACCAAATTCTAGCCACCAGTGTCCATGTTTGGGGTCCTGTACAGAACACAGTTGATGAATGAGCGGAGCCTAATTTAAGTAAATGTTGGGCGTGTTTTAAATTGTTAATTTGTCTTGTATTACAAATGGATAAGATAAGAATTGAGAATATCGTCTATGATAAATTAAGAGAAAGATAGATTGGGTGGTTGAATGAGTTCTAATATGTAATGTCAGGCAGTCTTGCTTTTTCGGCCTGAGAAACATATTGTTGGAACTGGGTTGGAATGGTAAGTAGCTATGGATTCAAGGGTTCTTGATACAGCCATATGTGAGGGAAAGATCCAACATACCAACATTGAAAATATCAAATTCTTACGTAATGGAGATACTCTAAACATAGAAATAAAGAAACATTGTTTATAAGAGCGACACAATCTCAATAGAACATGTAAGAAGAGGGAGGATAAACCAAAACTAATATGGTCTGTTGTGGACGTTAAGAATCTAATTGTTTTGAATCTATCAGTACATGTAACAATGACCTGTGAGGGGCAAAAAACATTGATGTAACCAATCTTACATTATTTGGAAATAAGGCTTAGTTCTTTAGTCACGGTGTGAGAATTCCCTTCATCTTTTTATTTAAGATAGTGCCATAGCTCAAGGAAATTACGTGAGTCAATATGAAAACAAGAAATGGCAATGCAAAGTTGGAGCCAAAAGACTTTTATGGTCAATTTGGAGCTAATACTTAACGAGGAAAGAGAGAGAATTGGATACTTTACACGCCCTTAGGCAAAAAGGAGAATCTTACAATTTTATATTCAGAAACAGTGGTCCATCTACTAAAATGTCACTTTCTATGCATTAGTTTTGTCCTTGTTGATTAAAGATTTAGTTTAACTAATGGAGAAATCTAAGCATTCTGAATCTGAAAGTTGACATTTTAGAAGGATGCAACCAGGAAAATTGCCAAAGAAAAATTCAAATTTACCTAATTATATGTAGCTGAAAACCTGGTTTTTGATTTTGTCAAATGTTGTTTGGATTGGTTAGAATAGTATAATATACCTAAAACCACCTAAGGCGTACCTTCCAGATCATTATGCCAATATCAAACTGTCTGCCATTGTAAGACGACCTTGGAGAGATTGCTGCGCCAATAGCAATTTTGTTGTTGATTTGGATGAAGCCAGAGCATAATAAGTTGTAGCATCCTGTTGCTTGGTATGCATCTGTCTGTGTTCAGCGACGGATCAGTATTTTGGTTTTCAACCTTGTATATTGTATAAAAACCTCGCATGTGTGTGTGAACACGAAAAGAACATCATGACACTCACCGTCCAATAAGTGAAGAACCTAGGATAATTATCTCCATATAACTCCGGGCTGACCTGTAAATAGAGATTACAGTTTCGTATTAATATATATCAATGGTAAATAAACAAAAAAGGTATTACTGGACTAAAGTACTTCATTTAAAAGGGAAAACCACTTCTCTGCGTAGTAAATTAGCAGAGTAATTATGAATTGTACTGTAAATACACGTACCTGCCAACCAGCTTCAATGGTATTAAGATCATTGCCAAATGTGCCGGAAATAACCCATAGCTGAGAGAGACTGAATTCATATTGGTCTGTTACTTGGGGTGTCCACACATTTATGCTGGCCTTTGCTCCATAATACTGATCTCCATTAACGAAAGCAACTGCGTGCTGAACTCACAAAGATTTTCATTGTAGAGAACACTGAGTTAGATATTCATTTATATCAACTAAATAAGAACAATCTATCACTTAATTGCTTGATAATTTCATCTTATCATTTCATATAATCAGTGTCTTGTAGAATGGTAGCTTATTCATTTTTCTACATTCTGATTTTGTCTTGCACAGAACAACAAAATGAGCCGTATACTCGGATAAATTTAGGTTCGGCTACACAAATATCATTCAGTTTCTTTTGTTGCCAAGAACATGGCAAATGAGACTAGCCTTCTGAATCTGGATTAATAGTTGCTTCTTTGATAACAAATATCTGGCAAAACAATATGGCAACCCTAAATCATAACACACGAAAAGATTGATCCTCAACTGTGGAACACTAAAAGCAAAGACTCAAATCATTCCTCGTTTCCGTACCCCTTCGCAGTCCATTAGTAGGTAGAGTCGTAAACTTAGAGGGCGCCTGCCCATATTACTATTGGACAGATTCAAATCCTAGTAATCAGTACATCTTGCTAATTAAAGAAAATGTAGATGCCTACATTCTCATTGATCTTGATTTTCTCATACTAACCTCATGATCACTGCTCCTGGTGTCTCGCCGGACCCCTGTTCTGATCCTTCTTCGTCCAAATCTGCGAATTGAATTAGCCCTGAGAAGATCTTTCTCCGTTGTTCTCCTGATAGGAATAGTACCTTCAGGACATGTTTTGCCGGAATATTCTGTCCATAGCTGAAATCCCGTTGAATTCATTGAATCATGTCCCTTAGGTCTCTCTGGCGGCTCCTACATTTGTATGAAGAGCTTCATTTTCTTAATAAAAACCAGATAGTCCCAAAGAAATACAATACAATCCATTGGAAAATAATTCCAATTTTCGTATGTGTATTAAACAGGACTCAGAGCTAAAACTTTAAAAATTGTATTTTCGATTCCTTCTAATCCGGCACACAAAATATACCAAGAGGGAAAGATATATCTTACCAATGGCTTCTGGCCTTTGAGCAGAGGGTGATCAAAAGCTGGTTGAAGATGAGATAGAACACAATCGATCAAATCACCATCTGGGCTCTGTAAAAATGAAAAAAAAAAACCATTAAACCTTGTACTCATGAATACATTAACAAACAGAAAAAGCAGATAAAATGTACCTGAATTGTCTTGACTGCAGGCTTGTTTATCTTCTTGAGATAATTTCTTATTCTATTCAACTTTTGCAGGTCAAGGCGCGGCCGGAGAGTCTGATTGCTGCTACTAGAATCCGACAAGACAGGATTCGACATGACAGGAGTACATACGAAAGCAACAAAAATGAAAAGGATTGGGATTGTTGTGTAAGATTTGAAAGAAGAAGAAGAAGCCATATTTGTTGTTTTTTCTTGATTCAACATGGTTGTATTTGTATGTATTTGTGTTGTCTTGTTGTAATACAATCCCGTGTTTCATTCGAAAATTTTGTCCATGGAAACAAAAAAATCCATACAAAATAACATAACCATTCAAAGGAAAAGTTAAAGGAGTTCAGACTTTCACCATTATAAAAACTTTTTTATTGACCCCATTTGACAGATGAAAACAAGAGTTAAGTACGATTATTTTGCGCAACTAGTTTGACAAATGCAGCAAAACTCAAAAAAAAATTTATCTCTATATTATAGATTATGGGCTATTAATTTGAGTTCTGACTTATAGAAACTTGAGACTGGAGTTATTCAAATAGGAACCATACTATGTGTACATACATATTTGTCGGATGGAGTTATAAATTGTCATATGAAAACATTTCACTGGAGTAATGCCAAAAAACAATTTTAAAACATCCGACCAGGGGCTGCCATCTCAGTCCCTGTACAGCAAAGTCCTGTGTACAGGGGGCTTATTCCTTAAAATATGATCTTAAAAAAGCAGTGGTGTGGTCCGAAGGCTTTTATCGTTTTAATGTAGCATTCAAATAGGCAGAAGGGTACTTTAAACCGGACACAGAAGAAGAAAAAGAAGTCAAAATTTACTAGTAGCATTATTCGTATAACAAACATAAACTTTCATTTCTCTTCAATGTGTCCTTCCCGTTCATATCAATTGGATTTTTCTTATCGAAGTCTCAACATGCACAATATTCGAAACATAGGTGACGGTGCGATTATGATGCAGAATTTGTTTTACATCATATTGAATAACCTTTCTCAAAACTCAATTTTTCTTTTCTTCTCTGTTAATAAAATCCACCAAATGCTAAGATGAAGTTTTTAGGCCTCTACCTAGGTATCGATGACAAGTTTGACATTATTTCCTACCCTTATATTAATAATTAAACGGAGAATAGTAAAAGGACGTTAGGACTTATCTCCATAGCAACATTACAAGAACAAAGAGAGTATGAGAGCGAAGATAAATTTAGATGTATTGTCTCCATTAAAATTGTACAAACAAATTAAACTTCTTAAAACAAAAAAAAAAAAACATGGAGTTACAATCTCCAGTGCCAAAAATAGAACTTAATTTTTTTTGAAGATAAAATAAATTTAATTGATTATTGACATTTTACCTTTTTTTTTTGAATCAACGTCCCAATCATTATTTATAAGATTGGGATTTCAAAGTCAACAATTATTGTCAAGACAAAATTACACTATTAATGAATTGAAGATTTATATTTTATATCAGAGCTAGATATTAGTTAATGATGGTGTTTCCTCATTACAAGATTTTAAAGATAGATGATTTATTGTCCCCACTTTGGACCTGAATTAATTATGAGTAACGTAATTGATTATCAACGGTCAATAAGACAATAATTCATAATAATCATCTGTCTACGTGACATTAGTCCCGGTGTCACATAGGCGAATGATATCAACATACGAATAGCATTACTTTTAATTTACACGCCTTCTTGCTTTGGTCATTGTAAATATTGATAGAGTAATGTTATTTATTAGTAGCAAACATTACCCGTAATGATAGAATGATATTAATATCTGAATTTTCGACGATAGTCAATATTAGTAACATCGTGTATGACCTTTACAAGAAAGTAACTTTCTCCTCAACATTTTATTATGTTTGAATAACTAATTTTCATGGAAACTTTAATAAAAGGATGACTGATAATCGATTTTTATTTCCAAGCGTTTTAATCAATAATAATTTTTTTATAATTATCCGTTAAGTCTCAAATTGCAAGAATTTAACATAGGGCAAGCGCGTGATAGGAACAAAAATAAAGAGAGAGCAAATGTACATGGATATTAATTATATATATCTAACTTTATTCAGCGAACATGTTTCTTATCATCATAACATAATTAAATGATATGACGTCCTTTCTCCGTTATTCATAACATTTAATCATAATCAATCCCATCAGTCATTTATTATATCCCCAGCCTCACCTCACTCCAGCCCCACCAAACAAACAAGATAAAAAGAAGCCCTTAAATTTCAAAATTTACTCATTTCAATACCTTGTAATCCATTCACCATGTGGTTTAGCACTAAGGGCATGGGCCTTAAAAAACAGAGACCATCTTTATGGGATTGTGGAGCAATGGTGCCTCCCACTTCTTTAAGGATGTACACTTTTCTTATCACCATTAATTTACTCTTCTCTTCTTTTCACAAAAAGCCACTAAAAATTGTTAACCCCAACCCCACCCCCACCCCCACCCCTATTCATCTGCTAAAGAGGAATTGGAACTGTCAAGGAATATTGGCCCCATAAGTTGTCACTCTCTCTTATAAGAAGAGTGCTTTTTAAGTTCTTCAAGTGGAATCAATCACCTTTTGTAAAGTTGAGAAGAATAGATTCCCACATCCATAAACCCTAGAAAATATTAATTAAATATATTTTTTAATTCAAAAATATTTAATTAAGATTATTGGCAAGGAGAACATCTTCTTAAAATTTGTGTTAGTAATAGAAAATTTAATGTTATGGAGGGCATGTGTGATCAGTTAAAGTGTGGGATTTTATGATTTTTTTTTTCTTTCTCCATTACCTTTCTGATAAAGTGAAAAAGGCTGCCAGCAATTATCGATTCTTGATGTTTGAATTTGAATTTGAGAAAATACAGGAATTATTTTTTGTCTAACATCAGATACTTTAAACTTTTAAATAAATTAATCTAACATACCATATCGTATGAGATACATGTATTGTGTTGAAGTCTCATCGCAATTCAACTATAAAAATTTATCATTAAATAAAAATGAACGAGAATTCAACAACTAGATGAATACTTAAATATTCGGTGATCAATATCAATGATTACTCATTTTTTAGATAAATTATTTTCTTGGAGAAAAATATATGTAAATAGTTACTCAAAATCCAATTATCAAATTTGATCACAATAGATGCAATATGTCCAATTTCCACATGATAATTTTTAAATGTAGTGATTCCATATAATCAATTAAACACTCCAAAATAGAAAGTTGGAAGTCAAATTATTGACAATGTTATATTTACGGGACCAAATCATCCCATTCAACTAGAAAAATCACGATAAAATTCGTTTAACTTTAATTTGATCTCTTGAGTTTTTACATTTTAGACAGATAACTAAATTAATTTTTAAGGATGATGGAATGGACACAATAATTTTATAACTTAGTATGAATTAGATAATGAATTATTCATGTTGCCTTGAATTTCAAGATGCTGCAATCAAGGAATGGTCTAAAACACACGAGTAATGCTATTCATCCTCACAGAGGCTACAAATACAGTTTAGATGACGTTAATGTGACATTAAATGATAGGTGAAATTTTTTAATTTCACATTTCATTTAACTTATCATTTAGAGCCACCTAAACTGTGTTTATAACCCATTGGGGATGAATAACATTACTCAAAACACATATTCTTGCACATTGTATATAGCATTATCATTGGGAAATGCATGAACGGTATAATTTATTTTGTGATTAATGGATACGGATTCCATATTTGATATTCATTTTCATGCAAGTTGGAATTCATGTTCTATTCTCATATTTATATTCTTTGCCTCCACTAGTGTTAAAAAGATACACATATATTCTTTTGATTTTGTATGATTTTTTTTTTTTTTTTAAAGTTGCAACAATTTAATTTTATTCATCAACGTCGATCACAATAATATTTACTTTATAGTTCGCAATATTGTGTTATACCATAAATCCGTACATAATTTGATTCTTGTTGAAATTTCCATTCAGGTTTTGCTGGTTGTGTATCTTGCCGTATCATTCGTTCAATTGCATTCAACTCTATTAGGTTGGCAAAACATATAAATGCGATTCGAACACAAATCATTAACTATCACTTAGTATTTTGGTTTGTCGATCTATGTAGAAAAATAAGTATAATTATGAGCCATGATGGGTAAAAACTACTGGAAATACAAGCATGCGCAAATATGTATGGAAAAAGTGAGTTATTTTGCAGGCATAAGTACACCATATAAATGAGTTTTTATCGAATTCACAAAAATTGTGACCTTGCCGACGAAGTTCTTGACCCTGTTAATGAAAATTGCGACTTGGCTAATAAAATAGGTCAAATATTTATCGGTTTTGCTACGGGTACATCACCCCTTACACAAGGGGTGACATAATGCCCAAATGGCGCCTTCTCATTGGAGGGGCGCCTCGGCCCACATGTGGGGTCTCGGCACCCTTCCAATGAGGAGGTGCCACTTGGACATTATGTCATCCCTCATGTAAGGGGTGATGTACAAGTAGCATTATTCAATATTTATATACATGTCATTTACTCGCTCTTTTAAACAAAAAAGGTGGAATTTGTATTTTCGAAACCCAGAAGAATTAGTTGGATGTGAGTTCTTTTTACAGGGTTACGAGTTTTGTCAAGTAGTTTCGTGATTGATAGAATGTTCAAATAAAAACAAAAATATAAGGTACGCGATGAAGATTTATTTAAACGGGATGGCCAACAAGAAATAAACATAAAAGTTGGTTGAAATTACACACACACACACACACAGAGAGAGACAAACTACCTTTAATCTTTAAAGGAGAAAAGCGGAAAATAATGTTTCCTTTATAGAAACTTGGAGTTAAAGAAACTTATGAGATGACTTCCGACGAAGGAAACTTTATATTGTTCGTTTGAATTTGGAGAAAGAAAGAAACTTGGATTTGAGTGTTTGGTAAAAGGAGTTTCACTTTGAACACACATTACATAGGCTGGTGGAACAAAATTCTTATAAATGAAAGATCGATTGCAAATATTGGATGATTTGTAGTATATAATACTTTAAAGAATTCAATGCAAAAGGAAAGTAATATTATTCGTTTGTAGTAAATAGTCCTAGAGTATGAACGAACTCAAATAAAATCTGAACAATTCTTCGATTACTTGTTGTTGGTAAATAGATTTGGGAGAAACTACGAGACATAATTGCCGTAAGGTCCGTTTGACATGACTTTTGAAAAGTCAAAATGGACTTTTAATATCCCAAAGTTACTTTGAATCCGTTTGAATAATTTTTATAAAAACACTTTTTCCAGTTAGAAGAGCTTTTAATGGAAGCTGATCAAATGTGACTTCTTTTAAAACAACTTTCGAAATATCAAGTTTTTTTAAAAAAATTAGTTTTCAAACAAAAGTTAAGATAACTTATCTCAAAAATTATTCTACAGAAAGTAAAAGTAAAAGTCATGTCAAACAGGCTCATTGTCTGAACTTATAATATATAAATGGAACTTGTAAATATGTATAATTTACACACTATTATTTGCGATAACCCATGAGAGCTTAGTATTAGGGCCCCGTTCGGTAGGGATTAAAATCCAATTAAAATTGAAAATATGACCGTTATTGGGTCCCACTCGTCTAATAAAAGTCAACAATAACGACTATTTTTTCAATTTTAATCTGATTTTAAACCCTACCGAACGGGCCCTCGGTATCTACACTTGCGCGGGACGGAAAGGTCACTACCAATGGTTGAGAATTATTTAGAACAACTTTAGGCCACAAATGATCCCAAAAGTGAAGTGCTAAAAGTCTTGGACGCGTTATTCTATTGCTTTATTTACCCAAATTCAGCATATGCCAAAATGAAGACAAATCATTTCTAATTGAGAATTGAATTAGGTTTATAAAGGTGGATTCTTGATCTTAGTGCTTTAATTGATTGAAACAATCAATCTCAAAACCTCGGGTCTTAATTGTGTGTTTAGTTAAAGTTAGTTTTAATTAAAGTAAATAAGCAGATATCATTACATGTCGGTTCGACACTCTATTTGTTCTATATTACTTGTATACGTTACTGTCGACTTGCAAGATAATTTGACAATTATTTCCTAACAACCTCTCAATTTCCAAAATCGTTAGAAGATGAGATTATAATATCGAGCTAAAAGTGGCTCCATGAAATGGGCTTGATAAATTTAATTTGTTGTCGTAACCTCTTTGAGCTTATTTTTCGGGCCATATATCTCAATTATCAGGAAAGTTCTCGGTACTATTTCGAAAAAGTCGACACCAATTACGCTACGCATATTTCAAAATGAGAAAAAAAAAAAAAACGTTGAATGGTGTACTTAAAATAGCTAGTCAAAGATTAATAAAACTATTTGTACAAAGTTGAGTTACAAAAGTTGGGTTATGAAGTGTGTTGGCAAAATTCAGACCGTTGATTTCAAATGATTTTAAAATCTATTTTTAAAATGATTGGTGTAGATATTATTTTGTCAACCAATTTTGTAACATAACTTTGTACATGTAGGATAACTCGTCAAAGATGGGCACTTAAATTGGTATAAGAATCTTACTTCTTTTCCACCAACTCCAACTCCAACTCCAACTCCAACGTCAATTTAAATAAAATTTAATTTAATGTTAACTGTGACTTATCTCCCTTGAAAAATCAAATATAAAAATACGATGAATTTTCGGATAATTACAAAGTATATGTTGTTATTTTTAACCGATTTTGTGAATTGGGAATTTGAGATTATTAGTCAAAACTCTATACTTAAGTTCTTGGATCTGATAGAGTCTTCTTAATTTTTTGTTATTCTTTGCAAACCCCCGTTTGATTCATCGTTGATCCTCCATTCGTTCATCAATTAGAAACCAAGTCAAGATTGATCAACTTTATGTTATTCTCGATCGAACTTGTTATCTTGTTTTAACATCAATATACATTTTCGTAAATTTGTCATTTTACGGAACGTGCTCAAATTGTGCTTAAAGCACGATCAAATAATTATTACCCAAACTAGGATCTAGTCTCCCGACTTGATCAAATAAAAATAAAAAATTAGAAAATAAATAAAATCCTCTAAAAATCAAGAAAAATAACAGAAAGTGGTTCTTGTGTTCAATCAAGATCGATTATGCTACACTATTTTTTTTTTTTTCAAAAGATCGAACATAATACGAAACGTTAAATCAGACTTTGTAGTGCTAATTCTGTCAATTTCCATTTACCATGTGACAAGGCTAGCCCAACACTATAAATCAGACCATTGATTCCACCTAGTCTTTTTCCCGCTACTTTTCTTCGCTTATTTCCCCCTCCTCTGCCAAATTTCTTTCTCGCGCAGTGAGTGCGTGTGTACTGTGTGAATTGCTGAAAATGATGAACTCTCGAGATATAGTGCTGGTTTCAACTGCCACAATATTTGGTGCGGCGGCCTCTGCAATAGCATTTCGTCGATTTTTCCTCTCCAATTGCCCCAACAAGCACTTCTCTGCAAACGGCGTCGTTGACGGGAGGAAACCCTCTCCTCAGAACCCATATGATCCCTCCAAACGAAAAGAGTCAGTCAATTACTTATACAGTAAATATATTTTTCAGTCTTTGTTGTACTTTCTGATTTTGATAAACTCAAATAGTGATAGCAATAATGAATTCCAGTCTATGTTTAAATGATGTGATGAAGGCTAAAGAAATATTAGTAAAGCAAGGTACAAGTAATTATATTTTTCTGTCTTTGTTGTACTTGCTAAAGTTCTTTTGCTATTATTGCTTCAGATGGAATATATTGAAGTGCAATGCAAAACAATTATATTCATTTCCTGTCAAAATGCAGAAATTTGTCATGGGATGATTATTTTATGGCTATTGCATTTCTATCTGCTGATCGATCCAAGGATCCTAACAGGCGAGTAAGGAAAATTATCTTAAATGTAATTGCATCCATGTATTTAAGACAGAGGTAACTTGTGAATACCTTTACATTGTTTGGCATGCGAGAGTTCACGTGTAGAGAAGCACAAATTGACCATCTATAGTAATGTTGAAGTATTTACAAATCCCAACAAAATCCCAAGCATGACAGTGGAAGACTTGTTTTATTTCGCTGATGAACTTCAGCACTATTGGGTTATGATAGAGTTGTTTCGGTGGGTGGCAGCAATTTTGAAGATAGATTTGTTTAAGGGCACAACAAAATGCAAGAGAAGAACTTTGTTGGAAGTAGGAGATAAATTGCAAAGACAGAATGGAGAAGTCACGTCAAGGCACACCCTATTCATAGTGTGGCTGGATAAATCCCAGTTGTTAGCTTGTTCTTCTGTGAACGGAAATGCCTGCTCTATGGTATCAAGCTTTTTACTTATGTATCAGCAAATAAGTATTGATATGCCACTAGAACCGGAGCATCAGGGTGTGACACATATGTATCAGCCATGTTAGATGACACGTCTTTTTTCTTAATTTTTTAATAGGATACGGCGATGACATGACATGGACATGGCTAACCCTTTTCAATTCAATTGAAACAAAAGGAAAAATATAAACGTGTCTATTGAAGAGATTAGGTTATGTTTGCTCAGAGAAGCTTTGTCCGCCAACTTCAATCATAAGATTGAGTAAGCTTCAAGAGAAAGATATCACGTGTACTTGCTGAACAAGCAACAGTTGACCTCAAGTTTCACTGTTTCAGGCACTTGGCCCTACTTTAGTCTTGGAGTCTGGTGTTGTTTCTAAGGACACAGAGAGCGGTGCTAGCCGTGCGAGAGAATCTACTAATATGTCCAGAGATTTACCCCTGGAGACACCTTGGACATCTCATTTGGAACATATTTCTCACGGTCAGTCTTCACATGTGAAA
The DNA here is from genome assembly GCA_035079005.1 of Fraxinus americana. Lineage (NCBI taxonomy): Eukaryota > Viridiplantae > Streptophyta > Magnoliopsida > Lamiales > Oleaceae > Fraxinus > Fraxinus americana. The sequence continues at coordinate 49,278,849 of CM068706.1, read as the reverse complement.
CAAGATTCTTATAATGCCAGTGCCAGAAATGCATCTACTGAGGGAAGTGTCTCTAGACATAAGCAAACATTATATATACAAAAGCACAATGATCCATCACAGAAGAATTTGAATGAAAAGTCAGCTCTAATTGTCACAGGCGAGGCACCGAAAGATCTTACTGATGTATCTGTTAACAATGTTACACTGATGGAGGTTGCTTCAAGCATCAGAGAAAGTGGCGAGACAATTGCACTGAAAACTCCCAATATCATGGCTGAACCCTCCACACATCAGAGAAGAAAAAGTCATAGAATTAGCAAGAATAAGCAGAGACTGGATGAAGCTGCAGTAATCTCTCCAATACCGTCAGTAACACGGGAGGAGACTAATCCTGCAAAAGAGTACATTGAAAATGGGAAGTCCAAGGCTTCGTTGTCAGATTTGGATAGCTCAGTCTCAGCAAAGATTGAGCTTGATGGAGGAGTACAGGCTTCAGAGGTGCAGGCTTCACATGAAGAAGAAGCCCATAGCAGAGTAAGCAAACAGTGGAAACCTCAGTCCCGCGGAATGCCACGAAGTCTACAGGCTAATAGGATGGTGGATAAATTTCATAGCAATGACACTCTTATGTGGGCTCCTGTGCATTCACAAAGCAAAGTTGAGGGTGCAGTTGAAGCATGTCAAAAATCTACTCCTGAATCTGCTACTCCAGTGAAGATTGATAATCTGGTTCAGAATAATTCAAAAGGCAAAATGGCTGAAATGGAGAGATATGTTCCAAAGCCTGTGGCTAAGGAGCTGGCACAGCAAGGAAGTATTCAACCAGTGCCATTTTCAGCCAGTCCTGCACCAGAAGAGGCTGCTGGTAAAGCACTATCTGATTCAGCTAGATCTGCAAATCCACCACCTACCATCTCAGCAACTGGAATTGTTGGGTCTGGTGTAGACGTCGAGGAGGGAGATGGCACGCATAACAAGCAAGGAAAAGCGCATGGAACATGGTGACAACGGAATTTTACAGAACCATCGAATAAGAAGAGTGTGCATCATGGACCATCTGCTACTTCTAACCCAAGCAAGGACATTCAAAGATCAACAGACCAAAATCAATTCATGAAGCATGAGGTAAATGCATCAAAATCTGAACCAAATACTTCCAGCAAGAACTACACATTAGATTGCAGTAACATGTCCAATGATATTGAATCAGCTGGAGCTGGCAGATCTCTTGCTGTGAAAGATCAGGTAGGAATGGATAGAGGAAAGTGATATCTATCCAAGGGCCATAAAAGCATGGGAAAAAATAATGATCCTAAACAAATAAATATTGTTATTAGTGATTCTGTGGCTACTGATGTGAACCATACAGACAGAACTATTTCTTCAAAAGAAAGTCACAGCTCTGGGGAGCAAATATCATCTCATTGGTAGCCCAAGTCTCACACGGATTCAGAAAATAATCAGTACCGAGGCAGAGCTTCCGGAACTGAAATTGTTGACATGGTACCTGATAGGGCTTCAAAGAGAGATCATCGTCCCCAGCGTAAGGTTCATGTTCCACCTCAAGATGACAAGAAAAGCTGTGAAGTTGATCGACACCATCCAGATGAGTCTGTCACTGAAAGTAACATGGCTGATGATCCAAATGTAGGGCATTATCAAGGATCGTTCAGAGAGAGGAAACCTGCTAAAGAGAAAGGACGTCCCTATTCCCTAACACAAGTTCCTGTTGGAGTTGGTGAATCAGCTCCTGCTGCCGCCAATACAACTGGTGAGCATAACCGTATTTTTTCATCTGGTTTTAGGCAGAACAGAAACCAGAACAATTGTTCTGGCAGAGGCCATGAATCTCATGGAGATTGGCCTTCAGTTCATGATAGCCGGCAACACAATGTAACTGCATTCCATGAAAGGCAGTGGCAGAATGTGCATTATGAATACCTGCCTGATGGGCATTATAAAAACAGCAAAACCGACAGGCTTGTAGGGTCTGGAGAGGGATCTAATGATGTTGCCTCAAGATACAGAGAGAGGAATCAGAGCCACACAAAGCATGGAGGAAATTCTCACAGGCGTCAAGGTGGCCCTGCCCGGATAGATTCTTGTCACGACTAAAGGCTGAAATTAGGCGTCCTTTTGTTTGTGAATCTAGTCTTCCAAATATTGACTGTTTGATTAATCAAGCATTCAGGTATTATCAGCGTAGATTTATGCTATGTTTTAGTTTGGGCATGCACTTATGTAACCCGTTGTCTGATATCTCACATGCATTGAGCAAGATTAATGTGAATCAGGTTAGGGCACACCATTATGGCAAGATGTGTGTTAATGCCAGAAAATGAGGTGACAATATCTTCATTTTACAATTGTAGTATCTGGTTTTGATATTATCTGGTTGCTATTTGTAAGCCGAGCATATTTCAGCACCTCCAATCATCTCTTTAACCCATATCCCCACCCAGGCACCGGGTACCCCTTTCGCCATGTATGTATTTCGCTATGTTTGTCCGTACATGTATTCGTAGCATGAGAATGCAAACTTCTGTTTCTCACCAATTTATTCTTTCCTAGGCATCTAACCCGAATCTTTTGGTCTTATATTTCTTTGTAGCCTAACATCGACTAAATATGCAATATAGGCACTTGGGGTCCTATCTTGTCGTGTGGAAGTATATTCGTTGCGCTCTCTTGAAGATTTGATAGTAGTATTGTTTAGGGGTGGGCAAAATCCTACCGAACTCGTCCAAACCGAATCAACACGATTGGGTTGGGTCTATTTTTTTGTTGTTTTTACGCGGGTTGGGCTGGGTCAGGTTATGGGTTAACTCAAAAAAATCGAATAAACCCGTCCAACCCAACCCAACCCGCCACTTTAAAAAAAATTAAAAAAAGAAAAAAAATGCCTAGAAAAGTAAAAGAAATCTAAGTATATAGTAACTACATTTACCTTGGTGTATTTTAGAGGAGGAGCTTATTGTTCTTCCCATAAGAAATGTAGTATACGTTTTTCATGTTATGTTAAATGCACTTTTTTTTTGTAGGCTCGGCTAATGAGGATTGAATAAGATAATAAATAATTTTATTTATTTATTTATTATTTAATGTTGTCTATTCGAATTTAGTATAATAGAAAATTGGATGACTTTAATTTTTGCTGACAAGTCGTCACAAACCGACCAACCTAACCCAACCCGACCGATACTTGATTGAGTTGGGTTGGGTTGGGTTTCAACCTTTACACAGGTTGTGTTGGGTTAAATTTTGATCAAACCGATCATGTTGGGTTGAATTTGAGTTAAGGCAAAAATGACCCGACCTAACCCAATCCAACCCATGCCCACCCCTAGACTATTATCAATTGACAACATTGGATTCTTTGTTGTGCTTTGGGGACCTATTTGGGACGTCTGCCATTTATAACCATCTCTAAAATGCATCTTGAGAGAGCGAAAAATTGAATTGCTTTAAATCTTTATATAGGTCTAGCAACGAAATAAACAAGGTGGCAAAAAGTGATTCACGTGAAGATCTTAATTGTTTGGTAAAAGGAGTTAATTGTTTCAACACTAACTGAACTTTATAAGGTGTCACGTTCCACTGATCGAACTTTAAGTTACATCCTATCACTCACTCAACTTTGTAAACTTGCACTCCATCCCTCACCGGGTCAATTCCGTCCATAACGTTTGCTTACGTGGACAACGATTTTCACACATGGCCGTTAAAATACTTAACTGTGCCATGTCATGAACAGAATTTAACACCCAAACACACACCTCACCCATGTGAATTACTTCGCGTGCACAGCCAAAATATCAAGAAACATTTTGATCAAAGCAACAAACTCATAATCTGAAATAGAATTAACATTAGAAAGACCCCAAATTATAAGCCAGAATTAACAAAGGCAACACGGAGAAGATTCAGTTTGCTCCCAAAAAAGGTTGAGCCTTCTTCTTCAGGCTCTTTGCAGCAGCCCAAGCCTGCTTTAGGAACATCTTCTTCTACAATGACTCACAGAATAAGCAAGCACTTGCTAGTGTGTCAGGTCCCATCAATGTGGAGATTGAAACGTCCAATACTTCAACACTTGATTCTGTTCCTAATGCTGCTTCTGCTCGACATCAATTCTACAAATGCTTTTGATTTAAGCATTGAAAGTGCTGAGAGATTTAAGAAGTGAAAGTTCTGATTTAGCCACAAAAACATTTTGATTCAATTTTGTTTTTGGAATCGGGTTCATACAATTTGGGAATTAGAGAGATTTGGGGTTAGCGTTCAAATGTATACTTCATCCCATCGCACGATTTTATGAAGGCGTGTGTTTGGGTGTTAAATTCTGTTCATGGGATGGAGTGCAAGTTTACAAAGTTCAATGAGTGGTAGGATGCAACGTAAAGTTTGGTTAGTGGAACATGACACTTTGTAAATTTCAATTAGTGTTGAAACAATTAACTCTGTGTTTGGGTGTTAAATTTTGTTTATGACATGGCACAGTTAAGTATTTTAACAGCCACGTGTGAAAATCGTCGTCCACGTAAGCAAACGTTATGGACAGAATTGATCCGGTGAGGGATGAAGTGCAAGTTTACAAAGTTGAGTGAGTGATAGGATGCAACTTAAAGTTCGATTAGTGGAACGTAACACCTTGTAAAGTTCAGTAAGTGTTGAAATAATTAACTCTTGGTAAAAGGGTGTATTTAATTTAAATTTTCAAGTACTTATGTACTATGTAGGCTCATTTTAAAGATTTTTTTGAAGTGACCGACTGTTCATGGACTTCTATAGGTTCTATAAATTTTCAAGTACTTATACAGGTTCTAAGAGGTTCAAAGGGGGTTCGAAACTTTGAATTAACTCCACCCCCCCCCCCCCCTCCCCCCCACAAAAAAGGAAAAGAAAAAAGAAAAAAAAATAACACATACATTGAGTTTTTCCATTACATGATGGAAAATAATAATTTAATGATAAGTGTATAATAGGGGCCTGTTTGGTACAGCTTTTCATTTTCTACAGTAAATCAATTCTCATTTTCAACCACACATTTTTCAATAAAATAATATTTTTCATCACATTAATACTTTTTTCTTCTTTTTCAACCACACATTTTCTATCATATCACTATTCAAAAATCAATTCTTCCCCCAAAAATCTCTACCAAACACACTCTAGAATTATAAGGTTTAACAAATAATTGAAGGCTTAGATGCGTAATAACTTGTTGATGAAGCAATTTTTATCCATATGTTTTATCTCTTTCACATGGACATGAGCAGTAAGGCAAAAATAGGTGTTGTAGAGAACATTTAAATAAATAAACGCAATAACTTCTCTATAAAAACTTAAACTTTTAGATGAATGAGTTGAACTTTACATTAGAATCATAAAAATGCTCGAATTCAAATAATTTATAGGAAAAATTTCAAACTTTAAATCTCAATTATAAAACATCGGATGCACAATCAGAATTCATGATAATATTGCGTCCGACTTAAACATAGTAACCTTTTCGAATTTTCGCATTTGTCCATTTCTTTGCATTGTCTAATGAGAGTAAATCAGTCCTAGATTTTGGACTAAACGATCATATATAAGTTCTTATAGTGAAGTTGTTCAATTGAGTCATATACTTGTGGTTGGAGTCAAAATCATTCAATGTTTAATGCCTAAATTAAGTAGCAGCAGTTATCTTATGTTGCTGGCAAAACGAAAAAGGGTTCAACTGAATGTCAATAGTCCATTAATTATAGGGTGGACCATCAAAGGTATGAAGTTATGTGTGTGTATATATGTATTTTCATCTTTCTGCAGTTTGATTCGTTAGAACATATAGTGCAATCACACCCCGACGATGTTTGATGAGTCTTGTAAATATGAAACTCTTTAATTCTACACAAGATATACCCTATCTAAGTGGTGCTTCTTCTTATTGATCCTCAAGTGGTGTCTGCTCTACAGTTTATCTCATTATCTCAATTTTTCGGAACAAATCACATAATAATTCATTACGCAGTTTACATGTCACGATTTTGGTAGATGTAAGCATGTCAGTCGAAATTGGCTTACCAACTTTGGAAGTTATCCTCCCCAATGCGTAACGATTTCCAAGGGTAGCCCAGGAAGAGTGATCCAAAACCGGCATGATACTGATGTCTAATGAATGGATACTTAGTCCAAAATTAGGCTTCAATAAATTTTCGACATATTTGGGCTTCATTTTATCCGAAATGCATTTTTTTTCTTTCCTCTTTTTATTCACGCATTTTTCAATAAAATAATATTACACGTAAATCCAATTTTTTTTTAACCACACATTCTTCAAAAAATTACTATTTCAAAAAAAATATACATTAAAATGGAGACGAAACTGGCATATATATATGCCCTGTTTGGGAGAGATTAAATTTTTCTACAGTAAATCAATTCTCATTTTCAACCACACATTTTTCAATAAAATAATATTTTTCATCACATCAATAATTTTTTCTTCTTTTTCAATCACATATTTATCATCATATCACTATTCAAAATCAATTTTTCCCCCAAAAATCTCTCCCAAATAAGCTCATAAAGTTAGAGTATGATATTTAACACTACTAGTGTTTAACATCCGTTCAAATGATATCACTTGTATCATTAAATTTAAATTTAATCAAATATAAAAATTTATAACTCATTTATCTATTACATATTTAGGGTCTGTTTGGTACAGATTCTCATTTTCTACAGTAAATCAATTCTCATTTTCGACCACACATTCTTCAATAAAATAATATTTTTCATCACATCAATACTTTTTTCTTCTTTTCCAACCACACATTTCCCATCTTATCACTATTCAAAAATCAATTCTTCCCCCAAAAATTCCTACCAAACACAATCTTACACCTGGACTAGATAGCAATATTAAAAAGGTTTAACCTCCAAGTCTCGAAACAAAATCCCCAGAATATTCCTGATTTGTATTTCATACACCTCCCACCAAACTTGCTCGCTCCTTGACGGAGCCGCCAACGTTCTTCTCTACCCAATATATACATACACAATCTCCCCACCCACCGGTTCTCTCTCACAGCTCTCGCGATCTGAATCTGCGAAAATGCAGAGCACGGCAATTGCATTCTCCCCTACCATTTCTCTCTCCACCAGGCCTCAAAAGTCCACCTCTCTCTACAGATTCAATCCCATTTCTCTCACCCCGTCGAAACAGCTCTGTTTTAAGGATGGTCGGGTGTCGGGATCAACTTTGGCTCATAATTCTTCGAGTCGTAAAGTGGGTTCAATTATCTGTTCTTTGAGACCCAATGGATGGATTTCGAACCCAGAACCAGGAAATCAGGAGACCGAGTCCGAGGGCGTCATGGCTCGGGCCACATCTGTACCAGAGAGCGCAGGGGCTGCTGAGATTCCGAAATCTAAGAGTGCTATGGATACTTTGGTGCTGGGATCGCTTTTCGGGCTCTGGTACCTATTTAATATCTACTTCAATATCTACAACAAGCAGGTACTTGCTTTCTTATTTTTTGGTCTTTTCTTAATTTAAAATGATCGGGTCTAGATAGTTTTAGATGTGTTTCTGCATGTTTAGATGGTGAGTATTGGGAACATGATTATTGTTAATTTTGATGATGTTAATTGGTAATTTTGGTTAAAGGTAATATCCCTCATCGATTAATGATGACACAAATAAACATACAAGGATTTGATGGAGAAAAGTAAATCCTTCCTACATTTGAGTGGTTGTGTTGAAGTCCATATTTAATTGATATACATGTGACCATATCTCGTAACTTGAGCTTTTACATCAAGTGGTTCAACAATAATATTGTGATGCATGGAAGTTTATTTTGCCAAATCACTTGAAACTCAAGCTGTAATTTCAGAAACTGATTTTGTTGGGATATGAAGGAACGTTTGATTGTTTTCTTTACCCAGCATATGAATGATTTGGTTTTTTTCATTTATATATTCGATACACTATATTTTGCGCTTATAGAAGTTTCTTACAAGGAAAGTTATTCCAAAATCTCACTTTGTATAGTGCAGAGATTTTAATTTCAATTATTCTTCTTAAAAGGGAACACTAGTTTTGCACCGAGTTAGAGCTTGGCCCTATGTTATTCAGTCAATTAGATTCTGTTTGCATATTTGGAACAGAAAACCAAAAGGAATCCTGTGGAAGGATATTGCAGCCCCATTTGCCTATGACATATCTCGGGCTCCCTTTAGGAGCACGTTTTAAAAGCATTCAGATTTGGAATGGTATCGTGGAAAGGGTGGAGAGAAGGCTAGCGGGTTGGAAGCGCATGTACCTCTCTAAGGGGGGCCGTCTTACGCTCATTAAGTCCACTCCGTCGAATCTCCCCACTTATTTCATGTCATTATTCCCTATTCCTGCTGTTGTGGCCAAAAGATTGGAGAGGCTCCAAAGGGAGTTTCTTTGGGGAGGTTTAGGGGAGGAGAGGAGATTACATTTGGTTAATTGGCGGGCTGTTTGTTCACCTATTAGATCCGGTGGTCTTGGAATAAGAAGTCTCGTACTGTTTAACAAGGCATTGTTGGGTAAGTGGTTATGGCGGTTTGGAGTGGAGAGGGGGAGCTTTTGGAGAGATATTATTGGGGCAAAATACGGCTTTATGGAAGGGGGTTGGTGCTCAGGTGAGGGAAGGGGTTCTTATGGGGTGAGTTTATGACGGTATATTCGGCGAGGGTGGATTGAATTTCGGGATAGATTGACTTTTGTTGTGGGGACTGGTACTACCATCAATTTTTGGGATGATTGCTGGTGCGGAGATCAACCGCTTAAACTGGAATTTCCCTCGTTGTATCGCATTGCGATGGAGCCGTCTGTCAAGGTGGTTGATGTTTTTGATTTCCATGATGGAAGTCCCAGTTGGAACATTGTTTTCTGCCGGGGTTTGCAGGACTAGGAACTGGATGACTTTGCGTTGTTTTTGATATCCTTATATGAGGTTGATATCAGGGCAGGAGAGGATGATTGTAGTAGGTGGAGGTTGACACGTGATGGGTTTTTTTCTGTTCGTACCTATTTTAGATCCTTGATGGGGCCCGTGCAGAACTCTTTCCCCTGGAAGATGGTTTGGAAATGTAAACTGCCCCCTCGAGTGGCATTCTTACTTTGGACGGTGGTCAGAGGACAGGTGTTAACGGTAGATAACCTTCGTACTAGAGGTTTCTATGTTACAGAGTGGTGTTACATGTGTAAGAGGGATGGGGAGACGGTTGACCACTTATTCCTTCATTGTGATGCTGTGCGTCTATTGTAGAATGATATTTTGATATCGCAACATATGGATTGGGTGTTGTCGAGGCATATGGAGGACACGTTAAAGGCGTGGAGGAGAAAGTTTCGAGATAAGGATAGCAAACTTGTTTGGAGCCTTATTCCGGGATGCATCGTTTGGCGTGTGTGGAGAGAAAAAAACAGTCGCTGTTTTGAAGACGAATCACGGACAAGAGAGCAGATTAGGGAGTTGTTTTATTTCACTTTGTATTCTTGGTTTAATGCTGCGGCAACTAGGCATATAGTAGGGTTGCCTAATTTCATGATGTTTCTCTCTGATTTAAAGTGATAGTACACATCCTGTGTATTATGCTTTTTATATAAAAATTTTGATTACCTTTCAAAAAAAAATTTCTATGAAATAAATGGTGTTCTTTGAATTCATCTTAACTTATACCATACCTGATATCCAATAAGATAAACACCTCCCACCAAGCAAAGACTCGCTTGTTGGACAGTCAGGCATATACATTATGCCATGTTTCCCCTAAAAGAAAGTGAAATGCTATTGAAGAGTTGAGTCTTCAGTCATACTTCCGAAAGTCAAGATCAAACCACGGGAAACAATTTTCTTTTCATTGCTTCTCTGCTCTATGATTCTTGCAGTTCCACCTGCAGCTGTGAGATCGATTCTTAAATTGCTGTTGATTTGGAGGATACGTAGACAAGCACATTGTTAGTTTAGAAATAACATCATGTGAACAATTTGTTGTGCACTAGACTTTGTGCTGTTATAGTTGATAGCATAGGATGATGGCCTTGGATTTAACCTATTACGGATATGACATATGAGATCTCAGTTCCATGCCGACAAATGTATTTAACTATTTAATAGGGGAAGTTAATGATGGTGCTAACTTGTCACAGGTCCTTAAAGCTTTCCCGTACCCAGTGACAGTCACTTCAGTTCAATTTGCTGTTGGGACTGTCCTTGTTATGATCATGTGGACATTCAATCTCTACAAACGGCCTAAAATCAGTGGTGCACAGGTACTCAATACTATTCAGGAATGATTATGCTATAATATTTTTGTTCAGTTGATCAATCATAAATATGGAACTAATCATCAATTGCCTGTGCAGCTTGCAGCAATCCTTCCATTGGCCTTGGTTCATACCTTGGGCAACCTTTTCACCAACATGAGTCTCGGAAAAGTTGCTGTTTCATTCACTCATACAATTAAAGCTATGGAGCCTTTCTTCTCAGTTGTCCTCTCAGCTATGTTCTTAGGAGAGGTGGTATTCCTATTTTCTCAAGTCAATACCTTCTATTATTTAAGTTATGTTTTTCATACTCGTTTCTCATGGATTTTCTGAATGCTTATATTATCACGATGTATAATATTTCTGACAGTTGAAGCAGCCATAATTTATTACATTTCTTCATTTTGTTAAAACTGTCTGTTTAGAGCTCTTATTTATGATATTCTACCACTTGAGACACTTCTCTTATGTATTATCTAGAGAATTCCTGTTTCTACCTTAATTATCATAATCACAGATTCCTAGGGGCTTTATAATGGGAAAACACAACTGTTTCTTTTTCTTTTTCTTTTCTTTTTTCATATGAAAGGGGAGCTTCTATTGAAAAATATGATAAGTACAAAAAGAGGACAAGACAAACTCTTTATGCTAGAGATGAACACATAAATGAGATCATATTACTCGAGTTTCCCAAATTATAGAAAGATGGGACGCAATTAAACTTTTGTTCAGAAGACATCCTATACTGATATACAACCCTTTTCCACAGACACTCAGTCCATTGCCACCCTGCTAAAATTTTTGCATTTCTTTGTAGTTATAAGAACTGAAAGGATATCAAAACTTGATACTTTCAAATAGCTCCAGCTTTTATGGAAGAACCATACCCACCATTATACTGAGATGTCATGGAAAAGCTGGTTCGAGGAGTCTCCCAATCCCAATCAAGTCCCTTTTCCAATAACAGAGTACTCTAACATCTCGAGGCCAACTCAGTGCAACAAAAGATGATCAATCAATTCTGATTATGTCATATAATACACCAAGAAGGCAACAAAACGATATAAGGCCTCTTTCTGTTAGATATTCTGTGGTATTTAACTTACCTTCCGAGCAAAAACTTTTAAGTGGTGAAAATAGATGATTTCCATATGATTGTAAAAGATAGAAAAGGAGAATTTGAGAAGGAAAAAAAAATAAGAGAGAGAGAGAGAGAGAGAGAGAGAGAGAGAGAGAGAGAGAGAGAGAGAGAGAGAGAGAGAGAGAATAAAACCCCCAAAACCATCTTATTTTCCCTATCTACCTGTATTGGAAACCATTAAGCAAAAGAATCAATTTTTTCCAAGTTTCTATCACTAAAATTCTCTCCCTCCAAATGAAAGGAAAAGAAAAAAAAGAAAAAGAAAATTGGGTATAGAAATTCTAAGAACAGAAGGGTAATAAGCTGAGGAAAACAAGTGGCAAAAGACTCCCATCCTGCTTCCACACATCTTCAAGAATCAGAGCTTTCCTTATTACGAGGAAAAGTAATTGTAGAGTAATTTGTGAAATACACTCCCAAAGTCCATACTATTCCAAGTCTTGCCCTATGTAATATGTTATGGATCAAATTTGTTTCATAACTTACTTTCAGTTTCTATAGAGGAGTTGAATTCAGGTTGCTGCCATGCTAGCACTGATTATACTGAAGTATTTGGCTATTTTCTGAGACATTCAACTTTTATATTGCTGTTCTATAATTTCTTTTCCACTTTGTGCAGTTTCCTACAATATGGGTGGTTGCTTCTCTTTTACCAATTGTTGGTGGAGTTGGTTTGGCATCAATGACTGAGGCTTCTTTTAATTGGTGAGACATGATAACGCATCACTCTCAATAAATGCTTTTGCTTCGATTCTCTTTAACTGTATATACTAAGTTTTTCATTTTGTTGTTTTGAGAATTGACATGGAACTTGTACTTTGTTTTAAGGGCTGGTTTTTGGAGTGCGATGGCCTCAAATTTGACCAATCAATCTAGAAATGTCCTTAGCAAGAAGTTTATGGTCAAGAAAGAGGTATATATAGTCTCAATTTTATTTTCACCTATCTGAAACGATGCAGTGCTTATCAGGAATGTAGGTGTAATTTTTACGGATTATTCATTGCTGTATTCATGAGAATTGCTTGTGGAATATGATTGCGGTAAATATTTTTATCATTGTATATCTGAAGTGACATTCATTTCCAAATTACTTAGAAAAAATGAAATTGAGATTTTATTTTCCACAATTATTTTTCTAGGATTGGTGTATCATCTCCTGTTTGGTTTTTTTTTTTCCTTGTAGGAATCTTTGGACAACATCACTCTCTTCTCAATAATCACAATTATGTCCTTCATCTTACTGGCTCCTGCTACTATATTTATGGAAGGAGTTAAGTTTACCCCGTCATATCTTCAGAGTGCGGTAAGAATATATCAAGATTTTCCGTTTCATGAATTACATCTTTCATTTGTTGGGTCATTGTTTCATCTGTCAAAGAATTAAAACAAGATAAATTAATTATCATATTGTTTCTTGCCAGGGGTTGAATATCAGGCAACTTTACACAAGGTCTCTCATTGCTGCTCTGTGTTTCCATGCATATCAGCAGGTAAGCATCTCAGGTTTTTCTTCCATTTTTCAAGCGACTTGCATAATACCATGCAACTCGGAATTTTGAACCACGAACCTCTGCCAAAGTACTCAATCACATACATACAATTTGATAAAAGTCAAAGATTAATGCTAGGAAGTATTATAAAATCTATCTGAAGAGGCTATTATTATGAGAATGCTAACAACGGTTGTTATACAGGTTTCGTACATGATATTGCAGAGGGTGTCCCCAGTTACCCATTCTGTGGGCAACTGCGTGAAGAGGGTGGTGGTGATTGTGACCTCTGTTCTCTTCTTCCGCTCACCAGTTTCACCTATTAACTCCTTGGGTAAAATACTTCACATGTCGTTCTATGAGCTTGTAGAGGATTTGAAACGAATCAACCAATTTCTGCAGTACTAAAATTGACTTTATTTGTGATTTGGTGCAGGCACTGGCATAGCCCTTTCTGGAGTGTTCCTGTATTCAAGAGTGAAGCGTATTAAGCCAAAGACGGCTTGAAGTTGTTATTTCAGACAATTTTGTTGGTTAATCATGTTATTAGATTTCAAAGCACCATCGCAATCTTGTTTCTATGTTAGTTCTGTCTTCTTGAGATTGGTTCATTCTTTTCTCTGGATATCCAGAATGAGTGCTTTAAATTTGGCCGAGTAACTGTTCTTCTTCCCTAGTTGTAATGACAATCTTGTTATACTTTCCATTCCAAACTCGATCGAAGATAGATTGGGAAGGGAATGTTTACAGTTGTTGGAGTATGACTTTTCATTTGTCTTTTAACTTTCAATAAGTAGTCTGCTACTGGCTAAAAAGCCTCAGATGTACACTTGAAAAGAATCAATTGTTAAAGAGCCAACTTTTGAAAATGTATTTAATGATACAATATTTAAATTTACCATATGAAATCATTTAAGCAATTCAATAGTCAATAAAATGTAATTTATTTTACTGAAAAAATATTGACTAATAACCTCTGGACAATTAAAAGTTCATAGTGACCCAATCAAGTCATGAATCTAACACTAACCAACTAATGTTTTCTTTCTTTCAAGAATTTAAGTTGGATGCTTACCCTCCCACAGGATAGAGAGCAATCAATGGAATCATTTCTCAGGGATGTGTTTCAAGCATTCTCTTCTATTTTATCTTTAATTTCACTCTTGCAGTTTCTCTAATTTTCACATAACGGGTTAAATTGTAATGTGTTAGGATGGTGTTGTAAACTTATTTTTAAGATTTAATTTATATGGTCTTATTTTAGATATTAAATTTGTGCTTAGTGTTTGATTACTTCTTCTTGTATTAATTGCTTTCCTATTATTTGACCAATTTTAGGATAAGATTGAGAATTACATTGAGACATAGATGTGAAACTTGTTTAGCTCTCTTAACAAGTAAAATAAATTTCAATAATGAATAGACATATATGTTGGGTTTATATAAACTCTAATTTTCTCTCCCCCCCGTCTCTTACTGAGAAAAAGGATTCAAAAATATGAGGAAAATAATATTCATATTATGTTTAAATCTGTGGAACCTTGAGACTTTGGGAAGAGTTATCAAATATGGATTTTGGGGGGCTTTCCATAAATTTGGGGTTTTCTCTAAAATCAATTCTTCTCAAGAAAAATTCTTTCTAGTGCTGCTGCGGAAATGGCTGAGTCTTTTGAGGCACACATCCTGTAGAAAGTTGGGTATGTGCTGATTTCAACTCAAATGATGGTTCAGTTGTGGTTGTTTCCAAACATGGTTGAGATTTAAATTTTCATGGAGACTAGTTTTGGAGAGATGGAATCTGGTTTAGTTGTTGAGAAGAATGAAGAATATGTAGCTGTGATTATCTAGTGTAAACTACTCAATTGTATGTTGCACGCATTGCGTGCAAATTCAGTACGTGAACTGCACGACCTGATTGTTGCTACCATCACTCTAGACACTCAAAACTAACTATATTAAAAGGTTATGTTTTTCGACCATTAAATTTCCATTGAGGTGGAGTGATGGTGGCATAAGGGAGAATCCCATTCCCAAAAGCTTGTTTCAGGAATCTTATTTGCAGAAAAACTTGAAGAAAACCCAGAAAACAATTTGAAGGAAAAATGGGTGACTGATTTTTCGCAGAGTTTGAGGTTTGCTGTAAGAAAAACTACATATACTGGCATGACAATAACTTGTCAATGGATGTTAGTCGAGGTTTTGGTTGGAAAAAGGAAGAATTGTTTCCTAAATTCCCACACGCAGAATCTTTTCCCCCCAATTTCCATTTAAGGTTATTTTCAAGCAAAGAAAACAGAAGAAGCAAGCTTATAGTAAGCCTTGTCTTCAGCTGCATGCTATTGTGGCCATTGATGTAAGAACAGTACAATGAGAATTGGAAGGTGTAATAACTTATGAGCTTTCTTGATATCAAGAGAAATAGTGGCGGATATATATATATATATATTTTTTTATTTTTTTTTATTTTTTTTTTGAATTAATTAATTATATTTCATAATTATTATATTAAATTAAATATTTAATTGTAATATAATATAATATACCCCACCTCCACCCCACCACCATCTCCACCACCCCCATTGCTCCGACGACTGTTATTCGACCTCACTTAATTTCAGCGACTACTCCGATTCCGGTCATTGTTAATGTCACATTTATATGCAGTTTGGTCACAGATTATTTCGAGGTCACAGATCAAAAAAATTTATAGATCATAGTTGACTTCATATGTCACTGATAAAAAAATTAGAGGTCACATGTTATATTTTAATGTCATAGAGTAACGAATTTTAAGATCACAGACACTTCGACCCGTCCACCGCACCAGTCCCCCAATCACAATACACCAACAATACTTGGTCACAAGTCACAGAACAACCAAAATTTTATATAAGTCATAGATTGAAAAAAATTAAAACTTTTACGGGTTACAGTCACATTTTCTAAGTCACAGATACCCACGACCGTCGTGCCACCACCACAGCCAACATCCTAACCACCACCAAAAATATTAGATCTACAGAACCACCACCACCACCACCAACACGACCACCGCCACAGTAATTATGCCACCGCCACTCCACCTCACAACCAAAAATGCAGCTCCACCACCACAATCATACCAGCCACCAGATCCACCGCACACCCCATCACAACCAATTTGATATGGTTTTAATATATTGGTACAGATAAGAAATTATATATATATATAAACTATCCCATATTCAATAAGTATTAAATAAGTTATTTTATTTTATTTTTTAAATCAAACCATAAACATTTCATTTAGATATATTGTCGCGAATAATGAACAATAAAAATCTAGCATACAATTTGTCCATTGAAATGTATCAACAATATGAAAATCATGCAAGGTGATGCGTCAATTGATTTCCATTTCTAAGCAACGACAAGAGCCACAACCCGTGTCTTCTAACTAGTGCTTAAAAAGCTTAAGACTTGATTAGGTGTGGAGGCCAAGCTTCGATCTACACGAGCCTAGGCGTAAAAAAAAATTTCTTATTTCAATATTATTTTTAATTAACCTAAAAATCATTTAATAATTAAAATAATACATACCAAATATCTAAAATTATAAAATACTATATTGAAAAAAAAAAGCGAAAAATAGCATTTGGGAGCCGCCTAGACGCACTTTTTAGAACATTGCTATTAACAAGTAGAAACAATGAACATCAAACTGCATTCGGGGAGAGATGAAAATCATTTTGGAGACTTTGTACAATACGAAGAGAGTCGATTCCTTAACACAAGTGTGTTTTCAAAAAAAT
The DNA here is from genome assembly GCA_035079005.1 of Fraxinus americana. Lineage (NCBI taxonomy): Eukaryota > Viridiplantae > Streptophyta > Magnoliopsida > Lamiales > Oleaceae > Fraxinus > Fraxinus americana. Next base: position 49,262,157 of record CM068706.1, on the reverse strand, counting down.
TGTTATTTATTCAATATATTCTCTAGCCTCATGGACAAGTTATGCCATTTTTAAAAAGAAAATTGTATGAGTAGTAGTATTGAATCTTTTATTGTTATGTTGCAACTAATTTATAATTCAAAGTCAACGTTTCGATCTTTTAAAAGAAACAAGTGTGCTGCACATGTTGAATATGTAATTAGGTAACTAATAGAATTGATATAGTAATAAGATTTTGTAAGCGAAGAAGAGCTAATATGTATCACTACTATATTAAAAGAGAGGATGGCCAAATTACTGTTCATTTTTGCACCCTCTGTTTCACACTTGAACTGATTGTTTGCTATTCATTATCTGGTTTTGACAATTGATATTCAATAATTCTGACAATTGATATTCAATAATTCTGATTTTTAAATTTGATAGACATAATTGTTTACTGTGTTTTTTTTTCGCTACTCTATTAATTATATAACCGACTTACTTTCGTTTGTAGCCGACTTACCGCCGTATTTTCTGTTGATATTTTATTACGACTAACATATTATTAGTCAATAAAAAATACACAAAATCCAAAAAAAAATAAAGTTGCCTTATTAACCGACTTTTCCTACTCTATTATAATTATATAACCGACTTACTTTCATTTGTAGCCGACTTACCGCCGTATTTTCTGTTGATATTTTATTACGACTAACATATTATTAGTCAATAAAAAACACACAATCCAAAAAAAAATAAAGTTGCCTTATTAACCGACTTTTCATTTGTAGCCGACTTACTTTCCCGCCGTATTTTATGACCGACTAACATATTATTATATTATTAGTCAATAAAAAACACACAAAATCCAAAAAAAATAAAGTTGCCGACTTATCTGCCCTTTGCATACTAACATATTATTTTAGTCAATAAAAAATACACAAAATCCAAAAAAAAATAAAGTTGCCGACTTACATTTTCTGCCCTATACATACATGCATGCAAATACATTTTCTACACAGTTTCCTCTTTCTCAAAGAAAAGAAAAAGATTTAACAAAAAAAAAAATCCTCTGAAAGAAAAGATTTAACAAAAAAAAAAAAATTTCTCGATTAATGGTCTGTAGTTGATTTAGCATCTTGAGGTCCGTCGCGCCGAGAAGAAGATCTCCGCTCTACCTTATCGGGAAAAAAACTCCGGTGTAAATGCCCGTGCATCGAAGTAAGTAGAATTACTCTCTTACCTATGTTAATTGGGATATTACTACAATCAATGTTCATTTTTCTTAATGAAAATTAGTGATTATAGTTACGTGATATATGGGATTATGTAATAGCACGTTTGTAAGTAGTAAAAAGAAATGAAGGAAATAGAATGAGTAGACATAACACAAAAATAATGCGCATTTGGTGTGTGGATAATAATAACTTGATTTACGTTACTTTTAAAATGTTTGCGTGAAAAATATTAGGTTCCATAATATTTAGAATACTATTAGGCAATTAGTATTATTATATATAAAAAATTTAAAATATTAGTTAAATGTCCCTTCCATAATTCCTGCAACATTTTTTCCAAATCTTTTCTTCTTAAGTTTTCATATTCCAACCAATTTAATTATTAATGCTCCTTTATAGATAGTGAAGAGATATAAGAATTCACGGTTTCTTTTCCTCTCGCTCAAATTCTTTTTAATGTTGTAAGGTTGCCTATCACTATGTTCTTATTCTTGTTACCTGTTGTTTTTGTGTTGCTGTTATATATATTTTATATGAAAAAGAAAGATGGGACATCTATTACCTGTTTTGCTATTTTACTTCCTTTCATTTTATACTTTTTACTGATATAACTTGAACTTTTTTTTATTATTTTTACAGATACTTTAACCATGTCTGGAAAGCCTACTATTAAATCATCCTAAAACTACAATTTGAATCATATAATACTTTCATTCGACAACAAGAAAATCAAAGACATAAAAATCGTCGACAGCGGCTTCAAACTGGATCCGTGGATCATCGAAAAAGAATAGCTAATCCTATTTTACCTATAAATAATTATTTAGGTGCGTCGTTGAAATCTACAATAAATAATTATGAATCTTCTACTTCGAATGATTTTACTACCAACGTTTCCAATGTTGAATTACAAGGAGATTTGCCCCTATTGAATATCCCAATTACTCCGTATGTATTACCAATATGTACTTATTGTAAACATTGTGGCGCCAAAAAATTTTATAGAGAAAGTAAAGGATTTTGTTGCTCGATGGAAAAATTAAACTTTTTATTTACGATTCACCACCTATATTATTTAACTTGTTTACCGCTACGTAACCAACATGTTTAGAATTTAAAAAATTGGTAAGGGGATATAATAACCATTTTGCATTTACTTCATTTGGTGTAAAGTATGACAAAGAATTGTTCAAATCATATAAAGGTATATATACATTTAGAGTTCAAGGTCAAGTATATCATTATGTAAACGAACTTATACCTAAAAATAATAGACCTTGTTATATGCAATTATATTTTTATGATACAAATAATGAACTTTCAAATCGTATGAAAATTTTAGATGGTTTTGTTGAATCTACCTTGATGAGCTTAATTGAAATTCTCCAAATAAATCCATATTGTCGATTTTTTAGATCTTTGAGTGATATAACAAACTTACAAAACTACCAAATACATATAAGATGTCACCCAGGCCTTGATCAAAGAGTCTTCAATACACCCACAACGTCTCAAGTAGGCTTTGTATGGCTCGAGGATGATAAAAATGTCAATGCTAACGTTCGTGACATTACTATATATGGACATTACGGTGATTCTCATAAGGTTCATTATTATTATGGTTGTTATGATCCTTTGCAATACCCTTTACTTTTTCCGTATGGAGAACCTGGTTGGCATGAAGGTATTGATCGATGCACAAATCAAAGTAGAAATTTGCCGACTTTGGCAGCTTTTGCTACCACAATTGCGTCTGCATCTGAAATTATCGAAAAAGAAGATCAAGGTTATCTCTGTTTGTATATATTCCCTAATTATGCGTATATAAATATTATAAATCTATACTAAATTTGGCTTCTCATCATATAGTACTCAATGGAGCTAAGCATCGATCCCGTGTTTCTTGTCGAGAATACTATTCATACAAGTTACAAATCAGATGTTCAGGTAAGTCTATATTGCTTCATAGTGGTAGATTGTTTCAACAATATGTTGTGGATATGTATGTTAAAATTGAAACCACTAGATTAGACTATTTTCGTAATAATCAAAAACGGATACGTCTTTGAACTTTATCAAGGTATTGTAGACAGTGTTCAAAACGGAGAAACAAGAGGGTACAAAATTGGAAGAAAATTTGTTTTACCTCAATCATTTACATGTGGACCTCGAGATATGTTGCGACGATATATGGATGCAATGGCCATTGTACAACGTTATGGAAAACCAGATATATTTTTAACTATAACATGTAACCCCAATTGGCCCGAGATTAAGCAAGAGCTAAGGCATAATGACGAAGTCCAAAATCGACCGGATTTAATCGTTCGCATATTTAGAGCAAAATTGGAAGAACTAAAAGATGATTTATACAAAAAAATATTTTAGGTCCTGTTATTGCTCATATATCTGTTGTTGAATTTCAAAAAAGAGGCCTTCTACATGCACATCTATTATTAATTTTTAACTGTAACCATAAAGTTTCATGTCTTTGAAAATGTTGATAAAATTGTGTCGTGTGAAATTCTGACAAAACCACATTCCCGCATTTGCATTACGTTATTGTTAAACATAATATGCATGGTCCTTGTGGAAATCTAAATCCAGCCAATGTATGTATGGAGCTAAATAAAGGTTGTAAAAATAAATATCCTCGAGATTATTGTAGCACTACTATATTTGATCATAATTCTTACCCATTGTATAGGCGTCGTGATACTGGTATTTATATTAAAGTTAGAGGTCAGATGTTAGACAACCAATGGGTTGTACCATATAATCCTTATTTAAGTGCAAAATATGACTGTCATATAAATGTTGAAGTATGTTCTTCTATCAAAGCCGTAAAATATTTGTACAAATATGTATACAAAGGACATGATCGTATTAATTTTTTAATTAACCCAAATGAACAAGAAAAAGAAATTGACGAAATCTCTGCTTATCAATCTGCCAGATGGATATCTCCACCTGAAGCTATGTGGCGAATTTTTTCTTTCAATTTGGCCGAAATTTGTCCTACTGTCTATTCTTTGCAGTTGCATCTCGAAGACCAACACCAAATAACGTACAATGGGAACGATGATTTAGCTACCATTGTTAACAATGAAAATATGAGACGAACAATGTTAACTGAATTTTTTCGAATCAATGAAATTAATGAATTTGCTCGAACATTATTATATCGAAATTTCCCTACACATTTTGTTTGGAATACACATACAAAGATTTGGATTTTAAGAAAGAAACAAATTGTTGTAGGCCGAATTGTCACAGCAAATCCTTCTGAAGACGAACGTTATTTTCTTCGCATTCTTCTTAATCATATTCGCGGGCCAACATCATTTCAATCCTTACGAACTTCAAATGGGGTAACTACTACAACTTATAGAGAAGCTGCATTTTTATATGGTCTATTAAGTGGAGATAATCATTGTGAACAATGTTTATCACGAAGCTATTCTTTATGAAATGCCATTTTCTTTAAGACGTTTGTTTGCCACAATCATACTGCTTTGCAATCCTACTAATCCAAAATTATTGTGGGATAAATTCAAAACTTACATGATTGATGATTACGTGCATGAAAATATATCCATTGGCGCCTTGCGAAATGCGGGGGCTACATGATCTAAACTCTATTTTAGAACCATTGGGCAAAAATATTAACGACTTTGAAATTGTATCATTCAATGTAAATATAGACGAAAGTGAACGGTTAAAAAGAATGATTGCGAAGAGACAAGTAATTTGATTGTTCAAAATGACAATGTTAATACAATAACTTTAAATGATAAACAACAATTTGCTTATGATACAATTATGAAAAGAATAAACTTGGAATCAAGTGGTGCTTTTTGTCGATGGTCCAGGTGGAACAATTAAAACTTTTTTATATAAAGCACTCCTTGCGGCGTGCGTTCTAAAAATTTAATTGCTTTAGCAAGCTACGTCTTAGAATATCTGCATCTCTCTTACAGGGGTAGAACGGCTCATTCAAGATTTAAAATTCCTTTAGACACAACTGGTGAAATTTGTTGTTACGTTAGTAAGCAATCTCCTTTAGGAACTTTATTTAAAATGTCTAGATTAATAATTTGGGATGAAGCAACCATGGTAAATCGTTGTGCCATTGAAGCCGTAGATAAAATGCTTAGAGATATTACTGATTCTAATTTGCCTTTTGGCGGTAAAGTTATAGTCTTTGGAGGGGATTTTCGTCGGAGTTCTACCAGTTGTACAAAAAGGAAAAAAGAAGACATAATGAGAGCTTCATTGGTATTTTCCCATCTGTGGCCTTTTTTTTACATTTGCCATTAGTTGAGAATATGAGGGCACAATTTGATCCCGAATTTTGCGATTACTTACTTAGAATTGGAAATGGAAGCAGGCACGAACATTCTTGTAAATGTATTAAACTCCCGAGATAATATAATTTTACCATTTGAAGATGAAATTACATCCTTAAAAATTCTAATACATCATGTTTTCCCAAATATAAAATCATATGCGATAATTTACATCTGATGTCAAATCGAATTATTCTTACAGCTACAAACGAATGTGTTGATCATATTAACAACATATTGCTTGAAACTATTCCTGGTGACTTTTATACTTACTATAGTTTTGATGAATCAATTGACAAATCAGAACAACCCTTGCAAGAAGATTTTCTAAATAGTTTGTCCTCAAATGGTATTCCACCACATGAATTGAAGCTTAAAGTAAACTGTCCTGTAATGTTATTACGCAATATTAATCCATCTGAAGGGTTATGCAATGGAACACGTCTTATTTGTCGCAAATTTGAGAAAAACATAATTCTTGCTGAAATTGCTACTGGTGAATATTGTGGGAAGTATGTTTTTTTGCCAAGGATTCCCTTTATACCTCTTAAGAGCGATCAAAATTCAATTCCATTTAAAAGAACTCAATTCCCAATTAGACCATGTTTTGCAATGACAATTAACAAAGCACAGGGTCAAACACTTGACTTTGTTGGTTTATATCTTCCAGAATCAGTTTTTTGCCATGGTCAGCTTTATGTAGCCTTATCTAGAGCAAAAACAAGTACATCTATCAAAGTCTTACTTAAACCATTCAACAGTGATACTTTGCATACCGCATGTACTAAAAATATTGTATACAAAGAAATCCTTTCATTTGTACATTCGTAAACCTACATTCTTTATGAATATTTTTTATCGTTCAACTTGTTCGTTATCGAATTGAATCAACTATCAACTACTTCATAAAGGTTTTTGCTCTGTTTTAAGAAATTTAGATTTCCATGTATATTTTTACTTAGGCTGATAATCTTTTTAATTATTTAATAATCTAATATGATTTATCTTTTTTTTTCTCAGCTCAGGGGCGGATCCAGCACTTGGCGAGCACCTGTGGCCGCCCGTGCTGGATCCACTGGGATGTTCAGTTCACGTCGGAGTACGAGTGTTGGTGGCAGGCGGAGCAGCTACGCAGCGCCTGCGAAGTGGAAAGTGCGAATTTGTTGTAGTGGTTCGGTGGACCATGTGCAAAGTCAGGGATGACTCTCCAACCCTGAGAACCGAGGCCAAGCAAGCAGGCTGCACAATGGATGCTATTAAATGCCAAAAGCACACAGCTTCTTCATCTTGCGTGCGAGCGAGCAAGAGGGAAAAAATACACTGGAGAAGGCACTGGTGAAAGTAAAAAGTATAAAAGCTGGAAGCTTTTGGGGGTAAAAAAAAGCTAAGGAAGAGTTCAAAAATGTCGCTCAAGACCTCACTGTACGTACTCCATTTCTTATGGTAAAATAATAAATGAAATGGGTTTTATTTGAACTTTACTGTCTTGATTTATTTCAGAAAATATTTGTTGGTTGTTATTTGTGTTTCCATATAGACTTTGTCTATTTTTTTGCTCATGACCCTACCAATAAAAATGAATATGTTCGAATTAGTTAATATATTTTTGCGCATGCCTACTATTAGGGAAAAAAACAAATTTTGTTCACCGAACAATAAGAGAACATTTAAACATTCAAATATAAAATTCTCTGCAATATCCCTATTTTTTTCATCTTATTATTATTAATAAACATTAGTTATAATTATTTTACAATTTTTTTTAATTTTTACCTTTGATATATCTTTAAACATAATATTTAACAGCTATTTCGTCTTTGCGATTTTTTCTACTCGCTTTCATCTTGTTGTACCTATGTTCATCGTGTTTTGGATCTATGTTAATAGTACCTATGTTCATTGCTTTGTGATATTAGATTCCGCCTTTTTAATACTCTTTCCATTCAATATAATGATGGTTTATTTCTTCATTGCAGCTTGCAAGCTTTATCAAATTGTCATTACTATTCATCTTTCTCGGATTGAATTTACTAGAATTCATCTTCTCAATGATAGCGTTTTTGGCAAGATAAAGCAAATGAATTATAGCTCTTCAAAAAAAAAAAAATGTTGTGAAGCATAACAAACATCCCTTGAATATCTTTGCTTTGAAGAACTGATAGTTTGATAAACGGTCGAAATATTTACGACGTTGAGAACCACAAAATTAGTTTCGAGTTTACTTTTTGTCCTTCCTTCCATATTTTTTTTATGCAATTTAATATTTATTTGTTCACATTTTTTTTGCGCATTATGTAATTTTAAAGATTATTCCTCCTCAATTGCCTTTTTCATCAGTGGAACAAATTTGTTTAATTTATTCTATGGATTTTTTTATTATAGGCTTTCATCTTGATTCTATAAAAGATTTGCACGACACAAAACAAACCTTCTGCTTTTATATATGAGATGGTACGAGACATTTTTCCTTATTGTGACTGCCTTCAAAATGGCTTCGCCTCCTGCAATGCTAGAGTTTTTGGCAAGATAAAGAAAGGTTCAATAAAAAAAATTGATACGGCATAATACACATTCCTTAGATATCCTTCTTTTCAAGAATCGATAGTTTCATAAACCAACAAAATTGTTGCAACGTTAACAAACATCAAAATAGTTTCCAACTGATTATAGTTTAATTCAGCCAGCTTATTTAATTGTAACTAAATTGACTATCGACTTGTATCTGGATTTTTCCACAGCAGAAACAGATATTTTACAACACCTGGATGCAATTGTACAATCCTTGATACAAATTATCCAAATTTCATTGCCAAAATAGATATTTTCCAGAAATTACTCGAATTCCATTTCCCCAATAGATATTGTACCAAATCACCAATTGTTCATCATTAATTCCAATTCCCACAGTAGATATTTTCTAAATGGAATAGATATTTTACTATTCTGTTGCTATAAATATAGTCTACCTCAACAGGTTTGCCTTAGGAAAAAATACAGTACTTAAAATCTTAACATTGACCCAACCTCTACGTGATTTACTACTTCCGGTATAATTACTTTACAGGAAAACTTGTTCTTCCTGCCTTCCTTTTTTGTTTTCTTTTTTTGCTAACTTTTTTCCTGCCTGCCTTCCTTTTTTTTTTGCTAACTTTTTTTCCCCACATTTCAGTGATGGCTCAGTCTTATAAATTCATTCCACAAATCTCTGCTTCAGAGAGCAATTGGTCAGCCAAAATTATAGTTTCAGGGAAGCAACCTCCTAAAACGACGAGAAATTCAAATAGTCGTTATCGAATCTTACTTTCATGGATTTACAAGTATAATAATCCTATTCAGTGCATAAATTTTTTTTATTATTATTATATATATTATATCTTCCATTAATAAAATAAATATATTCATATATATTTATATCTTTCTTCACAACTAAACAGGGAAATAAAGTTATAGCTACAATGTACGACGCAAATATTCTTTGCATTAGATGATCGGCTCAAATTGGGAAAGACATATATTGTCTCAAATGCGACCGTCAAAGATATCAAGAGTGAATTTCAAAGTTCGCCAGAGAAAAAATTTGGACTATATACGGAAGAACAAAAATTGAAGAAGTGGAAGAGATCCATTTAAATTTTTTGTTCTCAACCTATGAGCTCACTTCATTTAATGAGTTACAGGAACACCTAGACAAAAATACGAGCATAAGTAAGTTTCCAATTTAATATTTTCTTCTTCCACATGCACATATACATTTATATATTAAAAGTACGTAAATAACTTCGTTCCTTTTATAGGTGTGATTGGTGCAGCCATAGATATACGTCAAAAACGTCTCATTCAAACGAGGTTTGGTACAGAAACTTTTTTACAAGATATTGTCTTAATTGACAATAAATTCCGTACTGTCGTACTAACCTTATGGGATACCTTCGTGGATGAAGAAGGTAATAAAATACTCCAAAATATTGCAAATAAACCTATAATATGGGCCACAAATCTTAAAGTTTCTTCCTTTAACGGTAAGTCTTATCATCCATATTTTAGTTTTTTTTATTCACTGTTAAATAAAAATTACGATCTAAATATTCAAATTCATCAATCAGGCATCACTCTTTCTACTAAAGTCACCAGCACTTTCTTCATTGACGCAGATTTACTTGTTGTTGCTGAATATAAAAATTGGTATATCTAACTTTCTTTACCATAAATATATATTTCTGTAAATTTTACTAAACTGAACATGTACTTGTTTTCGCAGGGTGGAAAGGAATGCAGAACATCTAGATAAAATCATAGCAAATAAACCGTTTGACCCGCCTAAATTTACACCTCCAAATAAATTTACGAAAATAGCTGATTTGTTGGGGATATATCTAGAAGTAATATTTATATATCTATATACGCATTTTATATATATATATATATATTTTTTTATTCATAGGATTTTTTGATTTAATTATATACATTTTTACATATTGGCAGGAAAAATTTTATTGGGTCAGTGCAACGTGGAAAATCAACACAAAAAAACTGGCATTTTGGTACATGTCCTGTAGTAATTGTAAAAAAACATCCAATGCAAATTTCGCAGAAATACACAAATGCAGATTTTGCAAATGTGAACGGGCAAAAGCTGTACCAAGGTAATCTATTTATATTTAAATGTTTTAATTTTAATAATAATTTGAATAAATATATTTTCCTAACTAAAGTCTTTTTTCTCATGAAGCGAATGCTTTGATTTCTCTTGAGGACAAGACAAGATCATTGGACGCAAGCATCATAGGACATGCCGCAGAAAAGTTGCTGGAAACAAACGCTGATGTATTAATGAATTATTCTCCCGAAGTAAAACTTTCGTTCCTCAAATTTTCAAATATTATTTTCACAACAAAATTAAACCTATTTTTTATACGATATAATATATATTTCATTTACAGACATCAGTTTCAGAATTGAACAACATCTTGAAGTTGGAAAGCGAAATGGAAGTATTGTTTTATCTGAAAGTGTCGGAGAAACGCCATACCCCACCTGAATATCGATTTGAAATTGTAACATCAATCAGTGTTGGCAATATTTCAACCACAGATGATCGGCTTCGTGACGAGGATGCGGAACATAGTGACCAATTCAAGCAGTCTTCAAAGGATAAAAATATATCTCCGGTTAGAACAAAAAGATCTCAAGAATCCATCACCGAGATAAATAAGAAGAAAAGAAAATGATCAGGTCAATATCGTCTGGCAACATGAATGGCAGTTTTTTGTAACGATAGGCAATCAGTTTAATCAGTTTTATGCAAAGAAAACAGATTGGCTATGCATATAAGAAATTGGGCAGTATCTTTTGCGCCTTCTGACCCAATGAATAAATGTTGTAAGTTGGTATATGTTTAGTTTTTGTAGAAGCCATTGTAAGTTGGTATATGTTTAGTTTTTGTAGAAGCCATTTTGTCGTAAGGCTGATGTAACGTTGGTATATAGTTTTAAAATAGCCAAGTTTAATATATGGTCGTTTTTAACATAGCCAAATTTCATACATGATTATTTTAGTATGTAGTATACATGTTATGTTAAGTTTATGTAGCTTAAAAAAAATTCAAAAATCTATCAACCCTTCCCTTTGCGGTAACGATTAGCATCGGAATATTTTTTCCCACAATTGTTTGTTTAAAAAAAAAAACAACTCAGTTCGTTCGAGGATGGAAAAAAAGCATTTTGACGTGATAGTCGCGTGCTCGGACGGGGAGTTCGTGCGCGCATGGGGAGTATAGAAACTCCCCGTGCACGCACGGGGAGAGTACAACTCCCCGTGCGTGCACGGGGAGTTCCGGAACTCCCCGTGCACGCACGGGGAGTTCAAACTCCCCGTGCGCGCACGGGGAGTTGTCCTCTCCCCGTGCGTGCACGGGGAGTTTCGAACTCCCCGTGCCCGCACGGGGAGTTCCAAACTCCCCGTGCACGCACGGGGAGATGGACTCTCCCCGTGCGTGCACGGGGAGTTCGACTCTCCCGTGCGCGCACGGGAGATTTACTCGTTTTTTTTTTTTTTTAAACAACATTTATTAGAGAAAAAAATATATACTCGAATACATTATTTAATATCTTCATCAAATTTTTTTTTAAACTTCCGATTTTAAAACTACAATTTACTAATATATACTCCCTGTTATAATAATACTTATACTAATACCTAAATATACATTATTTAATATATTTTAAACTCTAACTTCCCCTAAAAAATTTTTTTTAAAAAAAAAACAATTATATTAATTTTACTTCCAATTTTATTTTAAAAAATATATATTCCAAACCTTCAAAATTCTTTTCAATAAATTATAAATTCTATAATCAATATACAAAAAAATTATATAATAATATTAATAATAATACCATCAACTTCCACCTACCCACTTCTCACCAACTACTTCTCACCTACCACTTCATTAAACCAACGCACCTACACACAACTACCACCAATACTTCACTCATACATTCAACCACGTTCAACCAAATACTCACACGGTTATAATTTCATCTTCCCCAAATACACAAATTTTAAAACTCACATCCCAACTTCCTGCAAATTCAACACTCACATTCCAACTTTCTGATACAACAAAGGTAATTTTATCTAGCAAACCAACTTAATGTAATTTTATTCACAATTTTTATTCACAATATTTGATTAGATTTTTTATTTAATTTAATTTTCTAATTTACTTAGTGATTATTTATGGAATATTTTGAATTATACAATAATTAAAAAAAAAGTATACCATAATCTTAATTAGTCATGCACAAATTAAAATAAAACAGTTGAAAGTTGAAAATCGACAAAATGAGATGTTGAACTAACAATAAAGATTACTTATTTATTGATTATTACAGTTTTTACATTAGATTCCCTGTCTTAATCTTGAGCAGTACAAAGAAATTAAATAGTCTTAATGTTGAGCAGTCTTAATCTTGAGCAGTACAAAGAAATTAAATACAAAGAAATTAAATAGAGAAAAATTATAAGAGTTTTACACCAATGCAATGAAATACGAGAGAAAAATTGTGTGAAAGCTCTCTGCTCTCAATTTTCAAGTATAACTTGCAATATTTTTTTATAAATGCACAAAAGCCTATTGATGATTTTTTTTTTTTTTTTTGTTCGTGACGAAGTTGTCATTTATGAGTGTGCAAAGGGAGTTTATTGCCGTGTTGCTGATTTTCCTGCTGTTAAATCAATTGGTTTAAGGCATTTGTGTGAATGTATGATTAAAATGTCAAGAAATATATAAATAGCATTCAATACTTTTGTCAATTGTCACACTACAGACGGGCTTTTAAAAGCAGGAATACAAACGCAAGGGTCAATATTGGGATTTGTATTAATAACTGTCAAGAAAGAATTACATGAAAATTTATTATATTGGATAATTAGCTTTGGATTTATATTCTACAAAATCTGAGGAGTCTTGGTAGCTGAAATTCACTTGCATCTTGATTATCCACTTCAATACGGATTTTTTCTTTTTACAATTACTGTTTTAACTATTGAAAGTTAATTCTAATATCTTAGGTTTTGCATATTACATATGGAATTAAGATTTTTCCTTTTTTTACTCAACTTGAATTTTATATATTCCGATTTTTTATTTTTATTTTTATGATATTTAGTGATTAACGAACATTTTTCCCTTATTGTTATAACTCCTCAAAGGTGTCATGCTGTGAATACTACTGCTATAAGTTTTACTTCCATAAATTCAATTTTTCAGGTGTTAAAAGAACAACAAGAAATTCAACCTTCAAAAAATATCGAAATATTTGTGATTGCTCTTCCCGATTAATAACATACTTATTGATGATTTGTTTATACGAGATGTCTTTGGAATATATCCTTCCTCCAAATGAATGGTATTCTGGCATTACTCAATATTCCAATCATCGGTATCTCAGAATTTTTGAGTTGATCAATGAAGAACAACGGTGAGATAATGGGTAGTAACTTTCATGCATTTATATGCGGTGTTTTTTATAGATCTGAAAGAAGAACAACGGTTTAGTGGTAAAGCTGGTTCATGAGTTTATATTACGCCTTGTGAATTGTGGAAAAAATTATGAAATCTGGGTTAAATTAAATGATCAATCGGCCGCTTCGGTATGCTTGAATTTTGTCTTATAACGGGATTACCATGTCATGATATACCTTTAGAACGTGAACTTACTAACAATCGACTTAGAAATCGGTACTTCAATGGTATTAACGAATCAAAATGACAATGCTATTCGAAGCATTTCGCCTTTGTCAAGACGAAGATGATAAATTCAAACTTGGTCTAGTGATGTTCGTAGAATGTGTTTTAAAACCTACGGGAAGATATATTGACCAAAAAACTTTATCTATGGTTGAAAACATTCATACATTCCTTGCATATCCATGGGGTCGACAAGCATATATTGTTCTACTAAGGTCTTTACAAGCATCACATGTAGAAAGAATACGAGAGAATGCATCAAAATGAACAACTCGAATCCAAATATTCATTACATGGATATCCACTTGCATTCCAGGTACTATTCTTTTATGATATTGTTTTTCCTATTTTATATATAATTTTATTCAGTGATTTATAACTTTATATATCTAATATATATTTCCATTTATGTAAATCTTGGATATATGAAGCATTTCCCGAATTGGACGAAAATTTGGACGACCTAGAAGCGAGAACAATACACATACCAAGGATGTACAAATGGAAGCCGTATAGAGTATTAACGAGAAAATTCAATTAAACATTTTTTGTCAACTCATGAGGTATTCTACGTAATCATTACATTCCTTATCAATTTGTTATATACATATACTTACTTTTTGCATATACAATTACTTTATGCACTTATGAAAAAAATCAAAATAAATTTTTTATTTATTTTTATTACACTTACTGATTCAAACAAACATAATACTACGGCCCACGGCGAAAGAATTACAAACAATTTGGTATACAACTCTTTCAATGCCGGAAGACAACCATCATATCATACTTCATGGGATTCTCACAGACGGTTAAATAATATCCACTGAAGAAGTTCATCGGCAACATACCATTCCAAACTATTCACCGTACTTCCATTTCGTATACTTCAACCTCCACTCATGTTAGCTCCAACTATCTTACAAGAGGAGAGATGGAGCAAATGCTAAACACACGAGGCGACAAATGATATCGAGATATGTCTACTTTATGTGATAACATGAGAACATCCATTGTATCGAGACATATCTCATCTACACAACAACTTAGAAACAACCATGGCACAACAATCGGATAGACAACAACATCGATCTTAAACAATTTTTCAACGACAAGATGAATTGTTTCAACGACAAGAAAAATTACAACAAGACTACAACAAAATCATACAATCTAGAATGCATCCTCAACATGATGATCCTCTTCATCAAGATGCTTCTATTCATACAAGTCTTTGTACGGCATACATCAATGTTTGAACCTACGGAAGACACTACACAACGAGAGAATACAACAAATACAAAAAGGGAAAAGCATACAGTCTTCAATACCATTAATGACTTATCCTTTAGAAGACTACTCAACAGACAGATACTTAGCACTTACAAATTGGATTGCAGCAAATCCACCAAGGTAACCGCTCTAATTCTACTCCACTCTTTTACACATTGTTGAATTCATTTAATTCATCTCGAATTAAATTACAATTTTTCACGACGCATTGTTGGATGATGGATCTAAAAATATGTACCCAAGAAGCATAATAGAAGCTATGATGGATATAACACAACCTATAACTACGATGTAAGTAAACTGATTTACTATAATAAATTTAATTTTATATTTAATGCACATTATTTACATCTATTTTTTTTTATTAGATTCTTGATTTGGAGTTCAACTTGTTAAGGCAGTTCATAAACAACAATCCTACATCCGTTTCAGAAGAATATGCAATTATGGATTTCAACTATGAAAACGAGTGTACTCGTCAGATGATAGTACAAATGCAAAATCTGGACACAAATACCTTAACCGATGGACCAAATTTACCTATTCTACAAGACTATGTGAATGGCAATTTACCAATAAATGGTCGTCCATGGTTAAGATGCAAGTACCTATTAATTCCATGTTCATATCCAGGAAATACATGGTATTTATACTGTGTAAACATTGATGAATTGAAAACATACGTATATGACTGTAGCAATAACAATCATACACCGGAGCAAGTTAGAGCACATTCAAAACCGGCATTTGCTATAACTACGCACTTCCTGATGCATCCGACCTTCAGGGCCCACAGATCCTTAAAGAAGAAAATTACAAAAAAAGACATAAAGTTGGAAATCATGCCGCATCAACCTTCAGCAAATAATGGGTAAGTATTTAAATTATACGCTATCTACTATACCATTTCATTCTCTATTTACTATAATTATACATTTAACATACTAATTAAATTTTATTCTCACCTATCTTTTTCATAGGCCAAATTCTGGAGTATTTCTACTTAAATACATAGAATGTTTAGTTCGAGGTTATCCAATAGAATCAATTTCTGCAGACAGAATGATTTTTTATAGGCGAAAGATTGCCTTAGATATTTGCTTCAATGATTATTTCGTTCATTCTCATTGACTCTTTCACTCGTGGGTAATCATACATGTGAAGAAGATACTATTTATGGCCAATTCTGCATGCATAAGGTTTGATAACTTTCAATACTCCTTTTACGTTTCTCATTTTTACATTTATTTTATTTAGAAGCTTTTTCTGTCTTCTTTTTGCATTTATTTTATTCAGAAGTTTTCTCTCAATTGTTTTATTGAAAAATTATTTTTTCATTGAAGAGGCTCTAATCATGTGCAATTTTGTTTTAATATCATCTCGATGTCAGACAGTGCCATGCTTGGGATATCTTCAAATTAGAAAAAAACCTCCGATTAGAACTTGTTCTTTGAGAAATTGAGTAATGAAGACCGACGAGGAGAGTAAACAGAACGAAGTAGTTGCAATTGAGCTTCCGCCTCCTCTAGGCTGGATTAAGGTGTTGTTTTCCTTTTTGTAAATTTATGCTGGAATTTTTTTGATATAATTTATTTTATCAGTTCCGTGTTGATTTGAAATTCTAAGTGCATGCTGTTACATTAGCAAGTGTCGGAGATTATTGATTTTGTAAATTTGCATCTACTCTGGTACGGGATTTTGTAAATTGAATCTTAGATTCAATATGTATTATTCCGATCTGCCTTAAATAAGTGTAATTTGAACTGGGATTTTGTAAACTACTATGGGATTTGTAAACTGAATATGTACAATTAATGATCTGGGTTTGACTTAATTAGACCACTTTTTCCCAGTAGAATTGTAAGTTCTACTGCATTTAATACACTAACAGCGTACGTTATTTATATAATTCACAAAATTCCACCACATTTAATACACTAACAGTACTATCAAAAAAAATCAGCCCATGCATTTGCACGGGCAAAGACTAGTAATGATTAGAAGAGAGTAAATATTTGGAATTTCAATCATGTGAACATGACATCGGGATGAACTTGAACGCAATTGGACTTGGACCTCTCTATAAATGTTCAAGTTTTGGATTGTTCCTTACATCTTTATCAAACATTATTTCTTTTATACAAACGTGTTTATTAAAATTTTGTAATACAAGTTCTCATCAATTCTTAACATTCGAGACGTTAACATAACCTTCAAAATAACACAATCTGTGCATTGCACGAGTCAAAAACTAGTATATATATAAACCAGCAACAGGCAGATATTTATAAACACAAGGAAGCCGCAAAGTTTGACTCTCTCTATATATGAACTCCAATTCCATCCAATTGAATATATATATATATATATATAAACTCCAAGGCAGCCTCCAATTTTCAGTCGGCAGTGAGCGTGCATCTCTCTCAATTTCAACCGCCCACTTTTCTTTTGTTTTTCCTCTCACAGCCCACGCACCCTGAAATATGGAATAAACAACTATTTATAGGATTCATAATAATTTTTTATTATTTGTAGTAGAAGTCCTCTAACTTTAACGTTTGAGGCAATTACCTAACAGTTTATAACCGGTTTTTAGCCACATTTTTTACTCCAGTCCTGCATGAAGTCTTAAGTCTCAACTCTCGTCAAGAACAACAAAGTTTAGAACAAGAGAGTAACAATATTTTAAAGATTAAAATCTATGATCAGAAGTCGTCATTCCCATTGATGGATATTTCCTATTCTGGAAGGCCGATAATCCACCAGCTCGAAATTATCTAAATTCATTATATTCTGTTGACGTTGAAATTTGTATGGACAAATCTCAAGCCAACTAAAAAGGAGCGACGTATAAGATTCTCATTGAAATGTTCAAGTGTGTATAGAAATTGAATACAATAATCCTTTCTTTTATCATCAGAGGGAGGATTTTACAATATGAAAGATATGCTAAGAATGTATACAAGCTTTTTTTCACTTTTTTCGTTTTTCCTCATTTTTCTGGAACTTTGGATCCCTATTTATAGAAGAAAATATGCATGCATGGTACTTTCCCTGTCTTTTCACTGCAACCCCGAGCTCAAGAAGTCCAGTGGCTGGCACAATAGGAGTGGTCGCCGAGCTAGACTTTGTCAGAGTTTCTCAGAACATTAATGGTAAGTGTTCCCCCCATAATTAATTCATAACTTAGGAGAGGCAGCTAACACATCTGATTGGAGGATAAAGAAGGGCTGACGTAAGATCTTTCCAGGGGTTCTTTCGTGATTGGCTGCTTATATATCCTGTCAGAGATCTCTCATCATTACAATATCTTTTCGCCTTGAAAGACTACGCAAACTTCTCGAAGAAGACATACCTAATGAGCTGACGTCGTCTCAGCCGAACTTGTTACATTACCTAATGATACCATGGATTGATTCTGACCTTGGCTTGTTACCGAACTCAATATGCTATCGAGCTCAATATCTCACCGAGCTCAATCATGTGTTCTGCTAATGATATTCAATCCTTTCGAGCTTAATGACCTTGGAGGTCGGTGTCAACATATTCCATATATGCAAAATCTCCTTCTAAACCTATAGTGAAAACTACAATTTGATAACAAAACTTAAGAAGTAAACAATTAACTAATCAGGTTGACGCTAAGGGACTGCTTGGGCTTCTTCTTTTTTTTTTTTTTTTTTTTTCCCCACCGATTTTGGATGGCACCGTTTATAAGGGGTTGAAAAAATCGGTGCTTACTAATTTTTTTAGCACCAGTTTTGGATGGTTTAAAAAACACCCAAAACCGATGTAGCGTAATTTTGAGCGTTCTCTCAATGCACCAAATCAGCGAGTTTTGGCTGTTTCTCATATTCTCTTCTAATTTTACCATTTATAAAATAATTATTTCCAATCAACATATTTTTTTCAAAATGAAATTGTAAATAAATTATATTAACTAAAAACTTACTTATTTATAATTTAACTTATATTATAATTTAAAAATACTTATAAGTAAAATATTACTTACAAGATAAGGAAGATCGTATTATAATTTAAAACTACTTATAAGTAAAAAATCAATTTTATGTAAAAAAAAAAAAATTGTTATAAAATAAGCATACTATGAATGAGACAAAAATTCACTTATATAATATAAAAAGTTATTTATAAGCAAAAAAAAAAAAAATCACTTAAAATTATTTAAAAGTATAAAATTAACTTATAATTGTAAAATTTACTTATAAGTAAGAAATATTAACTTAAAATTTTTTAGTAAATATTTAACTTTATTTAATTTTTAAGTTAAATATTAACTTATATGTAATAAAAAAATTATCTATAAATAAAATATCACTTATGAGTAAATAATATATGTAATTTTATTCTTTTAAAACACTTTCAGAACCAATAGATAATAAACTCTCAGTCATATATTCGACAGTTTTAAAAATTACTACTAAAGTCACTCAAAATCGATCAGCTCATAAACACTCAAAATCAATGATTTAAAAAGGCTCAGAACCTATACGCTACGCCGAAACTCCCAAGCGGACTCTAAGTTTCTCGCTTTAGTTAGAGAGAGTACTTGAAACTTTGGTCTACTTAAAGCAATTTAAAATATACTAGTTTGGGAGGTGTTTATAATAGATTTAAATTATAAACATATAGAAATGAGTTGAGCATAAGTGGGTAGTAGTTATGGATCCTACAAAATATGTTTATGAAAAGGTAAATTTGAATAAAAGTGTTTATAATTATACAACTACCAAACAAGCGCTAAGTTGAGATAAAACCTATACTATGAAAACATGTTTCTTTGATTAATAACATGTTAAGACCTGCAGCAACATGTCCTAGTTGATTGCTAGGTTGTTACAGGATTAGGGTATTTGGGGAAAATTGCAAAATAAGTGTAGCACCAGCTCTATATAAGAGAGGGAGTTCTATCTTCGTTTAGTCACACATTTTGGTATTTGGTGAGAGAGGCAGCCTCTCTAAAGCTAGTTATCTGCAATTCATTGGCGCAAGTCGCTACTAATGTAAGGCCATTGTATGCAAATGGTCTCTATTCAAGTTTTCCCAAGTGTTCGAGCTAACCAAGTCCGACCCACCACTTTAGTGGTAAATATTTTGAATTTATCTACTTGTACATAATTTGGTATATATCAAGGTATCCATCCTCTCACATGAGGGTGTGATGCACTTGAATAAAAGATATTTTCTCCAAGTGGGCCCACCCCCATGTGAGGGGGTGGATACCTTGATGTACATCAAATTATGTACAAATAGTAATGCTCAAATATTTTTACCCATTGCACAAAACTTCATAGCTCTCTATAGAAATTTATCAAATCTTCCGTCTTAAATCCATTTTCAAGAGATTCAAAAGTGAGTGAAGTTAGGGGCGGAGCCAGAAATATTGTTCAATATGGACGGAATTTAATCAACGTCGGACTTTGAGTTTTCGGGGCCGAAGACGAACTTTAAATTTAGGCCCTTAAATTACAGCGTGCAATATGCATTCAAATTGTTCTTAACTAATCTAGAAACCAAAACTAAATAATCCAATAAATAAAATGAAATATCCAATTTCAAGTACAGTTTGACCATAGATTTAGTGATGGTAAAAATATAAAACAGTATTACGACAACACTAAAAATGACATAATTTATAAATTACACTTGTTCCTTATATATTCATCACCATTGTTCAGTGCAGGCATCCACGTAATGTGGCTCCACCCCAACATTCAAATACCCTTCATGCGCCCATCACCATAGACATGTATTCCCATAGTTCGTCCTTTCGTTTCAGTCGAGGCAATTTTTTATAATATCGACTGTTGTCACTGCTTTCTCTTCAACCAAAATCAGATGTTGCGGTGGCCGAACCCTCACCCTTACCCTTACTCAAATGCCAAGAGTTGTACTGTGGTTTACTTTTTGATTTTGAGTTTATCGTCGGTTACGGCATCTGCTAGCCAGAATCCCTCATTTCTGATTGATTTTAGACAAACGGCAGCGTTGGGTTGAAGAACACCAAATTTCAAGCTCAAGTGTAGGTTAGTGTTTATGGAGAATTTCACCAAGAAATCCAACATTAGATCGTTCTGAACCCAAGCCCGGAAAGAACCGTGAATTCCACAAATTTAAGTAATGATTGAACTAAGGCTGCATTAACTTTTCAAACGATTAAGCCAATGGATTCTGAAAGATTCTATTCACAGCCAAGACTAGGCCCAAATTTCAGTGCAGTCACTGGACTTTGAGGTGGCTCCGCCCCTGTGAGAAAAGAAATAAATTACGATTTTTAATTGGATAAAGATTTTTTTTAAAATTTATATGCTAAAAAAAAAAATTTGTGTCTAATTTTCCCAAGCAATCAAGTTTGACCCACCACTTTAATGATAAATATTTTTTTATCTACTCCATAAAACTTGGCGAAAAAACAATAAATCCCCTTCTCTCTAAGAAATTTATCGAGTGCATGTTTAATTTAAATAAAATTAAATTTGTAGTAAATTTCGATAAAAGTAAATGAAATTTGTGATTGAAAAATTGTGAATACTATGAAATATGTGGTTAAGCCCCTATTTAACAATCATTAAAAAAATTTCAAACTCATTTTCAATTGCACATTTTCTCAATAAAATATTCTACACCTACATCAAAAAAAAATTCTTACTTATCAACCATATATTTTCCAAAAAAAAAAAAAAAATACGATTTTCAATTTATAAATTATGAAGAAATTATGTTACCATTTCAATTTATTAACTTCATGTCAAATTTTCCCGAAGATGTCGATCTGGTCAAATTCGATCCACTATTGTGATGCAATGGTAAATATTTTTTAAGTAATGTTAAAAAGTTTCAGAGAATTCATAATGGAGGTCATTTGCTCAATTTTGTACATGTAACATGATTTATTTTAGGACTATGCTATGTATACATAATGGTGTACACACGGCTTTACACTCCCCCACGTGGTGAGGGTCCATTATTCTTCATTTTATTTGTAGTTGGTAAAAAACAAAAGTAGTTGCAAATTAGGTGTTGCGGCGCGTAGCACCTTAGGAATTCTCTCCTGTACATGAGGAATTTTCCAGATTTTTTATCCACTCCACTGCACAAAACTTGGTGGAAAACTCTCTCTAGAAACATATAAAATCTTCTTTCCCCCCACACACACATCGGTTCACACTTTTCTTTGCTTTCACAGGAACCCTAGAATTTCCCCTAAAATTATCAAATAATTCATATATTCACTTTCCATTCTCAGCAATTCTTGAATCAGTCCAAAATGATGAGGCAAGCAAGTAAGATGATTCTGGGTCAAGGGCTGCCATCCCTTCCTACGCGGACGCGGGTGGTGGTCGTGGGAGCAGGTACGCCGCGGATGTACCACGAGAGGGTTGTGGATCACTACAGCAATCCGAGGAACGTCGGGTCCTTCGACAAGAAAGATCCGAATGTTGGTACGGGTCTGGTGGGCGCCCCGGCCTGCGGTGACGTCATGAAGCTTCAGATCAGAGTCGATGATGAGAGCGGAAAAATTGTTGATGCTTGCTTCAAGACGTTTGGCTGCGGTTCTGCAATTGCCTCCTCCTCTGTTGGTTAGTTATCTATTTATAATTCTGCCGGATATTTGGTTTGTGGTGAATTTTGATGCATTAATTCGGTTGTTTTTTGGAGAGAAATTTTCAGTTTTCTATATTGTTCTTATTAAGGTGAATTTCAGGGAATTTCTTCTTATATGTGTCTCAATCAATTTTTTTTCCTGATTAATGAGTTGGAAAGCCGATGTTTGTGAAAATTTAGAGCTCTAATGATTTTCCGCTGCTTTGTGAAACTCTGTTTTGATATAAGTGATAAAGTTGAATGAAGTTGTTTCATCTTTCCTGGTTTTGTCTACTGAGTTGGTATCAGCAGTGTTATTAATTTATTAGCATTGACCATCATGGACTAGAAGTTGATACTGTCATGAAAATGTGCACATGAAATAGAATACTTGTTGATTGGTTCACGCTGCTTGGATGAGTTGATGATTTAGTTTTTCTTCCATTTGGTTTTCAAAGTTGTTACACTATAACTTTGTGGGGTTGCTCAATTGGTCAGGTATTGGGTTTGCTCCCCAATGGTCACCAATTCGAGTCCCTCAGAGCCACTGAGATGAGTACCCGGCCGTAAATTTCAGGCCCCGTGGAATTAGTCGAGGTGCGCGTAAGCCGGCCCGGACATCCACAGTTATCAAAAAAAAAAAAAAATTGTTACACTACATTTTAGCTTTTGAATCAGATAATCTCTTACTGCAATGGATATGTTCTTCGAGCATGATGCCCATGGAGCTTTTGGAAAGGAACTGTATATGATATACTACTTGTATACTTAGAGCAATGGCTCATGAGTATTTTGATCTAAACAGCAAAATTTCTTTAGTTTTATGCCATTTATGTTTTTATCATTTGTTGGTTGCAAAGCAATTTTGCTAACACGAAGGTTTCATTTTCAGCTACTGAATGGGTGAAAGGGAAACAAATGGAGGAAGTCCTGTCCATTAAGAATACGTAAGTTGGATACGTTTGTTGACTCTATCTAGTACCCTACCCAAGTTTTGTATTTCCTTTTGGGACTTGTCTTGTAACTTAGAGCTTCTTGTGCTAGTTTTAATTACTTTATTTGTCCTTTACATTTGCCCATTTTGCAAAGTCTCCAGTAAGATTTTGTATTTTCATGCTTCTTTTGGTTTCAATTAGATTCCCTTTATTCTTAGGTGGTCTTAGCATTGCCAGTCCTGTACATAGTGAAAAAAAATATATATATTTCCTGCTCTCCCTTATTTTTCTAGTTATTACTTACACGGCTTCACTTAAATTATTATTGTTAGTTGTTCTTTTTAAAAATTTGTAGTTTTTGTTTTGAGGTTCTTTAACCTAGTGTATTACATGTTTTATTTTCTTTGAAATTAAAAGCTCCAAAACATTCTTGTGAAAATTTGTAAATTGCAATAATCAGCAGAATCTCTCTGCTTATTGTACGCGAGACTTGAATAGATAGATGAAGTTGGGAGATAATTCTGTGGTATGACTTATTGTTACAGCAAATAGAAGGTTTGAAGAATCTGGTTGGCTACAATGTATAGTGCCCTTTTTGTTGTATGTGCTGATTTTTTTTATTTTTTTTTGGAGTTGCCTCCTTCGGTTGAGAACTTTCTGAACAAGAACCTTCTGATTGCTTTTGATTTCTGTTCATATATTAAGGATCAAGAGACATGGTGTAAGAAAAAATTTGAGGATGGTATCTTCAAGGTTCCATTTTCCAGGATGTGATTTGACATGCATAATGTCTCTGATCTGAGTGGTGAAGTAGATAAAGGGAAAAATATGACAGCCACACAGTTTAGAGAAACTAAGATATGGTTATGGCTATCTTGTTCCTTGGGTATTAATTACTGTTGCTATTTCATGGGACATTCACTTGAAAAATTGATTGTCCCTACGAATATTTCTTGTCTATTATGCAATCTTCAGAAGTTTGTAGTGCATATTTCTATTTTCCAAATGTGTGTTTTAGGTGGTTGGCGTGGTCTATGCTAAAAAACTATTCAATTTCCTGAGAAGCTTATCTATGCCCTCAAATTCCTTTTACTCGATGATATTGACATTGTAGGGAAATTGCAAAGCATCTTTCACTTCCACCAGTGAAACTGCACTGCAGCATGCTTGCTGAAGATGCAATAAAGGCTGCTGTGAAAGATTATGAGACAAAGCGTGCAAAATCAAATTCCATCGAAGAGGCTGCACCTGTGGAGAAAGCTGCTGATGCTTGATAATGTATTTGCGAGGACTGCCTCCATGTGATGTGTCATGGAATGTGATTAAATAATGGATTGAACTTTAAATTTCCTTAAAGACCTTTGTTTTTATTTTCCTTTACTCTCTGCCTCCTTTCCTGTAATGTTTTGAGGACGTATACAAGTGAATGCAGATTAGGGTTTTTTGTGCTTTGCTTGTTAAAATGAATTTATTCTGGCATTACTTTTTTTTTTCCTGCTTCATACTTGTGCATGAATGATGTATATGATATGCGCGTAAGATGGAGAGAAGAATTCCTAGGACATTTAAGATTCTGTGAACGCCCTGTTTCTATTTCAGATTCCCTAGTTTGATTATTTGGAGGATCCTTGTTCTTTGTGACTGGAGTACTGTTAATTGATGATTTCTTTTCTTGCGTCTTGGTGATTTAGTATTCATATAAATCTCGACCCAAAAAAATTGGTGAAAGTCGAGTAATATTCGTCGTGTTTCTTTGGGACTTAGTTAATATGGTTTTTAAGGGTTTCTGCTATAAGCATTTCAGGAAAATTTTCATTTCCCTATGTTGTTTACTGTTCTTTGAAGAATGATTTAAATGTGTTGGAGATTGCTGAGATACTCGGCAACAGGGTGGGGTATACTCTGTTTTGGGAATAAATAGTCTGAGGGAAGGTTATCATAACCAGACAATTAATTTATATTTAATTTTCTGACTTTTTATGAAGTGTATCACTATAATTTGGACATTATTTGCTATTAGTATATAATTGGGGCCTTGGGACAATGTGTCTTGGTGCTGGACATGTTAGTAATTTTTGAAGTGTCTTGGTCTAAGTTGTCATGGTTGCATTTGTGGAGGTGATGTTTAGCTGCGAGCAGGGTGGATGAGGAAAATGAATTTTTTTATTTTTTTTTGGTGCATGTTATATATATACATATTAATGAGATTTTAATTTTAGAAACTTTTGCTATATTTATAAGACCCCTAACATGAAACAAATATAATCTAAAGTATGGTCTCGATAGGAAGTATGAAATTCACATTCTAAAAGGTTAAAGTCGACATCAACTAAGTAAGAGGGGTCTGGCTGGTGGTCCTCTTCCCCAATTACCATCCAAGGAAATTCTTAGGAAAATCAATTTTTGTACTAAAATTCTAATTAGATGGTTGTCGCTCATGGAGAAAAGTAGCGAGATTGGCCACTACCGGGTGGAATTATCAATTAAATATTTTATGCAAATTGTATCCCATTTAAGGCAAATTTATTGCAAGAGAGGTCTTTCTCTTAGCCGAATAAATAGTTATGTCGAGATGTGTTCGGTATCTTTTTGAAAAGTTAGCAATTTTCCTTTATTTTTTTAATAATTTCATTACTTTCTTTTAATTTGTCGTCAAATTCATCATTTAATGGTCAAAATGGAGTTAATGATGAGTTTTGCTGCATAATTAAAAGGTTGAAATTGAATTATGCTTTAAAAAATATGATTTGAGAATAGATTTTGTCATATTTCGTAAAATTGAGAATGAAGTGTAAATTATCCTAAATGGCGAAGCTTGCTGATGCAACACACCATTTGCTAACATGGTGAGGCGTGCACCATGTTGACGGCATGCACCGATAATTGTATATCATTTATGGACTTCATTTATGGACTTAAATAATATCTATTTATTTAGAAGCATCTTATGATGACATGGTGATGAGTCACACAAATTGAGCACCAAGGTAAAAGCGCACCTACCTATTTGAGTAAAGTCACTTTACCCGAAAATGATTTGACACCTCGAGTGACCGACCCTCATATTGTGCGTGGGTCCCACATAAATAAAATAATGTCCGACCCTCGAAGTGTATGCGTTTGATCATCCAAGGTGTCAACAGAGGTGTTCGTGTAGCACGGTTCTACCTATTTATAGTAAGTTTCTTGAGCTACAATGCTTGATCACTATATTGCCACAAGTATCGTCTCTTAATTTTAGTAAAAATTTGAGTAATATTATTTATAAGCACAACATACAAACACGAGTATATATAAAATTGAATTGCATTTTAATTAATTGAAGAATGGACCGTGACCTCGCGGTCATATTAGTTGTTGATCATCAATATTGTTGATAAATAACATTATTCAGAAAATTATAATTGCAGCATATATATAATGTATTAAATATTACATTAAGTGAGAATCACTTTTTAGACGATTTTAGCACTGCTGTAATTCAATTATTTCAATAATACCATACTTTTCATTTTTCGATATGTATTTAATTTATTTAGTTACCATCAATGTATATGTACATTTAAGTAATTCATTTCACATGTGTGTTTTCATTTATGTTTGAATTTTCTATTATTAATTCTCAATAGTTATTAATTCTAATTATAAGTTAATTAGAATTTCACATTCAAGAATGCATTTCATTATTCACGTTTATATATGATAATTAACATCCAGTTTTATTTAATTAGAAATTAAATAAGTAATTTAACATTACTCGACACGTATATATTCCCTTATATTAACATTCACTCGTATTCAAATATTATGTTTACAGCATTTATAAAACATTTTATAATAATGTGCAACGTATGTTCAACATTGACTAATTCAAACTAAAAAGAGGAAAATTGCATTCTCAACAACAAAAAAAAAAATTGAAATAATTTTTTTAGTTAAAATAATGTTATGTCTGGCTTGTCTGAGCTCCATTTTTTTAAAATTCATTTTCAACTGCGCACTTCAAAAAAATAATCTTATATGTAAATCGAAAACTTTTTCTTCTTTTTTAACCACAATTCTCCCAAACTCACTATTTAAAAATGATTTTTTTTCCCCAAAATGGGATTCAAACAAGGGCCTAATTTAAATTATAAATAAGACAATAATATTTTCAAACTAAATATAAAGATGAAAAGGGATAAAATGACAAATTTATTTATTTTCAAAAGGATATTTTTAATTTTTATAAGTGTAAATTAGGGTTGGACTCTTTAGTATTAGTATGATTATGAGTTTTCAACTTTCAAAAGCGAGTTCTGGATCTCAAATTTATTTAAATATGTGAATTTGAATTTGACGTGACAAAAATTGTTAATTTAGGTGTTAAAATTGTACAAGATTTTTAGTTCAATTGGAGATAAATATATATGATTTGATAAATTTATTCTCCACTGTGAAACACGTGAAAGTCACGAGCAACTTTAACAACGAAATCACTTTGGACCAAATTCACCAATTTAGATCGACCGAGGACCCAAAACCTTATTTTGAAGGTTGATGCGCTCATTATTGATATCTTTTTTGATTTAATCGTTTGTTTGAGATGAACTATTTGAAGTAAAAAATAATTTTTTTTTAATAATTAGATTAAGAAATATGAAAAAATTATTGAACTGAAAATGAATTTATGAAAAAATAATTTTTAAATGAGCTTGACAAATCTCATGGTCTACACTATCCACCTTGCACAAGCAGAGGTGCATAGCATATTACTATACTAGCACACGCGATGATTGAATGCACGAACGAGAATACAGAAGAACAAAGAATCATCATCGACCTTTCTTGTTCTCTCAAAAATCAACGTCAACAGACTAAGGTCCTGTTTGGGAGAGATTAAATTTTCTACAGTAAATCAATTCTCATTTTTAACCATACATTCTTCAATAAAATAATATTTTTCATCACATCAATAATTTTTTCTTCTTTTTCAACCACACATTTCCTATCATATCACTATTCAAAATCAATTCCTCCTCCAAAAATCCCTCCCAAACAAGCTCTAAGTTCGTTTAATTTTACACTTCTTAACTACCCCCATTTTTTTATTAATTTTTCCATTTTGCCTTCTTTTTTCTATTTTTGTCGTCTGGGTTTCATTCAATTTCATGAA
This sequence comes from Fraxinus americana, assembly GCA_035079005.1. Classification (NCBI taxonomy): domain Eukaryota; kingdom Viridiplantae; phylum Streptophyta; class Magnoliopsida; order Lamiales; family Oleaceae; genus Fraxinus; species Fraxinus americana. Next base: position 49,233,367 of record CM068706.1, on the reverse strand, counting down.
CACGTGTCCAAAAAGTTGTGTCCTTTATGCCAATAGTAATCATTCAAAGCCTCCATCTTTTCCTTATAAATTTTCGCTACTGTAATGGGCCAAAAAACTCACTGTTGTATGATAAGTAATAACTGATTTTATAATTTGCATGGTTTCTTTTCGTTTCCCATTACCTATCCCTGTTATTTTCATTCTAAAAAAGATTGTCCTTTCCATATCTTTAATTTTCTTGAAATTCCCGTCTTTTACCCTTAGACCAGTTCTCAAAAAGTTGTCCTTTTTCATTTTTTAATATTAAAAAAAAAAAAAGAAATTCGGATATTTTTCCTTAAAAGAATATACGGTTAGTCATATATTTTTTTTCTCTCCTTGAATTTTATCTGTATACTCATTCTTTTATAGTATTATTTTATATTCATTATTGTGCAAGAATTGTGTTTGGTTTTGGACTTTGAACGTAGGACATCAGAAAATACCAAATTGGACTTTTGCTTTAGTAAGAAAGAAACAGCTTGGGATTAGGCAGCAGGTGTGGAGAATAATTATAATGGCTAGTCTAACAGATGACCACCAAGAACTCAACTTTGGGATTGACGGCAATATAAATAATTCTGATGAAAAATTCGAGAATAATTCAGAAACCCAAATAGATACTAGTACTACTGTAGAGAGAGGAGGAGGAGAAGAAAAAGATATGGCTCATTTGGCCGGTAGTTTGATTCACCGGTCATCCTCCCGGCCGCAGCTGGACCTCAGTGGGGCAGCCATACAAGGAAATTTTGAGGAAAGGGATCCCACAATACTGTTGCCTAATCAGTCTGATGATATTTCTCATTTAGCTTTGGATATTGGAGGTGAATTTTATGCATTCTGTTTGTTAGGAAGTGGAAAATTATCTTCACTTGAATTCTATACATATTTTTTTGCCTGTTTGATTGTAAACTTTGTTCTGTTCCTTGGTTTTGTTACTATTTTTTTTTAATAGAATTATGTTACTTCCTGTTTTTGAAGCCATTATTATTGAAACCAAGAGGAATCACGAATTGGAGAAGAAATGTTTTCATTAATTGAAAAACAAAATTCAGCTTCATCCGATTAAATAGACAAAAGGCAGGAAAGAAGCAGGAAAAAAGTGAGTTGTGCTGAAAGAGGGAAGGAGAAAAAATAACAACCTAACTAATTTACAACTAAAAGGGTAAAAACATAATAATGGAGAAAGTGCTAAAATAAGAAAAAACTTTATTTCAAATACTCCCCCTCAAGGTGTGCGTAAATGTCCTTGACGCACAACTTGGACATCAAGGGAAACAGACTGGAAGGAGGTAATGGTTTGGTGAAGAGATCGGCCAGCTGATGTCGGGAACGCACAGGAAGAAGCTTAACCATTCCAGTATTTATCTTGTCACGGATGAAGTGGCAATCAACCTCGATGTGCTTCGTCCTCTCGTGAAAAACAGGATTAGTTGCAATCTGAATAGCAGCCTGGTTATCACAATAAAGTGCAGCCGGAGTTGAAGTGCAAACTTGAAAGTCTTTCAGTAAGTGCGTGATCTAAAGAAGCTCACTTACAGCTGAAGCAATGGCTCTGTACTCTGCCTCTGCCGAAGAACGTGATATGGTTGGCTGTTTCTTGGATTTCCATGAAACTAAAGAATCACCAACAAAAATACAGAACCCAGTAGTGGATTTTAGAGTGTCAACACAGGAGCCCCAATCAGCATCAGAGAATGCTCGAATTGTAATGGATTTATCGGACACCAGTTGCGAAGGGAAGAAAAGACCTTGTTTAGGACGCCCTTTTAAATACCTGAGCAAATGATGAACTGCCTTCAGGTGTGTCATTCTCGGTTGGGAAACATACTGACTGAACTTATGGACAGCAAAAGTAATGTCAACAAAGTCAAGTATAGGAGCTTCCCAATCAATCTTCTGTAATGAGATACATCAGGAAGAAGGTCCCCGTTATGGAGACTGAGAGTAACCTTAGGATCCATAGGACTGTTAACAGGTTTGCAATCAGGTAATTTGCATCCTCAAGCAACTGTAGAGTATATTGTCTTTGGGAAATGACAATACCAGAAGCAGACCTGGCCACTTCGATCCCCAAGAAATATTTCAAAACTCCCAGATCCTTGAGTTTGAACTGGGTGTGTAACAAGGATTTTAAGGAATTGATCACCTCAAGGTTAGGTCCAGTAATCACAATATCGTCTACATAGACCAATAGAGCTACAAAATGTTGTCCTGAGCCCTTCGAGAAAAAGGTGTAATCTGACTTTGATTGAGTGAAACCATCCTGGATAAGGGACTGAGTAAACTTAGAATTCCACTATCTAGAGGCCTGCTTTAGGCCATATATTGATTTATGGAGTTTACAAACCAATTTCTCCCCCTGTTTAGATGGCATGAGCAAGTCATATCCAAGTGGAATCTCCATATATACCTCCTCAAATAAGTCCCCATTCAAAAAAGCGTTATTAACATCCAATTGCATTAAATGCCAGCCAAAGTGAGCTGCAAGGGTGAGTAGGATTTTTACAGTGACTGCCTTGGCCACAGGTGAGTAAGTATCAAAGTAATCGAGCCCTTCCTGTTGGGTATACCCCTTTGCAACAAGGCGTGCTTTGTGCTGTTCAAGTGACCCATCAGGCTTAAACTTGTTCTTATAAATCCATCTGCACCCCACAGCATGCTTCCTAGCGGTAAAATCAGTAATACCTGTTTCACGGTTACCTTTCTTCTTAGCACGAAAGGACACCGCGGCAAAGAGTCTCCCGCTCCGCTGCACTACCTTCCGCCTTTTCTGGCCCGTCTCGGGACAAAAGTAGATTTGATCACAATTTAAAGAAAGCTTGCAACACGAAATTGAAATGCATCAAATAAACTTGATCATCGATTGCTTGAAAGCTTGAAATTACAATAGATTGAAAGCAGTGAAATTACAAATGTTAGCGCAGGGGCGAACACTAGAAAAGCTTGAAAGATGTTTGAAAGTCATATACCCCCTATAATAACTTAGCAACAAAAAACCCAAAAGACGGGAGTAGACGCTCTTTTTCGCCGAGGAATCATACTAAAATTTTCTAATTATCAACTATTTTACAATTAAATGAAATATTTACAAGCGTAATGATCGCAATAGCGTCACGGCTTGTAAGTGTCGTCGCCAAGACATTCTCCCCCATTTGCTTCGCGAAGTCCTTCCGAGCCGTTGGTTGTTCTTCTCGTTGTTCGAATCCGCTCCATTTGACCAAGTATTCTTGAAGATAATTTAGAAGCTCGATGGCCAAGAATCTTTTAGCAACCTTCATTTCTCGATCTTTTCGTTAAACACAAGTCGCCCCGCATCTTCGACTTCGCATCGTTTCGTTGATGACCGCAATGCGAGGGAGGGACGGTTGCCGTCGCAGTAATCTCAAAAGGACCCTTGCTGGCGAAGAGGTCTCGAGCATTGAAACACATCCGGGCCACATCCGAGAGTTTTACCCAAACTTCATGAGCAGAGAGATGAAGTGCCGAAATAGTCTTCCAAAGATATATTTGAAGCGTCTGTCTGTCCGTCCGATTGCTGGTGAAAACTAGAATTCATGCTCAAAGTCAGCCAAGAAGTTTCAACAACTTGGTCCAAAGTATGCGCAACTCGAGAATCCCGATCACCGACAATGTTGTTAAGGTTCCCCGTATTTCGACAATATGTTTCGAGGAAGAGTCGAGCCGTCTCTTCGGGCCGATACATACTGGGCGCCGTGGGCAATAGCCCATCTTCAAATAAACGGTCCCTCGATCGCGATAGTGCCAAAATCTCCTAATTTCTCGGCAATCTACCAATGTAGTCCATCGATCCACTCTCGACCGGTCTACTCGGGACTAAAGGCTCCAAAGCACTCCGCTCTTCTCGATGACCGGCATGAAGCTCTTCAAGCCTTCGACCGAGTTGTACGGTGGCGCCTCGCCGGGAGGCTTCGTACCGAATCAAGTTCAATCTCGCGATCAATTGCCCTCCTCAACTCATCCCAGATGATGTCCCTCGAATTCCTCAACACTCTTTCGACATGCTTGAATAGATCACGCTCTTCGATCTCCTCCGATCTAAGAGTGCACAAAAGTGAGGGTTCATTCCTTTCGAACCCTCAGAAATAATTGTACGGCCGAGATACTCTTCGCCTCTCTTCCCCATGAGCGGGGACGACACACGGCTCATACCCATCATCATTAGTGAATCGAGGTACGGTGAACACCGTTTTAGTATCCCGAAGAAATTCCAATCCCAAAATAAGCTTAAAGTCCTTCCATCCGAACCACGTACATGTTAGTCCTTCCTTCGAACCGACCAACTTCGAGTAAGACGCATTTGGCTACTCCAAATTATCAAGGGTCGAGCAACCCGAGTCGATTGCTTTGACCTTCCGCGGCTCTTCTCCAAAATAAGTCCTAGTCGATCCACTTCGGCACTGCGAGGTAGTCGTGGTTGCACCGCATCTACCATAGCCCCCGATTCGCTTTCCATTGATCTTCACATCAACGTACATTAGGCCTTTCGCCTTACGAATGCAAGCCTTCGATTCTTCCATCTCCGCTCTCTCGAGGGACCTTCGTCCTTTTCGTAGCTCTGCAATACCGTATTGCAGACCGATGCGAGATCGCACCAACTACATCCTCATCCCCGTCTGAACCGGTCTCACTACGGCAACTAGCTTGCGGGTACCTCCGCTTCGATTTGGTCCCGCCACTCGCTTGTTGGTAATATGCATTCACCATCCGTTTTCGAGGACACCGCGCCACCCGATGCGGTCCTTCACATAAAAAGCATTTCAATGTAGGAGCGACATCGTATCCGCCCTCCGTTGCTTTTCCTTTGTTCCACTGCTATCGTTGCTCCCGTTGCACTTCCTTGAAGTTACTTCCGACGTTGCCTTCGATAGTGGTTCTCCCCTATTCTCGAGAGTAACGCTCTCCCCCATTCGAGCTCGAGCTAGGTCTCCATGAGGTCTATTTCCACCTCCGATAGATCGACTATTTCCCGAATATTGATCATCTCTCAATTCGTCGATAGTCACTCAAGCATTCGGCAGCCTCCAATAGCTACGCCAAATCGCTGACCTTCTCGTCTCAAGTTCCGCGCGTGCCCACGGCGCCAACCCTTCCATGAAGCGTGAATAGCTTGTCCCTTTCCGACACGTTCGAATATTCGCATATGCTCGAAAAGTGCTTTCACATACTCCCCGATGGAGCTTGTATGTTTCGTATCTCGCAGCCGCACGTCGCGCCCGATAGTCCACATTCTCTCGGGAAAAACCGAGATCTGATTGGCTTCCTCGAGAAGCTCCCAAGTATCTATTCGGACCCCCGCTGGCCCGACACGCATACTTCGTCCGCCACTACGCTTTGCATCTCCACATAGATACATGGTAGCCGTAGTAACCTTTCTCGCTCGTCTGATCGAAGCCGCAAGAAAGTATTGTTCCATGTCGAACAAGAAGTTCTCAACTTCTTTAGCATCGCGCCCTCCGTAGGTACACGGATCCGAATTCGAGCCTACATGCATGACTCTCGCACGTGGCTTGCCCATCGCCAAACGCGCGTTGAAGAACTACCACTGAGCTCTCAACATTCCCACTTCCCTCCTCGTGCAACGTATGCTAGCAACAACTTTCATACATAGCGCAAGCCTTCTCGGCATTCATCCACTGATGCGCACTCTCGAGTTTCTGCCTCTCGCCACTTCGACCTTTTCTCCAAGTGCCCTCCACGGCCAAACACAACCTAAGTGTTTGTCACCTCCAGCCGCCTCCAAACGCCTCGTTTTCAGTAGTCCTCCTTCGAGGATCCACCACCTCCGCGGTGTCCGGTTCCATCAGATCCATCGCTTTCTTATCGAGGTCTCGAGCCGCAGCCTCGATACTCAACTTTCACGGGTTACCTTTCTTCTTAGCACAGAAAGGGACACCGTGCGGCAGTAGTCTGCTCCGCTAGACTACCTTCCGCCTTTTCTCGGTCCGTTTCGGGACAAAAGTAGATTTGATCACAATTTAAAGAAAGCTTGCAACACGAAATTGAAATGCATTGAAATAAACTTGATCATTGATTGCTTGAAAGCTTGAAATTACAATAGATTGAAAGCAGGAAATTACAATGGCTAGTGCAGGGGGCGAACACTAGAAAAGCTTGAAAGATGTTTGAAAGTCATATACCCCCTATAATAGACTTAGCAACAAAAACCCAAAAGACGGGAGTAGACGTCTTTTGGCCGAGGAATCATACTAAAATTTTCTAATTATCAACTATTTTACAATTAAATGAAATATTTACAAGGTACAGCGACTGCAATAGCGTCACGGGGCTTAAGTAAGGCTGCTGCCCGTGACACCAAGTATGGTTATCCTCCATGGCCTTTCGTTCAAGTTTCATGGCATCACACCAATGAGGAAATTTGACAGCTTGATGAAAGAATGATGGTTCAAATTGTGAGGAAATGGATAAGACAAAGTGTTTACAATGGCTGGAAAGATTTTTATAAGAGATAAAATTGCTTATGTGGTATGGAGAAGGAGTTAAAACTGGATCAGTATGGGACATCAAATTACAATGGTAATCGTGAAGATATTTGGGAGGTCGAAAGGATCTTGTGGACTTGCGAACTTCAAGATTTGATGCACTGATAGAATTTAATTCATTTGGTAATTCAGGAATATATGGATCATCAGAATGATGTAACTCAGTAGAAGGAGAGGGAATGATAGCTTCTGGAATATTGGAGTCTTGATGAATAGGTCTATCAGGAGGATCAATGAGTGTAGATAGATTGGGAGATGGCAGCACCAAATCAGGAAAAGGGTCAAGCAACTGATCTGATTGGACTATAGTATGAAAAGGAAAAGTTTCTTCATGGAAGACAACATCTCTGGAAGTGAAAATCTCTTTAGATGCAACATCAAGCAACTTAAAACCTTTGATTCTTGAGGGATAACCTAGGAACACACATAATCTAGCACGAGGTTGGAATTTATTCCTTTGTGCTGTAAGAGTGGAAGCAAAACTCAAGCACCCAAACACTCGAAGATTTGAATAATCTGCAGGCTTGCTGTATAAAATTTCATAAGGCGTTTTGTGTTTTAAGATGGGAGAAGGAGTTCTATTAATGAGGTAGGCTGCTGTTAACACGCATTCAGACCAGTAACAAATAGGAATTCTGGACTGAAAGTATAAGGCTCGAGCAACATTCAACAAATGCTGATGCTTCCTTTCTACAACAGAATTTTGCTGAGGCCTCTCCACACAACTGAACTGATGTATAACCCCTCTGTCAGCAAAAAAACTTTTACAAGCCAACTCATGTGCATTATCAGATCTGAAACACTTGATTTTGGCATCAAACTGTGTGGCAACCATATTAAAGAAACGAATTATAGCAGCTTCTGCTTCAGATTTCTGATGCAACATATAAATCCAGGTAAATCTGGAACAGTCATCTACTAAAGTCAGGAAATATTTGTGTCCTGTGTGAGATGCTGTATGATATGGCCCCCATATATCACCATGCAACAATTCAAACTGCTTATCAGACAATCTATTATGTGAATCAAAAGATAACCTCCTTTGTTTAGCTATGGGGCAAATGTAACAAGGTAAATGTCTATTCAGTTCTGAAGTATTACAGGATACTTGGTTCTTCAAAACATCTAACCTTTTAAAAGATAAATGGCCTAGTCTATTATGCCAAACGTGAGCTGATACATTGCCAACAAAATTATTAGAAACAGAATCGAAATTTCTAGTATCAAGAACATATAACCCTTGAATATTACTACCCCTGCCAATCATCTTCATGGTGGAAGTCTCCTGTATTTGAAACTGGCCCTGAGAGAAGTGTAATGTAAGTTGAGAATCAACAGTCAATGCACTAACTGAAAGTAAATTGAACTTGAACTGAGGTACATATAAAATATCATAGAGCATCAGATTAGGACTTAGCTTGATTTCACCACGCAGATTCACAAAAATTTTGGAGTGATTTGGCAAAGTAATGCTGGCATTTTCAATTGATCTCATAGTTACAAATGCTTCAGCATTACAGCAGACGTGTTTAGTTGCTCCTGTGTCTACTATCCAAAATTACTTAGTAGCAAAAACAGGATCAACTGATATAGAATGGCAAATACATGTAGTACTTGTAGTCTGCTGTCTTTCCATTTCAGTAGGATCAGAACTTGAATGATGTGGCAAATGATTAGATAACATGTTCATGAGTTGCCGATACTGAGTTGAGTTCAGATTTTGAAAGAAATCTCCCATGTTAGACGGATCCTTATGCTGATCAATGGAAAACTGATTGACATGATTATTAGCATAATAGCCTCGAACACCTTCTCTGGCCTTTGGTTTAAATCCTGGGGGGTATCCATGGATTTTATAACATTTATCAACAGAATGACCATGATACTTACAGTGAGTACAATATGGCTTATCCTTTCTCTTAAAGGTAGAAGCATTTCCAAATCTGGATCCATCATTTTTAGGACCATAATTCATCATAGGTTTCACCATTTCAGATCTGACATCAGATCTGTATCCATCGTTTCTAACATCATAATTGATTGCAGGCTTCACAGCAACATCAGATCTAATGGAGAATGCTGCGGATGCATTAGTGGACATGTTTTCAGTTCCTAATGCCTGTGCACTTATCTTTCTCTGATTTTTCTCTTGCACCATAAGTGCAAATACTTTATTAATAGGCGGCATAGGATCCATCAGTCGGATCTGACCCCTAGCTTGAGAATAGGACTTATTCAACCCCATAAGGAAGGACATGATGTACTCTAATTGGTGATATTTGTTCATCTCCTTAACTCCTTCACATGTGCATTTTCCACAGTTACAGTTAGGTCTAAAATTGATCAACTCTTCCCATACGGTCTTCAATTTTGTGAAATAAACACTGATAGAATTTTGATCATGCGTCAAGTTCATCAGCTCCTTTCTAAGTTGAAAAATACGTGGTCCATTACTTTGTTGGAACCTCTCTTTGAGGTCATTCCAGATCTCGTGAGCAGTAGAGGCGTAAATTATACTAGCCGAAATTTCCTTTGAAACTGAATTCAGAATCCAAGACATAACAATGTTATTGTTTCTAATCCACGAATTAATCAATTATGGATGCGATCCATCTGGTTTCTCCATAGATCCATCAATAAAAGAGGTCTTATTCTTCACTGATAGTGCGATCATCATTGCTCGATTCCACGAAGCATAATTTTCCCCGGTAAGAATCTGTGATACCAGCACCAAACCAGGATTATCCGAATGGTGAAGATAAAATGGGCTAGATGGTTTGTCGATAGCTGATTTACTCAGCGACGAATTCACATCCATATTAATTTGATAATTTGCTGCATCCATATCGGCACAATTGCAGGAAAGCTCTTAATGAGTTCGAAAATTCAGAGTTGTTCTGATACCATATTGAAACCAAGAGGAATCATGAATTGGAGAAGAATTGTTTTCATTAATTGAAAAACAAAATACAGCTTCATCCGATTAAATAGACAAAAGGCAGGAAAGAAGCGGAAAAAGTGAGTTGTGCTGAAAGAGGGAAGGAGAAAAAATAACAACCTAACTAATTTACAACTAAAAGGGTAAAAACGTAATAATGGAGAAAGTGCTAAAATAAGAAAAAACGTTATTTCAAATAATTATTCAAGAAATCTTCAGAAATAAATTGTGTATTATGAATTCAAGTATGATTGTTTATCGGCACAATCCATTTTAGGTATGCTACTCGGGTCATTTTACATTTGTCAACTCCCATTATCATTCAGTTACTTCATTTTTGGATGAAATATTATGTTTTTGTTTTCATGTCTCTACTATATTCGACTTAGGCTACATTTGGCATACCGAGTTAAGCTGTATAAGAAATTAAGTAAAAAATTATAACGGATTAATATAGATAGATGGTATTGTGATGTATATAGGTGGATAGTGTTCTTTAATCTCTCCATTCAAAAGATAGTCATTTGCACTATTTATCATATAACATAACACGTAGCTTGAAGGTGGCCGCTATAGTAAATGACATTCTTTTGAATGAAAAACATATGGATCCTATTCACCTTAATCCACTATAATACCACATATCTTATAATATCCATTATAATTTCATACTAAAGTCTTTGTACGGTCTATTCCGGTGTGTCAAATGGGATAAATAAGATGCACCACTTCTGAATTCTTAGCGTTATAAATTTATGATTAATAGACTATAGTATATTGATGTCCTGAGTAACTTTTGACTACTTTTTCTTTTTCATTTGAATGTCACATGTCCTCCTAAATTTATGTTTTATGACATTGATATCTTTATTGTTTTCATTATTGTTCTTTTTTTTTTTTCATCACTGGGAGGGGAGTTGAATTCAAGCTTGGATGGACATACGACTATATTTTCCTCATTTTAGTAACCATTTATAAAGTTGAATAGATTTCCTTTTGTAGGATCTCTCATCAAGTTGATTTATTTCTCGAGAAGCGAGGATCATCCAATCAATGACAGGAGAAAAAAGACAATTACGGAGAGATTGGGTATTTCAAATGGAAATAGGAGGAGCTACCCTATTCTTGGTGGGAGACTGCATTTTGTGAAGTTTGAGACAATCCAGATTAAAGAATGCTTGGATTTCATCTACTCAAAGCAGCTTCATCGTTGTGGTATATTCCCACCTTTAATGACGAACGATTTAGTAAAATGTTATTCTTTACATTTATCTTATGTATTTTGATCATCGCAGTGGTAGTGAAGTGCTATTGTTCCATTCATCTTGTGTATTTTGATGTGTTAGTTCAACAATTGATTTTCATGATTTGAATCAATCTTTCTGTGGTTACCTATTGTCTGTATTTTGTGCTGTTTTGTCATAGGAATGGATTCACAACGTTGGCAATTGAAAGGTCCAAGCACTGAGAACACTGTAATTAAGGTAAGTTAGTTGTTTACTATCTCAAACAGGTTACATAAGCTTGCATAATGCAATTAAAAGCTATTTGAAAAAGTTAGATGAAGGTTTAAATGAAGTGTGGTTCACACTTATACTATATATTATCTGAGGACAAAGAATAAGAAGCAAATACTATATTTGATTTATAATTTAAATTATTTAAATGATGAATAATGGATAATTGTTTGACTTATAAAACTTTTAATTTTGCTCCTCTTTCTGTTTATACATAATTTTAGAAATCCATGTCTGCACATGTATTGTGAATTGTCCACAAAACTTTTCAAAATAGGGTAAAATGTTTACCTTTATATCTTTCTACTGTTTCTATTGAACTAATCTGCTCTAATAATTTGTTCATATATTTGTAAGAAACCTCTTTTATGATTAAGTAGCCATATTTCCTGCGCGCCCCCACCCGCATCTTGCCATTTTTTTAATTTCACCAGAGATAGATGGAGCTGGAATTTGTAAGTGAATATCTATTTGAGCAGAATTCCCAATAATCAATTCTATCAAGAAGAAAGTCAACATTGCTGTTTCTTTTTGCTGAAGATTAGGCCATTGAGAGCTTACATCTTAATAAATAGTGAATAATACTACTGTGAAAAGCTCTCTTTTGTCAAGGTTTTATCCAAAACCCTGCATTTTTCTCTCCCTGCTTTAGAATGAAATGATGTTTTTTAAAGATATATTAGAGTGCTCATTCTCTGATCTATAGTCAATTATCGTTTATATATTGTTCAACATTATGAATTAATTAACTTTGATAGCGGCCAAAGGTCATTGGTTGCAAATGACTACCTTTGTAACTGAGATTTGTTTCACTCTTTTACATTTTCCTCTATTCATTAGTTACATTTTTGTGAAGGCTACAGGTGGCGGGGCATACAAGTTTTCCGATCTCTTTAAGGAAAGACTTGGGATTAGTATAGAGAAAGAGGACGAAATGAATTGTCTTGTGGCTGGAGCAAATTTTTTGCTCAAGGTGCAATCTGAATTTTTCTTCTGAGAGCATTGTGTACCTTATTTTCTTTTACCTAGTGTCATTTGGTGTTTCTTAAAAAGGGTCTTATGGATTGAGAAAGATGCTTGAGGAAGTGGTAATCTCATTTCTTTTTATTCATCTTCTGAAGTGTAAAGTTGTAAAATTGTGATGGATACATCTGATTTGATGTGCATATCCTTATTTATCTGAGAAGCTTTTTCTTGGTCTATTTCTTTCTTTTCCTTGTCGATCCTATTGCTGAAAGTGTTGTAAGCTACGTGTGCTTTGTGTAGGCAATTCGACATGAAGCTTTCACACATATGGATGGTCAAAAGGAGTTTGTGCAGATTGATCAAAATGATTTATTTCCGTATCTTCTCGTGAATATAGGATCTGGTGTTAGTATTATAAAGGTGAAAACATCCTTTCTGTCCCCATTTATTTTCTCTTGGAATATTACTATAGACATTATGCTCATGACAAAACTTTTACAAGGTTACAGGTTGATGGGGATGGGAAATTTGAGCGAATTAGTGGAACAAATGCTGGTGGGGGGACATACTGTGGATTAGGGAAGCTGTTAACAAAATGCAAAAGGTTGTTTAATGTGATGGTTAACTTTCTACTACTACTCGACTTCCTTGTTTGCATTTGAGTTTTTAAACTTTGCCTTCAACTCTTCTCCATCAGTTTTGATGAATTACTGGAGCTGAGCCAACGTGGAGATAATAGAACTATAGACATGCTTGTTGGTGATATTTACGGTGGAATGGATTACTCAAAGGTATGTCCTATTTAACATATTAAAAGCAGATTCCCATTTTCTTCCTCCCAACCCCCATGGAAAACAAAAAAAAAGAAAAGAAAAATGAAAATAAAAACCACCTAGATCATTTTTACCATACATTGCCATCTTGACGTTTCCTCCTTATACTACAAAAGCGTATGTTTTGAAATAAGTAGTAACTTACCCTCACTAAATGAAACATGTAGCATTATTTCTCGTAGGATGTTGTTAGCTTCTACACTGTTAAAGGAAGTTAGCTTTCATTATTCAGTATAATGCTTGAGTCATATGTGAACGCTAAAATTCATTTCAATTCGCTAATGCTGTTGTTAATGTTGATCGGACTTGAAGAGTTAGAAATTATTTGCCTTCTGAAATTATATTGGTCATTATGAGAACTTGGGGAGGTGGGAAGAGAGAATATTCTTTCCCATTTTTGTTACTTTTTATTTTTCTCATTTATTTTGTCCTCTTTGGCTCAAATGCAAAGGAAATAGGGCTACCCACTCTGGCAGTTTGCTTACCATTGGGGCTAAATAGCTTTCTTCCCTTTTGGTTTTTCATCCCTCTTTAAATAAAATATTTTTTCAGTTCTTTCTGCCAGCGTTTATACATTTATTGAAGCCTTTATTTCTCGCTCGTTATTAAGTTTTCAGTGTTGTGTATGATAATAGATTGGTCTCTCTGCATCAACAATTGCCTCTAGTTTTGGCAAAGCAATATCTGAAGATAAGGAGCTCGATGATTACAGACCTGAAGATATATCTCTGTCCCTCTTGCGAATGATTTCCTATAATATCGGCCAGGTATGTTAAATAGATGTTTTATGTAATTTTAATTCATTGTCATGCATGCTTATGATCTGTATGTTTCTTTTTCTTTTAACTATGGTGTATACAAAATTTTAGTTAATAGTTGGTAATAAAATAGGAAAAGAATATATATAATTATTAAAGAGGAGACAGACAACTATCAATAATTTGTGAAAACAAAGGAAAAACCTAAAAGTTCTCACAAGTCATAAATTCCTGTATAACCTCATTTTGCGCATCACATAACTAGAATGTTCTTTTATCGTGGTTGTCTTTTTGAGCACTATTGAACTATCTAAAGTTTTCCTTCTCTAACAGTTCAGAATCAGGGCATGTGACATTCTGCTTTCTCAGATACTCATTGGTTGTGTTGAATAATTAAAATAATTGTCCCATCCATACCTTGTGTATGCAGCCGAAGAAGGAAAAAAGAAGTAATATCTTTTGGGCCAGAACCTGTGTGGTTATTTAGCCTTTTACTTTAGTTCTCTCCAAAAAGAGACATTTATGCAGTATTTGCGAATGTTCGATCCAACATGGCCTTCAAACCAATAAGACATAATCACTTGTTCATTCATGTGAATATCACTGTTTATAGTGTCAGATGTCGGTTCCAAGTTGCAAAATCTTATCTCGTGGTGCATTAGCTTCATTCATTTAAACCCTTTTGTGTCTTATTTTTATTTTCCTCTGGTACGTGATTTATTTTTCTTTCTTCTGCTACATGATTATTATAAGAATACGATATTAAAGGTCATGCATAAATTGAAATCTCTGAAAATCCTTGTAAAAACTATTTTTATTTCCTTTGTTACATTTATTTGCTAGTTCTTCCTCCCTCGGCTTACTTTCCTGATATGGACAAATAAAACCGCAGCATTTATATTTGGCTATCGTTGTATGTTTATATTCCTAAATCCTTTTCAATTTTTGTAGATATCATACTTAAATGCATTGCGCTTTGGACTTAAGCGGATATTTTTTGGAGGGTTTTTTATTAGAGGCCATGCCTACACTATGGACACCATCTCATTTGCAGTTCACTTCTGGTAATTCTGGAAATTTTACTTGTGGAAGTTTTATTTGGTGTTCAGTGTCTTCTTAAGTGACATGAAAATGAAATTTTCTATCTTGTAATAATTCTAGTGGTTTTGATACTTCTTGCATGAATATTCTAAGTGGTATGTTGTATCATTTTCATTTATTTTCTCTTACTGTTTGATTAGGTCCAAAGGGGGAGCACAGGCAATGTTTTTACGACATGAAGGGTTTCTGGGAGCTTTAGGTGCATTTATGAGCTATGAAAAGCACGGTTTAGATGACCTTATGGTTCATCAGCTAGTGGAAAGGTTCCCGATGGGTGCACCGTATGTGGGAGGAAATATCCATGGTCCACCTCTAGGAGATTTAAATGAGAAGGCAAGTTTTGTCCAATGCCATTATGATTTTGGGTGCTTCACAATTGGCATTTCATTTAGAATCTTAGTCTGACGTTTGGTAATGGGTTAATTATGACTACAAAATGTGGAAATTTAATATCGATGCTGTTCATTTGACTCTAATTTGCATTAACTATTTTGTGTTTATGAGCAGCGGAAAATGATTCATGTAGTTGACCCCAAATTTATAAGAAACAATGTTTTTTTTTTTTTTTTTTGTTGTTATTGGTGGTATATATGAAATATAGGTATATAACTTGAGATCATTTGAGATCTTGGGTAAATGGCCTAAATGGATGACAGGTAAACAGTCACCCACTCGCATGACCCATTTAATAAATGAATCGAAATGAATAATTCACCATCAGCCTTTTTGTACTCGTTTATCCACTTTGACCCCAAACCAATCACATCATTTCTTCATGATTAATTAGTATCATTAACTTCTCCCACGTTGTTTAGCGCATCTATTAGGTGCAGCGCAGCCATTTTGCGCTATCAACCTTGTATCCATGAATCATTGATTCAACAACACTGTTAATTAGGTAAGTCAGATATAATATCGACCTATTTTCGCAAATTTTATGTTACTTTATTGTAACACCGCAATGTAGAGTTTATTAGTAGTTACATCATTTTAATTACTACTCAAGTGTCGTGAGTTAATTGGTGAGGAGATCCAGGAGCCTGAAATGTTAGGCCGCCAGTGCGTTTCACCTATTCTAGGCGCAGGGGTAATTCCGGGAAATAAATCATAGCTGACGTGTAAGGAATGATTAGAGAAAAGGGGGGTCCATTATGCAATTCTGTTATGAAGAAGGTTCTGGTATTCTGTTAGGAAAATATATAGGTTGGAGCTGGTTTGAGGTGGGATATGAAAAGAATTATTTTGTATTGAGCTTGCTCATTTTGGAGAGTTTCCAAGCCTCTCGAATGCTTGGCTATTTTGGAATTAATCAGAAATTAAAGAAAGGTTTTCTTTATCAATTTCTCTGTTTCTACCTGTGCTGCTTAAGTTTACTCTTTTCAGCCCAGTGCATATCACTGATGTTGACAAGGCATGCTTCTCGTGCAGTGAAACTTCTAAACCATTGCTTGATCTGAATTCATAGAAAAGAGTCACTGAGCGCAACTTTATGGTAATGATTCTGAGGGCTATATTTTTCACTGCTATTTACAGATAAATAATGAAAAAAAAAAAAGAATATATCCTTTTCTGCTTTTCTGATCTGGAAAGCAAGGGAAAGAATCCTCAAGAAACAGGTGTCTATTCAGCAGCAGTATTCTGATAGGAACAGCTGTAGAATTTTGGTAAAGGTGAAAAGTTGAAATAATGCATATATTTCAACAATGACAAGAAATTTAAATTAATGAATTAGCAGCTCTCTGGAAGCTAAGAGCCTTATAGCCCCAAACCAGAATCACGGTTTTAGCAATTCCTTGAGGAGTTTATTGATGGTTTGAATGGTCGTGCCAAGGTATGCCTCTAAGTGTTCCTGAAATCGTGCAACACATGATCCTCCTCATCCAAATGCTAAGCTAGTGAGACAGCTCAAATTCATTCATCAAATTGATACATCCTTCCACGGTGTCAATTTTTTCACCTTCTCTCGTGAAAACCTGGTTCATTGCTTTGGTCATGCCAAATTAATGAAGCCCTTCTCTAACACTCACAGAGTAACACTCCCCAAATAATATATAAATGAATGAAATGTAGAACAAAAAAAAACACTTTCCAAAATATAGTTGACTGACCTTGTTACTAATTGAAGAATTTTTAAGCATCATTGGACATTAACTTTTCTTGAAAATCGTTCTCTCTTTTCATTTTTCTGTGGCATGCAGAATTTGTAAATAAGCATTTATAACAACACCATTAACATGTAATGCACATATCATTGCAGATATCGTGGATGGAAAAGTTTGTGCAGAAGGGAACTGAAATCACTGCTCCGGTCCCAATGGCCCCTCCAGGAACCACTGGCCTTGGAGGCTTTGAAGTTCCATCATCCAGAGGAGATATCTTGCGTTCTGATGCCAGTGAACTAAATGTTGGTGTTCTCCATCTCGTACCAAGTTTAGAAGTGTTTCCACTGTTGGCAGACCCAAAAACGTAAGCTGATATAGATGTGTATCTGGATTTATGTGTCTACTGTGATCTCTCAAGCTTATTCTGCTTTTCCATACTCTTAGATCGCGTGGATTACCTTCTCAATAACAAGAAATTGTTTCATTATGTTTACCAGGAGTTGTATTCTATATATCTGTTTTATATTCACCCATTTTAGATTGGACTGCCTCTTTTGGTGAGTGGCTTCCGTTATGCTGTTGTAAAACAAAGAATAAAGAGAAGTCACTGCTGTTAGTTCTAGTTTCTTTCTCTTTTGTTGGTCTATTCTTGGTTCGACTCAAATCCAAAAATATCTGGAAATATGAGAACCATTGCTGCTTGATTTTATAATTCTTTCTTCATTGCAGATATGAGCCCAACACAATAGATCTCTCAGATCACAGTGAACTAGAGTAAGTCATACACGATATTGATTGGCTTATATTGAAGAAAATCCGTCTTATTATCTTAAACTTTTCTAGTAGCTAGTACTTGTTAGACTTCATATTTTTTTGACCTATCTTGCATTTTCGATTTGCCATAGGTATTGGTTCACTATACTATCAGAACATTTGCCAGACCTCGTTGATAAGGTACATAATTCTTTCAGAAGCTTACCTAAGCCCCCAGCCACCCAATCCTGCACCCACCCATAAAGAAGGGGGAAAGATACTTTCCAAATGAATCATTTATAATGTAAAGTTGTGATTTGTGAATCAAAATTTTTGAAGTTGCAAGTCTTGAACACGTTGACTTTCAAGTTTCAAATTGTTCTATCGTAGTATATTACTTTATGTTTCAAGTACTTCCACAACCGCATGTTCACATGATGCAGCAACTATTAGTAATTAGTTATTGATGTATACAACAAAGTAACAATTTTTGTCATCAATCTAAGTAGCTTGTGTAAAACGCGTCAATGACATTTGAGATAAACTTTAGTATGTTTGTTCTCCTTGTTCTGGGCACCACTGCAAAAATGTTTAGTCGACATTTAACTAATTGGAAAATTACTTTTGGTGGCTACATTTGTAAATTGGTAATCTAGATTTCTTTTTTTCTGGTGATTCAGGTTCTTGATCTTTTCGATATTTTATTTTCCATAAGGTGCTAATAGTGTCTTGTGTGTATGATTATGCGATCTGGTGTGATTTCTGCAGGCTGTGGCAAGTGAAGGTGGTACCGATGATGCTAAGAGACGGGGTGATGCATTTGCCTGTGCATTCTCTGCACACCTGGCCAGGTGTTTACTTTTTGATTGATAATCTTCCTTCTTTCCATTTTTCATTATACGAGATTTTGTAGAAATTATGATAAGCATTTGATGATTACAAAAAAAAAAAAAAAAGCCATGGAAAATGGAGAGCAGTGGTAGCACTAGTTTAACCAAGTAAAAATGCTCTATTGATTTTTTTTATTTTTTTTATCCTAATGTGAGGTAACAGTTATGCTTAGCTACTCTTTATCTTTTCTTTGGCTTCGCTTCCTCAACATTGACCAAGCCGCCTATATGAATGCATTATACAGCCTTTATTTACCAAAAAATGGTAACTCAATATTGTAACTCCTAATGGAAATACTTTTAGCATTTCAGTGAGGGTGAATGTCCCATTTCTCGAGCCATGCATTTGAAATATTTTGTCTACATCGTAGCTAAGATGGCATTTGGCTTATCAGCACTGAAATTCACATATGCATATAGCATATTTAAGAGTCTTCACAAATTCTGGATGTCCATATACTTGTCTTATGATGAGTTCTTGAATTTATAAGCCTCTCATCCTCTCACGATCTCCAATCTGGTTAGGTCAAACCAAGCGGTGCAATGTGCAATCCAGATACTTCTTGTACTTGTCATGTAATTTAAGCATTTATTCAAATTTGCTTGTACCAAAATTTTCTGTTTACGTACTTATATTTTTCTATATATACATTCAGCAAACTTTGTTCTAAATAGGTGATCTGAAAGTCTACCGCACAAATCTTAGTGTTATATGGCAAGTCAAGATTTGTGATTTCTATTCATATTGAAGATTAGATAGTCCGTGTTGTAGATTTATTCGGTTTGTTCCCTTTCTTATCACAAAATTTAGAAAACTTGGCTCGAGCCTTGAAACAGTCACCAAATCAGTTTTTAGATTGAGATGAGGAAACTGCAACAGCATGAGAGTCCATATTTTTGGGTTCTTGGTATAGCTTGCTCAGTTATGACATGCCTTTTATTATGAATGTCAAATGTGAAATTTGCAAATCTGCCCATGTCAAATAAGACATAACCTGTCTTGATGCTTACTGGTTTTGGAACGGTGTCCTTGTGGACAAGGTAAATTATAATCCGTTCAGCAAGGCTAATTTGCATAAGATTCACCTTCGGAGTAAACACTTGGCTCAGCTGTTACTTTAATGTATCAGAACTGAAATCTAAGAATAATGTTTCAAAACACTTCACCTTTGGGATAATACGCCAGTTTGCAATTCTCAATATAAGCAGGTGATCTGAACTGACTTTTGTTAAATAAACAAGTTTTTTTAATTTGTCTTAAGTTCACATCTTGGATTTTCACATCAAATTATCGAGCCAAGAAATTTGTTACTCTCTCTGTTTCTTTTCCATGTCTAATTCTGATTTGAATAGATGAATCCTGTGCTTGATAGTGCTTATATTACTTCTTTTTCTTTCAAGTTAATCACTTCCCCCTTTCTATTATAGCTGTCAATCTCCAAATTTAAGAAATCACCCCACTGGCGAAGTTCATACTGTTTACTTCTCTTATTAAAACGTCTGTTGTGTCTGACAAGGTTAATGGAGGAGCCTGCTGCATATGGAAAATTGGGGCTGGCCAACCTTTTGGAATTAAGAGAAGAGTGCTTGAGGGAGTTCCACTTTTTTGATGCTTATAGGAGCATAAAGCAGAGGTACACTTTGATTGGAATGTTCTGTCCTAGCAAACCTTGTTCACATCACTTTGATATATGGTCATGACAGAGAGCCGAAACTGCTAAGGGCATTCCATCAAGCACAAGCATCTGGATAATCTGGAATGTGACTAGGCATCCCCAAAATATAGCAAAATATCATTTTATTGAAATAATTTTATGCTCCAAGTCACAAATGGAAGCTGTTTAAATTCACATGATATAGCTATGATTTTATTTTTGCAGTCATTTAGATTTTTTGACTGAGGCTTGATTCTCTGACTTGCACCATGTATTATTTTGCTGTCTCTTATTTACCTTTGAATTTAGATTTGATCTAAAATCTGTGGAATAAGTTTTATGCAAGCCCCCTTGACACCATGTTAATCACTAAGAATTCCACATCATTAATTATCATATTTGTATGACGTGAACACTCATGGCACAATATTACGGCTTATGTTGGTTTCAGTTTGACTGTACTTACAAAATTAATTCCTTTTGTTGTGTATAACAGGGAAAATGAAGCATCACTTGCAGTTCTACCTGATCTTTTAAAGGAGCTTGACAGTATGACTGAGGTGTGTATAATTTCCTATGCTCTCATCCTCCTTCGTCGAAGAAGAGTTTTAGCTTGATTGGTATGACAACCTTTTACATATTACAGTCATGACCTTTTGAAATCTAATTTTAGCTTCCATTTGGAAAAATTTATAAATCATTTATAAACTGTCAAACCTCATTATCAACCACAGTTCTATTCACTATTCACTACTCATTTCTATCTATTAATAAATCAAACCATTTATAATTCCTTCCAAGCGGAGACTTATCCCCTGTTTGAGCCAATCTCAAAAAATTCATTTTTCCTCAAATTCTCTCCCAATGAAATAATTTGTACGTAAAATCCAAAATTTTTGTCCTACTTTTTGACCACATATTCTCCAAAAAAATCACTATTACAAAATCTATTTTCCTCCGAAAAAATGGGGCTCTAACACAACCTTGTTCATTTCAGCAAATTCATTGATATAATAAAAGGGTAAAATTCATTATAAATGCAAAAAAAAAAAAAAAAAGGAGTCTAATCATCCCTGTGCTAGGTGGCAGTTCATTTCAGTTATAGCTTGAGTAATGCTTGATACTGAAGTCTTCAAATATATCTTTCCATCTTCATCTTCTTGCAACTTGCCTTCTTTTTATGGACATTTGGCAGCATATTCTTTCTTTCAGGAAACAAGAATGCTTACATTAATTGAAGGGGTACTTGCTGCAAACATCTTTGACTGGGGATCCCGTGCATGTGTTGATCTCTACCATAAGGGAACAATTATTGAAATATACAGAATGAGTCGCAACAAAATGCAAAGACCTTGGCGGGTGGGTTTGGTAAACTATCATATGCGTAATATTACATCCACGTTAGAATTTCTCTTTTGAAAATATTGAACAAATGATATTCACAAGCTATCGTCGGTTTTATTTATTTAATTTCAGGTGGATGATTTTGACGTTTTCAAAGAGAGAATGTTTGGCTCCGGAGATAATAAGACTCAGCCTCATAAAAGAGCTTTGCTTTTTGTGGACAACTCTGGTGCTGATATTGTATTAGGAATGCTTCCGCTTGCAAGGGAACTTCTGCGACGTGGAACTGAAGTAAGTTGATTCTTCCGAAATCTTGACCAAGTAGTTCAAAAAATTATGATGCTATACCACCTTCTCAATTTCTGTCTTGTTAGAACTGAGGATGCATTAGTTTTTTAGATGCCTTTTTAAATAGAGAAATTTGACAGCTCAATACAGCAAAATGTAGAATATGATTGTCTTTTTGCAAAAGATATAGTAAGTGGTCCTAAAGTTAAAAAGAGGAATAGGTGTGTTTTGTAATGTATTTCGTTTCTGTTTTGAAGTTTCAAATCTCTAATTAATTTCCATTTTCAGAATTTTGTATTTGAAATTCTTGGATATTCTTTTGGTAGGACATATAATGCTTATGCATGATCCCAAACAGAAATGATGAAGTCGTCTTTGCAGGTTGTGCTGGTTGCCAACTCCCTTCCTGCACTAAATGATGTTACTTCTATGGAGGTGCCTGATATTGTTGCAGAGGCTGCTAAGGTCTGTTTACAGATTGGTAAAAAAGACACTTATAGTCATTCAACTTACACTGCAGTTTTATAGTAGTCACTGAACTTAATTTTTACGAAGTTATTGGTGAAATTTACGTTTTGTTTCAGTGGGTCTCTAAGTTATAATCTATTAGCTTTTCTAATGGAGAGTTCGATGTGAAGACCTCTATATTGATGCCATGTCAGAAGGTCGTCTTCCATGTGGGACGCTTCATTAGAAAAACTATAACTGAGCTGACATAAAATGCAAACTTTGACGATCACTTTGCAGCAAAATAAAGTTTGGTAACCAATGTGAAACTTCGCTTTAACTTGAGTGATTGATTAACTACTTTTCTTTAACCAGTACTCTTGCGCACCAGGACCTGACAATAACTGTCATTCATTATATATTAAATCCTGGACAACTCTTTCACCCATTTATTTGCCATTACGAAAAGATAAAAAGTAGAAGAAAACAATTGAGAGGAGGAGTTTTTAAAATCCTCTTACTTTTGGCATAGCATTGGAGCAAGGATTTCTTCTTTTTATTATCCATCTAATCTCCTTTTTAATGTGAATATATATAGACTTAAAATAGAAAATCCATTACTTAGTTGAGCAAGTCTTGATATTTTAGTCGATTCATCAAAATTAAGTATAAAATGAATTTTACAAAACTTGTGCGTTCAACAGCACTGTGACATCCTTCGGGGAGCCGCTGAAGCAGGAGGCCTACTTGTGGATGCCATGATTAATATCCAAGATTCTTCAAAGGAAAGCTCGGCGTCAGTTCCCCTGATGGTTGTTGAAAATGGGTGTGGGAGTCCATGCATAGACTTGAGACAAGTCAGTTCAGAGTTGGCAGCTGCAGCCAAAGATGCTGATCTGGTAATACAATGCTTTTCTTTTTGTTCATTTCAGTTTTCTATTTGTAGAAATCTCTCTCTCCCCTCCCACTTTAACCCTCGAAGAGAATCTTTAACGGGATTATTCTTTAATGAAAAGCGCTAATCATAACACCCGATGCTATGCCGGGAGTTTGTCTCGTGCAGGTTATTTTGGAAGGGATGGGACGAGCTTTGCATACAAACTTCAATGCACGGTTCAAATGTGATGCTCTGAAGGTCAGTTTTTCCTATTTCGAGATAATCTCGACATTCTTGCTATAGAAGGGTGTTAGTAATGCAGTTGCAATTATTCGGTAAATTCCACGAATGAATTGACCCCACGAGGATTGTTAAAGTTCTTTTCAAGAATTCATAATTTGAAGATTGTTGGGTATTATAGTGTCGAAATCTCATTTTGTCTGAATCTTTTTATTGATTCGATGAGCAATTCGATTTGCAGCTTGCAATGGTGAAGAATCAGCGACTCGCTGAAAAGCTAATTAAAGGAAATATATACGATTGTGTCTGTCGATTTGAACCAGCTAACTGAAATCCCTACATTCTGGCTTGCAGCTTGGTTTCATCTGATTAATTTAGTTGTTAATGTTTTATAAACAGCTCTGTACAATTTGGGTGTCGACTGTGTGATTTAGCATGGAATTGACCTCTCAAGTTTCAACTACAGAAAATTGACAGTTGATTGTGGCATTTCTGTGGTAGTTCTGCTTTTTATTTAGTTAAAAATCATACTTTTGGGTCCGTTTGATTGCAAGAGTGGAATTTGGGTGGAAAGAAAATGAATTACAAGGAATTGAATTGCCTAGAATTGTTTTCCTGAAAATTGTCAATTAATTGTATTTGATTGGTATAATTTTCTACCTGAAAAATATTGAAATTTTAGATCTTTTGTTATTCGTTTGACTTTTTTATTCATGAAAATTGTTCATTAAAAGGAATTTTTTTTTAAAAAAAAATGTTCATAGAATTTGTTTTCATTGCCCATGCACAAAAAAAAATAAAAATAAAAATAAAAATAAAAAAAATTAATTAATTTAAAAGTGAAAAGTTGAAAAATATATTCCAACTTCCATGGAAAATGACATCTATCAAACAGGGCTTTAGTAAATTTTGATAAAAGTTGTGGGTCCCATGAGATGTATGATTTAAAATGAGTTTAAGGAAGAAATGAATCTCAGGAAATGGGTTTCGGGAACATAATTTTATATTTTTCAGCAAATACAAAATATTGGCACAATTAGCCTTAGTTTTTGCAAATGATTTGTAACAATTAAGGTGAAATAGAAATTAATTAAGGTGAAATATATGCCAACATTTGTATTTGCAATTAGTATGAATAATGGTTAAGAATTTAGTTATTTAGAATCTGTGTGTAAACTCGAGCTAAACCTATCCTTACAAATTGAATTTAGAAGGTGAAATATATGAAAGTGGTTATAATATCTTCGAGAGATCATTTAAAAAGAACATTTTACTAATAATCGAGAGTATTTTTAAATTTAGAGAGTAATTTTTTTTATATAATTCAACAATGCTCTTGAAATTAAGTGGAGATTATTAATCTATTGTTTCAACTCACGGTTGTATTTGATTCTATTATTCCCACATTACAATGAGAATTTTGTAATGGTAATTTTTTGAAAAATGTGATTAAAAAGGAAGGAAGAGTTTTGGATTTATATTTAATATTATTTTATTGAGAAATGTTTGATTGATAAGAAATAAAGAAAAATGAATTATAATTTAATGGAAGTCGGGATTACATTTAAAAAAACATTTGTGACTCGATAGTAGTCATTGTAGAAGCAAAGCTCTATGATATATTATATTAAAAATAGTTGAAGATGCTTCAACAAGCAGGGCATTTGGTCTAGTGGTATGATTCTCGCTTTGGGTGCGAGAGGTCCCGAGTTCGATTCTCGGAATGCCCCTTTTGCTCTGTAATAATACACTCTGTTTCCTTTTCACTCGGAATCAACTTGAAAAAGGTTCTAATAAAATTCAATTATCATTAGTTTAAGTTTAAACAAAAGGTTTTCGTATTATTTCATATTTAAAAAAAAATAAAAAATCTTCTAAAATTTTATAAACCCGTTGCATTGGTCATGATTAATTTTATTTTTATTTTTATTTTTTCCAAACGTCACTTGAAAAAGTGTAAAATGCAAATTTATATAAAATACAAGTAAAACTGTAAAAGCACACATCAACATAGTAATAATCTTAGAGGTTAAAAGAATGAATCGCATCCTTAGCAGCCCCCACCTGCCCTGCCCTGCCCTGCCCTGGGCCTTTTCGTGCGAGTGTTCTTTGTTTCATTGTCATTGATGTGAAACCAAGACTTACAAAATAACTTTCCCTTCAACATCAAGCTGTGCTGATATTTTTACTTCCTCTGCAGGTTACCTTGATTGTAGACCAAGTTAACTTTCATCACAAGGTTCTATATTTTTCCAAACTATAACTTTGCCTTGGGGGGCAAGCAATATCAATCTCTCTCTTGTCCTCTCTTTCAATGGAATCAGTAGATGACTATTCAAACCAATTCCAGCCTTCAGCTCAAACAAAGGACAAAGATGTTAAAATTTTCTCAATCTGAAGAATTTTCATCAATAATCTTGAAGAACAGTTGAGCAAGAAATATTTCATCTGTTCAACAATGGCTTGATCAGAATTCATGAAGGGTACAAATTATGTGAGATTATTAAGAAAAAGTTGGTTTCAATTTTCAAATTCGAGTTCTGTGGGATTGAATGCCCAGATAGACGTTTAATGGACCAAAAATGGATCTCAATCTCCAACTAAAAATCTGGACATCCTTGTGCAGTTGAAAATTGATTTGTGAAAATATTTTGCACATATTTTCACTCATTTTGACTTTAAATTGTATCCATTTGATCTCTAGCATTCTCGAATCTTCATCATGAGCTCTGATACAACTTCTGAGTATTTACACTTTAGCCCCCAAACTTTGGATCTTGTCCTTTTTCGTCAATTTTCGCTTATTTCTTTCAATTCCACTTTCATTCATCGAGTTTCGCCTAATAACACATTATATAATAAATTAGGCTATAATTTCATTAAAGAATTACGAGATGTCAATATTTTAGAGTCCGAATAAGTGTATAAAATACATTCATCAATAATCGTGAGCAATCTTGTTAGAAAGTGTCAGAAAACAGAATGATAGAACTGATCACCTGATGTGTTTTAGTTACTAAAATCTTGTTCCTTTAGATTTATGGTAGATATACTGAGAATTGAATAGAGGAGTGATGAATAAGGATTCATACAGTTGATCCCAAATTTACTAAGAAAGGGATTTAGTCTGGTGTTGATTTATTGGATTGAGTCTTTATTTTGGGATCAAGGTTCTTTTGCTGCTGTAAATTTTTAATGTAACAGTATACAATTGTCTGTTGCTGATGATGATGTGCAAAGGCACCTATCGTAAATTTTTAATGTAACAGTACACATATTGGGAAGGATGGAGGTTGTTCATCCAGGCGTGTAATCCAAGTTCTGAAGAATTCGATTCCGGAGTCGAAAATTTGGCATCTCCTAGAAAGTACATCGTTTTGACTACTCGCATGAACACACATATCTTGCCAGAATTCGTGATCAGTTTCATAACTTGATCTAAGTTTAAAGGTGAGGAATGTGTAACACATATGGTATGTTTGTACACTAGAAAGAATTGAAAATATAATAGATAAGATTTTAAATTCTTTCATAATGTATTCTTGAAGGCAATCAAAGGATTTCGCATCATCAAAGTCAACCAAATTCAGCATGGATACCGTTCTCGGACGTCATAAATGTACTCTCCAAGTTCTCAATCTAAATTGTGTTTTCAAACGCCTCTTCACATAGAGACGAACTCATTTCTCATCCGAAAGCAAGTTACGTGCACGGTTTTAATAAGTAGGTGACATCAAGACTTCAAGGTCCCCATTTTTGTGCACTTGTATCAAGCTAAACCACCTCCTCCTAGAGGAGAAATTTTTATTTATTAACATTGTCTCTTCAACATGTAAGGCAAGGAATATTTTTCTAGCATTATTATTATTATTATTATTATTATTATTAAATTGTAAATCATTTCTGAATTGAAAAGGGATGATGAAATTTTAGTTAGGAATGAGAAAGTAAGAATCGTAGACTTAATTAGGTGAAATATTTAGTGCAAATAATTACATATTTATTGCATGAAGCCAGCACCTACTCACATAATTGACTATAGTTTTCGTTATCATTGTATTATTATGGTAATTAATGGCTATAAGTAAATAACTTACTTCATAATCATTCCTTCAACCACTTCTGAACCAAACTATTTTATCTTGCACTCTTGCAAGTTAGCAATTATGTCATGTTACGTATCTACATTTTTTCCAGGTAAAATGGAGGATTTTTTCAGACATCTACTAGTAACTGAAAGCATTGAATTGGAATATCGAAAATATATGTAAGGGAAGATTACATATTTAAGAGTATAAGTTTAGTCTATTTCAAAAATAAGAACATAAGTTTAAAATTGCCAAAATCAAATTTTTATTAGATTTTTTTAAATTTTTATTTATGAAGTAATAAATTATTAAATTATTTATTATTAAATATTTAATTATAATATAATATAATTAACTCATCCCACCTTCACCACCCCTACCGCCCTGCGACCGTTCCGATCACTGCCCTACTCGGCGAACTTTCCGGTGACCGTTTCGGCGATTGCTCCGATTCCGAAGACTCAGGTCACAAGTCACAACCCCAGGTCACAAGTCACAGTCCAGGTCACAAGTCACAGTCTAGGTCACAATTTAGGATTTTGTTTATAGTCACAGATTATTTTCAAATGATTACAACACAGGTTACAAAATATTTTTGCACATGGCTCAGATTAATATTTAGTCACAAATTGTCGAATTTTAAGGTCACAGTTAATCCATTATGTGGTCACAATTAGTCCATTATGAGGTCCCAGTTGGTTACGAAATAGAACATAGATTCAAACAACTGCCGCCCACACCTCGCTACGCCACCACAACTACCGGACCATCGCTTGTATCGCACCACCATTAAAAAAAAACACCGCATCCACTGCCACTGCCACCGCACACATCAAACACCAACACTGCACAACACCTGTGACCACCACTGTGCAGCACCACCGAACACCACCACCACTTCAAACAAATCAACAGCAGGAAAACACCACCACCACCTCACCTCCCCACAAGATCCACCACCATCACCCACCTCCACCGCAGCTAGAAACCACGACGACCACACCAAAAAAATAGATACAAAACTTCCAACGCCCCACAACCACCATCACCACCACGGCGTGGCCATCCCTCCCACGTAGATCACGCCCACGTCCACACAAATCACACCCAACTCCACACAGACCAGTGGCTACTTTCTCGGAAGTTATGGCGACAACGCTGTTCGGGGACAAAAACCTGGGCGGCGTCGCAGCAGTGTCGTGACGCTGATGCGACTCGGGCAAGAAGATCGCGACGGCTGGCTGCGACGTCGACAACGAAGATCAAAAAATCCGGCAGCAGAAGGGGAGGGAGGGGGAGGAGAGGAAGGAGAAGGGGATGGAAAGGAGAGGAGAATTCGCCGACGGCAGTAGCAAAGTGGAGAAAGGTCGCCGGCGGCTGCGGCACCAACACGGTGGGGAGAGCGAGATACGGAAGGAGGGGGGTGAGGGATTTAGTGAAAAATTGGGGATTTTATGGTGGGAACACGAGGAAATTGGAAATAGTTATCTATTTAATATTTAAAATTGAAATATCTGATTTTTGAAAAGTGAAACTTCCCATCTGATTTTGGAAAAGTGAAGTTGAAAATAAGGGTTTTGTGTAATTACCACTATATGTAATGTTAAACATTACGCTTAATACTTTGGGCCTAATGATGCAACCCAATTAGAGAGCCCAATCTAATCTAGTGGAATGTAACGCAGTTGCCTTATTTCCATTTTTTGAGCATTCTCGTCTTTTGCTGAAATGCAACTTTGGTTATTAATTTTAAAGGCTATGATGATGTATTAGAAAGGATATTGGACCTGACTCAACCTAATAAAACTGGCTTGTTAGGGGAGGATTGCCCTCACCTTATTAAGTGGATCGTGTTAATATCACCTGACAATGTCGGATTCTAATACGCCCCCTTAAGCACGGCGACACGGCGTCGACTATGACAAACAACTGTAAACATATCGATATTGGGTGTACCCAACATTGTAAAATTGGGTCTGTTCTGATACCATATTAAAAATGATATTGGACATAACTCAACCCAACAAAATCGGCTTGTTAAAGGAGAATTGTCATCACCTTATTAAGTGGATCGTGTTAATATCTCCAGCCAATGTGAGATTCTAATATGATGACATATGGAATGGTGCAACCGTTGGATGCTTCGACATTTTTTGTATTATTTGGCTTGATCCTCATTTGATAGATAATTCGAGATATTTTTCAAGGGTTTTCTCTTATTTATGCTCTCTGTGTTCTCTATCTGAAAATTCTTGATTTTCGTTTGTAATATGTTGGTTCTAGATATTTTTGATGAAGTCTAATGTAGATTGCTTTGTAATTGTGTTCATTTTGTTCTTGGTCGATCAGTAACCTTTGGTTACTTGGTGAGGTTGAGATTTCTTGAGAGGAGAAAACTGTGTCTGAGGACTAAATCCATTTGGATTTTTGTATCGTGACTTGTATTGGTAATCTTTATTAATTTCTAGTGAATTAGAGCAATAACCACTTTGGTGGATACTCAACGTGGTGATTAACCTTTTTTTTGGGTGAATATCCGGGTTCTAAAGGCGAAAAATCATTGGTGTTTTTTAATTTCTAATATATACTTGGTGTTACATGGAACTGTTTATACCAACATGTACGAAACGGGAATAGTCAATAAAAGATAAAGATAGAATTGTACGTCGAACAATTAGGAGAAAACATTCTTTTTAACCCGCAAAGTCGCAAACCTAACAATTATTTAAGCATTAATATCAAGCAATATGTTCCACATTTTTATCAACCAATCAGCATGTAGACCAAGTTATTAATTTTCCCTATTAAAATTATGGGCACATAATGAGTCTGCTTTTAATATTTTCTTTTAGGCATTGTAGGAATTTTGCTATAAAAAGATTAAACTCATTATTCTTGTCCCAAAGACCGATTAAGACAACCTTGTTACTATCACCAAATCAGTTCAGGTTGGCGCACGAGACAAATACCGACTCGGGTAACTGAGAAATTAATAGAGTATAAAAAAATTTACCTTCAAGCTTTACATTTTCCGTACATGTATTTAACACACATGTTAATACTACATGTTATGGGCCTTCTGAGGCCTTCCACCTCGTCCATCCACCACATTTATCACGTGTTGTTCGAAATACTGACTTGATCGTTGGACACTACTTTTCAATTGACTGAAATACTGATTTGACCGTCGGAGTGCTCGCGATCGCCTCCACCCCCGTCAAAAAAGGCCACAAGTGACTGACGGTGTGCTACTGTACACAGGGAGGAGCTTACGTGGAGTTTCGTTCTATTGGCCACGTGTCGCAACTATTTTTTGAGGTCAACACAGCATGGTCTACAATATTCACCAACATCAACTCTACTTACATGCATGTTACAACTAGTTATTAGTCTTTTTATTATGTTTCGACTCGATGAATACAAAATCATGATTATAGATTTCTATTGGCCCTCAACCAGATCGAAGAGCTGTCATTCGCTGACAAGAAAGTAAAAGCCCTCTTTGGAGTTGAGGACAATGGCTAACCACCAACACATGAATCAACTCCCTCTTTTGTGACCTAGGACTAGGGAAAGTCCCTTAATCCATGGAATCCCTTTTTACACCAAGTGACACTAACCCTTCATGTTCGAGGCTATTGGACGCACACGGGTGACTTATCTGTTTTCCTTATCGTCGTCACAATCCTTAATAAAATATTTGGTATATTAAATTGAAGACAATTAACTAATTATCATAATCGATAAATTATATCACACGGGTCTTTTGTCTAATTCAATCGAGATAGATCTGGACAATTCAATATAAGAAAAAAATGGTGTGAATACATATATATATTTAAAATAGAAATTAGTGACATCATTATTTCATAATCATCAAAATGAGAAAGCATGCATAGAACATACTCGAATGGTGACTTTACTTCCTAGCAAAGTTTCTTCATGCGAACATCAATGCTACAAATTCAACTCCAAATTATTAATATTGACGCGATTTCCACATATTAATTTAAAAAAATGGTTAAGTATATCAACTCTACGACGATAGATAATATTTTAAATTTGTTTTAAGAAATTTTAGTTACAAGAGTTAAGGATAGACTAAAAGTAATTGACATTTTGTCTGTCTGTTTGGAACTTTCAATGTATTTATTTATCAATGAAGTAATAACAATGTAATCAACGCTAAATTATCATTAAAAATACGGTTCAGTCTATGATTATCTGATTTGTGCCTTGTGTTTCAACAATCAAATATTAAATTACATGAAATTCTAAGCATAATTGTCGTGTTTGGTAATGTTATATGGTTTAATTAATGATTAGTATTATATTTCAACGAGTTGTCAACCACTTTGTATGTTAGTAATTTTATTATCGGATATAGTTAAATTCAAATTCAGAGATGAACTTAGAATCATAATACATACGCTACTAAATATTATATGATATAATGATAATATAAATAAAAAGCACGACAATTCAAAATACTTATGACTTGACTTGTCACACAAGTCTGATCTCATATTCAATGCTTCAATTCGATAACCAATTCAAAATGTCACGAAATCCAGGTCTTTTGGGGGTGACGAAAGGAACGTACCATTCGAACCATTTTTTTCGTGTTTTTCCCCGAAAAAGCACCTCAATAGTCAAAAGTATATCGATTTTTTAATGTTCAGATTAGTCATATTAATTATTATTGACTCGTTCTTGGATGTTTATTGCAATTAAGTTACTTTATTCATTTTTGTTAACTTAATAATGTCAAACGCTTTATAATTTTACAATGAATAATATTATTTAGCATTAAATTTAGATGACATTAAATGATAAAATTAATTAGATCGATTATGTATTTTCTATATTTAGGCACCGTTTGGTAACCATTCTTTTTTTCATTCTCATTCTTCTACTAATTTTCAACCACACATTCATCAATAAAATAATATTTTCCATCACATCAATACCTTTTCCTTCATTTTCAACCACAAAAAAGGTGTGATTTGACACAAAGAATACATTTTTTTCTAGAATAATGGTTACCAAACGGTGCCTTATTGATGATACATAGGATCATGTCGTGAATCGCTCGTACTTGCTATTGTGGAAATTTAGTGGCCTCCAATGTGTCTACCCTATTTGTGACGCGTATGCATGCTTTTTTACAACGATATATATAATCTCACAAACTGATCCCCACACTCACGGTCCTTTCAACCAAGTTACCAAACCCTCTCCCCCTCCCTCCCCTTTCACAAATCACGTACACACAATCTCAAATCATTTGTAACCAGCGAATTTTTTTTTTTTTCATTTCGACACCGTTTTTCAACCATTTTCATTTGATTTTACAAATATAAACCAGGTAAACGGAGAGTTTTGAGGGATATTTTGAAGGGTATTTGAATTGGGTATAGCTTGAACATGCAGACGCGTGGGGTGGTATCGTTCTCGCCGAGTTTCGGTAGCTACAGTAACGGTAAACCGACAGAAGTGGGGGCTCGAGTCGTTGAAGAATTGAGAGAAGAAGAAGAAGAAGAGAATTCTGAAGATTTCTATGGAGGAGAATGTTTTTCCCCACAAAACAGAGAAACAGAAGATAATAGTGACAGTGAAGATGAAAATGAAGATTTCGAGTTTGCGTTTGTGACAAGAGAATCTCAAATTTCTTCTCCGATTTCAGCTGATGAAATTTTCTGTAACGGACAGATCCGACCCGTTTTCCCGATTTTGAATAAAGACTTGTTGCTTGGAAACATGAACCTTGAGCGTCAAAATTTTAGCATAGAAAATTCGGGTTCGTTAAAGGGTCCGGGTGGGAAGATTCGGATTCCATTGAGAAAGCTTTTTATTGAGGAAAGGGAAACGGCGTCGTCGGGCTCGTCTTCAGAAGCCGACGAGCTCGACGGCGT
Organism: Fraxinus americana; assembly: GCA_035079005.1. NCBI lineage: Eukaryota > Viridiplantae > Streptophyta > Magnoliopsida > Lamiales > Oleaceae > Fraxinus > Fraxinus americana. The sequence goes on along the minus strand of CM068706.1, from coordinate 49,200,110 downwards.
GCCGCCAGAAACCTACTGTGTGTGGAGACAGAAGGCTCCAGCGGAGCAGTGTAATAAGAGCAATTCCACCGGCTCTTCAAAACGGTGGCGGTTTAGGAACCTTTTGCACCGAAGCCAGAGCGAAGGCGGTAAGGACACTTTTGTCCTTTTCACTCCCGGCAAACAAAAGGAAAATGTGAAAATTAAAAAGACAGAAATACCGGCGGATGGCGGAAAAGTGAAATCGACGGCGGCGGCACAATATTCGAAGAAGGGTGAAGATCGTCGTAAATCGTATCTGCCGTACAGGCGAGATCTGGTGGGGTTATTTTCTAATGTAAATGGTCTGAGTAGGAATTTACAGCCATTTTAATAATTTAATCGTGATTTTATTCCATTTCCCTTTAAATTTGGATTGATTGAGTAATATGCACATCATTAGCTTTGTGCTTTGAGGAATTTAAATTGGTTTGTTTTTTTTAAAGTTGTATGTATGTACAAATTAAAACTTGAATTTTCTTCATAATTAATACTAAATATCTATCAATTCGAGAATTCGTTATGCATAAAACATTTGAAGAGACTTCTCACTAGGGTAAAGCCATTTAGCCAGGGTGGAAAACATAGAAGGGAGAGACAAACTGATTTGTATTGGTTGTTTTTGTTTAAAATTTTCAAACTGTCCAATCAGGCTTCGACATGTGTCTCGCCTGGATTGAGCCTGTATTTGGGCCTGAATTTGTGGCATGATTCTTCTCACTAACATGCTAAAACAGATTAACTACGATATTTTCATTTTTCTATAAGCAATCTTGCTGTCCCATTCATTTCCTCCTTGTGAATGTGATCATTTCGTCTCTATGCCTCACAAACCGCGTTCCTTTTCCTTTTTCAAATTGCAATCATCTTTATCGAAGTAGTCTTTTCCTTCCCTACGCGTTAGTACTTTAACCATTTAATGAGTCTGGATAGTGAAAATGCAACGAGAAACGATAAGCTTGATAGCGAGTGGGTTGGTCTAGAAGAAAGATGATTTTAGAGAAAAAAAAAATGATAATATTTGTTTTTTTTAATTAAATAAATTGAAAGCACAGAATTAAACTTTTCTAGATGTTTGTGGTCTTCTATGATTCTTCTAAAACATAGATAGCTTGTGACGATTTTTTCTTTTGTGACACTACTCAAAGGAGCCCACATGCTCAAGCTTTTGAAATTAATTCGTATCATTCACATATTAAAATCTGGTTTTCACCAAAAAAGTTATTGTAAAAGGAAGAAGAAGAGTATTGAAATTGTAAAATAATTAATTGTTGGAGAAATAATTAAAATATTCATGCCCCAATTTTCTTGTGGAAAGTTGAGTTTTCATATTATTAATGTGACATAATATACTTTTTGCCAAACAAACAAAAGCAAGAAAGTGATTGCAATTGGCAAAAAAGGAAAAAGAAAAATAAAAAAGCAGCTTTTCTTTACCAAGTCAATCAAGATATTTGGAAAATAGTTAAGCAAATCAAACTTCCTCACTTAGATTAAACATTGTATAAAATTTCTTCGTTGATACATTGTATTGAACACAACATTATAGTACAATGAATAATATGTTAATTACGTGTCATTTCTTAATACTAAAAATGTACTAAGTTGTGAAGTATGATTATGTCGTTATGTGGAGTCGATATTGTCCTAATTTATCTTATAAACGATAATCATCATTGAAATTTTGTAACATCATCGTCAAAAAAGAGAGAGAGACACACGTTAGAGAAGATAGGTTGTATGAATTTTCTCTTGTAAACTTATTTTTATTATAGTAAATTATTGCACCAACAGCGAGGAGGTAATCTGACTCACGTCAAAATGGGTTTGATTAATCACTGAGTCGATGTTACTACAATTTTACTGCTATTGGTGATATAAAACTAAGTTTTTAATTCTCAACGCAATATTACATAATCTATTTACCAAACACGAGCATGAGGACATATTTATATATATACTATATCCATCCAATAAAAATATACTTGTTTCTATTTTTACACGATTTAATAAAATGTAATTAATATAGTTCAAATTATAAATTTTTTTCTAATATACCCATATATTAAATAATGATTTAAATATAATTAGCTTATATTTGTCGACAAAAAATAAAAAAATTAACTATTCTTTCAATAAGGAAAATGACTTATAATTTAAGCCCTTGTTTGACCCCCATTAATTTTCATTTTGGTGCATTATATTACGTTTTCTTCAGTCAACTATGGTAGGCGGTTGGGACCCACTGCCACTTTGATGCAACATAAATGAATTCAAAATGAATTTTTTATATTTTAATATAACTACTCATTGTGAAAATGACAATTTCGTCCCTAATATTGTGTAAATGTCAAAATGAGGGCGAGGGTGTTTTCGTCCTTTAATTGCCTGACGGCTGGGACCGCAATAAATGTGCCTGACACTGCATTGACTCAATTGCCAGATTTGTATGTTGAAAAGTGTGATAATGTACAAAAATAAAAATTAATTGGGGCCAAACATGGGCTAAGATAGATGAAAAAAAAGGAACAAGTCTATCTTCATGGAAGAAAGAAATGATATAGTACAATTTAAACGAATAGAGACAAATTTTGTATGTCTCTTCGAGGGTTGTCAATTTGTTATTGTCTTGGTCTTGGTCTTTGTCTTGTGACAATATTTTCATTCCAATCCAATCCCACTGCAAAAGTTTCCAACATACTTTGGAAAATGGGCAAAGTGAAATTCCCTCCTGCCTCTTTTTAGTATGGCGGATACCATTGGCCCACCATCACATCAACGGTTTTTTTTCTTGAAAATGCTAAAATAAAATATCTTGAAATCCTCGGTAGTTACATGTAAAAAATCGATCCTTGACTCTTTATTTTTTGAGTGAATGTCCTAGTCGATTTAAAATATTGATATTATGCCCTGTTTGATTATCGTATTTTTCATAGAAAATGTCACATTCAAGAAAAATGAATTTCACTTTGATCGTTTGACTGCAACTTGGAAATGAAAATCAAATTCCAAGATACAATCACTTTAAATTGCATTTTTTTTGTTTTCATGGAAAACGAATTCATATGAGTTTGATGAGTTTTTATTTTTCAACTAACATGAAATTAAAATGTTAGATCATTACTTTCAGTATGGACGTCAAACAACAACATAAAATACAAGTGATAGAGCCTCCTATTGAACTTATTTATAAACAATTTAATTTATTAATATAGAGAAATGATTTGTGAGTTCAATGAAAAGGGTGACTAAAAATAAAATTTCACTATTTATAAATTATTAATAAGCTTTGTCGAAAAACAATTGTTGTTTCTATTAATGGAATTTACATAATTCTTAATTCATAATATTGGGAAAGTAATCCCAATTTGATTTATTGAATAATGCTCGCATCCCTATAAAGGAAGGCAAGGATAAGTGTAAGAGCTAAAGCATTTTGAATGTGTTTTCACATCTTCACTTTTGCTTCTTTTCAAGTCGACAAGCTACATAAAATATGACCATATTTCTTGGAGCCATAACCATGGCTGGAATTTAGGTTTTTCAATTTCGACTTGAATTTTAAATATTGAACCCTCCAACTGTTGTGTCTATTTGCTCATTCAGAATATAAAATATTATGAATTTATTCGATTTAAGGTTCGTTTGATTGATTTAAATTTTATTGAAAATGTCACATTCGAGGAAATCAATTTTTACTTTAGTTGTTTGATAAGAAATTGAAAATGAAGTTCGAATTCTAAGTATGACCACTTTAAATTTTACTTACAACTCTCGTAAAAAATATAGCAAACAACTATGCCGACTTTTGCGGCGGTCGAGGTGTTTTTTACCGGATTGAAGAGGGATATTGGTGGTCTGAAACTAAAATCAAAATCTCGGGAAGTTAAATGTAGGCCTACGCTATTCGATCAATGCTAGCGCCAAATAGAAATTCCTGCAACCATTAATTGAAACAACTTATGAAAATTTTATAATTACATCTTTGTTTGCTCGTAAAAATTTCATGCAATAAAAGAGATTGAAGTAAGGGTGCGTTTGATTGCAAGGGTGGAAAATGGGTGGAAAGAAAATGTTTTACAGGGAAAAGGTTTGCCTAGAAAATGTTTTGCAGGGAAAATGACTTCAAGTGTGTTTGATTGGTATAATTTTCCACCTGGAAAATTTTTAAATTTTTTATTCGTTTGGCTTTGTTTTACATGGAAATTGTCCATTAAAGTGATATTTTTTTCTACAAGTAGTTATAAAATTTGTTTCCATTGCCAAAAAGTAAAAAAAAAAGGAAAAAAAATTGTTTCCTAAAAAATCATTTTTTTCATCAAAGTTTAGTGTTCGTTTGACTTTATTTTATATGGAAATTGTCCATTAAAGTGAAATTTTTTTTTACCATTGGCTATGAAATTTGTTTCCATTGCAACAAAAAAAAAAAAAAAAAAATTTCAGCAATCCTGGAAAATTTTTTCTCACAAAAAAGGCAGGAAAATATTTTCATCAAAAAGCCGGAAAATGCACACGTGTGGGCTAAACCAGGAAAATATTTTCCGTGGAAAATTTCGCCTATCAAACAGCCAAAAAAGTGGAAAGTGGAAAATATTTTCCTAGTTGCCTGGAAAATAAGGCGTATCAAACACGCCCTAAAATCTTCAAGGGAAGAATTCATTGATCAAGTTTTAACTATCATCAAATTAATTTTCTTAAGTTTAAAAATTGCAAAAATCAGGTATTAATTAATTAAATATATTAAAATCACAATTATATAATTAATGGTCACGTATTCATACTTATTTATCGATCACATTTGAAAAAGTTGAAAAAGTAGGCAAATCAAAAGTTGGCAAATCACAAAGTTGAAAAGCTGGGAAGTGAAGTGACGATTTAGGCAATTTGAATTGGTATTGGAGAAAAAAAAAGTCAAATTAACACTGGGGGCAGGAGAACATTGGTATTGGCGTGCCACATCAGCAGTGGGCATATTGTTCTCCTGCCCATCGCTGGGGGCAGGAGAACACTCCTGTTCAGAAAGATATACCATTAATGGAGCTGCGGCCCAACAGATGTTCTCAACGGAGAAAAAGCATTCTCACCGATAACTAGTCAACTTATAGGAACAAATGCAAGTAATTACAGTTTAAACTACGTAGACTAGTATTAGAAGTCGAACTTTTTGCATATTTCCAGAATTCCAGATGTTCAGAAAGAGAAGTGGGGAAATAGCACCAAGTAACGTCCACCTCATCAATCACAAATGTTCGATAAATATCGGTTAATCTGGCAACAGTAGATCGAAGCGATGGTGGATATAAACTCACCCCTTGATTTTTGACTCTTGACTTGTTCAACAAAAATGTTCACTTTCATAACCCCCATGCAGCTATTAGCCATTCCTCGGTGATGCTGTGGCCCTGCAAAGCATACGAGGCTAACATTATTTTTCATTTTTGGAAATGAAAATACTCTCAAGCACATAGCCAACAAATTCATGAAGTAGATACAAATGGATGGCTAAACTAGGAACAGAAAGGGGAGATTTTAATTGCTTAACTCAGATAACATTTTTAGAGCCACGATTCCTTGAATATGTACAGGCTCCACAAGTAATGCACTAATGGGTAGATAGATCGTTAACTAGTTTACATCCCAAGGGGAAAAGGCCACCTTCTTCAAGAGAACATATGCTAATAGAAATCAAACTAGCAGATATTCTGTACAGTTCGAAAAAAAATCATAATAACACGATGTAGCAAAAAAAATCAGGTACTAAAAATCGATGTGTGACATTGGAAAAGGTGACAAAAGGATTACGGACCTTTTAGAAGTAGCATTTGTCAGAAGTTTAATGTTAGTTCTTAAAACAAAGATGTTCTCACATTTATATCCACATTGCAGAAGTTGATAACACTATTTTAGCATATTAACAATAAATTGACAAGTTATCGAAAACAGCTAGCCTTCACATGATTCAAAATCATGCGGAGGTAGAAGAAAAGTTTGAACATTAGCTTTACAAGCATGCATAAATAAGAGGAATGCAATATGCAAACATCAATAATTATCTAAATGCGTCATGATTTAAAGAAAAAAAAAATAACAGCACAAGGAATAAAAAGTTCAGAATATTCAAAGAACGGAGGGAACTTATACAAAAGATGTCCATTCAGATTTTCAACCTTCCATTTATTGCACTCTCTGGAGCAGGTTCTCCACCATAAATTTTTGCTGCACAGGACTCAATGACTCTGATTTCATGATTGAATTTGCGACAAGGATAACTATTGAAGGAGATATCGCGTTCACCTAATACAGATTAAAAGTCAACAGGGAACCTTAAATAGAAGAAAATGCCATTAGACTAGCTAGCTAAATCATACGAGCAATGCTTGGATTCATACCCAGACACGACCATTTAAACCAACTGCAATCTCAAAAGCAAGCTTCTTTCCAAGAGTCTCGAGAAGTGGACACGTTTGAGAGTTCAGCAACCTAGAGTGCAAGTTGAATTTTTTTTAGCTTAATATAAAGCAAAACAACTTAAGCCTCCACGATGTTCATATCTGCCTAGATGAACTCAATGGAAGAGTAAATTAGGTAAACTGTACTTATAGGGAGTAAAAAATATTACGTTCTTGATAACCCAGTTGATGATTCAAACATGTAGCCTTCTTTAAGGGGACCAAACTCTGCTGCTTTCCCAGTGGCTATATAGCACAGATAAATTATTACAAAATAAAGAACAGGCAAAGGTATAAAGTCACAAGTTTCTAAGTACAGATTGTTCTTTTTTTAGGAAGCGGCAGGTAGGGGTAAGAACCAACCATCCATGCATGATAGCTCAGGGTTCATGCCAGTCATTGCATTGACAATGCGGGCATACAACAAAGTTCCCACCTGATGACTGTAGGGAAAAATAAAGGTGAATCAAAGTAAATCAATCAAGCCGAAGGCCCGTGTTTACACGGTTTCCTTAAATCGAATTCGCCGCCTCACCGGGGTGCACGAGGTTTTGATCGGTGTTCGATTTCCAGGATACAATCGGTCGTCGGTTCACGTTGCACTACGTTAACCGCCTACGAACCGGCTGTGAATTTCCTCTATCTCTCAAAGAAATCTGAAAACGGAAAGAAGAAAGTGGAAGGAAAGCTTGTATTTCTCTCTTTGTGTTTTTGTTGTTTCTATCACTTGTGTATTCAACCAATAGAGAACTCTTCTATTTATACACATAGAAGAAGAGAGTGGCCATAAATTCCTAAAACTGAAGAGTAATGGCTGGCCGAAACTGAAGAGGCTGAAACTGATGAGATTAATTTCCATTCAACCGGATGAAAGTAATGGCTGAAATAAAAAGTTACTGCTTTTCTGAAACTGAAAAAGTATCTAATTTTTCATTCAATTTCCAACAATGACAAGGGAAAGCAAAGGCAAATAAGATACCTACCAAAACAATTCATTTAATGACGCATCCATAGGCAGTATATAAAACAAAAGCACAAATGAACACAATATTTCAAAATTTTAGATTGGAAATAAATCGGCAACTTATTGGCAATTCTTAAGAATGCAAAAGACCATTTGTTTATCTCACTCTTTACCTCTTATTTCCTACATGTATGTCAGTGTTAGACAGGGAAGCGGGAAATCCTGAAGAGAGAGAGAGAGAGAGAGAGAGAGAGAGAGAGAGAGAGAGAGAGAGAGAGAGAGAGAGAGAGAGAGATGGGTTCAAAATTGTCTATTACTCTATTCTATGTAATGGTTGAAAGACATGATTCTAATTCCTCCATTGAATTGACAAGGAAAATAAGCCTCACTAAAATCTCAGATGGCATGCAGATATAAAATTTGAAAACAAATCAGCGTTGAAAAAAGTACGCTCCTGAACAGAAAATAGATTTTTGTATCACTCCAGTTAAGTACAAATTTCAATGAAAAGGAATGCACCTCAAACTTGGGAATGTTTCTCCGAGTTCCACCTTCAAAAGCAAGTACTGGCAGAAACGCTAGCGCAGGACCTTTTATATCCACAAGAAAGTTCTGTAGAAATATTCGCATGAACACGAGTATTGAGTTGACAAAAACATGAACTATATGCAAGCATATCTAAGTCATTGTATAAATATGGTAATTATTTTCTACTTTTCAGTGCATATATCAGATATAAAGTTACAAAGGCATTGCATATATTTAAATTTCCACCATAACGAGGAAATGAAACAAGGTTCAATATAGGGGCATGGACTAAAAGGGTACCAAGTAGAAAATATAAAATGTAGGGTGGCCAAAAACCAAATGAAAGTGAAGTTTCAAGATGCCAATATATAACTAGCACATACAGTTAATTGTCCCTCTAAAATGTCATTGAAGCACCAAAGGTACATACATCTGCTTTTGAATCAACCACTATTCTGACGCCGGGCAGAATAGTGATTATTCTGCAGGCTGGGTTCAATTGACAAAAACAGCGAAGAACGCAAGAGAAACACAAAGAAAAACGAGAAAATTCTTTATTATTCAACAACTGAATGAAAATAACCCACAAGCCGGGTTAAATAGCCAGAAAATAATAATAATCGGAATTTTGCCAAAAATAGCAAAATCCTAATATTCATACCAAAATAAAATACTTAATAAAAGAAACAATATCACCAAAATTCGGCTCAAATCGAGCAAGATGTCAAAAGGGAAACCGAAATATTACCATAAATAGCAAAAAATAACTTAAATTGATGATTCGAAAGGGAAAACGGCTGAATTTGATCTCGAATCCGATGCACATCGAGCATAGCTTGGTGCCCACGACGTGCGCGCCGAAACGAGCTTTCCGAATTGGGGTCACGGGCGTGATTCTGACAACCGTAGCCAAAGTTATGGCCAAAATACCAAAACGTGTTCAAAATTGACCCAAATTAGGAAATGTCGTCGATTACTTTCTATTCTTACGTCGATCCGCCAACTCATGGTACATTAGCGCCATCAACGAGTTATCTGACAACTCAACTTCGTCTGACTCGGACCCTCCTGCATCATATTCCAAGAACTGTATCCCCGGCGCAAGGTACATACTGCAAAATAGGATGTTTGAATTCAAGAATAAAATCTTTGTAAGCCAAGAAAGAAAAGAATTTTCCTCACAAGCAAACAAAAGAAAAAAATTATTATTGTGCAAATAGCGATAGCAACAAAGTTAGAAACTAGATTAATAACCATTGCTATATTACATTGACAACTATACTTGATGTCACACAGTCACATGGATACTGCAAATTGAGCATGTTCTCGTGAATAATATTCTCCCAACAATTTGGTTTCACAATTAAACAAACACACACTAGGTAAAATATTTTTAGAGATCTATACAAAATGGTACAATGAACTATAAGCAATCCCAGCCGACAGATATATGTATGCATATATCTGCTGGACTCATCTAATTTCCTAGCAGACTATGGGCTTATTTGGGCATAAGTGGTTCTCCTAACACTTTATTGGGCCGGTGCATTTCTATTGATACTTACCCATTACTATTGTTGCTTAAGTGGTACTCACTTATTTGTGGCATTAGTATAGCCCGGATAGTGTGCTTGTTTGGAACCATTTTCGACCCTTAGATTTAATCCACGGTTGGGATTAAATCTTAGCTTTGATATTTTTACTTGGGCCTTGGCAATTGAAACCTTCTTCCTCCTTCTCCCAGAAGCTGCCCCGTTTTCTCTCTCTCTCTCTCTCGAAAGCCCTTCTTCTTCCTTCTTGGCAGTAACCTAAAATTGACCTTGGTAGCCTATTGTTGAGGGAATACTTGTGTGATGCTCAGACCTGAAATAGGGTTGAGTTATTTGGTTTATTCTCGAGGGTTTAGGTCAGATTTTAGGGGTTTCTTGGCTGCTTTGGTATATTCCTTTGGATCGATGACCTTAGCCAAGTTGTTGGAGACTTTGGTTGGTTCTTATCTCTCTCTGGACGATGAATTGCATGGCGTGGAAGGCTGTTCCTGAACCTAGGCATTTCAGCCGAAAATAGGAGCAAGAACGGTGTGCTTCGACCGGTAGAAGGGAAGTAGATTTCCGCCTTTATTTAAGTTCTGATTTCAGTACCTTGATATATATACATTATGCCTTGTTTATTTGTCTCGATTTTATGATGTTCAGTCCTCAGTTCTTTATGGTTTCTGCTGTCTATTAATTAATATATATGATATGAAAATGTTGGATCATTATGCTATATATTTTGTAATTGAGAAGAATTTGATTAGGAGCTGTTGAACTCTGTTAGCATTGGTTTGGAGTTTATATATGCTGTGTTTTCCCTAACATCTGGTATCAGAGTCTAGTTTAGGTTTAGGGCTTGTTTATCCTTCTTTGTTTTGGGTTGAGTGGTATCTCTGTTTAGCATTTTTAGTCCTCTAATTTGATACTGATTTGTGGTTATTTTCTGTGTGTATGTTGGTGGCTGGATTGGGTAATCCTCGACGCTCTGGCTGGCTCACTTGAGGGAGGAACTGGTGGTATAATTACTATTTTTCAACAGTTAATTGGTAAGATCGTTCCAAACTAATCTTTAAGTTAGGTTTGGTAATCTGCCTTGGCTTTATGCATGTTTGCTGGGTTACTTGCATTTGAATTCTGTTGACTGAATTCCTGTGAATGAGTTGTAACCTGAAAAGCATATTTACTTGCATTGTATACCTGTTCACTGCCTGAGTTTTGGATTACACCTGCACACATCGTACTGAAGTTTAGTGATCGAATTGATTCATTATTGTGCTTCATTTCTGGATATTAGTTTTAACTCTGCATTAATACTGTGTGTTGATCATCTGGAAAAGATTTTTTCAAAACTTTTTCTGTGTGTCCATGAGTATGGACCACTCTTTTACAGAATTCAAAATGGGTTCGAGGATCGAATTATCGCAATTTGATGGAAATGGGGACTACTCAATTTGGAAACAGAAAATGAAGGTCATTTTGGTCCAACAGAGAGTTCCTAAAACTCTCGATGATCCTTCTACTTTTTCTGATGAGTTAAAAGCTAAACCATATGAAATTGAATATATGAATGAAATTGCATATAATTCTATAATTTTGCACTTATCTGATAACATTGTCAGACAAGTTGATAGTGTTAAAGATGTTAGGACTAGTGGTGTCAATCGGCCGAGCTGAGCCGGCTCGTGCCCGAGCTCGCCCAAGACGAGTTGCTCGGCTCGTCGGCTCGCTTTTTTTTTTTTTAACGATACTACAACTAAATCTTAAATTCAAAAAATATATATATGCACATTTTCTATTTTTTTTTAAATATACATTTTTCAAAACATTTATCGGGGCTCGTCAAAACATTTATAATTTTTAAAATAGTAAATATACATTTTCTAAAATATTTTTATTTTAAAAAAAAAAAGATAAACTCTCCTCCTTTATTCGGGTTTGGGACGGCTACTTCAATTTCGAGTAGGTGGAGTTAAAATTGTACACGAATAAATTTTTACGTGTACAATTTTTAAAAAAAATTATAAATGTATAAAAATAAAATTTTGTAATGAATGTAGTGAAATTAAATATCACCTACTTGATTACATATAATTTCGGCATATTTATGTTGAATTCGATAATTACCGTCTTCCCAATCCTTCACACACATTAATGTTTCCAAACTATCTTCTCTGACTGACTTCGAATATCAGAGAGAACCCTCTTCCCTACACTAAAAGCAGACTCCGAAGTTACAGTGCTAACCGGAAGTGTTAATAGATCTTTTGTAATTGTAAAAACAATTGGCCATCGAGTTCGTTATTTCGCCAGAATTCAATGACATCTTCTGAACTTTTCTTAACTGATTTGTTACTAGGCATAGTATAACAAAAGTAATCAATTAATTCAGATGGCAACGCATTTGGATTACTACTCGAAATTTGAGTGCATGCAGTAGAAGACAAACTACTACTACTAGAGGAACTATATACATATACAGTTGAATCATATCTAATTGAGTCTATGTTTTCTAATAAATTAATTACTTCAGCGTCGTCATCTTTTATATTAGTGGGAAGAGTAGTAGGTACACGAGTAATTTGTGTACCTATTCGTGAAGCATATAATTCATACATTTTAGTTAACGTTTGTTCCAAATTCCTATAAGTAATAGGCATATTAAAAGTTAAAACATTTGAAATTTGGTCAATTATAATATAGTACCCGGTAAATTATATCGGGGATTTCATGACGCATGCCAAAGGAAATAACATAGGTAATTCTTCTCAATATTTTCTAAATTTTAATTCCATGGCATATATAATCGCATGAAAAGTAGGGTCATTTTGATATCTCTTAAAAGCCCTAACAGTTATATAAAGACGTTCAAGAACCTGCAACTAGTGAGATAATAAACACCAGACAATATATTCGTAGACGTATAAAAACTTTCCAAAAATTTCTTAATTTTAAAAACTGTAGTCCAATCGGATTCATTTAAGATATTATTGTCTTCATCTCTAATATGCCTACTGTTATAAAATTCAGTGATAAACGGTTCAAAACCTTCACAAGATTTTAATAATAAGTAAGTTGAATTCCATCTATGACTTACGTCAGTAATAAAAGTTTTTGTATTAGAGTTCCCAACTTGTTCACAAAAATTTTCAAATGCTTGTTTTCTACTAGGTGTAATCGTGATATATATAAGTGCATTCCTAATTCGACTAATTTCGTCCTTCACATGTTTTAAACCGTCTTGTACAATTAAATTAAAAATATGGTACACACATCGAATATGAAATAAATAACCACCAAAATCGGGTTGAAATACTCTATGCAATTTATCGATAACTACTTTATTTACGGAAGCATTGTCAAAAGTAAAAGAAAGAATTTTACTCTCGCATTTATATTCTCTAATTATTAATATAATAGCATTAAATATAATTTGAGCGTTATAAGGATACTCAACAATTTTAAAAGCAATAATTTTTTTTATGCATAACCCAAAGTGGGTCTATATAGTGTGCAGTTGCAGCTATATAACCTCTCTTATTAATCCCTTCCCATAAATCCAAAGTTAAAGATATCACACACCCGTATTTTTCTAAATCTGCAATCAATAATTTCTTTGCATTAAGAAAATATTCAATTGTATTAGAACGAAGAGTATTTCGACTTATCCCCAACGTACCTTGGTTAAAGATATTGTTTGACGTAATTTACGAAATGTTGGTTGTCCACTATTGCTAGTGACAGCTCCGCCACGGCAACGAACTTCACCATTCCTGTTCGAGCTTCCTCCTCCGAATACATCCACGTAGAAAGTGGCATAGTAGTAGCACCGGCGCTACTAGTACCAAACTGTAGTTGCGTTTGACCACGTTCAAGAAGCCCATGTTTGGCCGCACATGTTTTGTAGTGACAGTTGAGGTGAGTGGTTCCAATGCCTTTTTGCCATACCAGTCGTTGTTGACAGTATTTACATACTGTTTTGGTTTCTGGAAGTCCATCGATCACACGACCAGTGTTAACTAATTTGAAATGGTCCCAACATTTTGCCTGCTTCTTCCCCAATCTCTTCCCTCTTGCATCGAGAATATTTAATGCAGGTTCTTCATCTTATTCCAAATCAATAGGAACACTAGGATCAACATCAACGTCATCCAAATCAATTGGATCGGGATGGCTACCTTCACGAATGTCGAAATCTTCAATGTCTTCTGGAATTGGTAATTCATTGAGACCGGCAAATTCATTCCCAAATTGATTTTGGGCAGGTGGTTCGCCTTCCATACCGAACAAGTGTTCAACAAATGCTCGTGAATCCATTTGTGAATTGTAGAAATTGAATGTTGAAATAGAATGTAGAAAATAGAATGTAGAAATGTAGAATTGAGAAGTGAATGAAAATTATATACTAGTGTATAAAACAGGTTGTAAAATTAAGATAATAATGTAAAAAATGTAGAAGAGAATTATAGAATAAATGAATAGTGATCAAACGGTCACTGAATTAGTGACCGTTCTAGTCAATTGTATGCATATATTTGCTGGACTCATCTAATTTCCTAGCAGACTATGGGCTTATTTGGGCTTAAGTGGCTCTCCTAATACTTTATTAGGCATGTGCATTTCTATTGATACGTACCCATTACTATTATTGCTTAAGTGGCACTCACTTATTTGTGGCATTAGTATGGCCTGGATTGTGTGCTTGTTTGGAACCATTTTCGACCCTTGGATTTAATCCACGGTTGGGATTAAATCTTAGCTTTGATATTTTTACTTGGGCCTTGGCAATTGAAACCTTCTTCCTCCCTCTCCCAGAAGCCGCCCCGTTTTTTCTCCACCTTCTTCCTCCCTCTCCCAGAAGCCGCCCCGTTTTTTCTCTCTCTCTCTGTTGAAAGCCGTTCTTCTTCCTTCTTGGCAGTAACCTAAAATTGACCTTGGTAGTGTAAGTGTTATGCCTAGGGGTGGGCAAAAAACCGACCGAACCGACCCAAACCGACCGGTTTGGGTCGGTTTTTTGCATTTTTTGGGCGGTTTTCGGGTTTTGAATTACGTGGTCGGGTCGGGTTGGGTCGGGTTGCGGGTTGGCACCCTAAACCCGACCCGACCCAACCCAACCCAACCCGGGAAAAAAAAAAAGAGACTTTAAATTGACAAAACAAAAGAGAGAGCTGACAATCAGACAAACTCACGTACCAAACCCTATCTTCCCAAAATGAGTCCCCTCTCTCTCTCTCTAAGGGCGCCTCCCAGGCTCCCACTCCGTTATTTACAGGTCCGAACTTAAATAAGGATGAGCACAGTAAGTGGATCTTGCTAAATAAGGATGAGCACAGTAAGTGGATATTTCTTTTGGATATCTTTCGTGTTTCTTAATGCGATTTCTCGTGGTTCTTATTCGTCGAACACAGTCTACAGGGAATCCTAAATGCTTCTGTAGAACTGATTTTATAATTTTTTGCTCTAAAATTCCTGGATTTATGTAGTTATTTGGAGAAGTCTACCGAATTTTCACCCTATTACCATTTTCGAGAAAATCTGGCAGCTCTTGATTTTATGCTAACTCAAAATTGGTTCTTGACTTTGAATCTTTTCATCTTTGTTTAGAAGTTTCATGCAAGTAGAACATGAGGACTACAGAATGTGTGAATTATTAGTCAGTTTTTAATTCATCCGTTTTGTAAGTTTCCCCATTCTTTTATGTATTTACTTGACTTTAGAGAGTTGGCAGTGGTTGGCGGATAAATATTTGGCAGTGACTGCTAGTAAATTCACCCATTTTCCCTCAAAAATTTCAATCAAATTTAATTTGCAGGTTCAAGAATTTGTTTCTCTCATTCAATAAATATTGACTTCGTGTTTTTTTTGGTGATATCTAGATGAATGAATTCAAGACAGGCCCTGATTTTTCAGCAACTTCTATTGGTAAGTCAGGTTCTGCACTTTCTCTATGGTCATCTCAAGGTTGGTTCTTGAAATCTGTTTTTCCCCTTTTTCTTCTTTCTACGTTTCTTAAAATTTTTCCTTAGTTTTCATACTATAAATTAGTCGAATAGTTAAACTTAGCATTGTCAATGTGACTCTTATATATGCATATATCCTATATATTGTTGTATTTTAGGCCTAATTTGTGAGAGATTTTGGTATTGTTCCCAAGATTTTTTGCGCAAAGTCAAAACCGACCAACCCAACCCAACCCGACCGAAACTTGACTGGGTTGGGTTGGGTTGGGTTGGGTTGGGTTGGGTTGGGTTGGGTTGATTTTCGGTCAAACCGACCATGTTGGGTTGGGTTTGGGTTGAGTAAAAAACCGACCCAACCCAACCCATGCCCACCCCTAGTTATGCTCTAAGTCCAATCAATTTTGGATATAAACACTTTAAATATATATATATATAATTGATGCATGTATGGCAATATCTATTATTTAATTGAATTAATATTCTAATAAATTAAATAATAGAATTCGTATATTCAAGTCTTGGCGATTTGTTAATCACGAGGAGTTATGATTGTGAGATATAAATTACAAATGATCGAATCTTAAATCGTCCGTGGTCGAAGTAATAACGAGATACGGATATCGTTATTACGGATAGATCATCGCGTGTAGCATTCTTACTTGTGAAGTAAGTAGCTGATCTCACAAGCTAAAGTATGGTGACACTTGAATGAACACGTTGATGTTTTGTTATAGAACAAAACATTGGAGACCCTTTGGGAGATTCCACATGGATAATTATCTGAGCGCTAGTGGTTAATCTCTAACGTTCGGTAGTGGAATTGATCCTTTGACTTGAGGTCGTCACAGTACCTTATGTGAGGACAGTCATACTTTGATGGTGTTGGATGTTACTCTGCCAGGGTCTCTAATACAATATCGTTCGGGTATGTCAAGAATCATATGAAGGTTATGAATGATCAATAGAGGATTCGTCGCTCTTAGATAGTAAGAGATTATGATCTACATTTTATCCAGTTAAGTTAATAATGAAATCCTTGGCCAAAGTGTACTCATAAGTCGAAAAAGAGTGTTCGACTTACATTGACTTAACACTGGGATAAAAGATATGATCGATAATTGATATTGACACGTATCCATATCTCATTATTGATTGGATCATATTGACGAAAGGATTATAATTTCACGGTAAACGAACAAGTTTGGTTTGTCACATCACGTGACATTTCTCATCACATGTATTGCCCTGGCACATTACTAAATGTCAATCTGGGACGACGAATGTGAATTAGTGATAAATTAAAAGGAGTGTTTTAATTTATCGATTTTGATTGGATCAAAATAATAATTCACGTCGTTAGGTATCGTGATCAGGAACCTAAGGGTCACACACAAAAGAGAACCAGAAGAATGAAATTTACCAATTAATTAATTGACAAGTGTTGGACAATTAATTAATTGAGTTGCTTATTAATAGACCCGAATTAATTAATTGGATTAATTAATTCACGGACTGGATTTAATTAATTTGATTAATTAAATATCGGACCGAGTAAAGTTTAGAGATGGGCCAGCCCACTTGGACTTATATTAATAGGCTGATAGGGTTTGTAAAACATATGAAATTTTCATTATTCTTGCTAGCACAAGAAAAGAAAATACTAGCCATCATTTTTGTTCTCTGTGTGGATCACCATTGGAGTCTGGATAATTGGACAGCTTGGATTGCAGATCGTAATCATTGGAGTTCGAGAATCAGCAAAAGAGTTTGCAGAATTCATCAAAGGTATTATTCTCAACACAGTTTCTATCTAAACACAAAGCAGATTCGTGGTGGGAATTGAAAAATTATTAATTTTCCGCTGTGCATGTTAAGTAAATTCCCAACAGGTAGCCTATTGTTGAGGGAATACCCGTGTGATGCTCAAACCTGAAATAGGGTTGAGTTATTTGGTTTATTTTTTAGGGTTTAGGTCAGATTTTAGGGGTTTCTTGGCTGCTTTGGTAGATTCCTTTGGATCGATGACCTTAGCCAAATTGTTGGAGACGTTGGTTGGTTCTTATCTCTCTCTGGACGATGAATTGCATGGCGTGGAAGGCTGTTCCTGAACCTAGGCATTTCAGCTGAAAATAGGAGCAAGAACGGTGTGCTTCGGTCAGTAGAAGGGAAGTAGATTTCTGCCTTTATTTAAGTTCTGATTCAGTACCTTGATATATATACATTATGCCTTGTTTATTTGTCTTGGTTTTATGATGTTCAGTCCTCAGTTCTTCATGGTTTCTGCTGTCTGTTGATTAATATATATGATATGAAAATGTTGGATCGTTATGCTATATATTTTGTAATTGAGAAGAATCTGATTAGGAGTTGTTGAACTCTGTTAGCATTGGTTTGGAGTCTATATATGCTGTGTTTTCCCTAACACAGACCAACAATGCATCTTCCTTTCATGCATAAGGTATAAGGAAAAAATGATTTGTAAACATGAATTTAATGAAGCTTCTAGAAGTACAAGGAACACGAAGAAATTGGGTCCTTTAGAAATTCACAATTAGAATGTATTTAAGAAAAATAAAGGAAAAATAATCTTATTGAAAACAATTGACCAATGCAATTTTGGTCTACTAGGAAATTTAATTTGAGAAATGAGTTCAATGACTAATGCATAATGGCATATATTAGTAATAAGACGACTTGCTAAGAAAATAAGAGAAAAGAAGAAACTACTTACACGACAATGTATATTAATTTAAATATCAATATTTGACATGTTAAAAGTTTAAAATGCAAGGTTCTGAATGAACTATGAGGAAACTGGGCAGCAGAAAATATAAAATCAGGAAAACAGATTATTCACAGTACAGAAATCTACACATTCTTCAAGAAGGCACAAATTAAAAAACCAAATCTGATATGAGTTCAAAATAATTGGTACGTAAAATTGGTTTTTTCATACTATTTTGGTTGTCAAGCAATTCAAGCATCAGACTCACCCGTTTATGGGAGCTTTCAATCCAGTACTTGTTCGGTTTAGCAAACCTCAGCTTTCCTGCCTTTATAACGGATATAGCATCACCATCCTGACAAAATAGGACTACAGACTATCAATATTTTCCCGTGGGACAAATAAAGAATGATTTTATTTATTAGTATGTTATCCATATTTCCTCTTTCAAGTTTCAACTGCCATCACTTGTAGTTCAAGAACTACTCCCTCTCCCTCACACTTGAAATGAAATATCCAATATCCACTGATATGATTTATAAAATAAGCATACCATTTACTGCTGCTTGCAGTTTTATTGATAAATAACCATCAACATGGCAGATTACGTTGTTTTTCCACTTGGCTAAGTCCTTTTAATGGATTGGGTACTCCCATTCACTTCCTATCATCACTGCAGCAACAAAGAAAAGGTTCTCAGACTACCAGTGACAGGCCTTGCGAGACCTTTTCAGTCCACACCGGATAGGATGACCCCTCTCTCGGTCGAGCTTCTATTGGACAGAGGCCTCTCGATCAAGGGGGCACTTAAAAATAAAACAGGGGAGATTGTTCAATTGTCTTTCAAGTAGAGGGATCTATCTTTCTTTTTGTATCATGTGTTGTCTGATATTTCATAATTTGTTCTTTAGTTAATTGTTTTATCTTTATCTTTCCCATTTATACATCTAACCAAAGCAGATCAACAAAACCCTTGAGTGACATGAACAGACGCACCTTCGCTTTCTAGGGCATGGTTTCATTTAAGATGATTCAAATGAATTACATGAACAAAAAGCAATATGAACATGCTATTTTAATTTCTCTTCGAACTATAATTAGAGCTTGTTTGGTGCACATTAAAATGAGAGAATGCATTTTTTTAAAGTGGTATGATGGGGAATATGTGGTTAAAAATGAAAGAAAAGTTATTGATGTGATGGAAAATATTATTTTATTGAAGAATGTGTGGTTAAAAATGAGTAGAAAAATAAAAATGAAAAAAATAATGTGATTCAAACATGGACTTAGGCCCTGTTTGGAAGAAATTTTAATCAAGATTTTAATCAAAATTCTAGCCGTTAACTATCAAATCAACCATCATTTTTGACTTTCCCTCTAACAAGTAGGCCCACATGTTGATTATAACAGCTATAATTTTGATTAAAATCCCACAAAAATTGCTTCCAAACACACTCTTAATGTGTTCTCCTTTGGCTTTACATAAGTAAACTGGTAAAAATGTCCCAAGGGTGTGAGAAAATGGAGAGACCAAAGAGTTTACTTTGTAGTTGGTTGTATTTCCAAAAAGACAAAAAAAAAAGGGTTTATCTTATATATAAAAATAAAATAAAATAATTGACGAGCTCACGAGCCGGAGTTCAGCTCGGCCCGCGAGCCACGAGCTCCGCTCGTGATTGCCACCTCTAGTGATATATGGCAAAATGTAAAAGTTAGTGTAGAGAAAGATGTACTCGATGTACTCTTTTTTTGCTTTTCTATTTTTTTCTCTTTTTAGTATCATAATTTTGTACATCAATCTATAAATTACGGTGTACAAATACCAACCTTGGAAGGAAAGAGTTAAAGATTAGTAAGGGGCCCATCCCATTTAGATCTCAATCCCAGACACGGTAGGGGTGTATGAATTAGCATCGTATTATCCTCCCGTCGATCCTATCCATAAGAATTCAATAACCCCTCCTTCTCAGTACCAGAAAAAATCACATTCCACCGTTCCCAGTTCCAGACTAAGAAATGGCAGTGGCTGGCGCCACCGTAAACCCACTTCCTCAATTGCGTCCTTCATCTTCTTCTTCACCAGAAATCTCCCCTTTTACAAAGATAAATTGTCCCGTCAATTTCCCGAGGAAGTTGGTTTTTAGAAAAAGCAAGAAATCAATACTTTCTTGCCGCTGCACCAGCAATCAAGATAACAATGGTAACAACACCAACACTAGGAGCGATTACAGTTCTTATTCTTCTACTTGTTCTTCATCATCTGCTGAATGGGACTGGAATAGGTGGACCCGGCATTTTTCTGAGATTGAGCAGGCGGAGAGTTATGCCTCTGTTCTAAAGGTTCAATCTTTACATGCATATGCACTTGGGTATTTATATATATATTTTTTGTTATAATTGTGCTCACTCTTGAATTCTGAGAGTGGGTTTTTGATATGTTGAGCCTGATTGTTGAATGTTGATGCTATATATATGATACGTTTATTAAAATTGTTCCGAGCTATGATTCTTTGCCTTGGCTTTTGTAGAGGGTCTACTTTAATTTATAAGCACTTATAAGGTTACGAAGATGCTTAAGCAAATCGTCCCCAGTTTTGATGTAATGATGTTTATGAAATAGATTTCTGACGTCTATTCCATATCTGTATGTAAGCTACATAATTAAGATTTTTTTTGACAGGTAATCATGTTGTTTTATTAATCAAAGGATGATACACAGGAAGTGCATTATCAATTTAAATGAGAAAAAACAACGAGAAATTAGGCAGCCTTTGTATAGGACTAGTAGCCGCAGTATTAAACTAAGTATACATAGTCAAATAAAACAATTCTCGAAGTATACATATTTAAGATTTTTAAAGTGTAATCGCACTCAATCTTAATTTTAGGACATGGGTTTCAAAAAAATGTGTATGATGCTAATACTGTCTGAAAGGCAATGCATATTAATGTATCGTCTGAATTATGCTGCAGGTGGCTCAGTTTTTAAAATTTTTGAAATGGGTTTTATACATATTTTGTGTGATTTCTGACGCTAGAAGAAAATTTCAGTATATAGGTTCTTGTGCTTAATATATTTGTATAATTATTGGTTTTGTGGCAATTGGAAGGATTCTTGTGCTGGTCATGAATTTCTTCTAGTCAAATATGCTCGCTCCAGTGTCTTTATTTTGCAATATGCAATTTCCTTGTTTTGCTGATAACATTATCGGTGTAAGAATGTTTCAATCAGACATTTCTTAGTGTGCTAAATTTTGATTTGAAGTGTGAAATTGGTAAGTTGTTTCAAAGAAATTAGCAAATAACGAGTTTCTGGAATGTTGATGGCTAACGCCTCAAAACTTAAGTGACACAAAGTGTAAATTATGTGTTCGACTTGACACGTGCATATAAATTCCAGCTCCCCTGCCCCCCCTCGTTTTCTGATGTAGCTTATCCACAATAATTAAAAGCTCTAGGATGCAAAATGTTGAAGTGCTTATAGAATTTTAGGTTTCTTACCTATCTGAGAAAATAACTGCTACGAAGTACTTATTTCCCATCATGTAAGAGTTACCGAACTATAATGAACGCATGAAACTTACGGTAATACTCTAATGGCGTATTTGGTATCTTCATTTGGTCTGCACTCAGCAAGATTAAAGAAAAAAAAAGTTGAAATTTGTTACCAGAGAAACATACATGATGCATCTCTTTACACTCTTTTGAGTCTTAAAGAAATAGTAACAAGGACGGAAGGGTAAAAGAAGAGGGAAAAAAAAAAAGAATTTTGGTGTATGAACAACATGCATCTCTTTACATTATGTTTGGGGTGTGAATTTTTCAATACTACAATTGACACTTTGCTAACATGCATAACATGTGGGTGCCAATTCACATTGATTAAATTTTTGTAATTCAATCATTTTTCACAATCTTTTGACCACTGTGTTCAAGTATAGAGTAATAAATCCCACCCTTCCTTTTCTTTTTGCTCCGACATACAACATAAGTTGATTTTTTTGCCCCTATTGTTTTGAGGAGATAGTTATAATTGGCATTTATATTTAGTCAATTTCTTCCCTTCCTCGTGTTAATCAATCGAATTTTTTGGAGAAGTACTAAATATGAAAACCACTCTAATAATTGGAGTAAAAAGAGCTAAAACATTTATATGACGACGGACACAAATGAAGAGAGAGAGATAAATTGTTTGATTTAGAGGGAAGCTTGTAATTTTATTCTATAACGTGGTGCTTAATACAAAACATGACCATATTGTTAGAATTGTCTGAATGCCTCTCAATTGATAGTTTCTTCCCATTAAATAGGAATTTCGTCGCTAATTACCGTACCTAATTACAGTCAAAGTATTTATATCAAATCTCCTAATTACCTCTCTTTCCTAGTTGCAACATAATCATATCTCTTATATAAGGAATAAAGTCTATTCTATATTTACAATATAATTATGTACATGATGTGTGTGATACGCTGACACCCCTCCTTAAATTGATGTTGGTCGATCAAAAAACATTAGTTTGTCAACAATGAACTGATGTCGAAGACGTCCGAGAGCTATGGTAAATATGCTAGCGGTCTGAAGATCTACAAAGACTTGAGGAAATTTAATCACTTGTAGGTCAATTGTTTCTCGAATGGAGTGACAATCGACATCAATATGCTTGGTCCACTTATGGAATACCAGATTAGCAGCAATTTGAATAGCGCTTGTATTATCAGTATGAAGGGGAGTAGGGGTAGGAGTAGGAGTAAGCGGATGAAAACCAAGTTTACCCAGTAGGCCCCGAAGCCACACATTCTCAGAGCAGGTGGAGGACATAGCTCGATATTTAGACTCAGTGGAAGAATTCGAGACACGATCTTGTTTTTTACTCTTCCAAGAGATAAGTGCATCGTCAAGAAACATGCACCAACCAGTAATCGACCATCGAGTATCCTCGCAGCCAGCCCAATCAGCATTAGTAAAATCAATCAACTGTAGAAAAGTCCCAAAAAGAAAGAATAAGACTCGACCAGATGTACCCTTTAGATAACAAAGGATACGTCATACATCGGCCAAATGAAAATGTCAAGTGGCCTGCATAAACTAGTTAACTTGTTGGACTGCAAAAGAGATAGCAAGCCTTCTAATCGTCAAATAGTTCAAACTGCCTACCAACTGTTGATATAACAAAGGATCGGCTAAAAGATCTCCTTCTGCCTGATGAAGCTTCAGATTGACCTCTATAGGTGTGAGAATCGAGTCGCCTTACCCAAGTCCAGCAGAAGTAATTGTATCATTCTTTACACACTTTTGGTTGTGTCTGCTTTTTTTATTTACCATCCACTGAACGTCACAAGCTTAAGACTCAAGCGACTAAGTGTGCTTTCATGGGATACAGTCCTATACATAAAGGGTTTGTGTGTTACGATGCGGACACTAATAAGCCATGCATTTCTTGAAATGTAGTTTTCTTTGAAAACCAATATTTCTTCCAGTCTCGTATCACTCTTGATTCCGCTTTTGTCATTCTTCCTGCTTTTGATGCTATGCCTTGTCATATTGAACACTTTAAACCAGGAATTGTATATCATAGTGCTTCCTCCACTGATCTCGAACCGACGTCTAATCCTGAACCCGATCCTCGTCCTCCGGAGCTTGAACTTCGACGCTCCAGTCGTCTCACGCATCCTCCAAATAAGTATGGTTTCTCACATACTGCACTCCAAGCCACAATTGATACTATTGTCCCAAAATTTTGTTCTCAGGATGCTAGTCAAGCCTGCTAGAAGTAAGCTATGCATGAAGAACTTCATGATCTTCAAGACAATCATACTTGGGACATTGTACCCTGTCCAAATGGGGTAAATGTTACTGGTAGCAAATGAGTTTACACAAAGATGCTATGCGCTGATGGTTCCATAGAACGACATAAGGCACGCCTGGTGGCACTTGGCAACAGACAAGAGTACAACATTGATTTTGAGGAGACGTTTGCACCATTGGCTAAAATGACTACAATACGCACTATCATTGACATCGCTGCATCCCAAGAATGGTCATTCCAACAAATTGACGTCAAGAATGCTTCTCTACATCGAGAACGGAAAGAAGTATACATGACTCCTCCTCCTAGCTTGTTCACCCACTCATTCTCTAAAGTCTATCAATTGAAGCGATCATTATATGGTTTAAAGCAAGCACCGCGGGCATGGTTGATAAATTTCGCACTACTCTCCTTGATTTTAATTTTATCCAAAGTCAATATGATTAGGCTGTTATTGGAATTGTGGTTCTTCAATGTCAGTGTACCACACACATCATGTACGTAATTGTATTGTAAATATAGAATAGTCTTTATTCCTTATATAAGAGAGATGATTACGTTGTAACTAGGAAAGTGAGGTAATTAGGAGATTTGATAGAAATATTTTGAATGTGATTAGGTACGGTAATTAGGGACAAAGTTTCTATTTAATGGGAAGAAACTCTCAATTGAGAGGCATTCAGACAATTCTAACACATTTATATTGGGCTTAAACTAGCCTAAGGTAATAAAGACTATAAGTAAAATAAATAAAAAATTATATAAATTTGAAATAAAGAAAATTCTAACTAATTTAATTTCTTTTAGGCCTCGAATATACATCTACTCTACATCACTAATTGTCTATGAGAAGTTTAATAAGCGTACATTAGTCATTGAACTGGAAAAAGGTTCTTTTAGTTTGTGCAGTGATGTATTGGCTTTAGTAAGAACATCTAGACAGCTGACTTGACATATTGATTTAATATGATATTTGGAATGTTGCTATAATTTACAGTTTCAATTAGAAGATGCAATAGAGAAGGAAGACTTCCACGAAGCTGGTAAGTTGAAAATGGCTATCGCAGAAGCAACATCAAAAGATAGTATTGCTGAAATTATGTCTCAATTGAAGGTAAAATAGATGTTGATATAAGTTGTTGCTGTCTGCATATAAAATTGGAGTTATTTATCTTTTGCTGTTTTCTTTAGAACGCAATTGACGAAGAACGTTACAGTGACGCTTCAACATTGTGCCGAAGTACAGGAAGCGGGCTGGTAATTTTCTTGTGTGCTAGCAGTTTCATGTTTTTTGCCCGTTCATTAGTCAGAATCAGATTGCTCGCTTTTTCTTCCTCTGGCCAAGGAGTAGGGTGCATTTTTCTATTCAGTGTTTTCATATTCTTGCTTTTTTTCCCCAGTAGTAACTTCCTTATCTTCTATCCTCTATCTGGTCTGGGAATTTTTCAGTGTGAAGGGCCAATACGGAAATGTATCAGAGAGGTGAAACAATAGGCACGCACAGAAACACCTTGTTGTACCTCTCTCTTTTCTTGCAAGGGACATGCAAAAAAGGACATTGAAAAAGTGAAATGGTATATATCAATAAGATTTTCATATGTGAGGAAGTTCACTATTGAATTATCAAGTATATTCAAATTTGTATTTAGACGCTGTCGAGTGTATTAGTGCATCACCTGTGATAGAATCTCCCAGAACTTGTCAATAACTTTCATTAAGACTGTGGACTGCAAAATCTCATAAGTCCATTGAATTTTTACTATAAGCCAAATCGATAAATGTGTCCTGGATTTTTTTGCATTCTGTTTCCACTAGTAGCTAGGTCAAAGTAAGACGGTAGACTGATATGTTACCTCTGTCAAGTGAAATTGTCCGATGATCTTCAGTATAAAAGCGGGAGGCATAAAAAAGGATTCTATAAAGTTTTATATCTGTGACCAGACAAAAAAGATGCTTATGATATCATCACCCTTTGAGCCTGTTGAAAGAGAGAGATCATCTAGCGAATTAGTATTGAATTCAAATGTTGCTGGACTTGAGCAGTCACGAGGAATAGGGAGTCATTCCCAAAGAGTGCTGTCAAATGATAAATTGTTGGTTCTATGTCTAGTGGAGATTGTAAATCTAAATTAGCATTGGTTATTGTAGATGAATTTCTGACTCCACTTCAGAATTTTGGAGTCTATGTGTGTGCGTATGCATTTGCACATGTTCACATGTATCTAGAGCTTACACAATCTGTGGAATTTGAAGTGCCTCACCTGCAACCAAGTCATTGATTTACAACTGCTGTAAACATGTACCACCATTCTGTGTGTTATTGCAATTAAAATGCGCAACATCTGAAAAGAATCCATGCTAAGGCCCACAGGTTTCCTTTCCCAAATACCAATTGCAGCCAGCCATGTCATGCCTTCATGCTGCTGGTGGTGGCGTCTTCTAAAGAATTTTGAGGCATTCTGTTTCTATCAGAGCCAGTCAAATTCTACCCGTTGTATGTTGAAATCAAGCCCCACCAACCTATCATTTTTTGCACGTGCTGTTTCATAAATGTGACTATAATAACAAATTACTAATGTAAATATATTTAATGGTGAAAATGACTTGTGTAACTGACTTGAGGGTTTTTAAAATAAAGTTTAGCTTCTTGTTGTTTGACGATTACAGTGTTATCTTATGTTATCTAGATACCTGAACGTAAGCCTTGAGGTGCTTCGAGGCATAAGCCTCACCACAAACCAAAAAATTATAAAATAATATAAAAATAAACATATAAACATAATAAACCATAAACATCAATCTTAAAGAACTCTCCATGGAATTATCACCAAAATAAGTTTATGGAGTAGCAAATATTAAATTTTCTGTATGCGGAGCTGCCCTGGTCAAAGAAAAATTGTAGTTGGTGACTTGGTGTCAAAACAAAGCAATGAGAAGAAGAATTTTTTTTAAAAATACCAGAATTACATGCAACTGCCTGAAATTTTTAGACTTATGGGAGAAGGTGGTTTCTATCTTGGGAATTTGGTGTTGGTGTGGAGAAGATTGCTGAAGCTTTTTGGTTTTGTTTGTCTTAGGTGGAGTATAGTATAATATAAATCAGTTTAAGGTCAAACAAGTAACTGGTGGGCCGACTTAGAAATAAGTTTCTGATGCTTTTTTTACATTTTAACAGCAGATTTGAGGCACATGTGTGCCTATATAAAATAGCATAAATAATTGTGCCTTGAGGCATGCTTAAAACCGAGTTTTTGAACCATGTTGAGAATCGATTTTTTATAGATGCTGTCCTGACATTCTAAACCTTAAAATAGTTGGAAAATTCAAGCCTCCATGATTCTAGGATCTAATTAGCTATTTCTGTAATTAGCTGGCAGATTAGTTAACTAATTGGTATTTTCAAATGAACCGAAAAAAAAAAAAAAAAAAAGTTATGATGCAAATGCATAATTGGAACCACGCTTGATTGCCCTTCCACTCTTTGAATTGGTTAATTTTGGATTGACATTAACTCCTATTATCCAGTATCTATGTTATCTATTACTTATGAGATGTTCCATGGAGATACAAGATATTTAGTGCTTCAAACTATTATGTTTCTATTTTGAGCTCATTTAGCTATGCTAGGTTGGTATCAACCCTGACTTTGTCATCTTCAAGGCTATTCTTTTTCATGATAGTTTTGATAATTAAATAAGACAATATTATTCAATGATTTTCAAAACCACTTCTTATACAATGGAAAACAAGGCATTTTCTTCTTCTTCTTTTATTTTGGGTTAGAAAATGAATTTTAGTTGTTGAAAACCAACAAATCAAATATTGTACTGATGCCAATTTAATATTTTCATTTTTGTCTCATTTGCTCTATGCACTTTTCTCCATATTTCTGATTTTTTTTTTTTAATTCAATTATTGTTAGCATATGAACCATAGTTATGCAGTCCAATTCCTCATATATTGACCTCAATATAGCACATCAATTTATAAGAAAGCTAGCAAGTGCCATAATTGAGGAATTTGTGCTCTTGCTTAAAAGATGGTTTCCTTTCCCCCCTTCTAGCTGCCATATGATTATGGATATGCATGTAGGCTACTCTATACAATTTGTTATGTAGGTCATTGTTGGTGAAACTTTCTGTTGCCCAATTCAAAAGACATTCTTATCCTTTGGAACTAGGTTTTAAATGCATCTAAAAATAGTTTAAGAAAGCTTGTAAATAACCCCAAAACAACTAAAACAATCCAATAAAATAAAAACTTAGGAGCAATGCTTTAATGAATTCTAATTCCTGTGAGCAAGCAATTTGAAAATATTAGTTACCTGAGTAGTCCTTGAAGTAGTTTCTCTCCACTTCAAAATGGATTTTAAGATTTATGGATGTATTCTTGTATTTCCAAAGGGAACTACCAGTCATGGTAACTTCCACGCAGTGCAGCACTGTGTGGATATATGGCCTTACTGGTAAGGCCAACATCAATATTTAATAGTGTCGCTGGGTAAAGAGATCCATATGAGAAAATGGAAAACATGCGAGGAAAGACTTTGATGCATTGTTACTCTATGCTTCTACAGCACAGGTGTGAGAAAATTGTGGAAGCTCTTCGTTGCTGTTGTTGTTCATTGCTGTGTCATTTTTATGCTTTAACAACTAATTCAGTTTTCTTATGTAAACATTGATGTTTATGTCATAATATTCATTACATTTATGCAGGTTGGTTGGTGGGTGGGCTTTTCGAAGGATTCTGATCCTTTTGGTAGATTAATACAAATTACGCCAGGAGTGGGCAGATTTGTTGGTAGAAGTTACAGTCCAAGGTAATAACAACTAACAAGAATATCGAACTGAAAACTATGAATCTTCTGCTCTTTATCTTCATAAACTTATTAACTACTAAAGACACTAGTAATTGGTGGTGATTGCAGACAGTTGGTCACTTCATCTCCTGGAACTCCGCTTTTTGAAATATTCGTGGTTAAGGATGCAAATGAGACATATAACATGCAGGTGATGTTAAATTATTATTATTATTATTATTATTATTATTATTATTATTATTATTATTATTATTATTATTATTATTTAAAATTTTTATTTTTAAAGTTTTTTAGAATTGTTGAGTAATTTATATCTGCAAAAGAAACATGTAACATGTAATTGTTATTTGGATAAGCTGTAAATGTTTTCTGTTGAAGACTTAGGGCCCGTTTGGTTTGTGTTTGAAGGTCTATTTTAATATTGCTAAAAACGTATTTGGTTTATCATTTTGAAGGACTGTTTCTCAAAACAGAAACCTAGAAAACACGTTCAGTTTGGAATTTTGGCAATTTCTTATTTTTATAACCAAATTATTTGTATTAAGAAATTGATCGAACCTAATAAGCACGTGGACAGAACCAAGCTTAGTTGCTATCTTTTTATTACCTACTAATGGAGGCAATATCCGTGAGAAGGAATAATATAATTTATTTAACTAATATGGACAAATCTGGACATCTCTAACTGCTAATGTGCCCTCTCTCAACGCGTTTAATATTGTCTTGCACAATCTTTATCTGATATCAAACAGCCTTACAGGTAGTATTTCTGCAAAGAATCAACAGAAGTCCTGCAAATTCAAGTTCGTCATCATCTGATATATCCTCAAAAGGGCCATCAGCAGCCGAGATCGAGAATGCATCTGTAGTTGATGTTAAAGTGGAAGAAAATGAAACCAAAAAAGGTGAGGGAAAGAGCGTTGATTTGGAAGGAGCTGCTGAAGATGGAATAAAAAGTGTGATAAATTTTCTCAAAGAAAAAATTCCCAACCTGAAGGTCAAGGTGATGAAGGTTAATGTTACTGAAGAAATAACAGAAGATGGTGATTCTTTCAAGCAGATTATAGAAGACAGTGAGAATACGATTACCAGCGAGAATACTGAAGAGGAAGATAGTGATTTGGATGACAATCAGACAGATCGGGCTGCTAGCCAAGGAGATAGTGACACCATGGAAGACGAAACTGATTTAGATATGAAACTATTTATTGGTGGGGTTTTACATAATAAAGAAGACACTCCTACCAAGGATGATTATGTTCGTGTCCCAGCTAATATCAAGGATATGGAAAGAGATTCTTTTGTGTTGCACATCCCAAAGAGATATCAAGATCACAATACTGACGAGAACATAGCATCAAAGACCAAAGTGGCTACTATGGCTGCCCAAGGTGTTTCTGAGCTGATGCCCCCTGATGTTGCCAAGGCATTCTGGAGTTCTGATAAAGTTTCTTCGAAGGTATGGATAGGAAAGAATGTGTGTAACGCAGGCCGCAGTATAAAGAAATTAATAGTAGAAATATTTTTGGAAGTCTTAACTTTTGTGCTCGTTACTGTTGGTATGAACGAGGCGTGTAAATTGCAGGGAGATAAGCAATCATCTTGAGGCTCGAGTGATTTGATTTCTATTTTTTTTTTCCCCATAGTAAGATACCATTTTAAGAGTTGTTATCACCTAAGCCTAAAATGATACTTGTTATTGTCTTCTTCTTTTGCTTTTCTAAAATCCTGATCTTGGTCTAAGCAAAGACCTCGTAGATTTACACTCTATTTCTCTTCATCAGAGAATTGAGCTCAATTTGTAGACGCAGTTATTATGTTACAAATTGGGCAAAGTTGAGAATTTTTAAATTTGCCTGAAACATCATCTTTCATATGGTCGGTTCCTTATTGATAGATCTTGTTTCAGATAGCTCATACTTCTTCATGTAGCTTTGTGTACTTTCTTCTCTTTTTTGTCCATGTTTCTTTAAATCACTGAATTATAATGTGCAATTATCATAGATCTCCAGAGATGTGAGAGAAATAGTGAAGCTTGCAGTGAATCAGGCACAGAAGCGGAATAGGGTATCGGAATACACAAATTTTAGTCGTATTACTACCTCCAAAGGTGATTTAGATCCCTTTGATGGTGAGTTACTTTCCTCTCTCTCTCTCTCTCTCTCTCCAACCCATTGCATGTATATGGAGTTTAAACAAATGTCACATATTTTCTCATTTAACCTATTCTTGTTTGTGTAGGCCTATATGTTGGTGCATTTGGCCCTTATGGTACTGAGGTAGTGCAATTGAGGCGCAAGTATGGTAACTGGAATATGAATAGTGAAGAGAAATCTTCTAACATGGAGTTCTTTGAGTATGTCGAGGCTGTCAAGCTGACAGGGGATTTAAATGTTCCTGCTGGCCAGGTTTCTAGATTATTGTTTATTGTGTTTGTGCATTACTATTTGATTACATGCTAATTGTACGTGCCGTAATTGACTTCAGGTAACATTCCGTGCCAAAATTGGAAAAGGTAGTCGTATCGCCAATCGAGGAATGTACCCAGATGAGCTAGGAGTGGTATGCACCTGTGATTCCCCCTCCCCCTCCCCATGTTGAATGTTTTATACTTATGCGTGCTTTAAGTTTTAAGGATGGTGAGTCACATGATCACGTCCTTCCGTTTTCTGCCTTTCAGGGTCTCAATATTGTATTGAAGTCTATATGATTGTAGAACAGTGTAATCCACAATATTCAGTATTTTTTCCTTCCTTTCTCCTTGCCTTTCCAACCTTTTTTATGGGTCGTTCTTTGGCAGCAGTATCCTTGACTGTCCTGGAAAACTTAGGGCCTGTTCTTTTTGTCGTTTTCGGACCGTTTTCTGTTTTCGATTTTCGAAAACGCCCAAAACGCGTTCTCTTTCCTATTTTCGAAAACGAGTTTTGGAAAACACAAAAAAAATTGCACTGAAAACACAAAATGATGTTTTTAACGTTTTGGATGTTTTCTGTACAAAACTCGAAAAATTTTGAAAACGCGCAAAACACAACCTACTGTTCCAAAATGACCCATTTCTTCCCCAACCCAAATCCGTTCGTCTCTTCCGTCTTCTCTCGTCTCCAGAAGAGAATAGCCGGCGATCTCCTCTTCTTTGCAACCGGATGCTGCTGTTGGGCCAGTGTCGGCGCCAGCGCCGGAGTGGGGACTAGGGAGGCAACGTTACTTTGAACACAGCGTCGCGAGCCATTCGTCGCGACCCATGGGAGGCGACGCTGCTGTGGACGTTCGTCTCGTAGCCTCTTTCTTCGACGCCGGCGACGTTCGTCTCAGCCTCCTCTCTCTTTTTTCTGTAGTATTTTTTGTTTGGGCGTTTTTTGGTTGTATTGATTTTGGTGGTGGTGGTAGATGGTTGATGATGGTGTTGATTGAGGTCGATTTTGGAAGTGGTTGAAGGTGGTGGTGGTGTTGATTTTGGCAGTGCAAAGAGGTGGTGGTGGTGGTATTGATTTAGGTCGGGTAGGGCAGTGGTTGAAGGTGGCGGAGGTGGTGTTGATCCTCTGTCAATTTTGGAAGTGGTTGAGGGTGGTGGTGGTGGTGTTGATTTTGGCAGTGCAAAGAGGTGGATGTGGTGGTATTGATTTCGGCAGTGGTTGAAGGTGGTGGTGGTATTGATTTAGGTCAACAGGGCAGTGGGTGAAGGTGGCGGAGGTGGTGTTGATTGAGGTCGATTTTGGAAGTGGTTGAAGGTGGTGGTGGTGTTGATTTTGGCAGTGCAAAGAGGTGGAGGTGGTGGTGGTGGTGATTTTGGCAGTGGTTCATGATGTTTGTGGCGGTGTTGTGGTGGTTTCTTTAAAAAACTATTATACACAAAACATTGATTTGAGTTTCAAAGTAAACGTATTTTTTAGTTTCATGTTTTCAGAAATAGTTTCCAAAACAACAAACAGAACACATTTTCAGCAATTTCAAAATTGACACTCAAAACATAAAACACAAAACGAATTCAAAACTCAAAATAGAAAATTGAAACACAAAGAGAATGGCACCTTAGGTTTTTATTGTGTCTGAGAGGACTTATTTGTTCTATGCAAGCATATAGATGCTTTCTTCATTTTCCTTGGGCAAAACTCAGATGTCTCTCTTATGGTAATAGGTCATAGAACTGTAAAAACTTGGCCCTCGTTTGACACCCATTTTGGAGAAGAATTTGATTTGGAATAATGATTGATGGAAGAATGTGTGGTTAAAAAGTAAGGAAAATTTTTGGGTTTATGTGTAATATTATTTTATTGATAGAATGTATAGTTTAAATGAAGAAAGAGAAAAAGATAAGAGTTAGAAAAAAATGGATGTCAAACAAGGGTTTAATTTTCCATAGAGATATGTGGTCTTAGTTGCATAAAGATGGTGGATGGGATTTTATATATTGACACTGAGCATATTTGGTATTACACCATGTTTGGGGTATGTGGTTTTGAACGATGGGTTAGCAGTGGACACAACAAAAGTGGAGGCAGTAAATTAATGGCCACAGCCGATGACAGTTACAGAAGTTTGCAGTTTTCATGGTCTTGCTTCCTTTTATGGGGGATTTATACCACAATTCCATAGCATCATGGCACCTATCGTGACTTGTATCAAGACTGGGAGGTTTCATTGGAGTCCTCCCTAGAGAGATGTGGACTTAGTTATAGAACGATGGTGGATGGGATTTTATATATTGACACAGCATATTTTACACCATGTTCCACAATTTTAAGATACTTGCGTACTAGTGTCTAGTGTTACCTAATCCACTTTACCGTGTCAGAAATCTTGTTTTATTTGCATGCAAAAGCTTCCATTTAACATAATGGATGGGCATTTGCTATCTTATCATGTGTTTAGCGCTTGTAGGTGTTGCGATTGCAGCCTGATCTATTTCTATTTCACACTTTTTATTTTATTTTTGTGGCGATTTCTTTAAAATTTCAGAAGTGACTTATCATAGTGTCTTTCCTCCAGGTTGCGAGCTACAGAGGTCAAGGAAGGATTGCAGAATTTGGGTTCCGGAATCCAAAGTGGGTCGAGGGTGAACTTCTACAACTCAACGGCAGGGTAATTAAAATGGCGAGCTTTGAGATGTGTTTTGTTTATTCATTGGAGTTGCTTATTCAAGTGTTTTCACTAATATGCTATTGTGTACGATATATGTAGGGTATGGGACCGTATGTCAAAGGAGCAGACCTCGGTTTTCTTTATGTCGTCCCCGAGCAAAGCTTTCTTGTGCTCTTCAATCGTTTGAAACTACCTGAGTGAGCCATGTTACTGAGTCGTAGAGGAGTCTTGCGGCAGGGTTGTTCAGATCTTTCCTTTGAGGGTTTCTCTTGTTTCTTCGGCTGAGAAGATGCATTTTGACAGTATGTAGTTATGCACGCCCCTCACCCCCCCCCCCCCCCCCCCCTCCCCAAATCCAGTGGTTTTTAACTTTTCAATCCATTCACGGTAGCATGCAAGTTTTGTTGGAAAGTGATGGGTAAGAGAGAATAATATTGTCCTGATAAAATTATTTCTAGGGTCCATGCTTGTTGACTCAAAAGTGATGATGCTGGGACATAAATCATCATATGTTAAAACAGTTTACCTAGAAAAACGTAAAAATCAAAATCTTGTTTGGTCCACGTTTGACGGAAATTAATTTAAATCAAAGTTAATAATTAATTTTAATCACACGTCATATTGGATTCATAATTTTACAACAACGCATTTCATCAATTTTTATCAAAATTTATTTAAAAATCTGATTTTAATCCTCGTTAAACATGAGAAGCTGAAGGGTTTTCTCCGGTTTATAACGCATAGATTCAATTTCCCTTTTTTTTTTTTTAAAGAGAAGAAAAAAGGATAATGCTAGAGGTGCATAAGCATCTACATAAGGGTATTCATAATGTTGATGTGGCAATCATCCGGTCATTGATGTATAAGTGTCAGATTTGAATTAAAGGTGAGATCACATGCCACATCAATATTATGGATACCCTTATGTAGATGCTTGTGTACCTCTAGCATTATTCAAGAAAAAACGTTCTCTGTTTCATTGTACAATGGTGGTTACAAAAGTTTTAATCTTGCCGGCAAAGTTAGGATTGAGCTTAAATATGAGGGTTTTTCTTTACTTTACTTGGTAAATTAACCCTAAACGTATGGTTAAGTTACAATTAATTAATAAAATTATTATAAATAGTAATAAAATTAATCTCTCTGTCCTTGTTTGATGGGGATTAAAAATAAAATTTTAATAGATTTGATAGAAATTGATAAAATACGTGGTTGAAAATTTGTAGGATCAATTAAAATAAATTGTTGATTTTGACTTAAATTAAATCTAAATTTTAACCAGGCTATAATAGATTTTTATTATAATGTTAAACTTTCAAATAGTTTATATTTATTAAAATACGTTAAATTCATTACCGTTTTATACTTATTTTATAATATTTACAAAAATCAGAAATAATTTTTCCATATTTAATTTTTTGTCATTAAAAGGTAATGAATTTAACGTATTTTTTGGTAAATATTTGGTAAAATCACGTGAGAAGTTTTAATTTAGTAAATATTTGGTAATAAAATTAATCTCTACAATAATATATCAAGTCATTGGTCACTAATATGGTGAAAGAATATTGAAATTTAATATAGATTAATTTCAATGAACTCCCTCAGGTTTACTTCAATTGCAATATCGCATCTAAACTTTTTGAAATCATCGAAACCACCCTCTCGTTTATTTAACTAACATGATTAATATTTTCAACATCTAATTAACAATTTTGTATCAATGTCTTAAAAATCAGTCTGGACATTCCATTAACTTTAAATATATGAATCTTTGCAAGTAATACGATCGGATTTCAGTAGAAAGAGACAGAAGATTTGAAATCTATATTCAAATACTTTCTTAGAGTTTTGAAAAATTGTACGCAGATATAATCCTATATATGTATCAGACAATTTTCGCTTTATTTATCTATAGATGTTTACGTACCCCTTAAGTCTCGACTTGAGCATGAGATATACATGAAAAAGTGAATATGAGGGGATTTTGTAATTATTAGAAACCTCAAGGGTTGTAACTGAAATTAATGAATCCCAAAGAGAAGATTGTCGGATCGTAAAATTTTGTCACGTAAAGAATTTGCTTGTAGGAGAATATAAAACGACCCTTCTTCTCTGTAAATTCTTCTGCTCATTCTCACTTCCTGTCTTTCAATTCTACTCTTCTCCAATTTCAAAGAGCGGAGCAATAGTTCACAGAAATGGAAAACACGGACCCGAGTAATCTTAACCAGAAAATTATGGCAAGTAGCAACAGCCACATATCAATATCCGACACTGAGTCAACAACGAGTCAGGTGGACTCTTTCCACTCCCCACTCCGTTCTGAATCACCCCTCCGCTCCGATGATCCATATCATCAAACAGAAAATGTCAATGTCACTTTTAGTAGCAAGAAAAACAAAACGTCTGAAGCTATGGATAAATACTATGCTGTTCCATCGCCACGAAATCCTAATTTAAAGGCGGAGTCTCCGGTTTCTGGGGGCAAGGAATGGAAGCCACGGCCCCATTCTGAGAAATACACGTCGGAGAATCTTGATTTGTCATCCATGCCTGTGGTTGCCAGTGGGAAGGGTCAGCGGCCGTATCTGCTGCAGTCCGAGGATCTTGATTTTCAGGCGAAGACTGGGCTGGGGATGTCTCAGGTGGTTGTTTATAACAGGTCGGTGAAGGAGGAGTCGGCGCATCGTGTGACTAAGGTGGGGCCAGTGGGGGGTGATATTAGTGGGGTGGAGGAGGGTAATGGCTCTCGTGCGGAGGAGGTGGGCAGAGAGAGTCAGCCAAGGGCGGTGGGATCAACATGGAGGAGGTCGAGAAGGGAGGTGAATTTGAAAAGGGTGGCTTTGGGGTTTAGAGCATTTGAAGTGATAGTGTGTTTGATCTCGTTTTCAGTTATGGCAGCTGATAAAACTAAAGGGTGGAGTGGTGATTCCTTTGATCGCTACAAAGAGTACAGGTAAAAATCTCACCTTTACGAAAGAAATTGCTTATGAATGCATATGCATATATGGTGTAGCCGAATTTCTTATGAATCCATAATATTCGGGTTTTTTTTTTTAAATGGAGCTTGTACATTTTATATGGTATCAGTTTGCTGATTACTATTCAAGTTATTGTCCTTGCTGATTTATGTGAAGGCTTGCAAATTATGCAGAAAAATTGACATGGATATGCTAAACAAATATTTGCTTAGTGTAATAGAAGAAAGTACTTGTTCATTTGATTTATATGAATTTTGAACTTGATACGTTTTATGGTGGAGGTGGTCAAGTTTATTTCCGTGAGCTTTTGTGATTTTGGTAAGAGTAATGTTATTTAGTATTACTGGTATTTAGCACCCGTCTAGGTGACAATTAGATATCATTAAATGATAATTTCATTTAAATGCAAAGTCAAAACATCAATTTAATTGCACATATCAAATATTGCACATATCAAATATGGCCACCTGAAGCACCACTGGTGCTATATAGCATTATTCTTTTAATAAACATCTCTGTCAGTGTAAGGGAGTCCGTAGCTGGCAATTTCAGCGGTTTTTTAGGGGGAAGAGCTGTTATTTGACGTACAAAATGTGTTGTTAATTAATAAACATCTGTCGTTAATTTCATCTACCAACAGATTTGTGCTGTCTGTGAAAGCCTTCAGTTTTTCCGACCACAGGCAAGTTTCATTGTGTAAGTTTAACTATGACGGAGTTCTGTTGGCAAATCCATCGATGAATTGTTGGGAATATATATTTTTGCTTTAGTTATTTTAGTTCTGTTGGCAAATCCGTCCCTTATATTTCTTAAATTATAAGGGACAACAAAGGCAGTTTTTTTTCCCACTAATTGACAAATCGCCAATGCATGGTGGTTACCTAGATACGGAAACATTTTTTTTTTTTAATTTACCGATGGAAACAAATTGAAGTCGACTTGTTTCCAATTTCATCGACTGATGGTGGCCACTCTTTTATATTATTGTGTTCAACTTCTGTCCCTTTGAGTTTTGAGTGTAGTGTCCATAGTCCAATTTTCATAATTGTCGTTGTCCTAGCTATTGACAGTTGTGTGTGCGCACACATGATCATATTGAAAACTTCTCTTGGTTAGCATCAGATGCTCTTTATTTCATGATTCTTGGGATAGAGGTGTCAAGAAATATAAATTGTATTATATTGTCTTGTTAATATTATAATGTAGAAGACCCTATTTATAGGGTTACAAATAATTGTAGAAGGAAATAAACATAAAAGGAAAGATTACATAATCAACTATTAAGGAAAGTAAACCTACACTAAAAGGAAAGTAAATATAATCGCAATCTTTGACGATCTCTGTAATCTTATTCAATATCCTTGACATCCCCCCTCAAATTTATGCTGGTAAAAGCATCAATTTACAATCATGAACTGACAACGATGATGATACTTGTGCCCACGAAGAAGAAATCTAAATCAAAGCAACCAACAACGAAAATGACTGACAACGAGAGACCAAGAACAATAAAGAACTACTCCAAAAACACTCCAAGAATGCTCTAAAAGAATAACGAGAAACCACCGAAGAAGAGTCACACGTTGACAAAATCAGTCAACCGTGGACGACCAGAAGAAACCCACACCTGAAAGGTTGAGTTGTGACCAAAGAGAATCGAAGATTCAACCACTCCAAAGAAATGACGAGAAACTACGAGAACTTACACTCCCCAAGAAGAATTTCCAAAAGAAATTCATAACGTGCACCGACACACACAGTGAGCTCTATCTGTCGGGAGAACTAAGTCGAACACATAATTCGTGTTCCGACAAAAGCTCTAACGCCAAAACATCGGCCAAAAATCCAAAACCACATAACGATTCACACAACGATTTTTTTTTTTTCAAACCCAAAATAAGAATCCCAAAATTCCATAACCTAAAACTATAGCAAGTCTAAAAAAAACCAAAATAATACCGACAGCTCAACATCAAATACCGCAAAGCCACCAAACAACTGCCAAATCCTTCGCCGCTAACATCCTTCAAGAGGCACGATCACAAGCTTCATCAATTAAGGGAGAAAGACACCAGGGAAACGGATCCAATTTCATATCTGATAGTTACTCTGAATGCTATCCTGGTTACCAACAATAGGATCGGGAGACAGAAATTTCAACAAAATTCTGACCAGAAACGTTGGACAGAAAACGAACGAATTGGAAGCCTACTCTCTTTGTCACCTTCATTGCCCTTCTGTCCCAACAGCTGGATTGCTTGGGCTCTGAACCCACTTGCAGCGTGCTATATAAAGTTGCAGATTCTGTTCTCCACAGGCAGCAGGCTGAGAGTGAAAGAGAAACAACGGGTTCCGAACTGAAATCAAACCCACTGCAATTATTGAAGACGCGAAATGCAATTCTTTCTTCACGTACAAGTTCAGAAACTGGACCTCGAATCTGAACTGAGCTTCAAATAAAAAAAAATATCACCAGAATGTTTACTGTGCAAGCCCAAACTGATGAAGATGCCAACTGATGAATCTGTTGACCAAAACCCCGTCGACCCAGAAAAAAATAAACGAAAACAAAAACTCAAGATTGGGCAATTAAATTGACAGAACGAGCGAAAACCCTATCGAGACCGGGCGGGAGGAGCAAAAGAAAGCTCCTCCCGCCGTGAGAAAACCTTATCAAGAAAACAAGAGAAAATCTTAAGGAATTGGCTCTGATACCATGTCAAGAAATATAAATTGTATTATATTGTCTTGTTAATATTACAATGTAGAAGACCCTATTTATAGAGTTACAAATAATTGTAGAAGGAAATAAACATAAAAGGAAAGATTACATAATCAACTATTAAGGAAAGTAAACCTACACTAAAAGGAAAGTAAATATAATCGTAATCTTTGACGATCTCTGTAATCTTATTCAATATCCTTGACAAGAGGTTGGAAAGTTGATAGTATAAATGCATTATCAATATAATGACCGGTTGAATTTTTAGTTACTCGGAAAATCCTTTATTGCAAATATTCCTCAATATGATTGCCAATTACGTGAAAAACAATGAAGGAAGAAATTATTTTGATTGAATTCTAAATTTATTTTGAGCCCAAATTAGGAAAATATCTCACTCATTCCAATCTATGTGGTCAAAATAACTCAATACAATCACAATCTTTGGGTTTCAAATAGTGTTCGCCCCTAGTTATGAGTTAAAAAGAAAAAGAGAACTGCTTGTATTCAGTAAGTAGGAGACTGATTTGATGTCATAAATGATGTGTATGCCTTTATTTGATTTTCAAGTGTAATAATTTCAGGGTCAAGGTTTATTGCTTCTCTAGGCATGCTCCATTTATGCTTTTATTGTTGGTCTGACATCTGTT
Source organism: Fraxinus americana (assembly GCA_035079005.1). NCBI lineage: Eukaryota > Viridiplantae > Streptophyta > Magnoliopsida > Lamiales > Oleaceae > Fraxinus > Fraxinus americana. The sequence continues at coordinate 49,159,870 of CM068706.1, read as the reverse complement.
TATTTGCTTATGGTTTGTTTAATCTGTCTCTAGGAGCAATATAGTGATTTTTTCTTCCCATTTGGTTGAAAAGGATTGTGTAAGACCATGAATATGTCCGATGAAGTTTCTCATCAAGCTAGGTTGGAATATATAAAAGAAAATTAAAGGAACAATTGACTGGAAGGAAGATCACAAAACACAATCTGCTTCTTTTGTTTGTGGCTATTAGCTGGCAACATTCACGCCTGCAGCAATTTTAATTGCTTATTTTTTTTATAATAATTTAATTGATTATTTGAATATAAATTTTTTTTAGAAGTCAAATAATAAGTTAGTTAAATAATGTAAATTTGTGGTATGTACATGCTATTATCAAAAATATGTTTGCCATATCGTTTCCTTTTCTATTATTTGAAGTATAGTATCTTGAATAAATCATACGTGCTCAAATCCTTTACAGTTAGAACAGTATCTCTGATAATTATTCAATTGCACACGGAAGAAATTTAATCCTAATATTTATAAATGTACATCTGTCTGTTGAGTTCTTCCTTACAATCATTAACAGGAAATATATGTACACATACACACACGCAAAGATCTGCCAAGCAAGCAACGTGTGCTTCTCATTTTCAAAGTTATCAACATCAACAGTACACATCTTCAAGATGCTTTCCTAGTAGCCACTTAGCTGGAAATATTTTTCCTCAAAAAATCTTGTATATCTGATCCCGTGAGACCCATACAGAAAATTTGGGGAACGTGTCACTAGCATTTAAGTGAATGCTAAAGAACTTGGCGCAGTTTAAGTGTGCTTTTGTTGTTATCTAGGTGCAAAGCATGTAAACAAGCTAAGGTTACAAGGCAGGGGATTATTTATTCATTATTTCCAATGTCCTTGTTTCAAAATTATAGAGACACATGCTAAATCTAATTGTATGCAAATATTTGTCGCTGTTTTTCTGATCTGTGATACTAGAATATTATGTGACCAAGATTTGTAGTGAAAGTTAGTTAATGTCCTTGTTATTTTCTTTTTCTTTGGATCAATTCTTCAAAACAGTTAATGTAATTTTTTTGTTACACAGGTATTCTTTAACCATGAATGTTATTGGTTTTGTATATTCTGGATTTCAAGCATGTGATCTAGCCTATCATTTGGTCACGGGAAAATATATAATCACTCACCAGCTACGATACCATTTTGATTTCTCAATGGATCAGGCAAGTAGTTTTTCTTTCTTTTTCGTTTCTTCTTTTCTTGTTCTTTTTGCCGATGTGATCAAGCATCAGATTGTATTTTCTCCGCACAAGAAATCTTTGACATGTAGTGTCAAGCTCATGAATTCACGAGGATATGGTCATTATATTTTTTTCGGAGCTTCAAATTTCTGGAGGTATGATAGTAATTGATACATATGTTCCTAGGTCCTGGAGCTATATTTCTTAAACAATTGACACCCCCACCCCCACAACTCATCCCCATTGGGTCAGTTTGGAAAGGGAGAGGACCAAGGAGGGAGTGCTTCTTGCTTTGTTGGGTACATAATGGCACTCTGGACTTGACCAAAAGGCCTCATTACACAAGCACTGACTTAGCTTGTTTTTTGATGCTTTTCTGAAAGGATTTTTTTTGTGCTTTTGTGTCAAACAGATTCTGGCTTATTTGCTTATGTCAGCATCTTCTTCAGCAGCTACAAGAGTGGACGACTGGACATCTAACTGGGGTAAAGATGAGTTCACATTGATGGCCAGTGCATCTATAGCGATGTCCTTCCTGGCTTTTATTGCTTTTGCCATAAGCTCTCTCATATCTGGTTACAACCTTTGTTATCACGGTTCAACTTGATCTCTCATCAGTCTACACTACATCCCTGGTTTTTTTTTTTTTTTTTAATAATTTTGAGTAGCGTTTGCTTTGATAATTTAATTGCAAATAAATTCTGAGCTTGTACAGATGCAATGATTAATAGAAAAAAAATTCTGGTTAATAAATAAATGGCCCACTATATTGAGCAAATGTAACTTGTTTTGAGGTGGGATTGTTAATAATTTCCCCTATCAAATAAGAGTAGAAAGGAGAATGAACAAACCATATAGCAGATGAATATCAAGATAAGTTGATTTTGTGCACATTTTGACAAGAATATCTATATGATGAAGTTGAAGGTATTACAATGGTTAAGTCTTTCGATAACAACACGAAAATGGTCTCATCTTTCCAAGTAAAAATTCGATTTGTAAACGAATCATGTGTTGAAGGTAAGATTTATAATGATTTGCCGTAACTTGATTATGGGATTATCTTTCACTTGCTAATGCTTTTAGGAGTATAAGACGGTCTTTTTCTTTTTTTGACATAATTAAAGAGTGTGAAAAGAAATGTTTGATTTTGTCTTTTTTCTTTAAGGTTAAACAATAATTGGTGAATTGGACAAATGAGATCCTTTCAACTTTGCATCACTGTTGTCACCAGTGAAAGAGTTCGGGAAATTTGTCCAAAATGCCGCCCTTAATGATTCCATTAATCGAGGAATTTGTAAACAATAGTTTAGGTTTATTTATTTAACCATTTCTACATTTTTAATGAGATATTTGGTATGACTGAGTTATTAAACTAATTTAAGTGATTTATTTTAGTGTCGAATACTAATGACATGTTTAGCACGTCTAAAGTTTTTACCCCCGTTTGATGCACATTTTTAAGGAAATAATGCATTTTAAATAATAATGCGATGGAAAATACGTGGTTAAAAAAGAATGAAAAGTTTTGAATTTGCGTGTAATATTATTTTATTGAAGATTGTGCGATTGAAAATGAATATTGAAAGAATGAATTTTTTTTTTTAGAATGTGAACCAAACAAGTCCTAATAAAAAGACAATATATATTAAATTAATTTAAGAGACTTGTATTAGTGCAAAATATCGAATAATTATGACTCTTGGGTGATATAGGTTGAAGGGGCTAATTTCTGCGGATAAAATTTTGTTCATGCACATCTTTTCGTACAACATTTTGAACAGCTTCGTTAGAGTCAAACTATCATCATTGAGTATCAACAAAGGATACACATTAATTAATTTTGAGAAATAGGTTATGGCAAGACTTGAAGTTGCCACGGAAATATATTTATTTACTTAATTTGTGTCTACGAGAAGTGTAAAAGGGGAATGAACATTAAATTACTACATTTTGAAAGAAACTAAATAAATTACAAAGAAAAGAACATGCAATGAAATGTAACCAGATTAGTTTTGGCATCTTAGAAATTTGATGAACTTTATGCCTGATTAGAATTCATATCAGGCCTCAGAACTGAAAGATTTCTCTTCATATCCCTTAATAGAGTCTATGATTACTGCAACTTCCCTTATGCTTGGCCTTTCTTCTGGTGCTGAACTTGTACACTTTAGAGCTACTTGCAAAAGGTTCACCATCTCTTCACTTGCACCCTCCAAAACCAAAGTCTTGTCGAAAAATTCGACCGTCCACTCTTCTCGTATAGCCGAATTCACCCACTGCCCTAATTCGTATCCATTATTCTGGACGAGCTTCCCAGTCAGCAGCTCGAGGAGTATGATACCAAACCCATAAACATCGGCCTTAAACACGTTGGAAGCATTGTTAACGGGTAATGTGTTATCTTGGAAGCTGTCATCGGGAGCAAGAACTGATGAATCTTGATTGTTAACCACTGATAGACCGTACTCACTTATGCAGGGCTCCATTCCATTGTTCAGCAAAATGTTCGAGGATTTTAGGTTCCCATGAGCAATTCCATCTCTTTGAAGTTCCTCATGCATGAAAGCCAATGCCTTTGCAATTCTGGCTGCAACACTTAATCTGCTTCCCCATTCAAATAACTGCCCATTTTGTGATCCTGAAATTACCATCAATATATTAAGATGTGATCTTTTCTTATATCAGCGGTCGATGGGGATAAGTGAACAGTATATTTAGGCTCCTCTGAGCTCGACATTTGCTTTGTCTTTTAAATCCCCAAGGAGCAGCGTCAAAATTTATGCTAAGATTTCAAGTGAGGTCAATGCTATATCCAAATAATAGAATGCAAATATGAATATTTCTTTGACTACTATGATAAAAATGAAAAACTTACCATGAAGAAGCCTGAAGAGACTGCCATTATGCTGGAATTCATAAACAACGAGCTGTTCTTGGCTGGAACAGTAATAGGCAACAACAGGCATCACATTTGAATGCTTCACTTGGTCTATTCTATGCACCCTCTTCTTGAAATCGTCTCTCGAAATGTCCCAATCCCGGATTCTTTTCACAGCGAGAGTCACTCCACTGTCAAGTGTGACCTTGTATAGGCTTCCGTGTCGTCCTCTCCAGATCAATTCAGCCGGAGATCGAAGCAAATCCTTGAATTTCAGCCCATACACCACAGGATTCGAGAGAGCTACAAGTGATGACGAACCCATTCCACTTTCGACAGATGTTATCGAGTACTCGGATATGTTTCCTCTTTTCGACTCACTAGACGTTCTGCTACTAATCTTGTCTTTCGTGGCATCTGTTTGCAAGCCCCTATTTACAATCTCTTTCTTATCTTTATGCTTGTTCCTCCATATCACTTTGAGGGCAACAAGACTCAAAAGAATTAGGGCGATTAGAGCATATCCGAGATACATAAGATACATCTTGCTCGACCAACCTTTCTCTTCAGCCGGAGGTTGAGGAGGAGGGCAATTATTAGGCAGTGGCTTTCCACATAATTCCGGATTGCCTAAAAAGCTGCTTGCATTGAAATGACCCTCAACATCAGGAATACTCCCACTGAGATTGTTGTTAGATACATTGAATTCTTCAAGATTCGAAAATTCGAACTTTGGAATAACTCCATCAAACTGATTGTTTTGAGCAAGAAAGGTCAGCAATCCCGAGACTCTTGAAATATCCGGTATCCCTCCGTAGAAGCCATTGTCTGATACATCAAGTCTCTTCAAATTACTTAACCTTGACAGTGATCCAGGGAGATTTCCAGATAAATTATTTCCGTGTAGATACAAATGTGTCAAACGCGTGCAATTTGATACCTCATCCTGTAAAATCCCTGAAACATTATTGTTGTTCAGGCTCAGAACTGCAAGGTTCTTCGCTGAACAGACAGAGGCAGCATCAAGAACACCAGTGAAATTTAGCTTATCAAGTACTATTTTCTGAACAAATTGCACACTTTTATCACAAGATATCCCTTTCCAGGCATTAATACAAGGATCAGAACTCATATTCCAACCCCAGTTTTCTTCTCCTGGATTATTTCCAGGAGCAAGTTTTTCCATAAACTGGACTAATGCATCTCTCACTTGTACTGTTTCTGCAATTGTCACAGACAAGAGAACAAAAAACGCCATAAAAACTACCCACAAACGAACTCGATCCATCATGTTTATGATCTGAATTCCAATTAAATGGTTACTTAAAAAGCTCGAAAACTCTGTCGAATTAATGCCAGTTGGCTGAATTTTCAGTGATAGATAATGAGAAAGGATTGTTTACTAAAAAACCTCAAAAGACTAACAGAAAAGACAATGATAAATATGATTAAACTTGCTCGAAGCCGGCAGGTGGAAAGGGTCCATTTGTTCTTGTTTTTTCATATTTCAGGTGGCTTCAGCACAGTCGCCGTGTACTGAAGGTGTGAACAGTATTATAGAAATAAAGGTTAACAAGAATTGGTCAATAAAAAAGTTCATCTCAATACATTCCATATGGTTTATTTTCATTAAAGTATGTTTAAAAATTAAAATTGTTGAATTTGTATAACAATTTTCAATTGTTCAGCCATAATGGTTTGTTTTTCAACCGAAGTGTGACCAGAGAGCAATTTCCATCTTTAGAGGGTATAAATGTTCTTCGTAAAAGTTCATATTTTTATCAAAATCTAAGTATGTGCACAATTTCCATAAATGAACATGAACATACCTAAAAGTAAAATTTGAGGACAGAATCCTACTGGGAATCTTGTATCTTAAAATATTCGTAACAGCCAAATTACCCGGGTTCATTAACTGGATTGAAATGGACAACAAAATGAAGTTGTTAGATGAAAAAAGTGACCTAAAATTAACAAAAATGCATTCATAGATAAACAAATGTCACGTCATACAAGTTTCACTGTGATCTTTTTTCCATTTGCATCAATATTCGGTCCTTGAGTATCATCACTAAAAAACAAGTGTAACGTCCAAAAACCCAATTTCAACAAGTGCAACACAAAAAGAGTATTGTTAGAAATTAAATTTGTATGTGCATGCGTTGGAGAAAATTGGTTTTAAAGTTGGTTTTACCAACTTTTGACCAATTATTTGAGTGGATCCCGATAGTTAGACGAAGAGTTTCTTTGATCAAGTGTGTTCTTCTCTGCAAATAGATCAACATAGTGTATTTATTTTCTCAAAATCTATTTCAGGCGAATGAGAAATTATGGCAAAAAAATTGTCACTTGAAATTGAAATAAATTAGAAATAAAAATTAGTGGAAATTTTGGAAAGTGTCAATCCCATATAAGAAAATAAGAATAATAGAAACTACTTTATATAACTCAAGTTTGACACCACATTTCGGCTTGTTCTTAGGCTCTGAATCACCCTCCGTGGACGAACCTCACATAAATTGTTACGAATCCGATCACATAATTAAAGACGAAAATAATATGAGTAATATGAAAATAATGGATCGCAAAGAAAACAATTTTTTTTGTGGAATAATATAATTTATTATACCATGAAACTAAAATTATCTTTACAAGATTTGATTTTCTCAATCTAAATCTAAACAATTCTCTCAAATTTCTAATTTATACAATAATGATAAAATTGTTATCTTGAGTCTATGAAGAGTTTACACCTTGTGGAGTATATATAAAAATCAAATCTTGGAGTTATGGAAGAAGTAGAACACAGAAAATTGCGTTAGCAATCAACATGACGCCTTTTTCTTGTCCGGGTGGAGCAGCGGGCCACACTCTCGGTGCCTTGACGCCACCCAGCACTACGGCGCTGGCCTCGTTTCTTGCTTGGCGTAGTGACACCCAACCCCTGTTCGTTCTTTGCTCCCCCATCTCCCGACTTCATCCTAATGCTTCCAAAACACTTTTTCATCCATCTTAAAGTCCTTATCCCAATCAAACTCTCAATCCATGATAAAATTTGATCCCTTATCAAATCAGATTTTTAAACCAACATTATTTAGGCTTCTTCCACAAATCAAATTTCCAAATCACATGGAATTTGAGTCACAAACATAACAAGCTTCACATTGACACAAATTTCATACCAAGAAATTAAGTCTTCACTATTCAAGTCGTTCTCCAACTCTTACACCATGCCCCTTCCGGGAACACCATTCCCCTTCCGAGTATATTTAGCAACTATGATCTCAATTCAAACCCTGATTACTGGCAGAACTATCTTACGCACCAAACTTGCTGAATCATGCCGTTCATTACCAACTCCAGGTGAGTCACTAAAAGTGCTCGAATCACAAGCATTTCTGACTCCACTTGAGTTATCAAACATGTTCGAATCACCACAAGCAACACAACAAGATCAAAACCAGTTTCACCTAAGCTACTAGAAGATTCTTCAATGTCATTGTTCAAATCACCACGAATAACCCAATCACAACCAATTCTACCCGAATTATTGCTTATTGAACCATAAGCTGCAGCTGCATCCACAATGACATTTGAACCTTCTTACACATATAATTGAGACTTTATTCGTCCCCTTAACACGACTCAAACACCCTTGCAATCTTCAGAACTTCACCTCCATCGATATATCAGTACCCTTTTGAATCAAAAGTATTCAAAGAGATTATATTTCTGTTTATACCTAGAACTTGTTAAATCTGGCCAAATGTTCTAACCTTCACATCAAACATCTTGATTTTGATATTACTAATCCCAATTATTTTACAAGGCTTAATATTTTTCATCATCACGGAACCCCTTGTAACTGTTTCATATAAAAAAAACCAATCCTGATTTGAACACATATGAAAAGTGTAAGCCGAATCAAGAATTCAATCATCGTCAAGTTTGGAATCACCTTTAGTAATTGTCAAAAGAATTCCATCATCGTCTTCCTTTGCAAGATATGGGTCTTCCTCTCACGAATAACAAGATCCTCAGATTGGGCCTCAAATTCGATGACCAAATGCTTCATCTTCTCCTTTGAATAAAGTGCATCATATACCTCATCAATAGTAAAGGTATCCCAACTATAGAGAATTGTATTTCTAAAAGTCACATATGAAGACAACAATGAACATAACAATATCAGTCATAAATCCTCTTCGTCATATTTGACCTCCATGGTCTCCAAATTAAGCGATGATTTCCTTGAACACCGATAGATGATCTTCTAAAGATCTATCTTCTGTCAAGCAATGAGAATACAAGTGCTACTTCAATTGTAACTTACTTGTCAAGCTCTTTGCCATACAAAGCTGTTCCAATTTTAACTACAACCCAACGACACTTTTTTCATTTACCACATCTTGAAGAATTTGATTTAAAAGATAAAGATGTATATGTGATAGAGCTTTATGATCCTTGTGTTATTTCTCATTCGTAGTAATTTTTGCGAACATTCTATTTATCTTTAATAAAGCATCATCAAGATCTAGTTTTGATCTGCTACAAAGAGAATCTAATGTTGCAATCCAAAAAGGGAATCTCAAAAAATCCATGAAACAATCAACTTTGTTCAAATCGTGCTTTAACGACCAATTTGGACATTCTAAGAACTCGCCAAAAAAACTTCAATTCTGATACCACTTGTTAGAAATTTTGTCGAATAATTAAAGATGAGAATAATATGAGTAATATGAAAATAATTGATCACAAAGAAAACAACTTTTTTGTGAAAGAATAGGAGAATTTATTATACCAAGAAACTAAAATTGTTTTTACAAGATTTGATTATCTCAATCTAAATCTAAACAATTCTCTCAAATTTCTAATGTATACAACGATAATCTAATTGTTATCTTGAGTCCATAAAGAGCCTACATCTCGTGGAATATATATAGGTGCCAAATCTTAAAGTTATGGATGAAGTAGAACACAAAAAATAGAGTCATAAATCAACAAGGACTTTTTTTGGGGTCCAAGTGGCACCTTGGAGCCCGAGGCCGGCGTCTGTTCGTTCTTTGTCATTCCAACGCCACATCCCGGCGTCCCGGCTCCATCCTAATGTTTTCAAAACATTTTTTCATCCATCACAAAGTCCGTATCCCAATAAAACTTCAAATCCATGATGAAATTTGATTCTTTATGAAACCGGACTTCTATATCACATAAAATTAGTCACAAACATAACATAAATCGTACTTTTAAGCACAAAGTTTGCAGTCTTTGTTTGAAGGATAACGATCTGTCAAAAACAAAAACAAAAATAAGTTACAATATACAATCGGCAAGAATTAGTACACGCTTATGCATCAAAATAAGAACGCCCCACCTGCTGCTGGTATTCTAAATTGAATTCCGAATATTCATCATGCTGCTCTCTACCATGCTGGCCAAGCTCTTCAAATTCTTCACAGGACGGCCATTGAAAGCATGAACCTAAATAAGCCCAAACAATAGAAGAAGATATACAGACAGATTAGTAGAAGAAGAAAGCATAATATAGTAATAATCAATTTTGATGTAAAATTAGAACACACTTGATACCAACCTGAGAACATGAAGCATGCAGACCTGTCTATTGTCAAAGTTTTTGGGATGCCTTAACTCTTTAAACATACGTTTGCTCAAAAAAATATGGTATACTAATAATTCAGAAGACTATATTTAGCAATCTTACTATTTGTTGCTTTTATTCTTTTCTCCTATGGCTTTCCTAACTCTAATATACAGTAAGGAAAGAGAGTTGAAATGAAAGGGTAAATCGAACAAATAAAAAACCTTCGATCTCTGTAAATGTCATACCTCGTGGGAAGTTTGGGTAATTTGTTCTTATATTAATCTTCAAGAGGTTCATTAAGATGGCGTCTTCCGTCAGGTGTGGATGCGGATATTTTGAGTTCGGGGAGGCAATCAAACTTGAAAAAAGTTTTGAAAGAATTTTACATTCGAAAATTTACATTAAAAAAAAAATTTCACACCCTATGTAATTTTACATCCGAAAATTTACAGGGATGTGACTTTTTCGAATGTAAAGTTCGAAATTTTTTTTATATCATATCCCATGTAAAAAAAATAATAAAATGTTATAAATTATATTGAGAAATTTGTATCGCAAAAATAATAATAATTGAAATTTTTTAAAGAAATGACGAGTTATGCATCTCTTTTTAAGACTTTCGTTTGACGCATTTTTAATTATTTTCAATATCTGTTTGAACAATTTGATATGCTTATGATGTAGTTCTCGAAACTAGTTTAGAGATGACATAGGTGATTTGTGATTCGGCATTATCGAAGAATTTTTAAAGTTAGCATGTTATCGAAATTCTCGAAATACTAGTTTGGAACGGCCTACTTTGACAAGCCGTAACATTTGCTGCAATTGACCGTTTCATACGCCATTAACAACGTAGAAAATCAGGCCGTGAGCATTTCAAAGTGATATTAAAAATTTAATATTTCAAATTCATTTAACATTCCATAATCACTTTGAAAACTGAGAAAAAAAATTGGCCCAAAAGTTGGGAGTCACATGACCCCACGCCACCCGTGTGTCCGCCCCTGACTCCCATCACTTTTTCAGTTGACGGCCTTTACTGTAATGAGTGATGCTATAAGTACAGGAATTTGATGTACTCACATACTACACACAGCAGGGGTGGGGGGCGGGAGTTTTGCCAATTTTTTATTCACCATGTGAGAGAAATTTAAAATTCTGTGAAAATTTCTGTTAAATATTTTCTATACTCACAGTTTTATTCTACTGTAATTTCTCACTGTTATATAAGCTGGCCAGTAGACTTGTATTTTCATTTTATTTATTTATACATTCACAAATCCTTTCCGCTAGTGAATATGTTAGTCGAAGCTTACACGAAGGACACGGTATTATTCCTAATCAATCTAATATTTTGGTGAAAAGACCTTTTCACTGTATGCAATACTTCTTTATAGTGTTGCTTTCTTAATTCTTCTAACGAGGATGATACCCTATTCAAGTATCATTCGAAAATATGTTGTAAAAGTATTATCTTAAATACTTAGCAAAACATTTTTCATGAAAAACTTGAAAAAATGTGGTTACGTTCTCACGGTCAAGCTTATGTGACATCTTTAAAAAGTACGATACCTAACATTTATCCCAATTAGTTTCTACAAGTTAGCATAAAGAATTTCAAGAAAAGTTTCTTATCTTTACATTTTGAAATACAATGTTCAACATTCGGTGTCCTATGAAAACGGAGGAAACGAAACAAGTGAGAACTGCTGCATTACATTTTAATTGCAGTTAAGGTCTTCAACATTTGCTCATGATTGCATTTATATTTTCAATTATTTTTCAATGTATTCTTATCTTCGATCATTAATTGATTAGCACATTTTACCCTTGTGACGGTTTCTATTAAGGTGTTTTGTTATTTTGCTTTCAAATAAGTTGGAAATAGTTTTTCGAACTTTTGTATTCATATTCGTATTCCCTCCTAACAAATTTTTAGGCGAAAATCGTTGTCGGGGTTGAGGTGTGCTAATTAATGTAATAGTGAGATAAGAATTATATGAAAAAAGTTAAGAACATTAGTGTGACAATGAACAAAAATTGAAATTTTTCATTGCAATTAAAATATGATACAACAAACAAAAAAATGTGTGTGAATATAATTAATTAATATCTTTTATAACAATCTAGGCACATATCACTGATATGATTAGATTGTATTGAAATGAACAATTGTGAGATTTAATTAATGTAATTTATGTCATGATTAATTACATTTTTTAAATTAAGATGATTGTATTCATTATTTCGAACTACTATCTTTATTCAATATGAACACATATTCTCTTCACATTATGTTATTTGATTAACTTAAGAAAGTGTAATGACTGAAATCAAATTAATCCACCATAGTATTATTTACACGATACTCACCACTAAGGTTGTGTTTGAACGGGTGGAAATTCCATGGAAAATGGAATTGATTTTCCATTTTCTAACTTTTTAGGTGTTTGATAGGGTTAATTTTGTTTTGGCAAAACTTTTTCCCACCTCCCCCACACATGCACATTTTTAAGGCTTTTGTGGAGAACATTTTCCCTCCTAAGTGGTGGGAAAAAGTTTTCCAGCTTCTGATTTTTGTTTTTGCAATGAAAACAAATTTTATTACCAATTGTAAAAATAAAAATTCCTTTAATAGACAATTTCCATAAAAAATCAAAGTCAAACGAATATCAAAAGATCCAAAATTTAAATATTTTCTACGTGAAAAATTATACCAATCAAACGCAATTAATTATAATTCCCTGGATTTCATTTTATTTACACCAATTTTCCACATTTGCAATCAAACGGACCCTAATTGTATTTTCTGATTAATTTCTTATATGATTTAGACTGATACACCAAACACACTCTACAAGATTTTAAACGGCAAATAGTAGTGGTAAAATGAAAGTCTACGAAAAAAAGTAAAAATCATTTATAATTTAACTTACTTATATCGAAGCATGATATGTTTGGCCGTGCTTACAAGCATTGGAATTCACAACTTCTAGTGGTTTAAAATAAACAAATTGCAGGTTCCATGCAATAATTGTGACTCGTACTGAATAACGGTTTGGCATAACTAATCAATCACGACTCAATTACCTTACTTTCTATCTTTTGCAAGAGCGCCCAAGTGTTTTATGTTAGTAGTTGAACTTTAATTTGTTTCATGATAGTCATTCAACTTACATTTTTTTTTTTTTTAATTCCAATTCCGACCATTCTATCCATCGCAGTAATTAAGATTAAAAGTTCTTACAACGTGCTAGATCCTTGGTTAAGGAAAATGGAAAAGCTATGGAAGAAGAGCGACATTAGTTTCATTTGACATGTGGAGAGGACTGATAATTTTGATTATGGAAACGTAATAGTGATCAAATTGAAGCAAAAACAAAAATTGGATGACTATATTGAAACAATTTGAAATTCGGCAACTAACATGAAACAAACTCGTAACATATTATGTCCTAATTAAATTTTACAATTAGCATGAGTCATGCTATTTATACATAATTACTTAGGGTGCGTTTGATTGTAAGGGTGGAAAGAAAATATTTTATAGGGAAAAAATTTGCCTAGAAAATGTTTTGCATGGAAAATGATTTCAAGTGTGTTTAATTGGTATAATTTTCCACCTAAAAAATTTTTAAATTTTCTATTCGTTTGGCTTTGTTTTATATGGAAATTGTCCATTAAAGTGATATTTTTTTCCATAATTAGTTATAAAATTTGTTTCTATTGCGAAAAAGTTAAAAAAAACGAAAAAAAAAATTTATTTCCTAAAAAATCATTTTTTCATCAAAGTTTAGTGTTCGTTTGGCCTTCGTTTGCATCAAAATTGTCCATGAAAGTGAAATTTTTTTTTACACTTTATTATGAAATTTGTTTCCATTGCTAAAATAAAAAAAAAAAAAAAGAGGACAGCAGACCAGAAAAAACTTTTCCCACCTAAAAGTTGAAAAAACATTTTCCTTCCACGCCTAGAAAGAGGAGCGTCTGTGGAAAATCAAAGGCACAATTTCCATGGAAAAAGTTGGCCATCAAACAACCCAATTTCAAGAAAAATAGAACTTCTTTTCATTTTCCATGGCAAATGGGTGTTATCAAACACACCCTTACATATTGATGTAAAGAGAAAGAGAAAAAAAAATTAAAAAAAAATAAATTTTAATATAATTTCATGCAATCAATTTGTATATCAATCAATGAATAATTATGTACACACAACATCACTTCAATTACCATATATTTAGAATTGGTAAGCGTGACACCTTCAATTATTGTTGAGTTGCCTATTGAAGTTGAAACTCGAGTTAATTGTCCATGTCTTCGATGGCTCATTAAAGATTAAAATGTCTAGTTTTGATCACTCTACTTGCCTCTTCGACATTAACAGCCGGATTGGAGAAAGGTAGCATTGAGTTTACCTCGTTTTCATTCCTCAAACGTTGGACGTTACCCACTAATATAGCATTTGTTTTAAACCTCTAACGAAATTGGTGACGTGACTATGAAATGCATAGATAACGTCGTCATGTCTTTACCAAATTGTCACTTAAGAAAACATCTACTATACTTTGAAAAATGTTTTTATTTGTTCACAGAATTTTGAGGTGATCGAATTTTGATCACTGAACTTATAAAATGAAGTCGGCCTATTGTTCACTAAAAAAATGTGAGCGCACGTGTAGTGTACAAGGAATAAAGTGGACAACGAGTCCGGGTTATTGATTCCACGAGAAATTATTACTCAATTACACAACAATCAGGGGCGGAGCCACGTTAGGCCCAGGATGGGCACAGGCCCTCCCTCAACTTTTGGGCTCAAAATTTGTTTTGGGCTCAATTTTTTTTATAGTTATAGAAGTCTTACCGTTCCAGTTCCAGTCCCAGCCCAAGAGAAAAAGGCCCAAAACTTTGAGCCCAATTCCAAAAATTTAAACCTCATTCACAATTCACAAATCAATCACGACTCCATCCTCTCCTCTGCTCGCCTGCTCCGCCTCTACAGCTCATCCACTAACCACTGGTTTGCAGCCCGAAGCCTGAAGCTCCGGCATCTTCGCACCTCGCACCTCAAATCCAGCATCTTCGTAGCTCCGCTCAACAATTGTCGTTCACAACTTCCACACAGAACTTCGCAGCCTCCGCAATCGCACGCAGAACTGTAGAAGGTAGAAAATACTTTTCTTTTCCTTTCTTTTCTTTTCTTGTTTCTTCCTTGAGAGTTTTTTTGTGTTGGTTGAGAAAAATGAAATCTTTAATTTATGCGATTTGGATTTTTCTCCAAGCTCCAGCCTCCGCCCCTGTCTGCAGTGGCCTCTCTGTTCTCTCCTCCCCCCGGATCAGGTATTTTCTTAGGGCTTGTGTGGGAGGGATTAAAATCAGATTAAAATTGAAAATATAGCCGTTATTGTTGACTTTTATTAGACGAGTGGGGTCCAATAACGACCATATTTTCAATTTTAATTGGCTTTTAATCCCTCCCGAACGGGGCCTTAATTTCTTTAGCAATTTGATTATTGGTGATAGTAGCTTGAGTCTTGAGATGAAATTGGTCCTTTTTCTATTTTTAGTTATTGCTCCTTTTTCTATGTTGTCTGTTATGGAATTGAAATTGGAATGGTATTGCTGAATGGTGAATGCTGACTGCTGAGGCCTGAATAGATATGGCTGAAATTGTTGAGTTGAAATTGGTGAAGTTTGGGTATTGACGTATTGTTGAATTGAAATTGGTGAAGTTTGGGTATTGTTGAGTTGAAATTGATGAAGTTTGGGTATTGTTGAATTTGAATGCTAATCAAATTGTTCTGTCAATTTTTTTCAAGAAATTTGTGTAGTATGTAGTCTCTGTCTCATGCTAACTGATCTTTGGGCATTGTTGATTTGGAATGCTGGGTTTGCCGTGGTGACTACTGACTATGTTGTTGAGGGTGGGGGTGTAGGGGTTAAGGTGTTAGGCTCCCCTTGAAACTTAAACAGATCATGGGAAAACCAATTTTTTGAAAGGTGTTGTCTTTTTGACATTACAATCAATTATAGCATCAAGTCTCCTTTTTCAATTCTGTAATTCCTAGATCATGTCTGTTCAATTTCTGCTATTACTACTCCTCTATCCGTTGGAGAGGAATAAGTTAGAATAATTTTGTTACTTATTCCATTATTAGGTTTACTTAAGGGTAGATCATTCAAGGTTTTAAGTTTTGGCATTTTACAATAATTGGTGTTCAGTTAATCCTATTATGTGTCTTTTCCCGTGTCCTTCATGCCCCCTGAGATGGAGAAGACACATAATTATCTTGTCTGATCCAAATGCTGGCCACTTGTTTACTGATGTTCCCTTTTTTAACCAGATTTTGGCTGTTTGAGCTATACTCCAGCATAATTAAAGTCAAGTAACGGGGTCCGGATGACTACTCCAATAAGCACAAATGTTCATTAGAGTTTGGTGAACTTAATTGAGAGTATTTGACTTCATTTTACTTGATACTTGATTTGGTATTAACTTGCTTTTACTTTTGCTTTCGGTATTAAGTTATTGTACAATGGCAGTATGAAAACTCGCAAAGAACAAGTATAATTTATAAACTATACCATTTTTAGTATTGTCGTAATATTGTTTTATTTTTTTTTATCTTCATTAAATTCATGACCAAAAAATCAAAGTTCAGAGTCGACTAAATTGTGTCCACCCTGAACCAATTTTCTGGCTCCGCCCCTAACAATAATTAAATTTAATTATAACAACAAAATACCCAATAAATTTGGATTTTATAAATAATGAAAATTGTTTAAAATTCTACGAAAATAACGAAAAAAATATCTCGTACATAAATCTCCGTAATTGAGTAATTATTTCTCATGAGATTGACAATTGGGACTCGTTAAGTTGTAAGTTATACATGCGCTTGTGGTACACACTTTTTAGCAAACAACATGCTGATGTCATTTTTGTAAGTTAGTGATCAAAATTCGACCACCTCAAAGTTTCGTTAGCAATCGAAGAAGTGAGCAATCGAAAACATTTTCTAAAATTTAGTGAACAATAAAAGACACTTTCTTACGTGACAATTTGATAACGGCATGATGAGACGCCACATATACATTCCGTTAGCCACATTATTAATTTTGTTAGAGGTTTGAAATGAACATTATGTCTTTAAGTAACATCCAAAGTTTGGATAAGTTTAATGATCAAAACTCAACATTTTAAATTTAGTGGGCAATTGAAGACAATTAAATGATTGTTGGGACAATTAATTCGTGAAACTTACTGATTGACAGGTAGCACTAAAAAAATATAAATGTAGGGCGCCACGTAGCCCTAGGGATGGGCTCTCTGCATTCAAATTTCAACATCAGTACAATGTTCGCCGATTCTCATTATAGTCATACAATGCATTTCTTATTGCACAGGTTTTGGGGCCCACAAAATTGACAATTTTAGCTCATATTTGGTACACATTATGACCCCATTTGGGAGGAATTAAATTTTTTACAGTAAATTAATTCTCATTTTCAACCACACATTTTTCAATAAAATAATATTTTTCATCACATCAATAATTTTTTCTTCTTTTTCAACCACACATTTCCCATCATATCACTATTCAAAATCAATTCTTCCTCCAAAAATCTCTCCCAAACAAGCTCTAAAATTTTCATTTTCATTCTTCTACTCATTTTCAACCACACATTCTTCAATAAAATAATATTTTTCATCACATCAATAACTTTTCCTTCTTTTTCAACCACAAATTCTCCATCAATCTACTATTCCAGAATACATTTTTCCAAAATAATGTGGCTCAAACACACTTTTATAATAAGTCACTGTTCAAGCCACACTCTTGTTCTTCTACTCATTTTCAACCATACATTTTTCAATAAAATGATATTTTTCATCACATAATTAATTTTTCCTTCTTTTTCAACCACATATTCACCATCACATCACAAAAAAAAGTTTTTTCCATTTTAATGTGCATCAAACACACTCTAAAAGTATAAACAATTTGAAAATTATCCCCTATTTTGTCACGATCTTATAAAATTCATTTTCAACAACATATAAAATCAACAATGTTTTTGAACTTTTCAATCACATATTTTATCAATTTTTATCAAAATTTACTAAAATTTTAATTTTTATCTAAACAATATAGATACTAATTACTTCTCTAATTTATTAGTAAAGTATCATATTTTGTCGTTCCATAACTACCAAATCACCTTTTTAGTAACTATTAAGCTCCCGTTTGAAAATCATTATTTGGAAAAAAAAATGTTTTGAATAATAATTTTTAAAAAATGTGTGATTAGGAAGCAATTTTTTTTTTTTTTTTTTTGAATTTACGTACATAATATTTGATTGTATAAATATGTGATTGAAAATAAGTACGTAAAACAAAATAGTTTTCAAATAATGATTGTCAAACAATGTTACAATGGCTATGTCCTATGAATCTCTTAAGCCCCTATTTGATTGTCATTTTGAGAAAATTGAGTTTTGAATAGTGATTTTTTGAAAAATGTGTGGTTAAAATATAGGAAAAGTTTTAGATTTATGTGCAAAAACGTTTTATTGTATAAATTGTGATTGAAAATACATACGAAAAATAAAGAACTTTGAAATAATGACTGTCAAACACGGGTTAAGAGTCTTGTAAAATCTTATTTTCCTATAAACGTGTTAAGAAAACAAATGAAGTCCCTAATTTTTACCTCTATTTTTTAAAAAAATTCTTTTTAAAATCATTTTCAATCACATGTTTTATGGAATTTTCACAATTTTTATCAGAATTTACTAAAAAACTAATTTTTATATATATCAAACGTTTGCAAAGTCAGAATATTTTACTTGTCAAAGAAATGATAAATAAATTGCAACTATACATGAAAATAAGATAGTGTCTGTCGGTTGTAAGTACAATTTGGTTTCAAAAAGTCCACCTAACCTAAAACTCATTGTTCTATATTCAAAATTGTTGAAACATTCTCTTCCGTGACTCAATTGAAAGCCCATTTAATTGTATATTTCTTGAGAATATGATTTATTTATTTTTTTGGAAGAATATATCGTTGAAAAGTGGAGTAAAATTAGAGTAATGTTATTCATCCTCATTGGGGATGAAAATACAGTATATGTGACTTTAAATGATAGGTTAAATGAAATGTGAAATTAAATGATTTATTTAATTTCACCTATCATTTAATGTCACATTAACGCCGTGTTTTTCGGATGAATAGCATTGCTCCTAAAATTAAGAGTGCACTTGCAAAACTATTTTAATAAAAGGACGAGAAATTGAAAATAAATTTTAAAAAGATGAATTTTAAAAAAATTGTACCAAATATAAGTATGAGTAATGCTATTCATCCCAACTGGGGATGAAAATATAGTCTAGATGGCGCTAATGTGACATTAAATGATATGTAAAATTAAATAAGTCATTTAATTTCACCTTTCATTTCACCTGTCATTTACAGCCACCTAAACTATGTTTTCATCCCCATTGGGGATGAATAACATTACTCTATAAGTATATATTTGACTTTGAATAAAATAACGTTGATAATGAATACAAATTATAAGTAATTTATAATACTTCAAAATATATAAAAAAATGTATTTGATCGATTAAATTACTTTTTATTTGCATATTTTTTAAATTTCATAATTTGTACTTATTTATTCATCACTCATTTTTAACGATTCATAATTTCATTTGGCAACTCAGGTTTACAGCTATGATCTAATTCAACTAAGGCCCTGTATTGGAGGGATTAAAATCGGATTAAAATTGAAAATATAGCCGTTATTGTTGACTTTTATTAGACGAGTGGGACCCAATAACGGCCATATTTTCAATTTTAATTGGATTTTAATCCCTCCCGAACGGAGCCTAAATGAATGCCTCATTTACTCCAAGAAAGCTTTTATACTCGTCAAAAATTCATACTGGGGGAGTAATTGCAGAGGAAACAGACTGAAGAAAACGTTAAACAAAACATTAAATTATTCTCTGTGAGATTCTTTGACACATTTTTCTTTGCACGCAGAAACCTGAAATTTTGACAGTACTAAATTGGGCCATTTTCATCTTCACATTTTGCTCAAACTGCTCTTTAGACTTCATTTTCATATCCTCTCTGTCTCTGTAAAGTTTTTTACTTTTCTCCTTTTCACATCCACTTTGTTGCTTGAGGTGGGGCCTTTTTATTAGTTTGGGTTTAGTTCACATCACCCTGTTCTTGATTCTGCATCTTGACAAACGTTTTATGTCACAACCAGGTATATATATATTTCCTTTTTTCTTTTCTGTGGTCTGTTTTCTGCAATCATTTTCTTGCAAGTTACACTTTCTTGACGTTACAGTTTTTCATTTTCATGGGTTACCCCACCCCCACTCCTATACCACCACCACACGGAACCTTGTTTTGTGTTATTACCTTTTACTGTTAACATAACAGGTGGGTGGTGCGGTGCCGCCTTGTACCTACGTACATGTGCTGTGTTCTTTTGTTGTTATGTCGGTTTTAGCTTATGAGTTATTTTAAGCTTTTTGCTTATGCATCTTAGCTTTTTGGTTGCTAGAAACTTGTAGTTTTCTCTAATTTCTGGAGCCTTTTCATCATTCTCTAAAGATTTCTGATCGGGTTGTTGCAGATTTGATGCTTTTGCTTGCACTTCAGAAACTCTAGTGAACATTCTTGGAAACTGTTATTTCATTATTTTTCTAGATTGAAAAGAAACCTTAAGAAATGGCAGGCGGAGCAGCACCAAAGGCAGATGAACCAGCGCCACACCCACCAAAGGATCAGCTTCCCAATGTTTCCTACTGCATTACCAGTCCTCCTCCATGGCGTTAGTTTCTTAACATTTTCGTAATATATTTTTCTGTAATTCTTTCAGTCTTTAGTATAAAGTGGTCGTGGATTCCGTGGGTCAATTATAATTATCGTTTTCATTTAAAAAGTATTTTTGGGTGCAGGCAGGATAGTAATTTTCTGCTTTTCATTATAAGCTCTGTGTATACGCTATTACTCTTTCTGCCATTTATTTTACTTTTTCTGGGTGGTCTTGGAAGGAATGGCTTGTTTTAGCATATCCATGTTGTTATCTATGGTCTGGGTCAATTAGTAACTTACGGGTTCTGATTCTTGCAAAATTTGCCAATCTTCAACTGTTCAATCTGTTTTGCTATTGCATGATGCACAACTGAACTTCATTCTACTTTTCCATATACTGGTGGTCGTGCTATATGCATTATGGGGTTTGGAGAAAAATTGGATAACAGAAGCAATTCAATTATTCACCAGATTGTATATATGGTATTTAGAATGGATTATGGGGTAGTATGCTTTCTGTTTGGAATCTGCCATATGCTTTGGTATGATAGTGACTTATAAAAGATTCTTTTTTTTTTTTTTTAACAAAAAATCACTTTATGAATGTCCTGTTAACGTATGAATGACTGTTTTACCAAATTCCCAATTTGGTACTTTTATTACAAGTTAACATAAGATAACCTAGCATGATTTGATGCAACTTTGTTACTGTTAAAGGCTTGCTATATTATTATTCTCAGTTAAGATATAATGTCACTCTATTGTGATGCCTTCTTCTTTGATCATCAAGAATATCTAGGTATAATGCCATTGCAATTTTTTAATTGTTACTGGATATTTGTTGAAGATATGCATGCAAAGATGAGGTCATTTTTGCATCTTGTGTTTGTAAAAGTTTTGACAAAATGGACATTTGTTTGCAGCTGAGGCCATTCTTCTTGGATTTCAACATTATTTAGTGATGCTTGGCACAACAGTGATCATACCGACTGTTCTGGTCCCTCAAATGGGGGGAGGAAATGTGAGGCATTAGAATGCTTACATGCAGTTCAATTCTATACACTTCTGTTGTGTCTCGTTGGTATTCACTGACCTACTCAAATACATACTTTTCTTTTTTTCCTTCCAGGAGGAGAAAGCTAAAGTCATTCAGACTCTGCTATTTGTTGCTGGATTGAACACTCTGCTGCAGTCATGGTTTGGAACCAGATTACCTGCTGTAATTGGAGGGTCTTACACCTTTGTTGCACCCACAATTTCAATTATCCTGTCTGGTCGATGGAGTGATCCAAACCCTGAATCGGTTTGTGTTTTTGATCTCTAGCCCAATGTTTCAGTGAGAAATCCATTAGTGCTAAGGCTATTGAGGCTCAGGTCTCAAGGCATGGTTTTCCAAAGGAAGAGCAAACCAGTATATGATCTGCCCAGGGTTAGTGGTGATATAATTTGGTTCTAATGTGTTTTACCTTTGATGATCATGCAGAGATTCAAGAAGATTATGCGGGCCACTCAGGGTGCTCTTATTGTTGCCTCAACTATTCAAATAATCCTAGGCTTTAGTGGGCTTTGGCGTAACGTTGCAAGGTCTTTTTTTGTTATAGAATTAATGTGCTTGCCTCTTAGTTTCATCCGTACTGAGAATATTTGAATCCTTGTATTGTCGCTGTAATATAACTGGTCAGTACTTGAGTGAATCCTTCTTTTACAAACTTGTTAATTGGCAACAATGTAATGTGTTTTTAAGTTGTAATCCATCTTAAACTTCTGCTCTTTTGTGCTTGTACTAAATTTGGTTTACTGAGCAAAATTATCTGTCCTATACTTCTTCACTCTTCTTGATCATGTTACTGCAGTGTAGTAATTTGCTGTAATAGATACTATTTATACTCTGCACGTCTGTTTATATGTATTGACATGGTTAATTTCTCATAGATACAATTTCTTGTGGATATCATTTATAGTCTCATGCTGTTACATGATATCTAGACCATATTCTAATGCAGTATTTTAAGTTATAACTAAGTCGCTATGTCTGTATAATGCAGGTTTCTGAGTCCACTTTCAATTGTTCCTTTGGTTTCTCTTGTTGGTTTCGGGCTCTATGAGTTTGGGTTCCCTGGGGTACGTATGGATCTTTACAGGGCCTCCCTCCCTCAGATGACTTTCCTCTGCACACTTTTTATTTTTGCACACTTTTAATTCTATTGGCTATTGATTTTCACTAAAAGAACTTGTGATGGTTGTCTAGGTTGCCAAATGCGTTGAAATTGGATTGCCGCAGCTCATCATTCTGATTCTCTTTTCTCAGGTAGCATTCTTTGGTACACTTTTCTATCATAATCCCTTTCCTACTTTTAGTATCCCACTTCCATTCAATATGTTCGTTGATCAAGTTTAATGTAGTTTACACCAATATGATTTTGTATTTACAAGTATTAGGATGGAATTCAATTTGCACATGGTTGCAGCATTTGTCATGTATATTTCCTCTGTTTTCCGCTCGATATAATATTTATAGTCCTGTTATTGCAGTATTTGGCCCACGTCATACGCCCAGGAAAGAATATATTAGATCGTTTTGCTGTTATATTCTCTGTGGCAATAGTATGGATTTATGCCTATCTACTTACTGTGGGTGGGGCCTACAATGGGAAGTCACCAAGGACCCAAACAAGCTGCAGAACAGATCGTGCTGGACTTATTGGTGCTGCTCCATGGTAAGCTGAGTTTTTACTCTAAATGATAGTGATAACATTTTTGGTCTTTGCAAACTGTATCAAGTAAATTTCATGATGCACTCAATTATTCTATCTATTTTAAAAGGAGATTGATAGGGTAAACATGCGATGCACAATTTTTTTGGCTCCTTCTGAGTGGATTGTTTAATGGCTATCATGCACTCTAAGTCACTTCAATGATGGTTGTTCGGAGGATGGCAAACATTTGTCATTGTGTATGAAGAGAGTTCCGGCTCTATTTGTATATGAGTGCAGTAATTGTTCACTGGATTTCTTGGGGACTTTGATTGTACAGAGCCTTCATCATTTTCTTGAAATATGGAATGAATTATTTTGAGCCATTCATGTTCCATGGACCTTAAAAGTTGATTAAATGAGTTTGTGCCTTGATTATTATAGATTTACATAGAATTGGAAACAAATTGTAATGGCGATACATGGTTTGGTACTATCAAAATGATGGGCACCTTTTTGGCATTATACTTTGGATGTTTAGCTTATTCATAGAGAACAATTTTATTATTAGTGGTACCGGGACATCATGATGTGTGGTCAAACAGAGTTTAAATGGTTTTGTTTGGTTTGCTTATGCAGGATAAGAGTTCCATACCCCTTCCAATGGGGAGCACCTTCATTTGATGCTGGTGAAGCCTTTGCCATGATGATGGCTGCGTTTGTTTCTCTCGTAGAGGTTTGTTTTCGTCTTATCATTTATCAGAATTATTAGAATTTCATTTTCTCTATTATTTCGGTGAACATTGGTAATGGAATTGTAGATTTTAGTCAGTTCATTTTCTCTGTGTTGTCCTCATTTTATAATATTGAGATGTATAAATAAATCTGTCTAGCTAGGAAGTAAGGCTCCTTTAGGCTGCCAATTGTGACTCGTTTGGGTTACTCAAGGTCGGTTCATTTTTTGAGTACCTTTTTCCTCTGGTCCACCTCTTCTCCTTGTATTTTCTCATTTTTGACTTGTTGTCTTTATTAGTTCTATTTTCTTTATCTTTTAATGTGTTCATCTTTCTCTCTCCCTCTAATTCTCTTCACCTTGATATAATATACCTAATTTCACAAATATGTCTTCCTTGCTCACATTTTCCTCGTGTTTAATGTCATTGAAATGTCTGACTTCTAATATTTGTGATGTGCCGTGGAGAACAGACTATCTATCATTCCTGGACAAGTTGAATACTCCTTTAATATTGGATAGTTGCTTGATAATTGGGTGGAAGAGATGTCATTTTCATTTCTCTTCTTTAGGTTAAGGGAAAAGGAGCATGGTTTATTTGTCTTCGCTAGCTTGAATTTCTGGTTTGAAACCCAAAATGTGCTACCTTTTGATGTTTTAATTCGATATAGCTAACTCTTGTTTTTTCACATGTTTTCCAATGTTAAATGCAGTCTACAGGTGCCTTTTTCGCTGTCTCAAGATATGCTAGTGCAACCCCAATGCCACCATCTATTCTCAGCCGTGGTGTAGGCTGGCAGGTATATAGAGCATCTTACAGATCGGTGTCCGACTCCACCTCCACCCACCAAAACATATTTGAAGAGAATAAGTGAAACAACAATAAGAACTACCCTTTGTTCCCCATAACTTGAAGTTGGCTACACACACCCAATTTCACCATGCTTGAGCTGACCTGCATTTGCTGAAATGTCCAATGAATCCAGAATGTTTCGTTAACATGAAGTCATTTAATTTTTTTCTAACTTTCCCTTTTAACTTCCCTTTTTAACATGTTCTACTTGGGATTGCATGCATCATTGTTGTGATTTATGCAAGGTTAAGATTATTGCCTGAACTGAATTGGTTGCATTGTTCATGCAACAAAATCATCTTCTTTGGACATTGTAGATTCCTAGGAAACAATATGTAGTGAAATAAAAGATTGCTGTGCTTGATTGATATATGTTGAACACCACAAGAGGCACAGAACTGGGATTTTTACGATGATTGGTATATTAAACTAATGATTACCTTTCAACTATACGGCTCAAAGTCATAGGGGCCAAATGCTCGTTTATCTAAGTTTTAAAATCGGAAAAAGATATTGTACGTGAATGTGCAGTTGACTAATAAAATTAAGAATTTGTACTCTATACTCCACCTTCCTCCCATTCTCTTGGCTCTCTGGTATATTTTAACATGTTGATTCTTATAAACTCTGTGAAACCTGCAGGGATTGACAATCTTGCCAAATTATTTAAATAACATCCACACTAAAATAATACTCCCAAGTAAGATGTCAAAGTGAATAGTCCGTAAACATTTGATGTCAAATAAACATTCCAAAGTCATTTTTGGTTGTGGATTTGGAAGATGAACTGCCCAAGTCTTTCTGTTTAATTTCTGATTTATCTTCACTGATAAATTTTATCCCTTTGCTGGTAAATGGCTGAATAATTAAGTTTAGTAAAGATATGTGAACACTTTTTATGCTTTTGAAAGATAACTGGAAAGATGATGACATTTGCACTTCATTATTCCCGTTGAGAATATCCCTTGTTTTGCTTGGTCATTTGGAACATAAAGCTCCATCACTGAATGATTTTTCTCATGACATTTCCTATTAATATCAGAGCTTTTGATGGTAATTTCAACATATGGGCCGACTTTGAGAATATCTATTTTTGGCCTATATTGACTTCTCAGGGTGTTGCCATCTTATTGTCTGGGCTGTTTGGAACCGGGAATGGGTCATCAGTTTCTGTGTAAGATACTTATTTTTTCTGCTTTTTTATTACTTAATAGTCAGTTCCGTCATAACTTTCTTCTGATGCTTTTCTTGGCTTCCATACAGTGAGAATGCAGGCCTATTAGCGCTAACTCGTGTTGGTAGTCGAAGAGTTGTGCAAATATCTGCTGGATTCATGATTTTCTTTTCCATTCTCGGTAATTTATTTTTTCAGATTTTTGATCATTGAAGATGCATTCTTTCCCATGTCTTAGTTGAACAAATATAACCATGCAGGAAAATTTGGAGCAGTCTTTGCCTCCATCCCAGCACCTATCGTGGCTGCTTTGTACTGCCTTTTCTTCGCCTATGTTGGTATGTGTATACTATCTAAACCATATCTCATTACTAAATTTTGGTAACCTTTGATTCGTGTGATTTGCTAATAATGTGGATCATGAATATGCAGGTTCATCAGGTTTAAGTTTTCTTCAGTTCTGCAACCTCAATAGTTTCCGGACCAAATTCATATTGGGTTTTTCCATTTTTATGGGTTTGTCTGTGCCTCAGTACTTCAATGAATACACTGCTATTCGAGGCTTTGGTCCTGTCCACACATCGGGTAGATGGGTATGCACAAATTTAACCAACTACTGAATCTCTTCAATATTGTAGGGTTAACTTACAAAAACATGATTCTTTATCTTGGTCAGTTCAACGACATAGTCAATGTCCCTTTCTCGTCTGAAGCTTTTGTGGCCGGTATAGTGGCGTATTTTCTGGACAACACGATGCACAAGAAGGATTCCCAGATAAGGAAAGACCGAGGCAAACATTGGTGGGACAAATTCCGTTCCTTCAAGACTGACACGAGAAGTGAGGAATTCTATTCCCTTCCCTTCAATCTCAACAAATATTTCCCATCTGTGTAATTATTGGGAGAATGGATTTCCTCGGATTTTGCTCTTACGTAGTTCTTAAACTAATGTGTGCCAAGAGACTATTTTGACCATTGAAAAGACATATAAATAGCTTGGCCTTTTGAAGAATATGTTGGTTTATGTATCTTTTGTTGCAAATTCATCAGTTGTATATACAAACTAATGACAAGTTTGCTGCTTCATATTCTGAGGTTGTAACCTCAGTTTAGCATTTATGGCCTAGATTATGAGCTTGGCCAAACGTGCCGTTGTCATCCTGATTATTAACACATCATTATGGTCCTCATGTCATCAGATTGGAACCTAATCGAGAGGATCTATGTATTGGCACCAGACAGAAAGTCACTGTAGTTTTATAGGTTACATGAAATTCCTTGCATTCCAAAATTGTGAATTATTTGAATAATGTTATCTAGCAACACAACCTGTCTTAGATGGCACTAGAATATTTGACATATTTAATTGAATTTGTTTAGTGTCATTTAATGTCATGTCGGTTGGCGTTTGTGTTGGTTTAAATTTTCGAAATTGTTGTAGAAAATGAGAATTTCCAAAATTGACTTGCTAAAGAGAAGAACAGAATATAACAATGTAAACGAGTATGAACATAAAGCATTAAACGAGCAAAACATAAAACTTAAAACAACTGCAGAATTCGGAATGAGGATGATCGAGGCGAGAACTAGGTTCTTTGTCCTTAAGACGTTTTTACCCCGTCACACGGTGCTTACGATATGTGGTAAAGCGTCTTTCAAGATACAACGATCGAACACTTGCAGAAGCAGCACTTCGACTGCAAGACAGCGAACCAGAATCGGAAGTACTCTCTGTAGACTAATGCAGAAAAGAAGACGGAAGATTGTATGTATGCAGAATGAACTCATGTATTTTTCTTTGTTTGTTGGTGTGTCGTAATGAAAGCCTGAGAATCCTTTAAATAGAGGAAAGAGTTGATGGTTGAGCCTTGTACAACTTCCCACTTTGAGCAGTTTCACCACTCATGCCCACTTAACTCACGGTTGAGTAGTTGAGACGTCCACTTAACTCACCGTTTTCATAAACTCATGGTTCGGTTAATAAACCGTAAAAATGGAGGGAATTAATTGAATTCAGATAAAAAATTTAAATAAATTTTATCCAAAAAATTAATATTGACACGGGCTCAAGTCCAAGTCTAAGCCCAAGCTACGACCCGAGCTCGTGCCGTGCCGAGCCGAGCCTGCCGGTCGGACGGCGACGGCGACGGCGGCGCGCGGGGCCTTTGGTTAGTCTAGACATTGTCTAAGACTCCCCCCTTTCAAAAACTATTGGTACCCCTTGGGGCCCAAACCCATTTCCAAACTTGAAGTTTATTAAGTGGTTCAAGGTTGTGTTTGCAATCTATGTGGGATTGGAATGGTTTTTCACAATTAAATATTCTACACTCATCTATTCGGAACGTAGAATTTAATTGAACATTTATTTCGACAATTCGAACATTGGGTCCCACCAAAATTTGTAGTCAAAGTTGACCCACTTGGCACCATTTCCAACAATCCCCCACATGGATGTAAATTATTATGACTATGCAATGCAGACACGAACAGAGAGTACAAGCGGAAGACTTATTGCATCAGGAGAGGTAGCTTTTGGCTTTGAACCTGCTTTAGTGGAATAATATCGAGTTTACTTGGCTAATCAGTGAACTGATGTCTTGAACTGTTCGGCCGTTGGTGTAAACCAAGGCAATAGTATCCACACAATAACCTTTCTATCCAATTCTTAGGTTCTCATAGTTGTGTTCATTCTGGCTCTGAACAATTCTTGGGATTCATAAGTGTTTTAGAGAATTTTAAGCCCCAAATTCTCATAGAAGCGGCCCCACTTCACACTTATATAGGTGATCTTTTATTAAGAGTATTCTGCTGCACTCCACTCGGCTTATCCAGGTTATAGGAATCATTAAAAGTTACAACTTAACCTTTTACATTCTGCAGACAGCACTTTTTTATAAAGGAATGGTTAAGTGCTTAATCGAGTCTTAATAATTTAGTTGTCCCGTTGAACCAAGATTTTGGGATCTCCAGTCAACAAGGTTGGGTTACCATCATTAAGATTCATGCATGTTCGGCTTTAATCCAATTCCCTTTGATAGATAATATACTTGATCTCTTGGTAGGTCTTTTGTAAGCGGATCCGCAAGATTCTCCTTTGATCTCACATAATCAATGGAGATAATACCATTTGAGATCAACTACTTTATGGTATTGTGTCTACGACGTATATGTCTAGACTTACCATTATACATGCAATTTTGTGCATTTGCAATAGCTGACTGATTGTCACAGTGAATACTAATTGATGGCACTGGCTTAGGCCAACACGGAATATCCTCTAAGAAGTTACGAAACTATTCTGCTTCTTCTCCAGCTTTATCTAAAGCTATAAACTCCGATTCCATTGTTGATCGGGCTATACAAGTTTGCTTTGAGGATTTCCAAGACACAGCCGTACCACCAAGTGTAAATATATAACCAATTGTGGATTTAGAATCTTTTATATCAGATATCCAATTTGCATCACAGTATCCTTCTAATACTGCTGCATATCTCATATAATGTAATCCAAATTTTAAGATATGTTTTAAATATCGAAGTACCCTATTCAATGCCTTCCAGTGATCATTGCTTAGATTACATGTGAACCTACTCAATTTATTAACTGCGAACGCAATATCAGGACGTGTGCAGTTCATTAAATACATCAAACTCCCAATGACCTGAGAATATCTTAATTGATGTATCGGTTCACCTCTATTTTTTGCTAAGAGTAGACTCGTGTCTACTGGAGTTTTGACTGGACTTTCATCAAAGACTTCAAATCTCTTTAGCACAGACTCAACATAATGAGATTGTGAAAGAACGAGGCCATCTGGTGTTTTAGAAACTTTAATTCCAAGAATTACATCTGCTACATCCATGTCCTTCACATATAAACATTCTAAGACATATGCTATCAATGTACTTTTATTATACACATATTTGTCACACTCGTTAATCTTAAACCCATTTGACAACATTGTTTTGTCAGACTTTTGGTGCCACTGCTTTGGCGCCTGTTTTAATCCATATAAAAATTTAATGAGTTTACAAACATTTTTCTCTTGTCCATGAGCGACAATCCTTCGGGTTGCTCCATGTATATTTCTTCTTCCAACTCACCATTTAGAAAAGTTGTTTTAACATCCATTTGATGAATTTTGAGGTTATGTATCGCAGCAATTGCAATAAGGATTCTTATCGAAGTAATCCTCGTTACTGGTGAGTAAGTATCAAAGAAATCAAGACCTTCTTTTTGTCTATATCCTTTTGCTACCAAACGAGCATTGTATTTATCAATAGATCCATCTGATTTTAACTTTTCTTGAAAATCCACTTATAACCTAGAGGTTTATTTCCAGGTGGGAGATCAACCAATTCCCAAGTATGATTTTGCATTATCGATTCAATTTTACTATTGATAGCTTCTTTCCAAAAAGGAGCCTCTGGTGTTGACATTGCTTCACTAAATGTCTTTGGTTCATCTTCGATCATGTACGTTAGAAAATTTTAAACGAAGGATGTACTTTCTAATCCTTTTATTGCGTCTGAGTTCTTCTTCATTTTCATCATCATTTGCAGTATCGTAAGTTCGTTTTGTTGAACTTACATCACTTTTGTCTTTACGAGGAAAGACATTTTCGAAAAAAACTTGCATTCCTTGATTCAATTATTGTGTCTTCATGTATATCCGGAATCTCGGATTTATGCACAAGGAAATGATATGCACTACTGTTTTGAGCATATCCAATAAATATGCAATCTACAGTTTTCGGTCCTAATTTTATTTGTTTAGATTTTGGCACTTCTACCTTTGCCAAACACCCCCACACTTTCAAGTATTTATATGAAGGTTTATGACATTTCCATAACTAGTATGGTGTTTCATCTTTTACTTTGTGTGGTATTTTGTTAAGAATATGATTTGTCGAGAGGATAGCCTCCCCTCACAAATTATGTGGTAGATCAGAACTAATCAACATAGCATTCATCATTTCTTTAAGCATGTGGTTCTTTCGTTCCGCAATACCATTCGATTGAGGTAAGGAGCCGTTGTTTGATGAATGATGCCTTGTTGTGAACAAAATTCTTCAAATGGCGCTCCATATTCTCCACCTCTATCACTTCGAACAATTTTTATTGTTTTGCTAAATTGATTTTCCACTTCATTCTTATAATGTTTAAACATTTCCAAAGCCTCATCTTTGGTTTTTAACAAATAAACATAACAGTACCGAGTGCAATCGTCAATAAAAGTAATGAAATACTTTTTCCCATCTTTAGTTTGTACGAATTTCAAGTCACATATATCGCTATGAATTAATTCTAAAGGTAACGTATTTCTATCAACCGAAGGAAATGGTCTTTTGGCTAACTTAGACTCAACACAAATTTCACATTTGTGATTATGATCGAAACTTAAAGAAGATAGCAAATTTAAGTTCATTAATCTGCGCACAGATTTAAAGTTTGCATGTCCTAATCTTTTATGCCATAAACAAGAAGAATCAACAATATACGCAGAAGTAGAAGCTTCATTAATCTTGTTCAACTTAGGTACAATAGTAAGGACGTTCATCTTGAACATTCTATCAGTCATGTAACATTTCCCAACGTACATTCCATTTTTAGTTAGTACAAATTTGTCAGATACAAATACTAACTTAAACCCATTCTTGCTAAGAAGGGAACCAGAAACAAGATTTTTTCGAATGTCCGGCACATGCAGCATATTGTTGAGGACGAATTCCTTGCCAGATGTCATTTTCAAGGTCACCTTTCCTTGTCCTTCAACCTTTGAGCTTGAGGAATTTCCCATGAATAGTTGTTCTCCGTCGATAGGTTTGTAATTAAAAAAACACATTCTTCTCAGCACAAATGTGCTGAGTGGCACCAGTGTTCACCCACCATTCCCTGGGATTTTCAACACTATTACATTCAGATATTACAGCAGATAGGTACATTTCTTGAACACCTTCAGTCAGATTTTCAGTTTTAACCATATGTGCACGGTCATTTTGCTTTTTAGGCTTGCGACAATTGATTGTATGATGTCCAGGTTTGCCACAGTTGAAGCAGCCCCCTTTGAACTTCTCGTTCTTCTGGTTGTTTTCATTTTTCTTCGGAGCAAAGCTTGAGTGCTTCCTTTTCATGTTCTTCTTTGAACTTGATTCAGCCATGTTTGCCTTAGCTTCCATGCTTGTGCCCCCGTTCCTCCTTTCAGATTTCTTAGTATCTTTTTCGATCTCAAACGCACAATAAGCTCCTCCATGTTCATTTCCTTGCGTTTGTGTTTGAGGTAGTTTTTGAAATCTCTCCATGAGGGCGGGAGTTTTTCAATTACTGCTGCTACTTGGAATGACTCACTTACAGTCATTTTTTCAGCATGTAAATCATGGAGGAGTACCTGCAAATCTTGAACCTGAGAAATAACAGATTTAGAGTCAACCATTTTATAATCAAAAAAATTTTCGACAAGAAATTTTTTAGATCCGACATCTTCAGTTTTATACTTTTTCTCTAAAGATTTCCATAGTTCTTTTGCAATTTTCATTACGCTATATACACCATATAGTGAATCATTCAGTCCATTCGGTACATAATTCTTGCATAAGAAATCAGAATGTTTCCATGCATCCAAGGCAATAACCGAAGCTCAATTATTTTCTCCTTGTTGAACGGAAGGAGGATCCTCCGTGAGAAACTTTGCCAGGTTCAGAGTGGTGAGATAGAATAGCATCTTCTGCTGCCATCTCTTAAAATCAACCCCATTAAATTTTTCAGGCTTCTCTCCTTGAGGAACATGAGTCGAAGCAGAAAGACCAGCCATAGTCGGCGTCCCAGTAGGGGTCACAGCCACAGTAGGGGGAATTGCATTGGTCCCAACAGTGTTAGCCATTTCTGTTTTCAAACAGAAGATCAACATGTCAGTATTTTGTAATCAGAACATTAATATCGCACAATGGTCTCTGCAAATGTTAGAAATAAGCAAGTACAATCTTGGAAAAGTATTTAATAATAATAGTATACATATAAAAATACGTCTTAAGATTGTTGGTTTAAATTTTCGAAATCGTTGCAGAAAATGAGAATTTCCAAAATTGACTTGCTAAAGAGAAGAACAGAATATAACAATGTAAACGAGTATGAACATAAAGCATTAAACGAGCAAAACATAAAACTTAAAACAACTGCAGAATTCGGAATGAGGATGATCGAGGCGAGAACTAGGCTCTCTGTCCTTAAAACGTTTTTCTCCCGTCACACGGTGCTTACGGTATATGGTAAAGCGTCTCCCAAGATACAACGATTGAACACTTGCAGAAGCAGCACCTCGACTGCAAGACAGCGAACCAGAACCGGAAGTACTCTCTGTAGACTAATGCAGAAAAGAAGACGGAAGACTGTATGTATGCAGAATGAACTCATGTATTTTCTGTGTTTGTTGGTGTGTCGAAATGAAAGCCTGAGGATCCTTTAAATAGAGGAAAGAGTTGACGATTGAGCCTTGTACAACTTCCCACTTTGAGCAGTTTCACCACTCATGCCCACTTAACTCACGGTTGAGTAGTTAAGACGTGCACTTAACTCATCGTTTTCATAAACTCATGGTTCGGTTGATAAACCGTAAAAAGTGAGGGAATTAATTGAATTCAGATAAAAAATTTAAATAAATTTTATCCAAAAAATTAATATTGACACGGGCCCAAGTCCAAGTCCAAGCCCAGGCCCATGACCCGAGCTCGAGCTCGTGCCGTGCTGAGCCGGCCGGTCGGCGGCGGCTGCGCGCGCGTGTGGCCTTTGGTTAGTCTAGACATTGTCTAAAACTCCCCCCTTTCAAAGACTATTGGTACTTGGGGCCCAAACCCATTTCCAAACTTGAAGTTTATTAAGTGGTTCAAGATTATGTTTGCAACCTATGTGGGATTGGAACAATTTTTCTAATTATTTCCCATTTATATCTCTTATTTATTGTCCAACTTTCAACCATAATTTCTCATTCATATTGAAATGGTTTTTCACAATTAAATATTCTATACTCATCTATTCGGAACGTAGAATTTAATTGAACATTTATTTCGATAATTCGAACATTGGGTCCCACCAAAATTTGTGGTCAAAGTTGACCTACTTGACACCATTTCCAACAGTTTGAACATCATTGGTGCTACATTTATGGGCACTAGTTAGCAATGGGGTATATGTAAAGTTTCATGTACATTTTGCACTTTTGCATCATTTTCTCCTACAGCCAAAAAAAGGAAAATGAAAAAGAAAATAATATATTTGTCATTTTAAATACAATATTTCAATTAATTTTATAAGCTATAATAGTATATTATTTTTAACAAGGTAATCAAATACTTGTATGTTTACATGGTTAAATGTAATAAATTTGTCTTGTTCTCAATAAATTGAAGATCAACTTTTCAATAGTTAAATAAATGGTTTTCACACGAGAATCAAATTTGTATATTTTGAAAGTTTAGGAGCCAACATGCCTTATTTAGTAGGTTGGGATCTTAAACACAATTGGCAAAGGTTGGGGACTCCAAGTCTCCAACTAGAGATTACCCAAAACAAAAGAAATGATCAAAGGAAGGAAGAAAGAAAAAATCAATACATCCCACTCAAGGATGGATGTAAACATTTTGATTTAGGAAGCACAATTAAACTTTGTACAAATCGAATATTTTGTTCTTGATTTTTGAATGATTCATACTTGATTCGAGACAATGCAGATTTACATTAAGAAAATATTTCTTCATTAATATTTTGCTAATCATTTTCATCCATTTGATTTCGAAAAGTCATTTTATTAATATTTTGTTCATCACAAGAAAATGCATATTTACGTTTAAAAATCTTATAATGTATTTAATACAAACAATCAATTCAAAAAATCGAAAGGAAAAACATATAACTAATATTCAATACTAATAATCAATCAAATAAATACAAATTTGCTAAATATAAGCCAAATTGGATATAATAAATTCATATGCATTCTATACACACAGTTTGATAGGAGAAAATGCAAATTTAGGTTCTAATTACTTGAAAATTTGATTGGAAAATGAAGATTTGTAATAATTGTAATAATTTGTAGAGAAATTATATACAAATTTTAAAAAATTAAAAGGGATAAGATTTTGTTAAGAGGCGTGAGGAAAATATTAAAAGAGAACAAGAGAATTGAGAAAAATTCAAATTTATAGTGATTTTGCCTGTATTTGGTAGAGATTAAAATCAATTTTTTTTGTAAATTTTAATAAAAGTTAAAACAGTTATGGATTCCATGAAATATGTTAATAAAATTAATTGTTAACTTTGATTTAAATTAAAATTTAGATTTCAATCAATACCAAACATGACTGAATCAATAAAAAAATAATTATAAAATCTCAAAAGTTGGGGGGTCATGTGACCCCACAGCTCCCATGGGTATGCCAGTGATCCCACTTGCGGCGTCTAACCTAGTTCTCGCCATTCAAGTTTGCCCCTCGCATGCCCCCATTCGGAGTTCAAAAATAACGCCGACGACTATAAATTATCCGTGATGTACCAAATGCTCAAGATAGACGCTCCATTCTTGGATATGCAACGAAGGAGTTGGGTGATGGGGAGGCGATAGAGGTGAGTGGGTAGGGGAGATTTTCTATTTCTTGATTGCTTTCTATATAAAAATGAGATATATACAAGGCATGTGATGACAAAAACTCGATGGTATGCATTTAGTAGAGATCTATTTGTACTAAAGACATAAATGTTAGGTATTTTAAAAATTAGGGAATATTGATTTTTGGCCTATTTGCTTCATTTGAAAAGTTTGAAGACCGCGTTTGCAAAATTCTCAACTTATAATAGGTTATGTGATTAAATAAGTTAAGTTAAATATTTTTCATTGTACCTCCTTATATATTGTTAAAATAAGCAATTCTTTTTCTAAAAAAAAAATTATATGACAAACTGAAAATATAATTTTAATTAAGTTCGACTTATATTAAAATATCCAAAGACAGTACAAGAAGATAAAGGTTGAGACTTTATTATAAAGTTTGAAAGAAAACTTTTATTGACAAAATCCATTTTTTTCTCCAATTCCATGTGCCCCTTTCGTTTTCCTAAAACTCATAAAAAATTATACTTTTTAACTTAGGAAAAATTGCAGCAAAAGTCCCAAAACTTTTTTTTTGTTGTAAAATATACCTTACACTTTTATTTTTATGGTTACAGCCCCAAACATTTTACTTTAATGGCAGCCGGAGTCTATTGGATGGATTCCATCCAGAATCTCGTTAGTCAACACTGAAATTGAAATTCTAACTCAAATTGAAAGATTAAATGAGGGGTAAAATGGACAATTTATATTCCTATAATTAAATTAAAAAAATGAGCTTCGTCTTCTACAAATCACCCCACCCCCAATTCCAATTCCAAAATAAAAAACTAGAACTCAGTGAATTCTTACAACTAGCACTAACCTATGTTGCCACATCAACACCACCCAACCACTGCCCTCAATCAAATAATTCTACTTTACTTGCTGAAAACCACCCAGTGATCTCTGTCAATGCCACCCTCAATCAAAATTTCCCCTAAAACGCCAACCATCCTCCATCAACACCACATTGATGAAAGAATTCTACTTTTCTTACTCATTGTCTAGCATCAACCTCAAAAAATTTCAATCTAATTGGGGAAGTAGATCTACTTTCTCTTCATCTAGCAGCAACGCTAAAAATAGAAATTTTGGAAAAAAAAAAAAAACCAAAACTAATTGGTGAATCTACTTTGTATGCTTCACATTCCTCACTGCACTCTTGGGGAGTGCTTTGGGGTTCAAAAGGTTCTCAAGAATAAGGTGCTGGCAAATAGCCTTGATCGGAGTGGAGTGACATTGGGTTTTGGATTGGTCGCCAAACTGTAACAACAGCCGCTTCTAGCTCTCTTCAACACTACCTCGCGGTGGTTACTAGGTCGACCATCGCCTGGAGTCGAAGCACTGCCTTCCGGGAGCCATGAATAATGCACTCAGTGTAGTTAAATGGCTACAAACACACGCTCTATCGAATAGTGCGAATTCAAGGTTATAAGACAGGGTTGATTTAGATCGGGTTTCATGGTAGGGGTAGAGAGGGGTGGGGGTTTGGAGAAGATGATTTTTTTGATTTAATTATTTTATTATAGAAATACAAATTAACCATTTTACCCCTTACTTAATATGTCAATTTGAGTCAAAATTTCAATTTCAATGTTGACTAACGGGATTCTGGATGGAATTCGTCCAATGGACTCCATTTGATATTGAAGTAAAACGTTTGGGATTACGGCCACAAAAATAAAAGGTTAAGGCATATTCCGCAACAAAATTAAAAGTTTGAGACTTCTGCTACAATTTTCCCTTTTAACTTATTCGTAATATTTCATTAGCCCATGTTTGTAAGAATTAAAATCTAAAATTTAAATTATTTTAACCACATATTTTCATGAAATATACAATTTTTCAACCACATATTTTATTAATTTTGGGTGCCCTTATTTACGTCCACAATTGTTATATATTCATCCCACTCTATATCCATACCTATTAAAATATTAATATTTTATATTTTCATCAACGTCAAATTCTAATATTGTCCATATTAAATTCATTCATTTAAACACTATAGATCCGCACAAATTTTATATATTCATCTTATTCTAAATATATCTCTAATACAATTTCAAAAATTATAAAAAATCACCATATTCATCCAAACTTTAATGTAAAGTAATTGAGAAGGCAATATGTGTTAGAGCTAAAAGCCATTAATGGTGGGGGCAAGACTCCCATCTCTTCGTTCTTTCATAAATAAAAATAAAAATTGTTAAGAATTGTTTTCATGTATTTTCTGGTAATACGAAATTAATCAAATTTATAATAAAATGTAATCTTTACTTTTTCAAAATTTTCTTCATATATTGCTATATCTTCATATATTTCCTCTCACGGTAATCCTTCAATTGTTGTTTTGATTTCAGTTGGGGATGATATTTTATAATTATTAGGATTTTGTGATTTTAGTTGAATATAATATTTTATGATTATTAGTTAAATACACATTCTAAAAGAATATGAAAGTGGTCAAAAGAATTTAATGAAAATAAATATTAGTGGATAAATTTAGAACAATATAATTCCCATAATTTTTATCAAAGTTTATTAAAATTTCTGCTTTTATTCCCATTAGATCGAAAATTAGAATTACTTTTATATAAAAAAAAGCCTGTGTAAAAATAAAAATAAAATCTACTTTACTCTTCAATTTTTCCTATTCTCCAAAAACCCCTACTTTCTTCTGTCCCTTTGGTTTTTCAACGGAAGATCTTGACAGAATCTATTTGTTGCAATGCAATCCCATGATTTTACCTGTCACTCCTCCATAGACCCGGCTGCGACCGATCCTTCCACCATGTCCCAGCCCTCTTCCCCGATCCACGCTTCTAAAAACCCTCAAAATAACGGAGCCCATGTCGAAAATAATGAGAATTTTAAGGAAAATGATGTCAAGAATTGTACTAGTGATAACAATGGGAGTGATAATGTAGTGGGTAGGAGGGAAAGACCGTCAAGGGCATGCACACAGCGGGCGGCGGCAAGGTTGCAGGCTGCTGCGGAGGTGGAGGCTGCTATGGCTGAGGACGAGAGAAAGCGGAGAAAGGTTAAAAGGAAGGAGAGGTTGACAGCCCGGCTGCTGAAGGAGGAAGATGGGGTGGAGGAAGAGGAGGAGGAGGAGGATGGGTCCCCTTCTTCGTCGAGGCAGCCTTCAAGTAAGATAGTGACCCCTTTGGTAGGGGAGCCGGAGCCCTCGCAGTTGCCACGGTGGAACATCCGGTCAATGTGGCAGTTGGCATCAATACTTAATTTCTTGAATGTATGCTTTAAGCTTGAGAATAGATTATAGATTTAAACTTTGTGTTAAATTGGTGTTTCATGACTACTTTGTGTTCTTCTTGTGTTGTGGTGTGTAGGTGTTTAGGCCTTTATTGAATATAAAAGTGGATTTTTCTGCGGAGGAGTTCGAGACAGCTTTGATTACACCAAATAATACTTTGGGGGATATACATATGCCATTGTTGAAGGTTAGTGCTGTTTATGATTGAATGTTATCTAAAATTGTAGTTTTAATTTTTCTCTGAGCTTTTGCATGTTACTTTCTGACTTGTTTTGATTGAATCTACATGATGTTTGGTGAAATTTTTTGTTTTTCTATGGTTGTTTTCAGAAATTTAGGTGTTTTTTCTTTTACTTTGTAACTCTGCATCCTCTTTTATAAATAAATGTGGTATAATATCTGCCTCTTACTTTGGACTTCCAGTATATTATGTTTATCTGAACTGCAAGCTGTCTTATGGGGATTCATTCTATGTATATTTTACTGCTGAAGAATTATGGATTAGTAAGATCAGATTTTATTGACTATTCTGCCTGAGATTCATGCCGAAGCATGGTGAATTGAGCATCAATATTTCCTGAGGAATATTATAATGCATCGATAGTTGGGATGGACATGATTCGTATTTGGGATTTTTATTTTCAGTTTCTTAAAAATAGTATTCAGAATTTGTTATTTTTTATTTGAAGAGCACATGTACTGCCATTAATATTTAGGTCAATTTTCTTTTACATATCTGCTAGCACTTTCTGGTTTGAAGCAGTTTCCAGAATCAGGATTAGTTCATCGTGTGACAATGCTGATTTCTGTTTTAAGTGTGCCTACTGTACCTGTCCCATCATGATCAGAAGAGGAGGAGAACCTAATGGAACTCTTTTTTCTGTCTTTCCTTGTAAAGAAGTAGCATGTGCATGCCCTTTAATTTCTGCTAGTGGATAAGCAATGGCTGCTTCACAGGCTATCTTTCTTTTGAATATGTTTGTAGTAGAAAGAAAAACTGGTCAGGTTTTTTTGAGCATGCCTATGATAGTTGAAGACAAAACAAATCGCTAACCAACTCAATATGGGGTTTTTTTTTGGCTGATTAGCTGGCAATGTTGGATAATAATTGGATTTTATCAAGAGCTTTTGAAGAACACTTCGCCACTTTATTTATTGATATTAAAAAGATGCACTAATACAAGAAAAGCTTGACTATGGAATGTGCTTTTGAACATGTTATGGATGGATCAGAAGCAAGATGATTTGAGCTTGGGTGGAATAGAGTCAAAGCCAACCGTTTAAAGAATTTCATGTGAGATTGGAAGTATGTAAAATGCTTAATCTCTTAAAAAATACTCAGTAACTTACATGAATTTTCTCGTGTGCCATAATTGAACTCTATAATAGTTAAGGATACTTGACACTGATTTTATCTTCTTTTTTCAACTTGGTATAATGATCTGCAATATTATTCCTCGTGGAGCTACCATCTGTCCCTCCACTCCCAAGTTTCAGTTATGTATTATATGTTCACGAATTTGGTCTATGATTTCTTTGAGAGTATTCTATATTTATTGAGCAGGCGTGTGATATTGTTTGCTTGAAATGGCACTCGCTGCCAGATATTATTCTGTGAGATTTTCCCGATTAATTGGAATTAAACCTCGTGAATATTATTATTTTTCCCCTTATTATTTGGATGTAATAAAATTTCCGAAAACATTTTTATGATGGTCATGTACATAAATACGTTGTATTATTGCTTTTAAGATTGTATTGTATGATTCTTTTCTTTTCATTTCTCTTTTATTTTTTTGGTGATGCGGGAGAAGTTAATCACAAGTCGTAAGTTCTTGTGGGTTGGTTTCCTTGGGTAGTGGATACTCCAGTCCGTTCCTTGCAGTAATAGTTGAGTTGATATTTGGAATTTATTTATTCTCTTTGGCGGATATAGTGGATTTAGCAGAATTGCTTTTATGATTTCATTTGAACAGAGAATCGAGCTGTAATCTATGCGCAAAAAAAGTTTGTCCCTGAAGGAGAGTTCTTAAGGTTATTATTTTCTTGTGCAAAGATAGTGTTCACCTATATAGTTGTATCCTCTAAAAGTACCCTTATGGCCTAGAGAATTTGTGTAAAAATATTTGCTATGAACGGGTATTATATTTTGGTAAGATATATATGATGGAATGGGGCAAGGAAGTTGTCTTTTCAATCAATTCAATGGACAGGCAACTGTAATGTTGGGCAATAACTTTGTGTCACTTGCGCAAAAATCACGGCATGATGGAAATAAGTTATTTCTCAATTTGGGTATTTGTTATATTGGAGCCACAAAGATCAAAAGATTGTCACAGTTCTAACTGAATCATTTCTGGACCAAAAATACTGAAGCACCTTATGGGAGGAACTATTTTTAAAGACTAGACATGACTGTTTTCTTTAATATACTGGACGATGTACAGCCACAATATTTTGTGTTAGTATTTTTTAACCATAAACAAAACTAATGGAGGATTGTTCGTTTGCAAGTTGGAGTAGGAGATCGAATACCAAAAGAGATTCAAATTCTTGGAGTGCTTTGGTGGTGTTGATATTCAAAATTATAATGATAATAACAATATTGGAGGATATATGGAAAAAGAATGGCAAGAGAAGTAGAGACGGGAGAAATTGGAGAAATTGAAAAGAGGAGCAAATGTAGTGTGTGTGTGTGTGAGAGAGAGAGAGAGAGAGACCAACGTAGGGCAATTTTAGTACTTGGTTCAGATTCCATATTTAAAATCGTGTTTTTGACATAAACAACTTTAAATGGAACCACGATTATGTCTTGTGTGGTGAGGGAAACAACACTGTTTGGTCTATTCTAGTACTTAATGGCGATACGTTGACTTTTACGTAGTTTTTCTAACCGAGTGACCTCTTCAATGACTATTGACTGATTAAGTAAGAAAATTAGTTTAATGACTAATTTGAAATTTCATAGTTCATAAAATTTCAGTGACAATAGATGAAATTAACTCATAAATATATAGAAAATTATTTTTGTACATCACAATTTATAGATTCTTTTACAATTGATGAGGTGGCAAAACAAAAGTGAGAGAATTTTCTTTTATTGGTTGGTGAGATTTTGACTCAATCTTATCTCACTACATATCTTCCATTGGTAATCAAATTTGTAAACTGTGATGTATATGTAGCACAACTGTAAATATATACATACACAAAAACTATAAAATCATAAAACAATAGAATTTTAGTTTTTCGTATTAGAAATTCAAAGTAAATATAAATTCATGTTTGTAAATTGGATTCATTATTCTATAATTTGTTTCAACACTTTAAAATCAATATGTTCAAATAATTTGCTTTGTACAAATTGATATTGTTTGGGGTATACAAAAATGGTGTCTAGCTGATTTTATGCTAATAATGAAGTGCAACTTGTTGTACTCAATAAGTTGAAGTTAAAAATTAAATAAATAAATGAAAAGAATCAGGCAAGCATTAATGACTTTGCTTGGGCCTACGATCAAATAAATGGAAAGAATGAGGTAAACTGGAAACATTTAAAATTGGCTTTTGCTGGGCAGTTGGATACTTTAATTATCCCGCATTGGAATATTGATAGTGGCATTGGAGGAGGAGCATCTATTAA
This sequence comes from Fraxinus americana, assembly GCA_035079005.1. Lineage (NCBI taxonomy): Eukaryota > Viridiplantae > Streptophyta > Magnoliopsida > Lamiales > Oleaceae > Fraxinus > Fraxinus americana. The sequence continues at coordinate 49,117,308 of CM068706.1, read as the reverse complement.
AAAGAGCAGCGGGTTGGGTTAAATATCTATTCAGGCCTGCTTATGTAGTTCATGTGCCCTTTTTTATAGTTGAATTTTTCTAAGAAAAGAACCTGGTAAACCAGTAAAACCATGACCGCTTTTCCAGGGTTCACTGAAAAAATCAGCCGATTCGGTGGTTCCCTTATCGGTTTTTCTATTTCCAGTTATAACAAATAACCTGACAAGATTTGGGTCCGGGTCCCTGTTGAACCGGCTAGTCAAGTTCGGTTTTCATAACATTACAAAATATATTGCCAAATGGGGATTACAAGATTTATATGGAAGGCGAATTAATACTTCCCTGAATCAAGGGTGATGGATTAGGTGATTTTCTTATCATTTAACAATTGTTCTTGAAATTCTCTTTTTCCTTAAGTAATAAGAACCAGACCAGTGAGTTTAGAGCTTTATCAACTCAACGAGTCACATGCAGATAACTAGGAAGCCTAAGATCCTAGTAGAAATGCAATGTATACTTGGCTCTTTTCCCTAATATTTGGCTGAGATCTGCTATGGGCTACGCAATTTTCTGTCAACTATTGGGTATTCTAGTTGTTGATCGTCAATGCAACTTCATCCACTTGTTTTCCTTTGGGGACATTACGTTCAAGGTAATTGTCCCTTACTTCAATATCATGATTATTTCATAATTTTTTCCTCTTATTAAGCTATTTATGATTGGTGAAGATGCTAAATTGATTTCCTCTCATAAGAAAGTTCTCCAGTCCGCAGTGCATATTTTTTTTATTTGTTTTACATCTACTGTTCTTGATTTTCATTATGTCCGTGTCTTTCTTTATCTCTATTATCACTGAGAAGTTCCTGAAGTATTTTCTCATTATGTATCGTCTTCCATTATAACAGCTTTTCTTATCTTCAATGGTTGCTTTTCCATAGGCTATTCCTCCTGTCACTAGAATGGCGCTTGGACATGGTACTTGGATTACCATTTTGTGCAGAAAACTGAAAGATTGGTGGCATTGGGTAATTTAAGTACTAGATCCTGAACAGAATTTTGATGAATGACTTAAATAAAACCCGCTCTCTAATGATACCAGTTGGATTTCCGTGGTTTGGGGTTTCATTGCAGGTTGCAGAGGGGGATCTACCTATTGTTGCATCACATGGGTGAGTAGATGTGCATCTTGAGAAAATTCTGAATATTTCTATTTATTCTTGGGTTTTTGGAGTGAGTTTGTCCTTGTGTCTGATTTTGACTGATATTATAGGGCTGAAATTGAGGCATACAATGCACTTTATCCTGGGGTTCGCGTGGTGATTCTGAAAGCATTATGCGATATTCGTGTTGCGGTATCTACTTGTTTGACTCATATTTGCTTATTACTTTTTATCTTAATATTTATTCGAGGGAAGTTCTTCAAAATGTTGTTTCATAGATGAAGTGAGTAGTTTGTTGCATTCTTAATACAGTAATTTAAGGTCCAACTATTTAGTATTCGTGATGCTGTGGAACACTATTGACAACATTACAATCTATGAAGCGTAGACGTAGATACATCATACATGAACACACCAATGCATGAATTTTTTGAAATAGTAGGATGCGAACATGTCAATTTAAATTATTAAAACTTGCAACTTTCATATAAGGTAACACTACCCTTTCTATAAAATGAATACCATTTTAGCTTTTATTTTTGCTGGTAGAAATCTTGAAACAAGTGACTTTTTGTATTAAAATAATCCTGGGTCAAACTTTATATTACTATTGCTAGAGAACGTCTGTGAAAGGATTCATGTTTCTTATCTCAAATTTATTAGGAATGAAGTTTAGACGTTTTCCTGTTGTTTTAAGGAGACCCAAGAGAGCATAAATTTGTCATATATTGCTGAATACTGAACTCTTCCTGGTACAGCCTGGTAATGGGTAGTTATTTGAATACGAAACTCAAATGCATCAATAAACGAAATTACTTTTGAAGTTTTACTTAAAAGATTGTATTCTAAAAACATGCCAATTTGGCTGCATCTTGGTAGTTTCTTTTTAGTGCACCTTCTTCTATGTGATGCTTAATTGATATAATGGTCTCATACTGCAGCAAGAAGATATTCGGAACTATATAGACAACTCAATAAAACATGGCGTCCACCTTTCAGCATTTCGCAAGGAACGCATCGGGGGTGATTCTCATGGAATCTCATATTGGTAATTTCTTCCAGTAGCAAAATGCTCAGGTGTTATCGTTTTCATTTCCAGTATTCTATGACCCTAAAATTTGTCTTGGTTCACATGAGCAGTGAATTATATTTTCCATTTCATCCATACACATATTCAATTGAATGTTCTGATGAGAGTGCTCAGTAAAATATTTGTTATTTGTAGGTATGAAGATGATCCTATCATAGGTCATCGACTGTATCGTGAAATTAGAAAGGTTGAGATAAAGAAAGGAAAAGGAAAGAATGTACCTCCTATTCCTCATTCATCTTACCAGTGGGAAGCAGTTGCTACTAATTTGGATGAATTCCAGACTGTTTCAGTAAGTTATTGTTGTGTTCGGTTTTTCATGTCACCATTTAGTGCTACTTAAGAGAATGCCAAATGCTTGTTTTATTTTTAATTTCATTTAAATCAATAAAAGTTTCCTTTTTCATTTTCCTTCTATTATTAGTATTTTTTTTCTTTCCTTTCATCCGTTGGATTGTATTATTATATATAGAGCTTATTGTTTATGAATAAAATCATTCAGCCTAAATTTCACATAGGTATCAAAGCTTTGGTTGTTCCTGTATCACTAAAATGTTGACAAGTCCTCTGACGATCCTCTACCTTTATTTTGCTCCAGCGACTCTACCTCCTCTATCTCGCTTCGGCGGAACCTCTACCATCTATTTTCCGGCAAACCTCTAACCACTTGAAAAGTGAAAATTACGGTTTTGAAATTGCAAACCCTAGAACCCACGATGCACTGACACGGACACGCGTCGGATACATCGAAACGCAATTTTTCAAAAAATTACTGTCACGACACGTTGATTAAATTTTTTAAAATTCTTCATTTATATAGTATAAATTTAATTTTATACTTGTTATTAAATTTTCTTGTTGAAATCTTTTAAATATGAGTATCTACTTATTATTTAATAATAACTTTAAGTTAAAAATATATACTATTTTCGATAAAGAAAGAAAATGACTATTGTAGAGTGATCGAGTGTTGATATTCGACACGTCGGACACGCTCCCAGTTGAAGTGTTCGTGCTACAGAGCCTAGAACCCACATCAAACCCTAATTTTTCAAATTACATCAAGATAACTCTTTTTTACTGTATCACAAACTTCTATGAGGTTGTCAGTCATGGAATTTATGAGCCAAGGCTTGACTAAAGCATCTTCAGTCTCCCGTTCATCATAACTTAGATCCTTCTTGTTGGGTGCAGCCTTCCGTCGGGTGATATAGCTCCTTTTTCTTCCTACACGTAAGAAGGGTATAAAAACTACCAAGAGAGAAGTTCAAACGTGAAAATAGCACGTAGGAACTAAATCCATGTCGTTTAATACGTATATGAGTTTGTATTTTGTATTACAAACGTGTTCGTCTTGTAATTGTTTGGATTTAGGGATCAATAAGTGTAGAACTTAGACCATCGAGAAAATTGACAGATGTGAAAATCAGAAATTGAGCAAGCTCAATTAGTGGTGAATAGAAGCTGCAGAAAAAAGACCACAATCAATAGACTTTAAAAAGTATCTCAAGAAAGAAGGATGAACTTTAGCATATCTAATCAGGAAGATGACTTCGAGATAAAAGCAGAGGGGAATAAATTTGACAATCAGAGGAGAACATGATAGGATCCAAATCCTAGTTAAGTAGCCTGGACCAAAAAATAAAAAAATAAAATAAAAAATAAAAAAATTCACCATTCTTAACAATCCGTATCTGTTGCCTGTGAAATAATTTAAGCCTCCATTGTCTACTTATTTTCTTGTAGAAAATCTCTGATGGTCAGAAGTGCCTCCAGTACTAGTTATCTTTATTTATAACAAACAATCTGCTTCTCATAATTATTATGAAAAATATGCATGGTTAACAATGAAATATTGCATTAGGCCTTCTAGGGCTGGACAAAAGTCCCAAACCGAATCGAGCGGTGCTTCATAAATTAAATACCCGAACGGGTATTTGAATCGAGAACCGATGTGTTTGGTTCGGTTCTCGGTTCTAGGCCAAGAACCAAATCTAAATAATTTTTTTAAATTTTTTATATTAAATTAATTAAAAATTTTTAATTTTTTCTAAACAAATTAGCAAATTTAAATAATTTTCTACTTTTTGGTATTTGTATATATTGAATTAATCTTATCGGACTGAACCGGACCATGTCCAGCCCTAAGGCCTTCTGAATGTTTCTTTTATGAGGTATACCTTAAATATTGAATGTGCATGAAATGTGCCTTTTTATTGAGGTGCATCTCGGACCTTTGAGACTCATTCCTTATGCTTGATGGTCTTCGGATGCTTTACATGCTCACTGCCAAGCTTGGACTAGGAGTTTGCATTTTCTTTCGATGTTTCGTGTCTGTACTGAATTTTACCCGTATTTTGCAGGACAAGCTCTTTTCAAGCAAAAATAGAACAGAGATTTCAGTTGGGAAGAAATTGAAAATTGACATGCTTCCTGAAATTGAGAAGGTCCATAAGGTGCTCTCTTATATTCCAATAATCTTTAATATTTTTTTCTTATTTTGAAATCATTGGACCAAATTGAACCCCTACCAATCCAGTCTGATCATCCTTGGTTTCATTAGAAGAATTATTAGCTCTTTGGTGTTATGCACACTAAGATGTGCTCTTTGCACAGAGGAAAGAGAAACTGTTGAAGAAACAAAACAGGCAAGCTCTTATGCTGGATAACATGATAAACATGGATGGTTTTGCTGCTGGACGCTCTCTCCGTGATAGAAAACCTGTGACTTATACTTTTGGTAAGAGTATTGTAGTCCTCTCTTTACATAATTGTATCGATACGTAAGTGGTTCTATCTCCACTAAATTTGAAAGCTTTCCCTATAACTTATTACTATGTGCTTTTTCTTTCATTAGCTAATATTCTAGGTTTGGAGCGGGAGAGTGAGTTTGTGTCTGTGCGAAACAGTTAGATGGTTTGGTACCTTTATGGCTTGATTTTATCATGCAATTATTTATTTAACATCTTTTTTAAATCTGGAACTGTAGGGCTCAACTAGTTTTCAAGGTACCTGTTTTAGCCAGCTTGTTGGAAATGATAGTGATTGCGGATTGAGCCTCCCGTATATTGGGTCAATTCGTTTGTGGGCCCCATACCATGGAAAAAGAAAGCCTAAAAGTTTCAAATAAGACTGAGAGTGTGTTTGAGATCCATTTTTCTTAAAAATGAGTTTTGCAATAGTGATTTTTTTGGAGATTGGGTGGTTAAGAAGTAGGAAAAAGTTTTAGGTTTACGTGCAAAATTATTTTATTGGAAGAATGTGTGGTTGAAAATGAGTTCTTAGATAGATTGTGAGCTGATAAGTGACAGAGAGAGGATGCACATGTAGATAATGGTTGCGATATTAGTTTAGCCTTTTAGATATTAGATTCTCCTTGGACTTTCCACAACCCCGAGTTATAATAGTTGTTTCCTGCAAAAGCTGTTTAGCTTAAATAAAATGGGTGCTATTGATACTTTGGGCATATTCAGATTGACCCTTTATTTTATATGCCTACATCTTTCATTAGTTAATCAATGGCTCTAATTTGTTCCATTTGAGGCCAATTATTCAATATCTGATTATCATGTTATGCTGACGATTTTGCAGATGATTACGATCAATCTATTAATGATGCCATCAAGGTCACCAAGTATGAATCTTACACCTAGAATCTCTCTTTCTCCGCTCATCTTTTCTTCTTCTTTTCTTTTCCTTTTTTTTTTTTCACACGTGCTGACAACTATAGGATTTGTTTTTACATACCTATTCGTTTGCTCTCCCATCAGGAAGAAAGAATCATCCCCAGAACATTTTCTTGAAGAAGATTCTCTTGTGAAAAATGAAGTTACAACAAATGGTGGATTGGGTGTTCCGCCACAATATTCTCAGCATGAGTTCAGTGCACTGTCTCCAAAATCACCTGATGATGAGTTTTATGATGATCACCAAGCTGAGACACTGGAACGCAGGTACTCCATTCTGTCTCTCCTTACTGTTCTTTTTTCATTCTCCTTCATTGATCTGTAACGAGAAGACTTTTCCATGAACTATAGCAATCGTCGAAGGCAGAGGCCACAGCGGTATTCCACAGAAGAGTTCGTGGGAGCTGTCTCGTATAACGAGGTTGACTTTGACACTGATGATGATGATGACGATGTAGTTGGTGAAGTTGTATACAATGAAGAATATCTAAGGGGACGAAAGAAGAGGAAAATGTCAAGTAGCTCAGAAGGAGACGAAGAGTATCACTTGGATGAAGAAAATCCTGAAGAGGAAGAAGAAGAAGAAGATATGTTAAGTACAAGCGAGGAGAGTGGTGGGCCCCGCAGATACAATACATTGCCAGGCCGTACCAGGAGGGAAACTAAATTGAGGTCAGTTGGTGAGCTCCCGTCAGGTCTTAGACGCAGTAATCGAGCCACCGGAAATCGTATCAATTATAAGCAGTATGAAATGTCCGAATCTGAAACCGAATCAGTGAAATCTGAGAAGTCAAGTGCTTTAGATGAGCACTCTAATGCAAGTGGTAACGCAGAGTTTTCAATGGGAAGTCAATATTCTGATGAAGCCAGTGATAAGCATGAGATGCATATCAATCAGCCTATTGAAGAACATCCCGAGGTGGGCAATAATGAGAAAACATGCCCGCCAGAGAAATCAGATAGCACTGGTCAAAACGAAGTTGAAGGTGTAAGGAAAAGGCGTTTTCTTGATCTAAATGAACTTGCTCCGGGTTCTGGCTTTGATGATGGTCCGAACTCCATGAAAGATGAAAATACAGACGACTTCTAAAGTCTCCCTCCCATCAACCAAAGCAAGGAAATGTAGGTTTTTCCTTGGAAAGCTGATTTGTACTATTCAAATCGTCTAAATTTTGTGATAAATTCACTCCACAATGGAAACAGAGATCAGAGAGCTCTACCTTTGTGAAATTAAAGCAGCGTCCTGCGTGCAGTTAATTTAGGTTTTCCTGCTGAGCCGCGTGATGCTGAGAAAATTATATAGATTTAGTAGATTTTTTGGCGCATCTACATGTGACTGAAAACAAATGAGTCATGGATGGGAAATTTGTTGGGAGTTCTATACTCTTTCTTATCCAGCCTCTGTAACATAAACCTTTTAACTGATATTGTAAGCAAAGATTTCTCTTAGATGTTGTAGGCATACTGGCTGTACTTTTTCCATGGTAAAAGTAAAAACAATGGTCCAGTTAGCTGCATAAATGCTGGTCTGTTTATGCATTTTCTTGGTTCAGCATCCTGAGTACCTTGGGATTAGTGTGTCAAAATGGGACGCACCTCCAGGGCCCTTGTTCGGCCTGGCCCCGGCCATTTACACCCAGCTTTATCAACACCAATTTGATACTAGTTCTTGGCTTTGGAACAAGTTTCACATGGACGATGAAATCTTGATGATCTTCTCTCTAAGGAATCTTCAATGTCATACTCAAGAAAAGCTCGAACAGCATTTTAAATAAAAGGCTACTTGTACCCGAAACCAAGGAATTAAAACATCCTCCCTGTATTTGTTCATGCTCTGCCTTCGCTTCCTCTAGGGCGTGGATCAGCTTTAGAATTCTAATAAAGCTAGTTGTTATACTCTACAATGAGTAAAGCCCAATGTACAAAATAATTGTTCACAGAATTCTTACCAATACTCACAATGTGTGGGTCCCACTAAAATAAAAAATGCCAAAAAAATCCCTCCCTCCCACCTCTATTATGAGTGTGTAAATGGTCCATGAACCATAATTTCTATACATCAAGCAAGGTTCACTCTACAATTAGTATTAAAAAGTGGAGCTTTCTGTCAAGTAGGCATTGTCGAATTTGCTGATGCTACCAACACAAATTAACTACACGTATTTAAGGGAAGATCTGTATAAGAAAACGCCTGAAATTTTCAGTCAACTTGCAGGGGAGAATAATTTTATGGTACAAATGAAGAGTGCATTGCTCTAGTAAGCTTAGGCCCTGTTTGTTTCTGATTCTCAAATCAATTCTCAAATCAATTCTCATTTTCAACCACACATTCTTCAATAAAATAATATTTTCCATCATATCAATACTTTTTTCTTCTTTTTCAACCACACATTTCCCATCATATCACTATTCAAAATCAATTTTTCCCCCAAAAATCCCTACCAAACAGGCTCTAGATGAGAGTAAAAAACGAAACAGAAAAATCTGTAATCATATACTTGTTTGGGCTGCTATGATTCTGTGCTAAATTACAGAAAAAGATTTGCGGACGTTCATCGCGCACGTGTATTTACCCTGCATCTTTTCCATCTATCAAATGGAACTAGCCGAGACTGTCGAAGAAGAAACAAACCAACCTTGTGGAGCCCATAAACAGCTCTAGATATATACGCAAGGTTCTGAGATCTACAATGTACCATTCAAGCACTGCGTCTCAGTTTCTTGGTCCTATGATCTTTACATTAGGATGGAATCTCAAGCATCATCTCATGCTGCAGCATAGAGGCCGGCCCAGTTGTTGCAATTTGGTCCACATACACATCATCAGCCTCGGAGACTGGTAGTGAGCCGTAATATAGTCTTGTACACACCCAAACTGGCAGAACTTCAAGCTGTGTACGTACTCTACAGGTCTAGAGCTATTAAATTTCTCCACCCACATTCCCATGCTTACGTCCTCCATTTTAAACAACTGCACATAAAGGAATCAGTCGGATAGCTTGCAAAAACAGTTACAACCTTCTACTGATGGTAATGTTACATGCATATGTAAATGTATTATGGAAGTCAGTCGGTGGCATTTACCCTTAATTTACGTTTCTCGAAGTCTGAAACTACAAATTTTGCAATATCTGATGATATAATGTAGCCCGGCCCATTAGCATAGGGTGGATAGCTTTCCTCTGGCCATTCCTGAACCATTAGAAAAGTCAGAATAACAACACGAGCCTTCTTACCATGCATAGTGCCTAGAGATATAAATTTTATGAGCAGACCTCAAAAGAGCAAATTGATGATATCAAATGACGTAGTAAGATATATATCAAAAGAGAAGTCTGACATTATTTTTCCAGGTTCTCGTTAGTCTAGAAGACAGTTCAGAATCCCAGAAAGGTTATCGTTGTCCAACGAAACAGCAACAGCATATTGAATGTAGATGGCTAATAATGGCATGGGAAACTAGAAATTGTAGTTTCATTATGGAAGGAATCTGAAATTCTGATAACTATCAAATTATGAAAATCAATTTTTTCAGTAGTTTTTGCATAAAACTTGACTTTATTTTTGAGAAGATGAAGAGGATTTTAACACAATGAATCTGTAAACATAAAAACTAAATCTTTGAGCTGTCACCTTTAGTAAACTTAATGGAAACTTAAACTAATTATCATCTGGTTCATCACCAAGTGAACTTAAGCATGCTTTAGTGCTGACAATTGAAAATTAAATGAAATGAACCTTAGGGACATAAGGTGGATAACAGAATAAACATTAAAAGGACAGGGATAAAGAAAAAGAATAAATAAACAGTGAATCAAAAGGTTGAAATCGTACCTCATATGTCACTGCCCATTTACCTCTGCGTAGGGGCTTATGATAGTAATTTATATTTCCAATGTACAAGCTCCTGTTCTCAGGTATTTTCCTCGCTTCCTCAACAACTGCATCCACTCGGGCAAATGTGTCATCATCACCCTTCATAATATACTTGGCAGATGCTGCTTTAACCTGCAAGGCACCCAGCCTGATCAATCCTCGATATAGAAACAATCTCAATCCTCAACTTCTCAATTAAGCCACTACTTACCCCATATTCACAGATGGCAACAGTTTTCAAGATGACAAGGTCATAGTTGTCCATGTATGGTACTATGACAATGTCTCCAAAGAACTCAGCTTCTTTTTTTAATTCCACATTCACTTCTTTTCTTGCATGCTGTCGACAGATTGGTAGTATCAGAATTAATTTTGACAGTCTTCAAATCAAGAATTCATTTAGAAACGATGTCGCATTTTAATGTGAACCACTTTGTTCACCTACCAGTGCTACAAAGAAACGAGCAACAACATTGGAAGATTTGATTAGCCTATGCTGCATCCAAGACTTCCTCACGGCCATTCTTTCAGCAAAGTGATTACCTGCTGAAAGAATACCAACAAAAAGTTCAACAGGCCCATCTGGAAAACGTGGAGCCTTCCATCTGTTAGACATATCAAGATGTCTCTGAGGAGCAAAACTGGGATGTGAGGTGGGCAAGGAAGCGGCAAAAATAGAATGGACATCAATGTCCCCATTCAAATACAATCCAGTGGCATCCTCAAGTGCAAATCCCTAAAAAAATATTTAGTAAACTCTCAAGCAAAGTCCAATATAACATAAATCAAGACATTGGTACATTACTCACAATGCGATATGGAAACGAGGTGCAGTGCCTCCCATCAACGTGGACATGGTAACCCTCGAAGCCAGCACTAACTGTTAGGACAAATAAGTTGTCTTCAGTGAATGGAAATGGCCAATCAACAGAAACCTTCTTTGTTCGTCCTGTTAATCGGTTTAACCACCATGTTGCCTTTGATTGCTCCGAGCCATCATTGTCGTCTCTACTCCACTTTTCACATTTTGGCAAGCCATCAACTGCAGATAATTAAAAGAATCATTTATGAAGTGCAGTGCCTCAATAAAATATCACGTGTTTAGTGAATGACACATTAAGTTGCAGAAGCTGCTTAAGTTCAATACAACAGATCAGTAAGAAAATAGTAATTCAAAACAAAGCAGACTAACAGTCGTTCACATAGACAAGACTCTTCTCACTCTTTTCTTTATGCAGCCTGAGATTTCTTAGGAAGGGGGAAACTGGAATTAGCCTTTCAGACTCCGAGTGATTATATTATCCATAGAATTCTATTTCCCACTAGCCTCAGGGCAATTCCAAATAAGCAAAGCTATGATATCTTCTTTTCATTGGTTGCTGGATCACTATGAACCCTGTCAATTCCCTCTCATAAAACACATCTTTCACTCTTGTAACTTAGGCGAAAATTTTCCACGCACATAGTATAAACTGAGAGCAGCAAAGACATTCTATCAGAACCAGACCTATATATGGACAATATAGGCAAGTGAACTAATTACTACAATCATTTGCACTTTTTTGTTTAATCATCAAAGTCCATATTACAAGTATTTCCAATAACTTTTTAAGAATTTTTCGCAAAAGATAATATGAGGTAAAATTACTTGATTCGGAAACAAACCGTGTTTCCATACTAGAATAAAGTGAAGTGATTCTTACTAACCAGAATCCTCATCAACCGGAGACTTCCACCCCTCGCACCGCTGTGCTGTCCCCCACTGCATCCTATAACAAGTGTTCTGCTCAATCACAGGTTTCCCACTCCAATCGCCTTTCAACCGCGGATTAAAATGCAGAATCCTTGGTGGGTCCTCCCCGTCCACCGTTTTCAAACCCTGCAACTCCATCATAAACTGCGAAACCATCAAATACTGCCCCTCCTTCAACAGAGAAATTTTTGGATCAGTCTCCACATGCGCCACCCTAGGCTTTCCGACCACCGTAATATGTGATCCCAACGTTAACCCACAAGGCAACACCATCACTCTCCCATTCTTCAAGAAAACGTCGCCAGATATGGACATAGATTGCGGGCACTCCTCACTTCTATTTCTGTTATTACTCCCACTTGTACTATTACTACTGCTGCCACTATTCTTCCCGATAAAATCAAGCTCTTGCCAGAGTTTTCTCCCAAGTTTAACAGCCTCTCTAGCAGACTTCAAAATCCCATTTTCCGAGCTTGAACTTTCAGTCCCTGCACTCAAATTCAAGCTCGATACCCGGGATATAACCAACTCCTTAATTAGGCGAATGGGGGCATCTTTTTCCTCCAAATTTTCCTCGCTCTCTAACGTGGAGTTGGAGATAGAGCGCCCATTACTATTACTAGAAAATTCGTCTTGAGAAACAGAGCCAAACCCATTTTCGAAAATCAAGGGAAATTCAAAACTCACCAAAAAAATGTAAAACAACCCAATAAAAATAAGAACCAGAACTGATCGGCGCCGGCTCAGAGAAGAGAATAGGTCAAATTTTGCTCTTTTCATAACTTTTCCAGTATTAAAAACTGAATTACAACCTGGTTTTGAGTTCAATTTCTTGTGACTGTCTCTACTATATTTTTGGTAAAACAGCAAAAAGAAAAAAACCCAACTCTCATCAAAGAGAGAATTTAGAAAAACGGAGTGAGTCAGCAACCCAGCAGCCAGAGTTGCAACCGCTTTCTGGCGAGAGATGGCTACGTGTACACTGCTGTGTGTAAATATATATTAATTTTTTAATCAAAAAATATTTTTTTAGTAAAATTCATTTTTAATTATACATTTTCTCAATAAAATAATTTTATATTTAAATTTAATTTTTTTCCCTATTCTTCAAAATAATTATTTTTAATATTTCATTAATATCTTAAGTGAGATTAATTAGTTTGAAGCTCTTTTCTTTAATTACAATTAGTACTCTTTTGACGACCCACAAAGAAAAGGTGATGTTGTTGCTTGCCATATGTCGCAAATGCATGAAAAGGACAAACAATTATTGCATTTACATGTCTTGTCTTAAATACAATAATTATTCAACTGTTTTATCTAAATTATGACATCGATACAAGTCTTAAACACGTCATTTCATGTATTTCTTATGAAAAATTAATACGAGCTCAATTCGGTTATATGAACGGATTCGAGAATTGAATTCAGAACGTTTGAATTCTATGTTGAATAATTTGATTTAAAATTTTTAAATCTTTAGTCAAGTAGTTGAGTATTGTTCAACATTTTGATCAAAAAAAAGGACAAAATCCATTAGCCCTTGTTAGGTGGGGGATTAACATCTGATTTTTAGTAAATTTTAATAAAAATTGATGAAATATATAATTAAAAAATTGTAAAACATGAAATATATAATTTAAATCTGAATTTTTCTCTCTTTAAATTTCAGTTACTGCTGTACACATCTGGTCAACTATTTGACTGTCTGTCTGTTGCGTTCTCTGCACACCCGGCGCATTTTAGAACTAAGCCAAAGCAAAATCACCCAACACAAGTTCCTATCCAAGCCCCATCCCTCTCCCCCAACCTCTAGAAAATCCCCTATTCTAGGCTTCCTCTGCCCCAACCCCACAACCACTACCCAAGAAAATTCTCCATTTTAGGCTTCCTCCACCACCGACGGGACTAAGTTAGCAGCATTACAACCTAAAACACCTATGGATCCCACAGACAAAAAGAACAACTTCACAACCAGCACTACCAAGCTCCGCCACCACCCCAGCAACCCCCTGCCAGATCCCACCACCACTCCCCCTTCTTCTATCCAAAGCATATCCAATCAGTTCTCCAAACTTTATGCAAATCACAAAAAACTAGCTTCCTTAAAAACCTTTGGTCGGCATTCAAAACCTCACTCACATTCACACCCTCAAGTTGACTCAAATTCCCAAGCCAAATCTCTGGATATTTCCTCTGTTTTGGACATTTCATGTGCCACTTTGACCAAGTCAAACAGCCAGCATCAAAGAAATAATTTGGCAGCGGCTCAGAAAAAGAAGAAAGAGCTGGGCACAAGAACCAAGATTAAAGAGAAGAACAATACATATGAAATCAAGAAATCATCATCCAAGAAATCTTATGAAGAATATGATGTGAAAAAGGCAGCTAATTTGATGTCAAGAAGTGCTGAAGGTGAACAAATTAAGAAATTGCAACAAGGGTCTGAAATTCCAAGGCAGTTTATCACAATGGATGGGAGGAGGAGGAGGAGGAGGTCATTTTGTAGTTCACAGGCTGAATTGGCTGATTTCTTCTCTTGCAGTGGTGTGAAAGTTGTGTCTGTTGATATGCCACCATTTATGCAGATTCATGCTGTGGATTCTGCAAGAAAAACTCATGATAGCTTGGAAAAATTCACTTCCAAGACCCTTGCTTTGACACTAAAAAAGGTAATTAAATCATATCTATTATCATTTTAGTTTTTTTTTTCTTTTGGTTTGATCTATCTACAGATATTTATATGGTTTTTAATACTTGATGAAAGAGTTAATGGGTTTTTTCTAATTCTGGTTTTGCAGGAGTTTGATGGGGTATATGGACCAGCTTGGCACTGTATAATAGGGACCAGTTTTGGGTCTTTTGTAACACATTCAGTGGGTGGGTTCATGTACTTCTCTATGGATAACAAGCTACATGTCCTCTTGTTCAAGACAACTGTACACAAAGCACATTGAAATATTAAACAAGGAGGTGACATTCATTTCCTTTTAATATAGACAAAATTTATATATGTCTCCTCAATTGTTTGCACATTATTACAATGTTTGGTGACTTGCTGGTGTCTGAGTAGTGGACATTACTCGATAGTAGAATGAACAAGTTTTATACTTTTTTTTTGCCCTTTTCTTAACACAGTTTAATGCTATCCTATACATGTTGTCATTCATTAGGTCTTTTTCAAGTGGCTAAAGATAGCTCAAGAAATATTTGTGTTCTTGGGATTTTGAGTATGCAAAACCTGTTTTAGTTAGATCACAAAGTTTATTCTTGTGATAAAGCATCTGGATTTCCTTTTTAGTTGTGTTGAGTATATTATTATCAAATAATGATTGGATGATTTTCTATAGTGCAATATTTACTAGTGAGTAGTGCTCGAATTCGTTCTTATTTATCGAGAATCATCAAAACAAGCAAAAATACTATGGAAAATGCCATTTAGGGGGATTTGGAAATGATGCACAAGGGCTAATTCCCTCAACTACATAAAAATTTCACAAAATTCGGTTATTATTTATGTATGAGTGTTGCGGAACGCAAAGATTGGGAATCTATGCCACTGCTCGTCTGCTCCTAAGGATTACCTCTGCAAAATATGTTAGTTTGGGAGATATTGTTTGGAGTGAAAAATGATTTTTTTGAGAGTGTGGGGGTTAGAAAGTAGGAAAAGTTATGGGTTTACACGCAAAATTATTTTATTCAGAGAATGTGTGGTTGAAAATGAATTAATTATTTTCAAATAAATTGTGCCAATCTTACATATATTGATATTGTCGACAACAAGCTAAACATATTTTATAGGATCCGGTCCACAAATATTACTATTTATCCACTATATTTATTTATAATTTAAACGGTCTATATACACCTTCCAAACATGCTCGTAGACAACTTAAAATAAAATGAAAATAAATGTTCATTGCGAATTTTCAAATAAAATTTAGAACAAATAATTTCTCATTTGAACCACTCAAAGGAGTACACCGCCATACCAAAAAGTTTAGGGGTGCAAGCGGTCTGGTTTTTGACAAATTTTCAAATAAAACTATTTAAAATGGTTTGAGAAAAATCAAAACCTAAACCAAATTATTTAAAACGTTTTGATTCAATTTTAAATCGCGATTGGATCGGATATTTTTTTAAATTATTAAATTAGTTCTAAGTGGGCTCATCAACTAACGATTTTGAACTAAACAATACCTTCTTGAAACGGTTTGATTTGGGTTATAAAATTTTAACCACGATATGAAATCAGTCCGGACCGACCGTTTAAAAAATAAAATATAAAAAGTAAACAATTTTAATTTCCATGAGAAATTAGACTAATATTTTACCGCCTTAACCTTCAAAATAAAATATTAATAGAGATCACCCAACTTAAAAGTTTATTTCATTCTAGTTATTTGACTTTGATTTGTCTCAAGTTTATTCCTTTTTGACGTGATTTTTCAATATTATTACAACTCATCAAATTTCAGATTACGAAATTCAATTTATTCAGTTTACAAGATAAAGATTTCAGTGTGAAATAACAATTTTACACAAATTTTCATTCGTATCGAATTATTCATACATGATCAAACTTTATTTTCAACCGCACATTCCTACTAACATCATTTCATTTTGCTCTACTAAATATACTGTTATTCAGAAAATTTCATTCATTGATTTCTTGGGGAGATGCATAAGAAATCTGTCTTAGTTGAATCTCTCTATTTCCCTTTGCTACAGAAGAACATGCAAACTTCAACCCCAAAAGTAGAAAGTATGCCAAGAAAAACAGTGTTAAGCGCCCAACTTGGATTTGATTTCATCAATCACTGTTTTTTCAACTTGAAAAGCCTTCGTTAAAACATCATCGGGAACAGAAGGCTTTGAAAGAAAAAGATTCAGCGGAACGACAACAGCACCAGGCAAATGACTGTTAAAAGCAGTGAAAATCAGGGCCTTTTCTTCTCCAACATTCATCTGGAAATGTATAAGTCCCTTAGGAATCACAAACATTTGTCCAGGAGTCAAGATTTTGGAGTAATACACATCCCCAGTTGTTATCAATCCAACGAGGAGTTTCCCGTTGATCAGTACTCCGATCTCTGTCGCTCGTGGATGGGAGTGGGGTGGATTGAGTCCTCCTGGAGCAATATCGACTCGATTCATGGCGATCCCGAGCGTGTTGACGCCCGGAAATTCCTCAACATTGCCTTGGGTCACAATACTTCCAAATGGATTACTCGTGTTTCCCTCTTTGCTTAGCCCGTCGAAAAAGAAATCGTCTGAAGTGACTTTTGTGGCTGGCTTGCACGGAAATCCATTAACAGATAACTCGCTTTTCGTGTCCCCGATGCAAAAATCCTGCAAAGGATCAGGATCTGAAGATTGAGAAGGCAATGGAAATAATAATAATAATGATCCTATCAGGAACAACACCGTGAACTGAACATAGCAGCCTGAGTGGTTTTTCACAATAGCCATGCCTTGTTGTTTTAGGCTGAGCAAATGAATTATACAGTAATTCATCTGTCAGTAGCCATGTTTATATATTGATATTATCTTCAAGAAAGTCGTATGGATCAGATTAATCTATTTGAGTAAGAGGTTATTGGTTGGATTGGTTAGCCTTTGACAATTGATGGGAACACAACCTCACTGAAGGCATGTTTGATAGCCAATTTTTTCCATGAAAATTCTATTTTCCACTTTTGATAGCCAAAATTTTTCATGGAAAATATTTTCCTCGCACCCCCACGAGGCCCCTCTTTCCATGTTTTTGTTGAATTGGTTTTCCCACCACTTTGGTAAGAAAATGGTTTCCAGCTCCTTTTTTTTGTAATAAAAACAAATTTTATGGACAATTATATATAAAAAAAAATTCCCTTTAATGGACAATTTTCATGGAAAACAAAGTCAAACGAACACCAAAAGATCCAAAATTTCAACATTTTTCAGGTGGAAAACTATACTTAACTCAAACACAATTAATTGACAATTCTTGGAGAAACAATCCTAGGCAATTCAATTTCCTGTAATTCAATGTATTTTTACCCAAATTCCACTCTTGCAATCAAACGGACTCTAATAAATTTACTGAATGAACTCACGGAGGTTGTCACGTCCAAAAATCAAGTGTAATGAAGTCATTCGATAACATGTATAGACTCGATGATTTTTTTTAAAAAAAGAGTTGAAATCGCATAAAAAATTTGGTATTGTTTATTTTAAAATCTAGTTTAATCCATTATAACGTACCAACTACCAAATGAGACGTTAACTAACTTTGATAAACAATTAAAGCAAGAAAAGTTCTGAGGGAGAGATGATCTTGGAAATTTCCGTTTGGCTTTTCCATCAACCTAACAACTGAGAAAGCGTGGCTAATTTAAATCCAATACTGTTACTCTCATGGTGCAATTGGGATTAGATGGAACAAGTAAATAACCTATCATGTCATTGATAAAGACTTTATTTTGGAAAGTTAAAATATTAATGGAGGTCACCCAACTTACAAGTTTATTTCATTTTAGTTATTTAACTTTGTCTCGATTTGATCACACAACTTATAATTTTTAATTTGACAAATTCATCTATAATAGTTACCAAAACTAATGGTAACTCCCCGTGCTTAACGAAATGCATGCCCGATACTTATTTGACGCTAGGCAAATGGAAAATTAGAATTCTTGAAACAATTGGTATATTAATGTCAAAACAAGGTCGAGTTGTGTATTCTTAGTCATGTGAAATTGTCTGTTAACTTTGGTTACGGTTACCTACAAAATTGTCAAGCTAAATAGCTAGGCTAATTTTTTTTTATTATTTAATTTCATCTTTCATGTAGTCTATAATCTAGCGTCACTTAAATTGAGATTGCAACCACAATGGGATTACATAACATTACTCGGTTTTTTAGCCCATCTTTCATTTATTTTTATCGATTCTTGCTTTCGTACCGCATGTCTTATGCTCGTAGTTATGTATAGGGGGTAGTTAGCAAAAAACGTTCATACATTTCACTTTACTCTTACAAAGCATCCATACCTTCCAATTTTCAACATTTTTACTTTTAATCATACATTTTATTGAGCAAAACATCCTTTTGGTTCGTTTCAATCCAAATGCACTATTAAATGGATTCGTGAAGTCAAATTTTGTCCAAAGAGAAGGGTATTCAGAACATCCCCACACCACTTTAGCTTGCAATTATTTACATCATTTTTTATATCGTGTTACGTGACAACATATTATTGGACCGTTTAAAAAAAAAACAGTTTTTTCACCAATCAAATCTTGTCAATAATGATGGTGTCAAGAATGATGTATAAATGTGATTTACAAGTCGCTTTATCCATGTCACTATAGAATAAAGCTCCTCGGCCAGGGTGGGAGTGACAGAGAGGTGACCGACTACTCACAAAGAAGTGGGTCCCACGTGGGACCGAGGAGAATAAAAAAAGGAAAAATAATACCCACCCCACTGCATTGTGTGTGATCGGTCCCGCCCCTGTCACCCCACCCCCTGTCACAGTAGCACGGTTCGTCACTATAAGGCAACCAGCTGCACTGGGAGCAGTAGTGACCTTAAATGGAAGATTTGAAATTCTGTCCCTCTCAGGTTCCTTTTTTGCCACCTCCATCCGCCTGTTGCATCAGGATTAACCACATATTTAGTTGGAGAGCAAGGCCAAGTCGTTGGTGGCAGCGTGGTGGGGCCGCTGCTCGCTTCTGGGCCTGTGGTGATTATGGCATATGACTATATGAGAAGCTTCCTCGAGAGGATGAAGAATTGCCGGAGCCTGGAAGCGGGCCCCTTGGATCGCCAGGAGTTGTTGGCCAACAACGACAGCAAGGGCAGCAGTAGCCACAACAACTTATGGCTGATCATAATTCAAATCTTTTTCATGGGATGCTTCCAAATCTAATAAATTCATGCCAGTTACTAGTTGAGGTCTAATGGGGGATACGCCGTCCTCCCTTCTGACGAAATCAAAAACCAGGATCCTTGATTTTCACTTTACATGATTTCACTTCAAAATCACTTTGCATTCTTCTTAGTTTCTTTGAAAAACTAGCTTTAATTTGAGTTCATTATGGGAAGACGAGAATACCCTTCTCTTTGTACAAAGTTTGACTCGACGTGTTCACTTAACGGAGCATTTTAATGCAAATGGACAGAAATGACGTTTTGCGCAATGAGAGTTGTAATTAAGTGTGAAAATGCTAAAAATTGAAAAATAAGAACGTTTTGCACAATCAGAGATATATATAAAGCACGTCATTTTTTCTGATTACCAAGATATGTAATGACATGATAGAAGACTTACAAATTCAATCAACACTTGAATCTATAACACACAAGGAAGAAGCTCAGACGAGCTTTTTTTTTTTATTTTTTTGGTTAAAGTTGGACTAATATGTAATTTTTTTTTTTTTTTTAGCTAGTAAAAGTGTGAATAAAATTTGGGCTTGAGCCAAGGACAGTCCCTCCTATTTTCACCCCTACGTACGAGGAGGGCAACCCCTCCCTCCCGACAATGTCCATTGGCTTGAAATTCGGTTGTGGGTCTATGCTTTGTAGTTGGTTGAATGAGGCAAGATGCCCATGTTATGGAATTGAATATTCTTTGTTGGCACATTGAGTAAGCCATAGACTAAAGAATGATGCTACTTGAGGAAGGCACTGACAAAGGTTGTTGCGGCAAATCTATAATATATTAAATATCGCATCAAGTGAGAATCATTTTCTGGACGATTTTAGTCATACTATAATTTTATTATTTCAATTGTACCTTACTTTTCGTTTTTCGATATACATTTAATTGAATATTAATTGTTAAATATGCACGCAAATAAATAATTGAATTGTACGAGAACAATCAAATTAATTCTTGAACATTGAATTTAATTAATTTGAATCAATGAATATAGAAAAAGAATAATGTATATACATTTAAACAAATAGGGTGTGAGTGAACCAACATGAAATTTAATTAATTTGAATTAATAGATATAAAAATAATAATAATTTATATACATTTAAACAAATGGGATATACATGAACGAATATGAAATTTAATTAATTTGAATCAATGAAGATGGAAAAAAATAATATATTTACATTTAGACAAATGACTTTATATTATAGATTAAATGAATAATATTGAAATTAAATAAGTGTACATGAACTTGAATAAATTATATACTCCTATAATAATTGAATAGCTCTCAAATTATATGATCTTTAATAATTTATATACTCCTAGAATAATTTATGATAAAATGAATAATTTTGAAAATAAATACGTGTTCATGAACTTGAATAATTTATTTACTCCTAAAATAATTGAATAGTTCCCAAAACATGTGTACATGAATTTGATGACTTAATGTTATATTTAATATATCAATAAATAAATGTTAATTAGTATACATACACATACATAAATAATTGAATTGTAATATTTTTAGAGTAATTTAACAGCCCTCAAAATATTTAAAGTGTACATGTATGAATTTGAAGAATTAATTGATTGAATTGAAGTAGGAATTTCTCTTCTTAAAGAAACTGAAAAGTTCATCAAAAAGTGTGGGGAGTTTATGTGGCTTCTTTTGATTGCACAATGGAGTGTAAAAATGTTATTCCATATTTTCTTTTTCTTTTTCTAACATTTATACTCACAATGATTATGTAAGTAAGACTGATAAAAATCATTAGATTGTAGAATTTGGAGTTCCAGATCTCTAGTGCCTAGCTCATTACATCTGTGAATGGCCACATCAACTTATGACACTATATGGGAAAATTGTTCGCTAGTAACCCTGCTTGAAAAAATTAAGGCTCTGTTTGAGCCACCTTTTTGTAAAATGAGAATGAAAAATATAACCGTTATTGGGCCCACACAAGAGATAGAAAATTTGAATTTAAATGTTGATGTGATGGACAACGGTCATATTTTTCATTTTAATGAGGTAAAAAGGTGGCCCAAACGGGGGCTAAAACCAGATTATTTTAAGATGTTTTCATCTCTCAAAGATACATTAGAATTAAGAAAATTTATAAAATGTTAGTTTTCCAGTTAGTAGAAGTGGAGATATATATTATAGGTATTAAGGCATGACTTTTATGGGCATGAACAATATTAGTAAAACATTTACCTCATCTCTTGGTGTCTAGTTGAATTAGGATTTCACTTCATGAGGAAACTGTTAAATCTGAGGGCTAAGGACATGGATTTTGGTTTAGCTTACCTAAATAAATATATATGACCTCTAGGCTCTACTTATCCGAAGTTGTCATTTAATAGCTATTTTACTTCAGTTTTATCTCTCTAGTTAAATTGGCTACAATTGGCAGTCTACTACCAACTAGCACAGCTTCCTCTGCTTCCATTATTAGCACCACTAACTCTTTCACAGTCATTAACTTTATCATAGCTTATGCCAACAATTTATTTTGTTTGGATCTGATTATGGTGATGGTATTGGGGAATTGAGCTGTGGTGTTTGACTTGAATGTAAAGGTAGTGTGGAGCAGTGGTTAGGAAAAGCATTTATGCATTGAAAAATCTCAATATCCATACTGTTCGTTAAAAAGTTGGGAGATGGATAGTTCATGACAATGTCTTGCATGGAGAATTCATTTCTGGCATGAAAGTCTTTCATGCTACAATAAACAAAGCCCGAAATTTTACTAAAAGAATCCTATTGCTTGCTTTAGTAGTTATTCAATAGAAAAATTGGATATTTTCCCTATTTCAACCTTTAATGTCTCCGTACAACACTTTGTGACAAGTGATGAAGTGGTCTGAAATTGTGAATCTTCTAGTCATATGGAGACAGCTTGAAGGATGTATTTGGATTCACGTGGTTTCCTTTCGATATTGATTGGAGAGACTTCTACATTTCTGAACAAATCTCCTCCCTTCTTGCTTTTTGTGTGTGGTTGCATGTTTATGTATCTTATCCTTGGCATCCATTTTCTTGTCTCCTTACTAGTTTACTTTCAACAATGTACAGACCAAGTCTAAGCTGTATTTGATCCTGGATTTCATAAATGAAGGACATCTATTCTGTCATCTATACAGACAAGGAATTTTCAGGTACCATTTACTTTTATTTTAACTACTAAAAATTATGTGGGTTCATTCACTTAATTATTGTTCGGCTATGTCTTGGTTAGTGAGGATCAGGCAAGAGTTTATACTGATGAGATAGTATCTGCTGTTTCACATCTTCACAAGAACAGGACTATGCATCTAGATCTAAAACCTGAAAATGTTCTCTTAGGTGCTGATGGGTATGTATGGCTGTGATCTAACCTGATGTATTTGCAGGCGTACATATTGTGCGTGACATTATAATATATTATTCCATCTTAAGTGTTGAAGTGGATTTGCTGCTTTATTAATTTTAGTACTTCTCTTCAGGTTGTGCTAACTGATTTTGGACTGGCCAAGGAGATTAATGAATCAAGTAGATCAAATTCAATGTGTGGAACAACAGAGTACATGGCTCCAAAAATCTTACTCGCTAAAGGCCACAATAAAAATGCAGATTGGTGGAGTGTAGGGATCCTTTTGTATGAGATGCTTAGTGGCCAGGTAATGTAATTGGTCAAAAAATGGGGGTTTAGTACCTTGTTCAAAAAACATATATTTATCACTCATTTTTTATTATGGTTGGTGGTATTTGGTGATATTTGACGAAATTGGGAGTGCAGTGTTAGGTTTATATATTGTATTAGCGATTCTATGAATAAAAGGACCAACTTGAACGATTATAAAAGTTTAGGGACTAAATTGTAAAGTTTCATAGTTGGTATGTTAGCTTAAGGTTTGGGGTTTCATGTTTGGAACAAGAAGGATTCACGCCGATTTTTCGTTAGCTGCTCGCCAGAGTCATACTCGAGTGGATGAAGCAGGAACATCCTAACTCGACCTTCGCCCCACTATCACTCGAGCGACAGACCATTAGCTCGAGCGAAACGTCCTCCTCTCTCGAGCGACTTATTTTTTCGGCCAGACTTTCGATTTCCGAGACTTTTACTTGGCTCATTTTACCTAAGCTGTCCAACCTATAAATAGAGGTGCCGCATATTCTACGAAGAGAGATTGAACATACTATTTTCTAGAGAGAATTCATCGTACACAAGATCAAAAGTTCAATCCTTCAATCATATATGCGCTCATCATATTGAAAACATCAAATCAAACACCGGATTGCATTTTTCGCTTGGGTCTGTTAGAAAAATTGTGTCGTCAACTTTGTTGCATTGAAGAACGAGGAAGAATTTGAAGAACGAGGAGTTTTTGGGAAGATTTACGGGAGATAAACTGCGTAAAGAGTCAGGATTGGAGTTCGTGTGCTCATTCCAGGAGGACTGCTTCACAAAGAAGAGTCGGGATTGGTGTTAGTGTGCACATTCCAAGAGGGCTGCTTCAAACTTCAGACAGGAGATCAGAAAGCTTGTGTCGTCAACTTTGCTAGTAGTCTGTAAGTTTATCAAAAGTTTATAGTAGATCTTTGACTGGCAAAGTGCACGGAGTTTTTCCGTGAACAATTCTGGTGTTGTTTACTGTTGTTCTTACTGTTTTGATATTACTGCGGTATTTAAATATAGGACTAATTGAATTGTTTGACTAATCACCTAGACATAATTAACTTATGACTTGTTGATTAAAGTTTTAATTCCGGATTTACACCTAATAACCCTCCTCTAGGTGCAGTTGTATCGAATTTTGCTTTTTTTCATGCAGTATTATAAAACTCAAGTCTGCAGTGGAATCTGAAGATAGTCTAAAATGTTTGGTTAATGTGCAAACAAGAGGGAACTGCTTGATTTTAGCAATAGCCCTGGGTTTTTTACTAGTGTTTATGCACAAAATATGATCTTGTAAAAAATCTTTTAATTTTGACTCTGTCTCGTGACACCATAACTATTGTATTCTTGTCAGCCACCATTCACCCATCCAAACAGAAAGAAGCTTCAGGAAAAAATCACGAATGAAAAAATGAAGCTTCCGTTCATTCTTTGCTTAAAGGAGTATGTGACAACACTTTCACCCAATATATTGCCTTTGTTATTGTTTACATACATCTAAATTGTTATTATTTCTGCAGTTGCTACATAAGGATCCATTGAAAAGGCTTGGAAGTGGGCATAAGGGAGCTGACGAGATCGAATGTCATAAATGATTTAGGACAATAAACTGGAAAAAGATAAGAGGCCCGAGAATTAGAGCCCCAAGTTCAAGCCAGATGTGAGTGGCGAAGATTGCACGGCCAATTTTGACAAATGCTGGACAGCAATGCCTCCCGATGATTCACCGGTTGCTACACCAACTGCAGGCGAGCATTTTCAAGGGTATACTTATGTAGCACCTAATCCTTGGCTTTCTTCGGAATGAACAAAAGTTTCAAATCAGTGCATAGAAAACCTTGCAAGTTGTTTTGACCTTGTCAATTTATTTTGTCTTTCTTCAAACAAGAAACTATTAGTGAAATTGTGCCTTAATTTGAATATACTTTAGGGATAATTGCAGCAAAGGTCCCAAACCTTTCAGATTTTTGCGCATTTTACCCTAATATTTGATTTGTGCCAACGGAGGTCCCAAACCTTTCAAAAATATGCGCCGAAAGTCCAAATGGACGGATTCCATCCAGTTGACCGTTAGTCAACTTGAAAAGTCAAAATTTGCCCAATTTTGACCCAATTAGAAAGGGCAAAATGGTCGTTTGTATTTTTCTCCTATTAAATAAGTTTAAAAAATAAATTAAAAATCCCAAAAATAAAAATAAATAAACCCAGCCCCCTCACCCCACGCCTCCTTCTTCCTCCCCAACCACACTCTCTCTCCACCTCCAACTAAAGTCGTCGTCGTCGTCGCTGGCCGCTAGAGTGAAACCTCCATCCCTCGGCTGCCTTCGACCACCTTAATACAAAACAAACAACAAAAAATCATCGACACTTCATCTGCAACTACCGACCCGAATCAAAACCAAAATCACATCTTCAACTACCGCCGACGCCACCCTTCTGCACCCAATCAAAACCAAAATCCTCGGCACCCACATCTGCAATTGAGGACAGCCGTCAAAGGAAGCTCAAATGGGATGTACTAAAACCAAACCTGAAATTCCCCCCCAAAACCAGAAGACTCAGCAGATCCAAAATCCACCACTTCAACCGGCGTCGCCGTCGCAATTTTCCCACCAAAACAAACGTTGTTCCCAACATTGAATTTCAAGCTTGAAATCTGCAGTGGAATCTGGGTTTTTGCCAAATTGACGCATCCATGTTTTCCCCCAAATTCATAATACAAAACCAAAATTGATTTCTTAAAAAAACACCAGAATTGATTTCAAATCCCAAATGGGTCCGTCAATTTGAGCGCTCTAATGCAAAATTTCCTGTAATTGTTTGCTCCAAACAAGATTATTATCCATTTGGTCATACTTTACTGCGTTGATGAATTGGGGAAATGGGGCAGTTGGTGAACTCTAGAGTGTTTAGAGGGGAGAGGGATATGAGGGCAGTGTGAGATCAGGCTACATCATCTCACAGCTTGGAGAGTGTGAGAGAGGAGGTGGCGGAAGGGCTTGGAGGAGTTACAGGCGACGGTTGTGGAGGTGAGATTTGGGGGTTCCAGGTTGAAGAAGAAAGGATTTTTTGCGGCTGAAGGTTGAAGAAGAAGGGTAGGGTTGGGGTGGGTCTGGGGGAGAGGGAGAGGGAGGACGGTTTTTGTTTTTTTCTAATTTTTTGTTTATTTATTTAATGTGTTAATTGTATAGTCACCATTTTACCCTTTTTAATTGGGTCAAAATTGGGCAAATTTTGACTTTTCAGGTTGACTAACGGTCAACTGGATGGAATCCATCCATTTGGACCATCGACGCATATTTTTAAAAGGTTTGGGACCTCCGCTAACACAAATCAAAGGTTAGGGTAAAATGTGCAAAAATTTGAAAGGTTTGGGACCTTTGCTGCAATTATCCCTATACTTTTCTCAAAACTTGCTGCAGTTCTTTATGATTGTATACATTATTATTTGGTCATACAGTAGTTTCTAAATTTTACAGTTAGAATTTTGTCTGGGCAGCTGCCTGAAGTAGTCGAAATTTTAATAGTGTTGCCTAAAGTAATTTTAGGGTCAAACCACCCGTGTTCCACCAGTCACTCCTTACGTTATGATGCAAGCAGTAGAAATGGCAAAAAAAATTCGACAAATTCGATGCCCGCGGGCTTGCCCTGATTACCCATTTAATCAGGAATTCAGGGACGGGGCGTGAAATTTTGCCCAGGGGCGAGAACGGGTAACATGTGCCCCGCCCCGTCCTGTTTAATTTTTTTTATTATTATTATTTTTTAGAATTCAATACTTTAAATAGAAAATTTCACAAATTCATTAGTTTTAATAGAAAATGACAACTACAATTATCTAAAAAATATGACAAACAATAAAAATTTTAGTTTACCAAATATATTTTAATAATTTATCTTTTAAAAATAAGTAAAGATTAAATATATTATTGTCTCGATCTAATGGATGAGAGCAATAAAATGAGTTATCAATAATTTTATAAAAATAAAAATTAAATGGGATAGTAAATTGGGCAAGGGTCCTGCCCCTCCCCCACCTTAAACGGGTAACGGGGTGGGGACCATAAATGCAAATGCAACAGTCTGATATCAAATCATGGATATTTTAAGATATCATCCATCCCACCCACAGGTAAGTGAAGGTCCTACCTCAACTTATCATGACATTAATTGAGGACCTAATTCCATCCACATTCATAAAATAGCTAAAGACAATCTCCCACAATGTAGCACTTAGCCAACAATGATTTACATTCATGAAGAAGAAACCATATCAAATTGTTGGGTTAGAATATTCTGCGCATAAACCAATAGACGAATAAAAGGGTATGACAAATTTTCCAACTTTATTCTCAACCACAAACAAGCAAGAATCTGAAATATTAGCATAAAACAAGAGACACATCAAAGCATGATATTTTCCAGTCTGTACAAAAACGATGATCGAATTATAGTCAAAGTAATTACCTAATCTGTTTCTTAATCAAATCATTCTGATTTCTTAACTGACTCTTTGTAGTTACGACGAACCTTCTTTTCTTCAAATTTATTTTGTCAAGTTCCTTCATTCCTCAAGCAACGCTGATTATGCTATCTCCATTTCCAAAACTTGTTATCACCTGGAATGGTGAGTGCCTTGTTGATGACTGATCTTGATCCAATGACAATGACAATGATAGCCCCAGAGATAGTTGTGGTGACCCAAAGGGCGTATTCTGATTTAAGCTAAGATCTGCCATTGATGAGGAAGTATGCATAGGAAGAACAGGAACTGGGTGAATGAGCATATCCGATGTATTATTCATTTGATTGCCTTGGCCATGAGTTATATTTTCCATCGAGTTCTCAGGTTGTAGATGTAAGAAAACAGGAGCAACGGTCATCGGGAAAGGCACACCCGGGATTCCACCGATATTGGAAGTTTCGCAAGGAGGCAGAGAGGTTGGTGGCAAAATTGCCTGGGCTGCACTTTCTCGATGGCTTGTGCCCTCGTTGTTTGGAATTGCAGTAACCTAGCCATGAAATCATAAACAATTATGAACCATCTATAAACTATCAAATTCAGTACAATAACAAACCTGGATGCTTTGATCTATGACTTTTTGCAGAAAGTTTTAGGAGCAACAAGAGCTAACCTCAATACTTAAAACTTGACTTTTAACCGAAAACGAGGGCATTGTTCTCTCATAAAATAGAAAATTTATGCTCCCATAAACTTTTTGAAGAAAGTTTTCAGTGACAACGCAGATAGAATGCTTAATATATGTTTCGTTAACATTGGCAATCAAAATAGAACAGCTTAAAAATGATGAATCAAACAAAAATCAGATCAATTTATTAGTCTACTGCATACAAAGACTGAAAGACAAAAGTGAATAGATCTAATCACTAAAATTACCGAGTCAGTTGTGATGTCAAAGAGACTAGAACGGCGGCGACGCCGATTTCGATTGTTCCGGCGAAGGAAGTATTTCTGGGCATGGCTAGCAACTTGGGTTGGCGTACGAGTCTTGACATAATTTCTAGAGATTCCTCTCCAGTCTCCTTTTCCTGCCTTCTGCAATCCAACAAGAAATAGCCTGTGCTCTTCCTCTGTCCATGGAACTCCTAAAAGAAATGCACAAACCAATACGACATGGATCAAAATCAATTCAACAAAATTGACTCTCACAAATAAAACAATTTTGACTTTTAATAAGTTTAACCAAGATTCATCCCAAGTAGAAAATACGTAATAGCAAAAATACTTGAAATCAGATTTAAACTTTCTGTAAAATATATTGAAATCAAGTAATCAACAACCGTGATAATATATCAATCATTCAGAGATTGTAATTTTTCACATAAGCAGTCAAATCATCTGATAAGACATCTATTTACCACGAAAATCACACAGAAATTTATTCTATTCAAGCAGACAAAATTACTCCAAGACCAATTCATAAAGTTTATGTTTCAAAGAGCATCAGTTATCATCCGACTGAAAACTAGTATATGAATCAAGTATTCCATGATGAATAAAATTCAGAACACGAATCATATAATCAATCAAATAAATTACTTGATAATTGAACGGACAAACAGTTGATCAGAGATCTGACCTCGCTTACGCTCCCGACTCCCGTTGCCTGACTGCGGCACGGCGTCGTCGGCCGATGCATAACTATTCGTCGTCGCAGTCGCCGTCTTCAACGACTCACTATCATTGTTATTAGCACAAGTGTTGTTGTTGTTGTTATTAACGGGCTCGTATTCAGAAAGATTATTCATACTCACGCTCTTTCTCATGGGGTCAACTTTTACTCTTACACCAAACAGCATAATCTCACCAGAACCACCTCCAACAAAAACGTTTCCGCCACCACTAACGGCGGCAGATGGCGGCTCACCACTCTGGCTCAACATTTTTATTGTTAGTTTTGGGGGTTCCTTGAGGGGGATTAATATAGATGAAATTGTAAGAGAATCAAGTCATTTATAAGGCGAATAAAACTTGAGAGCCGTACAATGTGGTGCTTTGCATGAAATATTAAAACAATAAGATAGAGATGTGTGTATGTTTGGAAGATGGGATAAAAAATTAAAATTTAAGCCCCCGTTTGGCGCCCATTTTTTTCTCATTCTCATTTTTTTTCTCTTTCTTCATTTCAACCACATATTCTATCAATAAAATAAGAAAAATAATATTACTACATAGCATGTTCCATAATGGTGTCCATAAGGACACATGGAGGCTCCCTATTAGGGAGGTGCTTGCGGGCCCGGGCACCACTCCAATAGGGGGTCTCCATGTGTCCATTATGGATACCCTTATGTATTGTGCTATGTACCCATAGCACAACGCATAAAATAATATTACACATAAACCTAAAAATTCTCCTTACCTATTAACCACACATTCTTCCATTAATCACTATTTAAAAACACATTTTTCTACTAAAATGGGTGTCAAACACCAAGGACGTGTTCTGTATTCAATATTAGACAATAGTAGCGAAAAAAAAAAACCATCAACATGTCAAAACGAATCAAAACTGCAATTTTGAAACCAACTATTAAATGAGAAATTAACAAGGACGAAAATTGAATTTATTGTCAATAGCGTATTCGATATTCAATAATAGTGGAGACTGGAAAATTAAAAAATCGTTAGTCCCCCAACCGAATCAAAATCGCAATTAGAAACCAACTATGGAATAAGAAATTAGGAAGGGTGGAAAACTAAATTTAATGCAAATGGCGTGTTCGGTATTCGATATTAAGAAGGGTGATAAATTGAATTTAATGTCATGAAAGTGTTCGGTATTTAGTATCGGAGCATCTCAGCGGCTGGATTGAATACCCAGAATCAGAGTTCACGGCGCCCTCAATCATCAGTGGACCTTCCCTTTTTTCTATCACAAGTAATAGTTGTGAACGAAAAGTAAACAATCAACAAATCAATCTAAATCAAAATCATGATTTTGAAACCAACTATGGAATAAAAATTTGAATTTAATGCGAGGAGCGGTTTTGGTGTTCAACAATAGTGGTGAATAAAGGGGGCTGCAAGTGTGAAACCAACTATGGAATACGAAATTAACAGTGACGACAAATTGAATGGAATGTGAATGGCGTGTTTGGTATTCAACAACTATGGTGAATAAAAGAAGTGTCAGTCCGTTAACCCAAATTAACATCGCAATTTTTTGAAACAAACTATGAAATGAGAAATTAAGAAGGATGGAAAATTGAATTTAATGCAAATGACTTGTTATGTATTCAAATTTCAATGTCGAGAGCATATTTGATATTCAGCGTTAGACAATAGTTATGAACAAAAAATAGTCAACCTCAATTTGAATCAAAATCACGAATTTGAATCCAACTATGGAATGAGAAATTAGTAAGAATGAATTTAATGCCAAGGGAGTGTTCGATATTCAACAATACTGACGAATAAAAAAAAGGTCAATCCACCAACCCAGGTCAAAATTGTAATTTTGAAATCAACTATGGACTAAGAAATTAAAGGATGTAAAATTGAATTTAATATCAAGGGCATCTTTTTTTGTTCAATATTAGGAGGAAAAATTGAATTTAATTTCAATGGAGTGTTCGGTATTCACAATGTGAACAGTTAATTTGGGTCCATGGGAACTGTCAATATTTCAGTTTAAAGTCGAATCGTTCGGAAATACTTCAGGTTAGGTTTCGATAGCTTAGTCGAACCATTCACACAATTTTTTTTTAAATATTATTTGTTTTACACGAGAATTATTTATTTATTTATTCAAATTTTACTTTAAAAAATTTATTTATTAGTCGACTTCGATTAATTTCTTAAGAAAATGATAATTTATTCTTAAAATTTTCTTATTTATTTCACAAAAAATTAACTAAATTTTTAAATTTTATGACTGAGCCTTGTATTAATTTATTAGTTTAAGTTTGCGTTGAGATAAATATACAATTATTATAGTGTTTATCGTTAGGATGTTTAAATTTTAAGTGTTATATTGAGATTTTAAACCAATATTTTTTTTTTTCACTAGTTTAAATTATGTTACTTTTTATTTTGCCAAAACCGTGATCTGAAATGGAACTGAAACGTAAAAAATGGGTTGGTTTGATTTGAAATTTATTCAAACTATTCAGAATTGTTTTGACTTGAAAATAGTTCAAAAATCGTGCAAATCAAACTACGTTTGTCTCCATATCAACAAGACATTACTATAAGTATTCTCAGTGTCAAACGTGACATGGATGAAAGATAACGAAACATCATCTTAAAACTCGTAATTTTATTAAGATAGAAACTCAAACATTTGCATATTTCATTCGTCCAAGTTCTCTCAACTACAATAGCATTGCATTTACCAAACATGGTCGCGAGTGGACATGGTCATAGATGGATGGTGCATAGACAAGGAAAATGTTTCTAACTTACATTTTTATTTTAAGAAATATTCATCTTATATAGAATTAGACAAGATGTGTAACATATCAATTTATTCTACATCATTTTTTTGTCTTTTCCTCCATGATCTTAAACATTATCATAAAAGAATAATTTTCTTTCTTATCTCGTAATGTATTATTCTTAAATAGGATTAAACTGGTTATTGGACTAAAAATCAATCAAATTGACTTGTCAATCGATCCAAATGAGAACTAGACGAACATGATAAGAATCGACCGATTGAATTGCGATTAATATTGACATTTGACACGACTTTAAAACAACGACTCAATAAATTAATATTTTTACTCGAGTATATGATGGAGACAATTTGAAAACCACGGTTGGACCAAATTCTCTCTCCTACCAAACAAGTCCATAGCGTGGGATAAGGGAAAGGTTGAAAAAATGAAAAAAGGTTGGGGAGACAGGTGAGGAAAGGAGAACCGATGTGAGTGTGATGTTTAAGGTTTACGGGGGACAGGATGGACACTTGGCTATTAAACAGTGGTTTAACCGAATCTTCTTGGTGAGTTTTCTCTGTTTTCCAAATAAAATCTCTATCAAGTCACTACCGTTGAGCATTTGGATGACAATTGGCCGAATTATAAATTACCCACCTTTTATTTACTATTTTTACAGTACATCTTGTTTTACATCATTTTTTACATTGTGACACGTGTTAACATACGATTGGACAGTTAAAAAAAAAACACTTTCCCACCCAATACTGTAGGTCAATTTCGCTTACGACGTAATTCGTAATGTTCCATTCAATTTGTTAAACCGCTAAAGATGAGGTCGCAATGCAAGATAAAAAATGATCACACGAAATGAATTTAATAAATTTAATTTGTGGCCTTCACTACTTTTAGCTTCGTTTCGAGCTATATATTTATCTTTCTTGATTACGTCAAATCCTATATATTTTAGGTTAATAAAAAAAGCAAATGGGTACCACAATCCTATAATAATCAAGTCGTTTTTCGGTGAAAGTAATAATCGGTTTAATTATTACAAGTGGATCGAGGAAAAGCATCTCATGAAAAAAAAATAAAAATAAAAATCATTAAATTATTTATAATAAACTGACAATCTTGTCTTGGATAAAGTTTGGAAGATATAATTAAATAACTAATCTTTGAGATTTTTTATTTTTTTTTAAAGTCTAAATCTTCAAGATTTAGAACATGATTGTGAATGGCCCATTATATGTTACTTCTATAGTCAGTCGTGTATTTTTCGTTGTCAATCAATATGTCATATTTGAAAATAGCCTCAAGAGCATGAAAAGTAAACGTCGCGTATTGAAAACGTCAAGTCCGTGACAGTTTCACATGAAATATTATCGTGCTAGGACAAATAATTCCTTTGATAACAATTCCAAGTACGATAATCTTAGCTAGAAAAATGATGTTCACACAAGTGTTTGTTCAAATTCAAAGAATGGTCCTTAAAATTAATTTTACTTCTTTTTAGACTTAGCTCAAGATATTTCAATCACACATTCATATAATAAAATATTTTTCACGTAAAATTCAAAAAATCTCCTATTTTTTAATCATAAATTCTCCAAAAAATTATTATTCGTCAGCTCGTTTTTCAAAATAAAAAAATAAATAAAAAGACCATCGAACAGGGCTAATATAATAATATAAAATTCCCACTTGCTTCCATTAACCCAAAGATAATGTATTTTCTGTATCCTGTCTTCCCCCGCCGTATTTTAATTATATTTGTCGGTTGAAAATAAATTTTTATTATTATTTATAATTATAAAAAGGTTAAATATTTTAATACGTTTCAAAATTTTCTAAAGTAATTTTGTTTTTTCTAAAGAAAATTTAGCTAAGCTTTGAATAATTTACTTTTTATTTCTTACCATACAGTCAAAATTAGTAATTTTCTTTTAATTTAAATTAATGAGAGAAATTATTTAGTCTATAACGTAGAAGTAATGCGAATTGATTAATTCGATTTATAATCAAGTCATAAGTAAAAATAAATAAATAAATGTTTTTTTTTTATTGATGATGTGTTGCGACTATGTCGTTCAAATTGTTTGTGAAACACGATAAATTCTTCGCAAGTAGAGTTTACTATTAATCATATATGTATCACCGTAGTTTTAGATTTCTACCATATCATAGACTCATAGTTGTTAGTCACTCTTTTATTTTATATTTACCTTTTAATTGTTGAAAAATCGAGCCAACCAACCGATTCTCGTAGATTGCCAAGTTAGAAAATTCAACACGGCCTGCTACCAATACGCATATCGACTTGAATTGAGCCAGGACAAGCCAATTTTTGTTCGAACTTTATCCGAGAAAATTACTTCGAAGCTTAACCGCTCGACAATTATGGCATCACTATGCATATTTAAAACGTTGAACTTAGCCAAATAATAATTCTCTTTTAAGGTGAGATGGAATACTTTACTTTCTAGTCATCAGATTAACCTTTGTTGACTCTTATAACTTTAAATAATTTAACTTTTTTTGGCCTTTCATTTTTGCCGTTGAGAAATTGACTGGGTTGGGTGTCCTGTTAGTCCAATGTCTATTTTCCATATACTTTAAGCATACCAATTTTTACTTCTTTTTTTCTTCATTTTTCCATGGATTTTCATATAAAGAGTTTATCTTCGTGTTGAAGAAATTAGTTTTATACTGCAATTTTTTCTTTTTCTTTTTTATTAATTGTCGAAATAGTCAAAAGTTAATTATGAGATTGTTTTAATAATTGTTTAATCTGTCTGATTAGAAAAGATTTTAGAAAAATGTTTCACTTAAAAGCTCTTCTATATTTAACTCTGAAAAATTGAACTTGAATATTTGACAAGTTTAATTTTGAGGGGTTGCTCAATTGGTCAGCTTTTGGATTTGCTTCC
Organism: Fraxinus americana; assembly: GCA_035079005.1. Taxonomy (NCBI): domain Eukaryota; kingdom Viridiplantae; phylum Streptophyta; class Magnoliopsida; order Lamiales; family Oleaceae; genus Fraxinus; species Fraxinus americana. The sequence goes on along the minus strand of CM068706.1, from coordinate 49,082,336 downwards.
CAATGGTCACCAGTTCGAGTCCCTTCATGGCCATTGAGGTGAGTATCGAGCCGTAAACTTCAGGGTCCCGTGGGATTAGTCGAGGTGCTCGCAAGTTGGCCCGGATATCCACGGTTATCAAAAAAAAATTATTTGACAAGTTTATAGTCCGACTCTCGTCATCAAAAATGCGTATTTGTAAAAATATTAGGAAATGAAGGGATATGGGACAGCGTCAAAAGCATTTTTCTTAGGGAAATCCGTGTCAAATCCAACTTGTTGCTACATATATGCCTTGTTTAACATAACATAATATAAGAGCCAAAGAAAGGCCAGAATCACCAAATTGATGCATCAGCCTTCATGACATTCTAATAGAAAAATAGAAAGTTTGAAAAAGCATCAAGTTGAACAAGCACAAAACTGGGCTACACATTTTAAAGGTGTAGGATTCTCAATCTGCTGCTGAATCTAATCGTGTTGCGCAAAAAGACATTTCAAAAGCATAAAACCTGTAAAGTTGTAAAAAGTAAAAACACCCAGAAAGAATTATATAATTCTTATGTGTGAGATAGATAGTATAACTTTATGTGTAAGATGCCGCAGCCCACCAGATTCTAAAACAAAACATGGTTGTTAATTTAAATTTCGTCACACTAATATTTTCAAAAATTCGTATTTCTACGCCTTTTGTAGTTCTAGAAGTAAGTCGACGTTTCCCTCCCTCTTGTATCGTCCTTTCTATCTAATCCCTCAGCGTCTCGGCCTAATTAAGAATCATTTGATCCTGAAAAGAGAAGGGATAGTTAATATTAATGATCAATGAAATAAATAACAAAACCCTCATCAAAGTAAAAGGATAATATATTTGATTCAAGGCATTTCTACCAAATCAGATGTTGTCAGAGGAATGTGATGTGGGCACTCATGCATCAATCAAGAATCATAAATGTGGTCATGGAATTTCCAGTTATGATGGAATTTTGTGATTTTTTCAGTCAAATTGCACATCTCAATCACTCGATTCTGCAAATGCATTAAAAGGGTCTGGATTTATTCAACAAAATAGCAGAATAACACATAAAAATGATAATTTTATTCATCTGAATCATGTAAAAGAGTCAATCTTATCATATTTCAGTTCTAGTGTAAAAAATACCATAAGAGAGTAAACAAAAAGTACAGAAATGAATTCTACATACCCATTTTTATTAACTGTGTATTTGTCGTAAGCTGCAATAACGAACAATCCAGTCAAAAACTAACACTTCTTTTGTGCTATAGACAAGTCATAACATTACGAAGTGATATATGTGTTCAGGTCGTTCAAACTCTATTAGAACCGAACGTATTCAACTGTTTCCAAGTGCATATCAATCTGTACTTGATGAACTTTTTCTCCTTGAGGGCTTATTCTCATGTAACTTGCTAGTTTTTTACTCTAATCCCAGAAGAGAAAATCCACAATCCTCAACGGTAATCCAAAGAATGCAAACTGTGGAAATTAAAGAACAATAAACAAGAAGATTTTAGGTGGTTCAACAATTAATCCACCTACATCCACAAGAGCTCATGTTTATCCCATCCTGCACTAATAATCAAATTGTTTTACCACCACACACAATAAAGCAGAAAGGTTACAAACACGGCAAGAAGAAAGAATGAAGACAAATAAAATATCTCTGTGAACTAATTCCAGGATCACAACCCTGAAGTAACACTTTTGCTTTAGAAAAATCTGTAGAGGAAAAATAAAAGAATTGTATGGTGAAAATGTAGCTGTGCATCCATATCTTACCCGACTTCAGTTAAATAAACCATGCTGAAGAACCTAGTTTCTAACAGTAACAGAATGTCAATGTCGCATTCCTATTTGTCCGTTATGTCCAATTAGGCTTCCAACTAACACAACAAACATTTAATCACCTAGTGTACTTATCCCCCAACGATGTAGAGTCAACAAATCCTTTAATACTAGTTGTCTCATTTCATACGCCAGCCCATTTTCAATTTTAGAGTTTAAATACCTAAATAGCCAATTCATGGCTTGTCAATGACCCTTGCTACGAATGGCCATATACCTACTAAACAGTAAGGACTCTTTTGCATAGGACAAGTCTGGCCCAGTGCTTATCATTGAATACATGATGGAATTACAGTAGCATAGGGTATGTGAGACATATGATCCTTCTCATGCTCTACTATAGGGCACTGAAGAGAAGATAACCGGAAATGGCTACCCAAGGACAAACTGATTGGTTAACCTTCTTCCATTAGCAAACTTTTTGACACCTTCTTCAAGGATTCCTTGTGGCTAACAGTTAATATATGCTTATGTCTATTCCTAGTTAGTTCCATACGTAAAATCTTTCTAGAAATCCCTAAATCTCCATGCCAAACTCCTTCATAAGAGCCCTCTTCTACCTGCTAAAAGCATATCATCGACGTAGATCATTAAGAAGAATGCTTCAGTTCCTGTTAGCTTCATTATAGTACAAACAACTATTAAACCTACTTCTTATGAATCCAATCTTAGCGACAAAGTCATCATACCATTTGTTCCACATTCAACACTTTGGGTGATTGTTATAACCCATTACAATGATTTCTTCTATATATACAACATGTGATGTTTTCTCTCTTCAGTGTACCTTTACTGTATGTATACACTTCATCTGGCGCCCTATGGAGGTACTCATATTATTAAATAACAAATAGGTACTAATAATTTTAACAAGAAAAATTAATAACAAGTATAAAACTAAATTTATACTATATAAATGAAGAATTTAATCAACGTGTCATATTAGCATTTTTTTTAAAATTGAGTGTCGACGTGTCCAATACGTACACATGTCCGTGTCGGTGCATCATTATCCAAGACCTTTGCTTGATACCACATTGAACAACTTGATTTAAAAGCTTAAGTTACTAGAGAGGGCTACATGTATATCATTTAAATCTTGACTTCCACAACCATAGTTGAAGGTTATCCCCAATTTAATATCAGAGAAAACTTTGCTTTCACTTAAGCAAACATTACTCCAACAAATCTTCACAGTTTATTGTACAGTTCACTAAGCAAGAAGAAACCTTCGGTTTAACAAACCAATAGAACACAATTTCGAAACTTTAGCTGAATCAAACAAGAACCTTTGCTCAGGCCAACCAATTTAACACATAAATAAGTTTGCATAGTTTATTTAAAAACCAAGTTTTGCTTCAGTGAGCTAATACAGCACGTTTTTGAAAATGTGGCTTAAGCAAACAAGAACCTTTTTCACAGGCCAACTGATTTAAAATATAAATAAATAAGTGCACAATTTGCTTAAACAAAAACCAGGTTTCACTTCAGCGAATTAATTCGGCAGCGCTCCCTGAAATATGCACCTTAAACCAACAAAGACCTTTACCTAGGCCACCTGCTCAAAACAGAGATAAATTTGAATAACCATCAAGACATGCAATGACATGTTCCCAAGGTTTAGATTAGACTACACCTTAAAGCTTAGTCCTTGTTACCCTACACTTGAATTTGATGTATTTTTCTTTGCCTTACTCACTTTAGTTTGAACAGCAATGAACAACAACAACATCAAATTAGTTGCAGTAACCACTTGATCCAATAATCATCCAACGTAGAAACTCCTGCGCGAGCTCATTTCCCTCACTGCAGAATAAAAAATAAAAGCCAATTAATTTAAAAACCGCCCTCAAGTTTTCCAACTGGATAGCAGCTATAAAGCAAGAACTTGCTGCCATTCAACATAGCATCAGAGCCCAACAAACTCAAACAAGCAATTCAGCCCAACTAAAAGCTCAAACGAGCATTTTAATTCCAAGCTTGGTATTCCCAAACTAGCTATCATCTTGTTAAGGCATGTTAAGGAATAAATCCCATATTGGTTATGGATAAAAACAATAACCAACATATAATAAGGGTTTGGACTCTTCTAAGGTTGACCTTTTAAGATGAGATCAAACTCTTAATAGATGCCTATGTCACAAGTCAATTTCAATACATAGAAGTGTACAAATCTGTAATTACCTAACTAAGCATCATTATAATGTTCATTTCTTCTCCTGGAGAACCAACAAATGGTAAATCCTCCTTCAGTAGCTAAATTATCAGTTGAGAAATACCTACATCCATGCAGGAAAATCTTTGTAAGAGCTCAAACTAGACCACGCCCATCCGAAGGAAACTATCATTATATCTGATGGTTCATTAACCCAGAGATATTATACAGTCAGAGTTCCCATCTCAATCCAGTCTCATAAAGCTTTTTAACCAAATGGTTCTACATATCTGACCTCCCTATCTTGCAAGGCTCTCTTAAACTCAATATTTTAAAGACTATCCCAACTTCACTGCCAAAATGTTAAAATTGTTAACTCAAACAGGAGAAAGAGCTCGATCCACTGCCCATTTTCCACCTAAAGAACACACAATGACAAAGTTTTACGTCCATCAATTGCACAAACGAGCTACATTATCACGCTAAAATTAAGACTTCTTGCTGAATCTCAGTGAAAATATGTAAAAGGAGTTAAAAAAGAACTAAAAAAGATCGTTTGCCAATACTGGAATAGGACCTAAGAGTGGGCACACGCTTGAGAAAGCATCCAAATTTTTATATGTCCAAGCTAACAATCGAAGAACTTTTCAAGAAAATGAAATTTCTATAAGTATGACCACGATAAATTCACCAAAACCAAATTGAATTTACACGAAAGACTCATATTTCTATATATTTAAACACGATCAATCTCCAGTTGGGCACAAAGAAAATCCAGTTTGTATTAAAACTAATAAGTGTCTTTGATTGCTTTATTTTTCATTCCACCCAAAGGAGTTATTTTTATTTTGCAGTTAATTACCCTCTTTCTCTCTTTCATCTGCCCAACCGATAAAAATGGACAAGTATAATATTTTCGAGATTGAAAACTAAATTAATCAAATATTTTTAATTAATAATTTTCATACAAATAAATTCGGGACAACTGAATTGCTATAATTTATTTTCTTTTTCTGTAAATTTTATACTCGTAATCAAACGCACTCTTACATGTAAACATGTTTGGTTAATCTTAAAATTTACCTGGAAATTATCGTGAAGTGGGCTTGGTTTCCACTTTTAGATCAACAATGGGTTTTGTATTAGAGGAGAAAGTACAACTTGGGCCCAAGTGTGTAGGATTTAAATAGGGAAAAGAGAAAATTACCTAAAACAAGGTATTTAAGTTTTCAAATTCAAAAATCAGGTGTAGTGTTTATTTTATCCAAATTCAGGTGTTAATTAAAATTTTTAATATTAATAATAATATTATAAATTTAATTTAATTTACATACCCACCCTCACAAACCCAAATCAATTTCATATCATTTCCAGTTTCTTTCCTCCTCTGCTCTCTCTCTACCCACCTTCGCCGGTGACTCTCTCTACCCACCCTTACCGACGACACCCTTCCTCTCTGTCGGCAGCCCAACCTCGCACCACCGCCGTGATTTCGCTCCTCCACAGACGTCGCTATATATGGCGAGCTTGCTCCGCCACATACAATGGCACGGCAAGGCACCGCTGCTGCTGCCAACAGTGGCTCCTGGCTTTTCGCCGTCGCTACTGCGGTGGGGCTTGCAAAAATACAAGCGAACCAGGTGGTGGTGCTTGCAACAGCGGTAATCAACTCTCAGAGACCGTCGTGCAATTTGGTGGTGATTTCAGGCAGTGTTGTTCAATCGGTGCCTCGATTTTAGAATTTGAATCTCCCACATTCTCTTCGTCTTCCCACCCTCACCGGCGGCGCGCGTTCGACACCATTTCCTTAATTCTTTCCCTATATTCTTCTTTCTTCTCCGGTCTGCAGCGTCGTGACGGAAAGCAACTCGCCTACAGCACCGCGCCTACAGCAGACGGTTTAGGTTGGCTAACCAGGGAATTAAGATTTGCCTGTTGATTGCTTGGTGGTGCGTAGTGGTGGTGGCGGTGTTTGGGATTTTTTGTTGGGGGTGGTTGTGGTATGGTGTGATGGAGATTGAGGTTCTCTGTTTTATGTTCTATCTTCTTTGTGATTGTTGTTGGTTGGTTTTTTTGTTGGGTGGTTGTGGTTGTGGTCTCTGTTATATGTGGATTTGATGTGGTGGCGGCAATGATTCCGGTGTTGGTGAGGTTGTGGTGACTCACAATTTGTTCAGCGGTGTGTGGTGGTGGTGGATCTGGTGTGACGTAGTGGTGGTGGTGTTTTTCTGTGTGATTTGTTTGCAATGGTAGTGGTTTTGATGGTGATGGTGGTGCTACAGGTATTAACCACAATCAACCACAACCCACCTGATTTTGGCCTCAACGAAAATTTATTTGAATTTGGTGGCACGGGATGAGATTTCGACCAAATATGTGACCGTTTGTGACCGTTTGTGACCGGTTAATTGTGACTCGTTGTGACCGTTTGTGACCGATTATGACCGGTTATGACCGTTTGTGGCCGATTGTGTTGGGGGGTGTGATTTTCAATTTTCTGAAAATTTTGAAATCGTCGGAACGGTCGCCGGAGTGATCGCCGGAGCAGTGCCCGGACCGTCGTCAGAGCAGTGGCCGGACCGGTGCCGGAGATGGAGGGAGGTGGTGTAGTGAGGAGATGGGGTGGGTGAGGTGTCTGGGGTGGTGGAAATAATTAATATATATTATATTATAATTTAATATTTAATATATTATAATTTAATATTTAATAAATTTATTTAGCACCTGATTTTTGAAATATTTTAAGAAGTTTGTTATTTATGAAATGTGAACTTTAAAAATAGGAACTATGTGTTGTTCCCTAGGGAAAATTACAAAAAATCAGTCATTTAATTTTTTAAATTCAAAATTCAGGTGTTAATTTTATTTAATCAAGTATTGAATTAAGAGTTAAATCAAGTATTAAATATTATATATCCAACCTCCCCAAATTTCCTAAGCCCCTGTTTGGACCACATTATTTTTTCATTCTCATTCTTCTACTCATTTTCAACCACACATTTTTCAATAAAATAATATTTTTCATCATATCAATAACTTTTTTTTCTTTTTCAACCACATATTCTCCATCACATCACTTCAAAAAAATGCATTCTCTCATTTTAATGCGTACCAAACGGGCTCTAAATCTAATTCAAACCCTAATTAATTCATTTCTCTCCACTACACCTGCACCACCGTCCGCCGCCTCCCTTCTCCTCTCTGTTGGAGCCTCGACGCTGCTGCGTTCATAGCAGCGTCGCGACGCCGACTGTAGGTGTTTGGGGCCGCTCGACACCTGTAAACAACATACCCTAGCATTATTCTTCTTTTTCGTCTTTTTTTAAAATTTGTTTGAGCTTGGTGTTGTGTGTAGTGTTGGTGGTGGTGGTTGGGTGTGGTTGTGGTGTTGGTGGTGTTTTTGTGTTGTTAGGGGGTTGTAGGTGATTTTTATTGGTTGTGCAGGTAGTTATGTTGGTGGCTATGACAGATCTGTCGGTGGTTGTGGTCCTGGTGGTCATGATGGTTCTGCCAATGGTTGTGTCGATGGTGGAGATGATTATGTTGGTGAGGTTGTGGGTTGGATATTTTTGCAGATGGTGGCGGTTGTGAAGGTGGTGGTCTTGCAGGAGATGGTGGCGCCATGCGACGATGTGTTTTGTTGGATCTTCGGTGGATCTGAGGTGTTTTTTGTGGTGGCGTCTGTGGTGGTGGATCGGCGATTGGGGTGGTGGCCGTGCTTTGTTTGGTGGTTGTGGGTGGTGGCGGTGTTTTGTGTAGTGGTGGTGGCTGAAATAGTATAAGTGGTATGTGACTAAGTATTTGGTTATCGTGACCTAAAAATTTGACAATATGTGATTGAAAAATAATTTGTGACCAACAAATTTGAAAATATGTGATCAATGAAATTAACCATTTTTTATCTGTTTTTTTAATCTTTGACCATAAAAAAAATCCGTGACCAATTATTTGGAAATACGTGACTGTGACCTATAAATTTTGATTTGTGACCATCTAATTTTGAAATATGTGACCAACGAATTAATTGTGACCTATAAAATTTTTGAACTGTGACCGTAAATTGTAAATCTGTTACCAGAATGGTCACCGGAATAGTCGCTAAAATAATTGTCGGAATCGGAGCAGTAGTCGGAACGATCGTCGGAGAAGAGTGGTGGTTGGAATGGTCATCGAAATAGTCCCCATAGCGGTATGAGTGGTGCATGTGGGATTGGTTAATTATATTATATTAAAATTAAATATTTAATGATAAATTGATTTAATAATTTATTATTTCATGAAAAAAAAATCGAGTTTGGAATTTTCAAACTATAAACCTGATTTTGAATTGATGTAAAGTATACACCTTACTTATGAATTTTTCTTAGGACAAGATTGGAATTGGGCCAAATGAAAATTCTCAAATAAGGGTCCATTTGAAAGTTCCACTACAAATTGCAATTCAAAAGCCCGGTCGATTCCTTTGTTGACTTGGGAGAAATTTAAATTAAAAATGATATTATCAACTATTTAAATTTTGAAATAGTTAAGAAATGAAACTAGCGGTCGAGGAGTTATTACTCTATGAAAATTGTACTATAGTAAGTCAATAGCTTGACTCATTAAAATTAAATTAAGATTTAACGATCGTTGAAGTGGACAATAATGCAATTGAAGAAATAATTCATGAAGATGCAAATAACATAAGATTCAAGAACTGCACCTAGATGCTATTCCGATAGGACGGGGCTTATTTTCACTTTAGGGAGGACTTGTATACAAGAATATACGAGAAAAGTATGAGATTATATACATGAAGATATCCAATGTACTCGGAGATGGACTATCAACAATTATTGACATGTTCTAATTACCAAAGCGGCCATAAAACCTATATTTCACACAATGCAATAAATTTGATCTCTTAGAATTCCGCCCTTAGTTTTCATGACAATTCAGTGCTTGTTTGGTTTAAATAATAATCAAAAGATGCTATTTGTGATCAAGATGATGGAACATCACCCTACGTTGCAGCATACTGACACTGAATGATATTTTCAATTAAATGCATGGAAATTGAATTCATGTTATTGTACTAACATCCAAGAGGATGCTACATGTGTAAATTGGAATAAGATCAATAAAGTGAGTTTCACATCTATACAATAATTGCTTTTTCACCTCACGTTACTTGTCACATTACATAAGGACAAACTTCATTTTGTGAGTTTTGCTACACAAACATAATACTTGACATAAGGGATGACACAACACACATACATGAGGGAGATCGGCATTATTTAATTCAGGTTGGGACCCACGTGCAATGTGAGAGGTCGATCAACCACTATGTCAAGCATTATGTTCATTTAGCTTAATTCTCATTTTGTACATATATTCATTTATTTAATGCTATTTAACATGATGATCCATCATCGTGACTACAAATAACATTACACTTTATAATCTCTTTAATTGTTAAAGTCAAATTTTAATTTTAATCATTCATTTAGTGAGATTCCTAACTACTACATAATTATCATCACTCTACTAGACGGGTTTTTGTTGACACACAAAAGGTGCAGCCCAAGCAGAAGGCCCAAAAGAGCAAGGCCCAATCGAGGTCCTAGTATCTGAAGAGCGGAGCCCAATTGAAGGTCCAGTATGAGAGCCTGAATAAAAGTGTGGGCAAGTGACATAAAAGCCCACGAAGCAAAAACAATGCTATCGCCCAAGCCTGCAGAACGCCCAGAGGCTGAGCGAGTAAAAGACCCTGCAGTCGCCCAAAGGTATAAATCCGTCATCGCCCAAACGGTTTAAGTTACCCAAAGGCCCCAGTGGAAATAACGTCCTGCCACCATCCAAGGCAACGGCTTCAAGCGGTTTAAGTACATCCATGATCTAAGAACCTCAAGAATATAGAGTCGTACGATGATAAGTTATGAACGGCAGTTTTAACATATTGGCCATGATGAAGAAAATGGGTGGTTTCAAGCAGTTCTTAAGCAGTCGAAGGCCGTCTAAGCAGTATAAAAGAAAGAAGAAGATAATGAGATAAGCCCGACAAATTGACTCTCAAACAGAGAATATGTAATTTTCTTTTATTAGATTTAGTTTTAATTAACTTCGATTCCCCTGTACTTGTGTGCTTGCGCCCCTTGGAGGCATCTTGTCCACGTCCAAGCTTGTAATCTTCATATTCAATAAACACCCCTTTTTGGGACTTTGTTCCAAGAGATTTGTCCCTTACACAATCGTCTGACCCCCTTTTAATTGTTAGCGAGTGAACCCGCGCGAAACAGTTTTTTTAAAAATTATTATTTAAAATTTAATGGTAAAATTGTCCTTTAACGTGGCAGTGACAGTAAAACGGATGAACATTGTCAATATGGACGACATGGGTGAATAAATGAAAAGGTTGGGATGAGAATGATGGTACAAAAGAGTGGAGACGAAATTGCCTCAAATCAGAAAGATTGGGGACTGGGAGTGAAATTTACCCAAAAACTTATGGGGCAGGAAAACCCTCTATGGGGTATCTTTTTCCCTCCAAAAAAGCCATTCCATGCATCGAACCACGTGTTATCACATTATGCCGCCACGTCAGCTAGTTGGTGGGTCCATGTGATAACGCGGCCGGAAACCCAAAAACTCAAACCGTCCCGATTGCGATATGTAGTTGCATTCCCGTAATTCCATTCTTTTTCAGGGGTGAATCAGTAATATAAACCAAACAGGCTTTTCGGTTTGTAACAAACAGCTGTTTTAAGGAAGAAACACAGAAATACACTCTTCGGTTCGAAAACCTTAAACAAACTCATCCGGTTTCTGGAGGAAACTAATAAAATGGAGGCCGTCGAGGTAAATTTTCACAACCTCATTTGATGGATTCCGCCGCATATAACCACTGTCTATGGGTCGGTGCAGCTGCTTTAATATTTTAACCAACACCCACCAACTACTTAACTGATTCCCGTAACAATTTTTTCACCTTTTTTATAAATACTTTCTGAAGGTTCAATTTTGATGGAAAAATGGGGTTTGATTTTGATATTCTTTGAACTTAATTTACATCATTTACTTCGATTTCTGTGTGTTTTCGTGAATGTATTATTTTGTTTGCGCGTCAGAGGTTGTGTTGAGATTTCTTAACTTCTTCTGGTTTTGGAGGAAATCAATGAATGGAGGCAGTCAAGATAAAATTTGCCACTCCATTTGGTGAATTCTGACACCCATAACCATCGTCTCTACGGCGGAGCGACCAGTTTATTTTTCGAACAACCCCCCAACTACCTAACTGATTTCTTAGTAGGCTTTTTGTTTACATTTTTCTTTTTTGCTTCTAAAGTTCGATCCTGATATAAAAAAGGGGTGGGCTTTTTTATCTTGTTTTGATCTTTATTTTGAACTTTCACTTCGATTCTCTGTGTTTTTCTTGATATGTATGTTTTTATTTGTCTTTGATTTTGTTGAAATTCCCTCACTTCTTTCTCTTGTTAGAAAGTTTGAATTTTGATTTTCTCTTCAGTCTTCTTTACATCTTTAACTCTTGATTCTTCCTGTTATCTTGATTATTTTTGTATGTGGCCATCTATGGTGTTTTGAAATTCCTCAAAAAATTGAGGTTTTCCGATGACGGTCTATTTAGTTCTTATCTTTGGTAGTGGCCTGTTTTTAATTGTTCATTTACTGCTTTTAATATTCAAGTCTTAAAAATGGGGCTGGACTTCGATATTTTTTTTTACATTGCTTAAATCTTAACAGTCTCGGTTGTTTCTTGTTGATGCATATAAATGCGCATGAGTTTCCGAATGCAACATTTTTATTGTTTTTTTTTTCTGTTGGAGTGCAGAGATTGACGGCATTGAAGAAGGCATATGCAGATATAATGTTGAACACGACAAAGGAAGCAGCAGCCAGGATTATGGCATCGGAGAGTAAGGCAGCTCGGTATCAGCATGAGCTGAGGGTTGCAAAAGAGGAGGGGCTCCGAATGCTAATGCGCCTCAAACAAATGATGGATTTAAAGGTGAATGAATGAATTTGAAATCAAAATTTCTGTCTCTTTTCCTTGTTTTATTTTTCTGGAATGAGTTGTTTCTATTAGGAACACAAGAAAGAGAGTATAAGAGAAATGTGATTGTACCTTTTTTTTGCATTCTTCTATTGCTTTTACTTGTTTTTGGTTTCTTGGTGTGGGTTCTGTTTTTTGTCTTACTTTCTTTAGCATTCATTTGTTTGGTTTAAGTTGAAAAGAATTCTAATGTTTGCTCAGAATTTTGTTCTTTGTGAATTAGTCAATGCTGGAGCTATTAATAATCATAAATTGGGATAAGTATGTGTCTTTTGTTTCTGTTGGTTCTCTTGACAGTCTGATAGAATGGCCCATTGACAACGAGATAGGAATGTCAAAAGAGTGTTATCTGTTTACTTTCTTTGTAGTCTTGACTGATAATTCTTTAGTGGTGGCAACTCAAATGTCCAATTATGGTATTTCTTCTTTAGTGTAACAAGATTTGAAATGATGTTATGTACTTGGCGGGAAATATTTATAGTTTGTTTGGCTCCAAAAGTACTTCCATTACACATTTCTTTCTCTCGATTTCATTAAACTTCCAAATGGCATGACAATGCTACAAATTTACATGTTCAACATGCCTTTTTGGTATATTGATATAACCATTATTCATCCAGCGCCACCTTTTGGGGAACTATTTGGTGGAAATAACAGTTAACTAATGTCTAATCATATTAAACTGCCAAATGCCATGACACAATTTCCATGGACCACGTGTTTTTTTGGTATGTTATTTCGACTGATATTTATCTAGTGCCTCCTTTTGTGGACTGTTTGGTGGAAGTAAATGTTATCAAATCATTGCATTTATCCTTATCCATAATGCTCTAGGTGATCATAATTTCTTATCATCTATTTAATATTATAAAATAATAAGCTTATATTACGGAGCTGTTTAACTAGATGTAATATAGAAATGGAACTGCTATTAGTAGTACCACAATAAGGTCAATCTCGGCTTCTTTCCCTTTAATTTAGCAGTAACAGATGTTTTCTTAAGGAAGTAATTTTAAGACATAACTCTACTCTTTATCTGGTGCAAAAACCAGACATTATGGACTTATGGTTTGATAATATGTTATGTATGACATTTTTATATTAGTTTCTGTAGATATTTTTAATGTCATTTATCGTGGTAAGTCACACCATGAACTTGTCATCATTTACATTTTTCTCGTTGCATAAAGGCGTGAATAATTCATTCAAATAAATTCAGGATCTTGAATTTGAGAACTTCCATAAACCAAATGCCATTGCAGAATGTCAGTTATTAAAGAAGTAATTATGTCTCTTGCACCACACATATAATTATGGCCCCCATTAATATGGATTGTGAAATTTTCGAGATGAAGCAACAATATCTTGAACTTCCAATTATGAAGCTGGAGCATGTTTGGTTAGGTTGAAAAGGTTTACTTACAAATAAATAAATAACTTTTAAAACAATTAATTTTTTTATTGGTCAAAATCCAAAATAAGTAAATACTTTTATTTTGATAGCAAAGTAGTAGTTACTCCTAATAAGCAACTTTTTTAACTTAAAAGTAAGAAGAAAGTAACATATCCGAAAATGTTTAGTAATTGAGCTTGCAAACTATGTGGTAGACGTTTGCAAAATTCGTCCATTCTTCTTGATCCTAATTGCTCTTTTAAGTAGGTTCATTTTTTATTTTTATTTTTATTATTTTGTTTTGGGTTTTCATAGTATTGCAAATCCCAAATGTGGGCTTCAATTTTAATCCTGTACTTTTCCCTTCTATGGATGAAGCTCGTGATTAGCTTATGTACCTATTCTTCATGTTCCTCATAAATCACTAAATTTTGTGAAAACTAAGCAGATTTTCTTTCCTTTTATTTAGTTTGTCACCCCTTGTATGGTGGCATATTTATTGCAAAGTTTGAACTTTGTTCAGTCTCTCTATACACCACGCACAAGTTGATCTATCTTTTAATATTTCTTTCAATTAATGTGTTGAAATACGACCAAACTATAGGTAAGGGGAGCAGAAGCAGCATCGTTGAATCAGCAGAAGAAGATTGAAGAAGTTGAAGCTCAGCTCCAGGAAGCAGAGGATATTGTCAAAGATCTCAGAGAAGAGTTGAGAGAAGTGCAGGCTGAACTGGAGCGGGTGAAAAACAAAAACATGCTGCTAGTAGATGAACCTGATTATACTTGTCTGAGAGAACTGCAAGACAAAAGTAGAATTTATTCTTCTCAATCTGTTAAATTCGCTGAACCAAATTTACAGAATGAGTCCTCTCTAGCTTCTGATGTTAGAATTCCACATCCTTACCGGAGAGACAGGGTGGTTCAGAAGTGCTACAACAAGACAGTTTGTTTAAACAATTTGTGTAATGGGAGTCCAGATTCGCCATCTATAACATTGAGAAATAAAGAGCCTGGATTGTTCCGAAAGGTTTGCGCACATAGAATTCGTGCATGTGAAAGGAATCTGTTGGATAGGGAATCTTATCGTTCTGGGAAACATGATAAAGTGAAAAATACGAGTGTCAGAGAGCATGAGGAGGGTAAAGATACCTTTATAGAACCAGCTCATGGGACTAAAACTTTAAGTTATCTTGAGACGAATCTATTAGCGGGTGTCAAGCTTAGCAGCTCTAAATCTTTTGTTTCGAAAAGGAAAAGAGCTATTAGGGGAAGGAAATCTATAACACCCCCACGGGGGGAACAATCTGATACGCTACTGAAACCTATTCAGGTATTTGACGCTAATTCTGGTGAGAATCCTTCCAAGATAGCTCCAAGATGGTTCCCTCATAAACCTCAACCAGGAATTGAACCAGGGTGCGTAGAATCTTCTGAAAAGGAAGCAGTTCTTGTGGAACGCTGTGATGCTCAAGAGGGAATGTGCCAGGATCAAGCATTGATTGAGAATTTGCTGCTTTTGAGACAGAAAACTGAACCTGCACAGAATTCAGGGACCCCTTATTGTAAACTGGATGCTGAAAATTTACTAGTGAATGATTTAGAGTCGAAATCATCTGATATTACTAGTGGGTTTCCTGATCAAGCTAGAAGGGAAAGAGTTATTAAATACACATTTCAGAGGAAGCGGAAGAGACAGACTTTAAGTGAATCTGATGGGAATGTGTCTCTTGAAACTGATACTTTGGAAAGACAACCTGGGAATAAACAAAATGGTGATGATGGCCTAGATCTGCAGAAGCCAAGCTTGGAAACAGCATCATTTGAAGATGATCTGCCATTAGCACAAGTTGCTCGTCAGGTTGGAAGTTCTTGTCCTTGTACGTGTTGGTTTGTGCATGCATTTGCTATATAATCACTATTGCTTGGATAAAATTGTTGCATGTTGGCATGCGTGAATTCCTTATTCCTGACTAGTCGCTCGTCAGGTTGGAAGTTCCTGTCCTTGTATGTGTTTGTTTGTGCATGCATTTGCTATATAATCACTATTGCTTGGATAAAATTGTTGCATGTTGGCATGCGTGAATTCCTTATTCCATTCTAATTTTGGTTCTTGGTCAGTGAGGCTGCTAGCCTAGCCAGTCTGTTCTGTATCTGTTAAACTTGAAACTTTACTTTGTTGCTACCAGCACCGACAAGCTGTCGGAGCTAGAGCATCAGCGTCCAACATGTGAGAACACACTACAACAACACATGTGAACACACAAAAGTGACACGCGCAGACACACTCAGACAGGTGTGTTGCCGACACGGCACCGACCTTGCACCGACAAGGCAAATCCAAATAATAGAAACGACAAAGATTAAAAAGGAGAAACTAACTTGAAATGAAATAGCAATTCCTAAAGCACTCCGATGGCACAATCGTGATGGGTCCTGGTCCATAACTATGGAAGAGAAGGGGGTGGGTTGGAAGAGGAGACAGCTCTGGCTGCCGGCAAGAATGAAAACTAAAAACCTAAAGCTGAAATGTGTGAAGAGTGTCCGTTGGCTAGGAAGGAAGGAAAATTCATAAAAAAGGACTCAGAAATGCATGGTTGGGAGGGGAAATACGTGGGTGGGGACTAGCCGACTAGGAAATGAAATGTCAAGGGAAATGTGTGGGTGGGCTATTTTTTAATATTTTTTTTTGAAGATCTTTTTCTTGTATAATTTGTAGCTTGTGATGATAAGTTTTCTTTCATTTTTTATTTTGCTCATTCTTATTTTTATTCAACCCAAAAATGAGTGTAACTAGTTTAAATAAAAAACTTAATATCTAACAAAGAAAAAATTAATTTATATTAAAATAATCAAAGTTCCCTCGACGTGTCTGTGTCCTACTTGTAGAATCACACATCGTTGTGTCCAGTCGTGCCTATGTCGCATTTCTGTGCATGTCCATGCTTCTTAGCATAGTTGTCGGTTGCCATTTCCACTCCAAATATGGTTAATGACTGTGTTTCTGAAACATGTTGGCATACCATATCAGAATGCAACACTACCTAGGAATGGGAATATGAAAAGGAGCCTAATATCAATTTTGGCTTTGAAATTGCAATTTAGTGCTATATTGTTTCAAACTGTATAAGCTGGTTTCAGAATAAACAAAACAACCTATTGCCATATTAGTTGCTATTGGATCTTGCAAATATTTTTAAACTTAGATTTACTAGAATATAGATGCTGAAAGCAATTAAAGCCAGCCCATAATGAAAATAGGAAAATCTAAGTGTTAAAAGTCAGGCTCCTAAATCCTAGCATTTCTAGGAATCCAAAAATGGACAATTTAATATCCAGTCAAAGCCAAATGCAACAGAACCTTATCCTCTATTGTAATGACGAAAATCCTAATTTGGTAAGAAATATATCAGCTAAATATTTTTTGAGTAGAAAATTTTACAAAAAATTGCAATTGGCCTCACCCCACATCTCTTGAGCAGAATTTTTTTTCCTTGTTTCCTTTAGGAGGAAGCGTGGAAAAGAAAGGTTTTGAGTACTCTTTCCACCATATTTTCCATCCCTTTTGGAATAAAATGCTAATTTCCATCTTCGTTTGGTGTGTGATGAATGGGAAATAGGATAAAAAGTTCTTTTCAGGCACTTTCAGAATGAAGTTCATTACAAGTATTCAACATTTACACAATATGAGTGAAATATATTTTGTACATTACTTTCCTTGTCTTCCTCAACTCAACCAAAATTTCTACATCAAGATTACTTTGATTTCTACGTCCCATCCAATTTTTCTCGTTGACCAAAATCGCTCAAGTAAGAATGCAAAATTGCAAAAGAACATACTATAGTTCTCACTAGTTGAATTTCACTCTATCATTTAAGAAAATAAGGATGAAAGGTCTTAAGTTAGTCATGCTGATGGAGGTCATAAGTGCAAGCGGAACTAGGCCTTTTAGGGAAATCTCCTCGTGCTTTTAGGAATGTAGATATTCACATCTTGATTCTAATTACAAAATTGAAATGCTAGAGGCAACTTATTTGATTGAGAAACTACAGTAAAAACTGTGAATATGAATTCAGATTTCTTTTTCATGTCACATGCATCAAAACTCTTGTGGAGAGAACATTTAGAAGATAGTGAAAAATCTAGAAAGTGGTGGTCTACATACTCAAAACAAAATGATAGATCACTCTTACGGAGAATCAATAAATTATCACGATTCATGATGTTATGGACTCGGGAAAATGAGTACAGTAACTAACATTTGCTGAGCTAATTAATACATTGTTGATAATTTTGGCTTCATGGAGGACGTGTCCAGCTTAGCGGAGGATTCAGTCGCCTGCATGAAATTGCAGTAGCAATTTCTTCATCAACTCAGTTTCTCTGTTGTGTTTATTTTCTTTCAGATATGAGGTTTTGTAATGCGTCCTTCTTTCTTTCTTTATTTATTTATGTTGTGGGCTTGTCACTGAGAGAGGGGAAACACACACTCTTCAATTTTATGTGCAATAGTATGGCCCTCTGATGAAGAAAAAAAAAGGTTGGATGCAATTAAAGCAAATCCGCAGTGAAGATTCTGATAAGTTCCAATCCACCTCACTTATTCTAGAAGGACCCTGAAGCAAAATATTCTGCAACTGGGTGGGGAGGGAAAGCTGAATTCTGTTAGAAGAGATCTATAAATAAAGGTAGAAGCTAGTAATAGAGGAGGAAAATATTGAGTGAGTAGGAGACTTTTAGGAGAGTTTTAGGCCTCTCGAATGGCTACTGTTCCTGTTCCATTTCTGTAATTTCTCAGTTTTCTTCGATCAATAGCAGCAACATATTTTCTGTTCTCAAATTGCAGCTGGAGCCTTAACAGATTCCAGTTGTTTTCATTGTTCACGTTTCCTTGTAAGTAGAATCATTAATGCTTTTGTTAATGGCATTTGGTGGAGGATATGTTGAATTGGCATTGCTGTGCATGGTTTAACATACTTGAGTGCTTTTCTTCTCATGGACTTCATGTTAAGTGTTTTTATATTGACAGCTCATGTCTCTGTCTGAGAATAAGTGGTGGCTGTAAATGTCTATTTCATCCTCCCATGAAGAATGCTGAACTAGAGGAAAGGTGAACAATAAACTTTTCAGGAATCTGGGCGTGAAGACGAGGGACCATTCATGAAGCAGACAATTGAAATTTAAGAGATTGTTGTAGTTTTATATTTAAAATTTACAGGCATATAGCCCATCAAGCATTACCATTGCTTTTAGTTTTTCAATGTCTTACTTCTTAGTACCTTTAACTGTTGCCAACTTTAGATGTCTTGTGCTGGGGAGGTTCAATTTTTTATTGAAGAGATATTTCCATTTTACATAGTGGAATGTAAATTGTTGCTATTGTCTTTCTTTTCATTTCTGGTGACTCGTCTCTGGAAATGGAGAGAGCCTCGATCAATTTGGGTTCCACTTGTGGAACTTAAAATATTATTTTTCCAAATTATGCAAGTGCAGGTACCGTTGGTAAGCAATGCAGGTTGGTCATTTTAGTCGAACGATGACCTGATAATATCAAAAATTTTCGAGCTAATGTCCTTAGTAACCAAGTGTTGCCCAATTCACGCTAGTGAGGCAACATATACACATATGTAACATGGATGCCAATAGAAATTTTTCTACAATCTTCGTTCTTGATAACAAGGAAACACTATGGGCTGGATACCTTGCAGAATGCTGAATTCCAAATTACAAAATCAAACTTTATTCTAAAACAGGAAATTAAATATTTTTTGTCACTAATTATCATTGAATCATCATTTCATTGATCTCCAGGATGGCTAAAACTGCCCCAGCCTTGACCACCAATCAGGAAGAGCACAGTTATTTGGTCCATTCGAAAAGATACGACTCCAGAATTGGATCATATTTTAGTTCACTTCCCATTCTTTTGCTTGGAATCTGATACCAATGCCCTGATGCTGAGCCGGGGTTTTGTGTTAACTAGGGCTCGGGGAAGAACAGATACAGATACCACTACAGAGTTGCCAGGGATCCCGGAAAGTGGCAATACCTCAAGAAGCACAGCAAACTGCAAAGGAATTATGAGTTCAGGACAATGGAAAGTACAAAGGGATTATTGATTCGCCAAACTCGTCTCTACCTCAGGGCATTTCAGTTCCACAATGGAATCTGGAACAGCATCTTTAACTGCTGCGGCCACAACAGTAAAGCACTTGTTGCGGTCTAACATAGATAATGCACTGGAAATTGAAGAATCTGTTTTTGTAGTTTTTATCATCTTTGTCTCCTCAATCCCTCTCCTGTTATACCCAACTGCAAACTACAATGTCATTAGTTCTATATAGGTCTATTACCTACCACACAAAGTTGGGGCAGCCTAGGGAAACTAAATATACGATGCTTTTGAATAATTTAAAACAAAAAAGAATGAATGATATTGAAAAATGGGTCTCTTCTTAATCAACTAGATGTTTCACTAGATGAATATTTTGCCAGAACTTATAGCGAGATCCTTTAAAATCCTAAGTGGAGTGACAAAAGAAATGAGACCGCGATAGAAGTAAAAATTTTACAAAACGACCTAACATTACTTCATGAATGCTATGAACTTAATAATCTTGACGCGAAGATTTCCATTTACAGTTATATTACCAGTTCTTATGAAGACCAATCACCCATTCTTCCTTTTCGTCATGCACATACCACCCTAAAATTAGTTCACGGATGCTATGAGCTTCATAATCTTGAAGCAAAGATTTTAATTTAGAGTTATATTACCAGTTCTTATGAAGACCAATCACCCATTCTTCCTTTTCTTCATGCACATACCACCCTCCACACACACACACGTCACAAGCAATCTTGACGAAGTGTGAAAAATAAAGCATACCTTCAAAGGTTGTGCAAGTTCATTCTTTTTATCTGTTACAAACTGATTGACAAGCTTCAACACAGTACTACGAATTTCATTCTCATCTAAACTACAAGTAGCTTGTATTGGGAAGATACGATGACACCAACTGCATCAGATAATAAATGCTTTATTAAGATATGAATCGGAGCATAACGTAGTTACAGTTATTATCAAATCATATAAAAAATATCAAGTATTGTGCAAACTTCAAGGAAGACTCTTATATTCATCATAGACGAATGAGTTCCTGATATTACAAGATATACAGATCATGTAAATAAACAGAAGTACGTGTGCATGTATATATGGCTGGTCTCAAGGGCTTTTATTTGAAAAACAAGAGATGCATATTACAACTAATTTACTATAAACACTCATTATATAGATATTAAACCCATTAACTTCAAGTCCAAGCCATTAACTAAGTCTATTAACAAGCATAACTAGCAAAAATAAATGAAGACAAACGGCAAAAACCATAGAAAAGTCCTTGATGCATTAAAGTGTAGAGTGTCTTGCCCAACAGAGTAATGGCATGCCCAATAACACAGCAGGTGTTTCTTTCTTCTTTTTTTTTTTTTTTCTTTTTCACATAAGCACGTGCTCCATCGGGATAATAAGTTCCCAACAGAGTAACCAAAAGTATTTTATCCTGATTGAGCATCGCTCTTTTTGTTTCTCATCGTCAAAAATCAATCACTATCCCCCACCCCCCAAACAAAAATGTAAGCTCATCGTTTTCTTCTTTTATATCTTTCATAAACCCAAATTTAGGAGAAAGAAATCATTAAATCAGCACTATCAGAACTTTCGGATTATGACACAACTATTTATTTTTTGGCAAGTTCTTGAAACCCAATTATGCAGCTTACATATGACATGAAAAGAAAATAAAAACATTAATAATGGGCAAATCTTAGAGTAGCTCGAAATAAATAACCTAGTACTTTGTCCCATTTAGGTAAAAAATAGTAAATGTTTATTAACAAGGATATTTTTGCTGGTAGTGTTAGATTTACTTGGGCATATTGAGCTTTAATTTTCAGCATTTATTATGTTATCTGGGAATGCTCTGTAAGTGATTGACTTGAAAAATAAAAATAAAACTCATTGGCCTATATTCTTTTGGACAACAATGTAATTTTTGTCTAAAAGTTTTACAATCCAATTTTGTCTTCAACAATCCATCCATTTGATTTAAGACAAACATCATTAGCTATTGGGCACTATGAGTCGGACCACCATGATTAAGTTTTAGGTTTCTAGTGCATTTATTGACAGACTATGATGATGAAGAAATATACTACAGAAAATTGTAGCAATCAACAAAATGTAAACAAAGGAAATGACAAGGAAAAAAAGAAAAAGAAATGACTTGCAATAGATGTAAGTATGCCAAGATACACAGCTATAATGTATCAGAGACATGTTCAAACAAAAGAATACTGCAAAGGTTAGGAAAAGAACGAACGACAAATGCAAAGAAAGAAATAAGCAACTTACAGTGGTGACTTTGAACTTCCAGATTCTAGAGACTGAATGATGTTGGCAACAATATCCACAACAGGAGGAGATATATTTCTACGAAATGTAAAGAGAAGTAAACCACTTCGTGTCAACTTGACCAGAGAAAGATCCTCAACTTTACCTACAGATATATCTGAGTCTACAGGGGAAGCAGAACTTTCTTGAAGTTTACCTGACATTGACATGTTCAAATGTCTTATTTCAAGAAAACAATAAAGAAAACGTTCCAATTACTGAAAGTATTTAGACGAGGACAGTAAATTCTAAATATACTGTCTACAGAACCATTACCAGAATCTCCACACCTATCATCATCATGTGTACTCTCCAAACTACTCAAGCTTTCCCCTTTTATGGCTCCCATAAATGTTTTTCTTCTCTTAGCAGCAGCATCTACATCTAACTTTTCCATACTCTCGGAGTAGCTATCATGGGATCCAAGATACTGCACATTTACTTGCGCCAATATTATATGCGATCATTTAACATGAAACATGAATGCAGTCTGCAGCATGAGATGACTGTTTGAACGAAATGGAAAACTGAAATGAAGCTTGTTATGAATCAATTACACTTTGATTTAATCTTTATAATGGAAGTCTCATAATCGATCCAGAAATAGAAAACTTATTGATATAAGGTTACATATTATCCTAATCCCTTCCAAATGTACAATTACCAACAGATATAGCCATTTTTGCCACTTCTTTTTTCTTGTGGGGGTGGATGGGTGAAAGGAAGAGCGGGGAAGCCACCAAAATTTTGAGTTACACCCACATGCACCCATATTGATCTTATTAATCAAGGAAAAAAAAAGTACAAGAGGGGAACAAGCCATTGTACCTACTACCTAGAAATTACAAGGATAATTAAAAGATGACAAATCAGATAAAAAGAAAAGAAAGTCAGGAATATATGATAGCTTGAGAAGTCGAAAACATTCTCTTCTCTGATATCCTAGCAAAACTTTGATTAATGTGCTCAGTCATACGCACCGTCAAACAGACCAGGCAATTCACTTCTCATAATCTAAAGCAATGACAAGCTGAGGAGGCCATGAAGGCTGTAGAAGATGTCTAACAAAGTAATCATCTCTAAAACAATTCAATGTCTATACTATATAGAATCGCAAAATTTCAGTAATAACACTTAGTATGTATGTTATTGTTGTTTACTATGTTAATAAGTCAGCAGCTTATCCTTTTAAATAGAGTGCTCTAGCTCAATCTCTTTCTGATTACACAAAGGAAAAATCTAAACAGCACTTAGAATTTTAAGGTCAGATTCCAACTTTGTGATATAGAAGTATACTACAAACTAGAAATTTAATATGAACAAAATCAAACATAAATGACATCAAGAAGAATTTAATAAAAAAAACCTTTTCAAAGATAGACATGACTTCTTTTGTGGCACTTTTCTCCCTCTCTGAGACAACATGAAACTTTTCGTCAGACTGCAGTTGCAACTAGAATAACAAAAAAAAAAATGTAATTTTAATATTTGACAAATGGAAAATTTCAATGTTCATGACACTATGGTCGAAAGGATCATATCATAATCCTTAAATACATGAAACTATATTTTATAAGAAAAGCATACCCTTTTCTTCAGTAAGAGATTTGAAATTCTAGACCTTGAAGGGTAGTGCATTTATATAGCTAAATCATAACGCATCAATTAGTTCCCTGAAGTTTTTTCTACCTTCTTTTATGGAATTTCGTTTCTATTTTCCTCAATGTTAACATAACTAAGAGGAGTTAAATTAATACAAGTTCATCGGAACCCACATCCATTTCTGTCCTTTCTATCAAATTTTGAACCCAGCAGATTAAACAAAAAGCAAAACAACAAAATACAAAAACGTATATAGGGATTGAAGACTTACTTATTGGGCAGGTAATGAGGAATCCAGAATGTGAATGTTGGAGAAGAGCAGACGGAGCGTTGTAATCAAATCGAGGGATGTTTATCACAGCCGAATGCTGTTCCCATGGCTTCATCTCCTTCTTATCTGCGCCTTTCTCTTCTTTTACTTCGGGTTTTTCTTCCTCTTGTTTCCCTAGTGGTGGGGGCAGCGGTGGCTCCGGTCGGGTTTCGAATTTCTCATTTGCAGTAGATTTTTGTTCAGCCATTTCTCCTCTTTCTGCTGTTGACGTTGTCGTAAGTTTGTTAAACGGCCAAATTCCCAAATCCTTAAACCCTACGCGAGGACATTGTCGTTTGGTTTCAATATATGTTCTCTCTTTAAAATAAGAAATAATTAAATCAATTAGTCATTCACCGCATTATAATTTTTTCCAAACAAGACCATGCTACACGAACATAGGGGATGACTGAACACATACTTCAGGAGTCTGGACATTATTTTATTCACGCGAAACTCACACGCAATGTGAGGGTCAGTCACCCAAAATGTCGACCATTTTCGGATAACGTGGTTTGCTCTTGTATTTTTACTTTTAACAAAAAACTAAAATATTAGCATAATTTTAAAACAAATAAATATAGTTAACGTGACAGTCGACTCACCGATGAAAATCATCACCCTCTAGCATTATTCTCTTTTCCTTCTTTTTTCCTAATAGTTGAAAACACTTCTGATATTAAAATTTTGTACTTCAATTTACTAAAGTATTATCAAATACTTAGAGCATGTTTGGTACCGATTAAAATCCAATTAAAATTGAAAATATAACCGTTATTGGGCTCCACTCGTCTAATAAAAGTCAATAATAACGACTAGTTTTTCAATTTTAATCCGATTTTAATCTCTACCAAACGGGCTCTTAATTATTGAGGACACTTGGATTGAGTTTAAAAGAACAATAATCATTGGAAAATTTCGAAATTTGGATAATCTTTATTTAGTTGAAATTTTAAAATATTTTTTTTAGACCATAAATGATTTTCACGGGTTGTTAGTCACAAATAAAATAAAGACGGTATCAAATATGTGCATTTTTTCTTTTATTTTTTATTTTTTTGACAATCACGTATATACCACCTCGTATTTTAAAAATATTACTAACATCTCATACATAATTCTACTCACCAATATCAATTATACATTAAGGCACCGTTTGATAACCATTATTCTAGAAAAAAATGTATTCTTTGTGTCAAATCACACCTTTTTTGTGGTTGAAAATGAAGGAAAAGTTATTGATGTGATGGAAAATATTATTTTATTGATGAATGTGTGGTTGAAAATTAGTAGAAGAATGAGAATGAAAAAAAGAATGGTTACCAAACGGTGCCTAAATAGTAAATTTCACCATCAATTTCATTAAGATTAACAATGCGCATGTCTTCATTCTTTTATTTTCCAGTAGGAATACAAATTTCTCAGTCCAACTCGAATTGTCTCGCTCTAAATGGTAAATGGAACATCGTTAAGGACGCCCCTCTCGAATTTTTCGAACCTATATCAAACATTTTTATTTGCAATTACTGAAATAGATACTAAACCACACTTGTAGGTTCCAATTCGAGTTTCATTCTACCCATAATCCTACTATCTTTAAAAGACTCCAACCCTTATGAATAGTGAAATGGGTTGCCTCTTAAATGTTGCCAGACAACCCTCCCTATTCATCCCAATTCCACCGCCTCACACACGTATACGGTATATCCTAATCGTTCCACCGCCACTCCCCTCTTTCTCCATTTTTACACTCAATCTTACTCATTGTCTTCACGCAACCATGAGCTCTTTTGAACTCAATCTACAGAAAAATCCATTTTCCAATTTCCATCCTATTTTTCCCTTTCACCCATCACTCACCGCCACTCCGGCCGCCGCAGCAGCCGCCGTGACCGTTCTGGTTCTCCTCAAAGCAGGTCATCCTAACACATGCCTCTACCAATTGACAATTATTCTCAACGCTTTTGTACTATACGATTCATTCCTTGTCCCTTCTCCAATTTTTTTTTACTGCAATTATTGTTTGCTTGACACATCAGAAATTAATTTAAATTAATTTTTAATAAACTTTTCTGCTGTTTTTAACTCTTTGCGAGGAGGAAATGTTAAATTTTTCTACTTTTACTAAAAATTGGTTTTGGATAAAGTGCTTGGATTGGTTATTTGAGTGTAATGTGCTTAAAAAGCAGAAGAAAATTATAACTCAAAGCTCAATTTAGACCTAAGGGAAGTTTCCGAAGTGAGATAATTTGTAGCTCTAGACTTCCAAGGAAATTGGAACTTTTTATTCAATTATTGAATTCACATCAATGTGGTTCTGTGGAGACGAATCTATTTCTATAAACTATTGTTGATAAGATTTGATTTCTCAATAGAAAAACGGGAGATTATTTTTAGCATTGTGGATTTTGAGATATTATACAATCCAAAGGAAACTTGGGGATTTATTACATGGATTGGATTCAAGATTTATTTACATATTAGCACCAATATAAAAGGGAATATTACAAAATTTGCAATTGTGACCTCAAATCGACTGGCCTTTTAATCAAATCCCTCTTCAATAATTTTTTTGCTGTAGCAGGAGAAGAGGTAATTCTGCTACTCCACGAAGGCGAAGAAGTCGTTCACCAGCTTCGACGCATCGCAAAAGCCGGTCTCCAACCCCAATATTGCAGTGGTCATCTACATCAATTTTCACCACTCCATATGTTCATTCCATAGCAATTAGATCACTGATCTTTTGTAAGGACCCAGTACTTCGTATTTGAATAATCACTGATGTCTTGTATAGCAATGTTAATTATTTTCCCTCACAATACCTACTGTTATGAGGTATATGTGAAACATTCACTTGCCTGCTGCTTTTCTTCTTATTCCTTCTCGACTTGGCAAGAGGATGTCTCTATTTTGCAATTTTAGGAGTGTGTTTGGTAGAGATATAACTGAACTATTAGTTTGGTAGCCTTAATGGTATATTCAGAGGAATTTGTAACTCATTCTTCAAGTGTAAACTGCTTATAGATTGGGAGGAAATCATCAAGGGTTCATATGAGTATGACTGGAGGACAAGATCATAAGGTCAACCTTTAGGCCATTGGGAAGCCCAATGCCATACAGGTGAGTTTCAATTCTCATTTTACATTTCCTTGATATTTTCTTATACCTTGTTTCAACCTTCTTATGTTATACTGTACTTTTTTCGGTTTACAAACCACATGACAAAGGGCAGACCCATCCCCTTCTCAACCCCTATCTGAAAGACTCAAACTGTGACCACTTGCAGGCAGTATGATATCTTCACCTATGGATGATTCTTAATCTCATTTATTATACCTGTATCACCTTTTGTATATCTTAAGGGAACCACTCCTTGTTTCATTATGATACTATGGAATGCCGTATCTGATAGATTCTTACAATTCAACTATTTTTTCCTTTCTCCTGGCTGTCATTATATTTGTAGAAGCATTATTAATAATGACACCTTGCCCCTTATCTTTTCTCATTGTTTATTATACCTGTCGTTCATTGCCTAAAGTTTGTCGGGTCATTCAAGTGGAGTTAATGATCAATATGTATGAAGAATACTTCCAACAAAATTCTGAAATTATATGTCAATGCTTTTGCTGCAAAACTGATTCATTTTGTTACTTTGTTTTTCATTTCAGGTGTTGGTTATGACACCTCAAGTTTTGTTGGATGCTTTAAGGAAGGGATTCTTGAATTTTCAAGTATTATGTTTTATTATACTAGACGAATGCCATTTTGCTTCCCGTAAACATGCTTATACAAAGATTATATCCTAATCCTACAAAAGAGTCAGTTTTTTCCACCGCCTCTATCTCTTACCAAAGGTCCAAAACCAATCCAAAGCAAATCATAAACCCTAGCAATCCCGTTCCCTTCTCCAATGGACGCGATTTCAATGTTAAAACAGCCCTATTTCTCAATTTCTCGCTCTTTCCCCATTTCTGCCCTCAGCCCTATTTCCCCATTTGTGGGAATTCGTTTACCCCCGGGGATTGATTCCTTCATCCATTTGGGTTTGGGCAGGGGCTTCTTACGGTCCCTCCATCTTTTCCTTTTGAATTCAATCTTTGTCAGATGTAAAGGAGAGGTTCATATCTGAATAAAGGTCCTGCAACTTATGTTTTAGTTTGCCTGTGAGCAATCACTTGAGCTAATCTTCTGTGAATGATTCACTGCTGCAAATTTGTTTTATTGAATTGATAAAACGTATCAGCTATTGTATCTAATATTTAACCGGTTTTTTTCTCTTTCCTCATTGTCCAGCTGCCAATTGCAGAATATGAATCAACCTATCTATTGAAGCGAGCATTAAATGAAGAAAATTGTACTGGTGAGCAGGTGCCTGTTGCAAAGCCCCGAGTAGTTAATTTTTATGTTCATGTTAGTATATATTATGTAGAGAAGCTTTTTCCTCTATTGGACTTGTTCAATTGCTAATTTATGGTTTCTATTGCTAGACTATTGAGTGTGTTGGAGTCTCTGTTAGTCTATTGAACAATATCAAGAATGATTTGTTAAATATGAGCATCTTAAACTTCAAAATAAAGAAATGCCAAGAAATTTGTTTGATGGAATTGCTTTATTAGTACAATGCCCGATTGATTTCTCTAAATTTTTTGGTGAAAATGGCCATTTGCAGGTTCACATCTCCTTTATTGGAAATAAACGCATTTAGGTCATATGGGTTACTAATGATAAATCTTCACCTTCTATTGTTCAGTACGGTAAGGATAAGATAATTGGATGCACAAAGGGCTATGGATTTGTGAGGTCTGATTTTATAATTGTATGAATATTTATATGGTTTGTCTGATTGTTCTAGAGAACATCAATTATACATGCATCATTATTGGAAACATGGAAAAATATTTGAGGTTTGAGATTCAGAAGCACAATTTGGTATAAATTTTTTTTTTTCTAGAACCACAATGTGATTAGCTTCCATTCTTCATTTTTAGATAGTTGAATATTTCAGCGATTATAGCATCCTCTCTTGATTTCAGCTAGCTCTCTTCACCGGTAATACTGGAAATTCGTGCAGAAGTGAGGGAACAAATTGACACTAAGATGGCAGAGTGGAGGAAGGGAAACTCGACATTTCGCCAGATGTTCTGTTCATTGATGAAGTGTGAATGATTGACATCGAGTGCATTTGATTCCTTAATTGGGCCACACAGGTATTACTACTACTGTTTGGGGCTCTAGCTACAAATCACCACTTAAGTGTTCTAATCGATTTCCTTGATTGCCTGCTTATTAAAGGAAGAAATTCTTAAATTCTAGGCAGAAGATGCCAAAATGAATATGTAGAAATGTCTGAAGATGCAATACACTATAAAACTCATAACATCGGTTGCATTGGCTTCCCAAAAATGGAAACAAAACATTGTGGAAAATAGAATATTTTAGCTTATACAAGCTGTTTATGATGTGAATAGATCCAAGATTATTACCATTTTACCAGAACATTCACCAACTGCATATATCTTATTCATTGAAGTATTGCTTATTTCTTTTGATAATTGTTTGAAGTGTATTGTGCAATTTGTATTAGACTGTCTTATTTCGTAACTCAATCTTGCTACAGTATCATTTGTGTAATTGTTAGCCTTTGCTCCTTGCATATATATGTGCATTTCATAGCTATTAAATTGCACATGAAGTTCCATATAGCTTTATTTCTCTGTCTAAATCTGTTAAAGTTATACACTGCAACCAAATTCACACTAATGATATTTTATCTTTATTTTTTAAATATTCTTACTCTTTATTGTCTGAACACTTTGGATTATGATGAAGGTTCTGCTTCAACTTGAGCACTCATATTTCTGATAATAGTTAGATTATTAAACAGTTCGAATATAATATTTAGAAAGTAAGGAGTGGCCTGTACTCAAAATTCTTGCTCAATCTGAAGTGTTTGGTTGGGTTGCCCGCAATTTTATTTATTTTTTTAATTCTTTGTTTCGTTTACTTAATAAGTTTATTTTTTCCTTTTGATATATATTTTATTTTAGGTTTTGGATTTTACTTGCTCGATGATTTGGGGTTTTCTGATTAATTATGGCCTAAATATTTATAAATAGCTTGGTCTTATATGTGTCTTCAATTAGCACGCATTTGACTAAATACTAAATAGCATTTTTACTGTAGCGATAGCTGTGTAATACTGCAGTGTTTTATTGGTTAAAACCAGTGCCCAATTTGCTTCCATCTCTGAGTTGAATGATATTTCTACTGACAAAAAAATTTAAAAACTAAGAATCTATAATTCTCTATAAACATGATAAATTATATTCAATATGGGATTTTTATGCATTTTCTGGATGAAATATCTCTAGGGCCTATTTCACTATTAGCAAACAGGGTTGCATTCACTACATTACAGGAAAATATGGTCTATCCTCATTTGGACTTAACCAAACATTATGCCTGTGTTTGAGCAGCATTATTTCCTTCAAATAATGCATTTTCGGACCGTTACATTCAAAAATATGGGGCCCACTGTAAAACAATGAAGTCAACAATGGCGGCCTAACTGTCGGAATTCTCATTTTTTTCCTGGAAATATTGCTGCTCAAACACAGGCTATGTGTGATTGTTTAGATGTGTTGTAATTTTCCTTTCGCTACCTTTTTATCTCACATTAATTCCTACTAAACATCTTTCTGAATGTAGGCAGCTCTCTTTGATTATAATGGACCATCTGGTGGATGCACACATTGCGTTACAATGGTCCGAAATAATCAACTTCTTGTGCAAATGCTGGAGACTCCTGTTGTGTTCTTTCTCGAGGGGTCAGGTGAAGTTTTCTTTTACTTTCCAATGGGTAATATTAAGTTTTGTTATTAAAACCCAACCTCAGGTAATTTTGAAGCAAAGTGTTTAATATAATCCCTCCCTATATTCTTCACAATACTGTCTAATAGATAAAGGGATGGTAGCTTTTGCTCGCAAGGAACCTGTAAACAAATATCTAGGGTCAGATATAATATGGATAAGAAGAGTTTTGAAAACATTACATACCAGTGAAAGAAATAATAGGCTACATAAAGCAGGGAAAAAAAAACAACTCCACCATCAGATTCCAATCTTTAAGATTGGATAACATTAACAATTCAAAATGAAGCAAAAAAAATGACCCACATAAAAGTTTTTCTGAATCTTATTAACGATGAAAGAAACATAAACATAAGCTCTCTCTGTCAGTAGAGATAAATATCGAATGCTTAAAATTTTGGCTAATACAAATTTCCGTTCCAATTTTCATTGTTAAAGAATGATGAATGCAAATAAAAGTTGTGTTTCACCTTCCTTATCTCGATCCACTCATAATTCTCCCCTCATTCTTGAGGAGGGAAAAGTTTCGAGTTAGGAGAATCGAACTTATAATTTCAATTGATTTTTCCTATAATAACCTGTTTTGGGTACATTTTTCAGGTTTTCTGCAAGGCATATAGACAGGGGGATCCTTCGATACATCCTGGTATGAGGCATCTTTTTGGCATGTGGAAGGGAGTCTTCCCTCCCCAGCCATTGCAGATAATTGAAAAAGAGCTTGGAATTGCTACTGCTGTCAACGGTTCATCTTCAGGAACAATAATGTCTAAGCCAAATTCACAGGCCCAACGTCCTCCACACAGTATTCAGGTAAATCCAAAGTATTTAGAGGCAAGGCAGCATATTGAGTAGTCAACCAGGGTAAGCAGCTCATCATCATCATTTTTATCACAATAAGTATTCTTGGCTCTGTTGAGTGCTGTTCACTTTTCTTTTATTTCATCTTACACGAAGAAAAAATTTGTTGGTAATATTGTAACATTTGATTAGCTTTTTTATAATTTACCCCAAGTTACTGCCAAATTGCTTTGAACCATGTGATGTACACTTGCTGGAGATATCAATCCTCCAAATATCAATTCCTGGAAAGAATATGATTTGTCCCTGAATACGGCATATGATTGGAGCTTTGAGAGACCTTTCTCTCTCTCAATTCTCACACACGTCATTATTTACAATTTATCAACATCATTTACATTCTTCGAGTTTCATTTTTTGCCATTCACAAGTTCTAAGATCATTTTGTTTACAGACAAATTCAGCTTCAGGAATGGCAGTGCATGATGACTGCAAACTCAAGTTTATCGAGTTGAAAGCTAAGCGAACTCATCGATTCATAGTATTCAAGATTAAGGAAAAGCAAAAACAGGGTATTGTGGAAAAGCTCGGTGAACCAGCCGAAACTTACGAGGACTTCACCAAATGCCTCCCTGCTGATGAGTGTCGTTATGAAGTTTATGATTTTGCGTATATGACTGAAGAGAATGTCCCAAAGAGCAGGATTTTCTTTGTTGCGTGGTAATTTTCCTTCTTGGCAAACATAGTAAATGTCAATAAACTGGCTTATTTTCATCACGCTAACTGTTGCCATTACTTTTTTTTGTGCATTATAAAGTCTCCTGACACCTTAAGAACGAGGAGCAAAATGATCTATGCAAGCTCCAAGGACACGTTCAAAAGGGAATTCGATGGCATTCAGGTGGAGCTGCAAGCAACTGATCCAACTGAGCTGGGTCTTGATGTCTTCAAAAGCTGCGCAAATTATATCTCTGAGTTACATCAGAGTATGAAATAATCTACAGCCAATTCTGCATTTTGATATTATTTTATGATTATTTTGGTGTGCGATTTCGGTTATGTTGTCGCTTCGGGCTGGATAACTATATTGAATTTGCTTCTATATTTTGTAAATGCACTCTTGGCTTTCTTATTCTTTTTTTCAAATTGTTATGTTCTCACTTTGACATGGATGTTGCATTATATGATGTTCAATCAGTTCATCCTTCAACGTCACAACATGCTCAATTATCCCAACATAACCATTATCAATACACACACTTGACGTCGAGTCGTGCAACGCACGACCGACACTAGTATTTAAAAAAAAACAAACGTGAGCAGAGCATGGACACCAAATTTTATAGCCAAATAACAAATCAAAAACTACAAATAAAAAATAAGGAAATACTATAAATAATATAAATTCATTAAACTGAAAACAACATACTTATCTAAGCGTCACCAACCTAGTACTCGTAGTAAATAATATGAAACTTAAGGGCAATATTGTCACCCGATCCCAATATATACCACCGTCCGAGTGGAATCGACAAGAATTGAAAGAGAGTTTCCGTTATCTATCTTGTCTATATATCTATTGCTTTCTCTCTACATATATCTCTAATCGAGTTAGGGTTTTACCGAGTTCATTTAAGCATGATTTCTGATTCGATCCCTAACGCTTCAATGCCTTTGGCTTCATCTAACACCAAAGATTATGCCAAGAAAAAAAGGGTAATTGTTTTGTTTTATTATTTTTTGACAAATTAATTCACTCCATGTATATAGATGGTTTTCTTTCAATTACACACTATGTGAATTTGAAGATTGTTATTTAAAAAATGAGAAACTGGAAGCATTTGA
The DNA here is from genome assembly GCA_035079005.1 of Fraxinus americana. Lineage (NCBI taxonomy): Eukaryota > Viridiplantae > Streptophyta > Magnoliopsida > Lamiales > Oleaceae > Fraxinus > Fraxinus americana. The sequence continues at coordinate 49,049,011 of CM068706.1, read as the reverse complement.
GCTAATTTTGGCTTTATTTTTTATTTCAATTTGATTGAGTGAATTTTATTTCTTTCTAATTTCAGGTTTCTTTAATTATTTTTGACAGTTTAATGCACACGATTTATCTGCATGTAATTTCGACTTTTCTTGTCATTGTATTGGAGCAAATTTCGGTTTTATTTCCTGATTAAATTTGGACTGAACGAATTTCATTCCTTTTTAAATTTCAAGTTTAATTTATTATTTCGACGGCAATTTGGTGAATCTTTTTGTTCATGTACGAGTATTTTTTTTAGTGTTTCTGATGGTTCTTGTTTTGATTATGGATAATTTTTTTATAATTTCAGGTTAATCGGTCTGCAAAATTGAAGCAGTGCAAACTTGATGCTCGTCGCGACCAGTGGCTATCTCAAGGTTTCTTGCTGGTCTATGTTTGTTTTGTACATGCATGTATGGAATTGTATTAGTAACTTTGGAATATTTTTAGTGAAGAATAATGGCAGCCATAAGGAGGGCGTGAGTGGTGACGGAGGGACATGTGGTGTGCCATCAGTGCATTTGGACAATCAAAGGAGGCGCCTACCGACTGAGAAGCTAGAAATGAAGCCAACAAGTGCGGAGGAGAATTATGGAGATGGATCATCAATGCATCATTACAATGATTTGGAGCCATCCCCTGCAAACAGCCTCAGCAGCTACACCAGTGTCTTGTGCATTGACAATTCAGGAGTCAATTTTACTGGGAGTGGTAGATGCAGCAGCCAAAGCAGCATTGGTAGTATTAATGGATGTTTTCCGGGTAGCATGAGTGAAGACAATGAGGGGGATGATTATGATAATGGGTGCTTGGATGATTGGGAGGCTGTGGCCGATGCCTTGGTCGCTACCAATGACAAGCAGAAAGAGCATATCCCTGAGACAGGATCAGATTCTCTGGTTCTGGAGAAACATGTAAATGCTGCCCAATCTGATTCTAGGTCAGAAATATCAAACCTGTCAGATTCAAGAGTTGAAATTACAAAGTCAAATCCAGAAAGTGAGGGAGCTGCAACACATAGTTCTCCGGTAAATTACCAGGCATGGCGCCCTGATGATGCTTTTCGTCCTCGTGGCCTGCCTAGTTTGTCAAAGCAGCATAGTTTCCCCTTAAATTCAGAGCGCCATTTTGGTCGAGGAGCTTCTGTTTGGGGATGTAAGATTGTTCGGCCAGTCCCCACATCTTGTCCAATATGCTGTGAGGACTTGGACTTCACAGACTCGACATTTATCCCATGTTCATGTGGGTTCCGGCTCTGCCTTTTCTGTCACAAGAGGATTCTTGAGGAGGATGGGCGCTGTCCAGGCTGTAGGAACCAGTATGATTGTGAACCTGTCGAGGGCAAGGCAACTTTAGATGGAGGCAGCTTGACGTTTCAATTGGCTCGTTCTTGTAGCATGATATCGAGGTCTTAGGAAGATTCTCTTTTTGCCTTGAACTTGTTTGTTGGGATTCTCTTTTTCTCAGTGCATCTTTGGGTGTTTTTACCATTAGATACTGATTTTCACTGCCTTAGATGTTGCTATAGAAATGTGATTCTGATGCACAGGGGAGTAAATCTAGTTTCTTATGAATTTGTTCCATATGTTTTTTATGGTGCTTATGTTGATGTAGAAGGCTAGTTATGTGAATAGACAAGGTGGTATAGAAATTGAATACACTAAATTTGGTTCATTGGAATTCAGCGTTTCTTGTTAAATTTCATTTGTGTAATTCGTGGTGATGATGAAATATGAGCTAATAATGTGAAGAAAATCATTAAAATTATATCTAGAGATTTCTTTCTATCAAATTTCCCAGTGCTTGCCTCCCTCTTTTACCTTTTCTGGTGTGCATTTTCTTAGACTTGGCAGTAACACACACAAGTTTTGACAATTCAAGCTAAGATGAGATACTTCTGCATCTTGTTGGTATGGACTTGGGACCAAAAGCTTTATTAGGCAAACTGTGAAAAGTTGAGAGGTACAGCAATTTCCTTGGAGTTAATATCCAAAAATGCTGATTCATGATTCTGAGTTTTGTTTCTACAAGGGAAGGTGATAGTTGTCATATTTTATGTAGCTTTAAGTAACTTATCAGAACAAAGCATAAAAAGATTAATTTGGATGCTCAATTAGTTTGATTAGACTTTATGTCTTTCTTGAGTTTTTAATTATTCCACCTTTGGCGCTGCCTGATTTGCTGTCTCGCTATAGTTTCTTGACTTTGGACATTGGCTGACGTGGAATGTTAGGTATTAACTGTCTCCCGGTGGATATGTGAAAACATCATTCAGTTTGTGGAGTAATGCTTATGAAGCAATCTATAGTTGGTAACCTTGAACCCTGTGCGTGGGAACTCCGGAAAATGACGCAGTATTCAGCTTTCTTTGTCTTTATTCCTTATTATTGTATCATTTCTTAATTTAGATTTCACTTTTGTACTAAGGAAATATTTAATATAACAAACTCATCTTCTACTCCCAAAGTATTTCGACATCCAATCAAAAAATGCTTAAAGAATTATTTGAGAATGTTTGTCTGAAGTTATAAGTAGGTCATACTTCAAAGTTTTTTCAAAATAAAAATGTAGCAGGTTGCTGTCTAATTTGTTGAAAAAAATTTCAACTTGTTATGTCTGTAAACTGTAATTATAGCTGATTGCTTGAATTTTGTTGATTCAACTGTTGTTCGATTCTCCGATATAATGTTCCTTGATACAGGTCCATGTGGAGTGTTGTTTGGTTATTCAGAAACTGCCACGTCATTTGAAATTTGTAGAACATAGATTGGGATAGATCTCTTGCCACCTTTTAACTCGACTATTTTTGGTCTTTATAAATATTTTGCACTGTGTGGGCTAAATAGAGAAGCACATACTAATACTATTCTCACATTGCGCTGTTGCACTGGAGTTCTGGTGGAAGCTATATGGGGTTGTAGTGGCAACTTGTCTACTTGCATCTTTCAGTGAATCGTTCCTCGTGAAAAACTGGGGGTTTTGGTTGTAGCAAGGAAAATTCTAATAGAGATGGATTACAATTGCCATTCCTTGCTGCATATGGATTGACAAAGAGGCTAGAATGTTTAGGATCATTGTATTTCTTGCTGACTGGAGCTTTTATATTTTAGGCTTCAAGTTCTTCTAAGTTGGTTGGCCATTTAGGATTTTGCAGTCTTTTCATGTGTAGAGGATTTATTCACCTTCAATTATGTACTTACCAGAAAGGACAATGCTACTTGTACATTAGCATATACATAAGCGTGTACATAATGTGAGTGGAGGTGGGGTCTACGCTACAGTGTCGTGGACTCCACCACACTCACATTATGTACACGGTAATGTACAAGTAGATAAATCCTACTAGAAAAGTGAACTTTTTTGGTATTAAAGAGTTTGAAAATAGCCAGTTTATCCATTTCGGGTTCATTTATGCATACATGGTAGCTGGTCGAGTTTGAGTAGGGTGGGTTAGTCTGGCGATGTTGCTAGACTAATGGTTAAAAGAATTTTGCTACTTTACAGGATGATTAAAAAATGGTTAAAGGAGGTCGCGGCAGCTTGCTTGCTAAGGTACGAACTAGTGCTGGTAAATGAACAAACCTGTGAATTCTCGCGGCAAGCGTCTCGGTCGGTTCCATGTATGATTTTTCTATAATAAAATGACACAAATCTGTGAAATATATGACCAGTTTAACCTCTTTCTATGATGGTTAAAAAATGTGTTTATGATTTGATTTTAACGGTACAATGCATTAATTAAGTTCCTGTTTGTCTATCATTATTCTAAAAAATTATTTGCTACAGTAAGATAGATCTTCTACCACACATTCACTCAATAAAATATTCTACACACAAACTAATAAAATTACTTTACTTTTCAACCACACATTTCCAAAAAATACTATTCATTACTCCATTTTTCTTCAATAATGGGAGACACACACCCTAAGTCGTTAACTCTTCCTGGAAACACTTCTATTATAAATAAAATAAGGATTTATATTAAGCACCCGTTTGGTGCACATTTTGGGAGTGAGAATGCATTTTTACTGTTGATGTGAAAGAGAATATGTGATTGAAAAAGAATGAAAAATTATTGATGTGATGAAAACTGTTATTTTATCGAAGAATGTGTGGTTGAAAATAAATAAAAGAATGAAAATTAGAAAAATAATGTGTCCCAAACAAGAGCTAAATGAAGTAAATTGTATTAATTGAGTATAAAAATACATCATTAACATTAATTCTGTAAATTAGGAGATTTGCTCAGATAAACCATATAAACAAAAAACACAAGATCAACTAGATGAATCAGGTATACATCAACAATGTAACTATGAACCTCATTTCCAACCAATTTCTCACCGAGTGTGTCAAGACCCTATATTTTGGGTGTCAAAATGGTGTGTTCAAGTTAGCATATACAATTGAAGCTATAAGCTCAGAAACAGAAGGGTCCATCACCACTAATTCATCAGGTACGGCTGGAAACAAAAACGCAAGCCGAGCAGTTGTTAAAACTATGGCAAGTTAATCCGTATTCTTTAGTCTTGGACGCTTCAGACGAGACTGTTTTGATGCTGCTGACGCAGGTTTTAATGGAGTGAGATCACGAGCAAGAGAGGATGTTGGTGACAAATCTTGCAATTTTCTCTTTCGGGATCCTTTCTTTTCATCGTTCTCGTCCCCTCGTAATATGATGTCTCTCAAACGCTTCACGTCTGAGAGCTTTACTGGCTTTACAAGGAATTCTTCAGCCCCTTCCTCCAAACACCTAAGAATTAGTCAGAAGGAAGAGATTTGAGACTTGTGATGCAGAATTTATTTTTCTGAATGCAAAATTTTACTGATTCTTTGCAATGTTCAACATAAATATATAGAGGAACAAATTTTGATTACATAAAGTTGTGATCAAATCCTGAAACTCAAAATCCGGAAGTTCTGAAAAGTAATGCCATGACAGTTCTATAAGAACTGCAAATTTCTGGTTTCCATGTAACAATGAACCAGAGAGCGTGGCCGGAATAAGATTCATGTAATTGACCCCAAGTTTAATGAGAACGAGGCTAGGTTTTCTTTTTTTTCTTTTTATGTTAATGTGCGATTCACATGATCTGTGACTTCGATACTGGCTATGGAACCTCAACTCTCATTTGATAAGTACCCAACAGAGCCCATCATATAAGTTCACGATCCAGAATTCTAGAACAAAACGAACAAAATCACGAATCTAAAGTTCAAAGGTGAGATCTGATATTCTGACTAACAGATGAAATACTTCCTATATATCAGTGAAACCATTTATAATGCTACAGACATAAACAGTCATGGATAATTATGAGATGAGATCCTTCCGAATGGGCTAAGAGAATGCCTAGAATTATTATTTATTTTCTTTCGTTTTCCTAATTGAAGAAATAATTGGAAAATAAAACAGCAAGTACAAAAATGAGTAATAATCTACAAAGAATACCTCTGTAACGAATGATCAAACACTGAAACTAATCCGATTAACATCTAAATTCAACACTGACATTAGATTGAGAATATACCTATCAATACGAGCCAAAACTTTCTCGGACGACATAATCACCACAGGTATTTCCCGTAAGTTCGATGAGCTCTGGTCGAAAAGGTAAACAAGTAAAACATCAACAAACCTCATTTTCAATATCATCAATCAAGAATGGCAAAATATTATTTTAAGTAGTAGGGGAGAATCTAAAACACTCCTTTTTTGGATTGAAAATACCAACATCACTAACCTTTATCTTTTTGAGAAGTTCATATCCTGTCATCCCGGGCATTGAATAGTCTGTCATTATCAGATTCACCTTCAATCCCTAAATTCATAAAAAAATCAGTATAGCCTCAAATAGTAACCTAAATGAATCTTATAATATATATAATAAAGCAAAAACCCATTAATTTTTCACCATTACAGTATGGAAAACTAGATTCTGAATCACAAAATTTTAAATAAAATGAAAATGGTGCCAAAACTTCATCCTCTTCAATTTCCCCAACAACCCATGAATATTTTGACCAAGAAATTATAGCAGGAAAATCCAGTTTTTGCTTACATCAAATCCAACAGAGCTTTTCTCTCCATCCAATCCCAGATACTGCAGAGCCCTCGTCCCACTTTCCACAGCAGTAACTGCAAATTACAATTTCAATTTTTCCATCATTTTCAGCAACCCAAAACCACAAATCAGAAGCCCAAATCAAAACCCTGAATTAATATTAACAAAAACACCAAACCTTTGCAGCTCGAAATCTTCAATAACCGCTCAATGACCTTCCGATCAACAAGGCAATCATCAACAGCAAGAACATGCAATTCCTCTGCAACAACCGAAGAACATTCACTCCCCATGTCGTCCAAATACCTTTCCCTCAAATGGGTATGTGTAAAAACTCAAAAACAGCAGCAATTCTATAAATACGGGGTTGATTGTATTGCACGATACTCTAATAAATATGTGATACAATCCTCTTTTGTTTGTAAATATATATAGAGTGTGGGACAGTGGGTTCTGTTAAAGATTATAGAGAGAGAAAATCTACTTTGAGGAAGCTAAAAGGCAACAGAGGATCTTTGCAAATCTACGAGCATTATATTCAACTTGTCGCTTTATCCGACAATATTATTATTATTATTATTATTTCATTTTCCTTTTTACGTTGGAATACTGGCTTGCTAGTGGGGACCTTGAACTTTTAAAATTTGACAATTATCTTAAAACGTCATTTATTCTTGAATAATTTTAAAATATTTTAAAAAATGGTTCTCTTACTTATTTAACCCGTCTCGCTCCACTATTTGAAAAAATAAAATCCATTTTTATATCGATAGTGGATTTCATATTTGACTTGTAGTGTGAAGGAAGTCAACAATTATGATAGCTAGCTACCAATATTTCATTAAAATGTAGATGAAAATTGCCACCAAACAGACGTTTATTATATTAAAAATTTCAGTAGAGTTCTGTTTGTTAAGGGATATAATCCCACATCGAATAAAGATGTTGACACGGACCAATTAATAAAGATTTTGGGCTATTCCTCTTAATAAGGTTGACCTTTTAAGATGGACCCCCAAATCTTAATATGGTATCAGAGCCCATTATGCTCCAACGAGCTATTCGATCCCGGTAAGACTCCAAAAAGTGAGCACGTGAATTTCAAGATTGGTCTGCTCAAATGAGCCACCATCTTGTGGGGGCGTGTTAAGGGATATAATCTCACATCGAATAAAGATGTTGACACAGACCAATTAATAAAGATCTTGGGCTATTCCTCTTAATAAGATTGACCTTTTAAGATGGACCCCCAAATCTTAATACTGTTAACATGATTTAATTGGTTAAAGACAATTTGACACCGATTCTTTGAGAATGTAGTGTTGTTGAAGTAAGAACTTGTTGCCTATAAATAATTATGTCGAGGTAGATTAAGTGGTTTAGTCTGATAAAAATATGACACCGGGTTGAATCGATTGATTATGCGTCTGACTTTAAGTTTGATTAACTTCAAATGCAAAAAAAAGTAGAATAAATCTAAGTGTACAATATTGGTTGACAATCATGTGTTGTCAAAATCTTAGTATGGGATGTAGAAAATAATTTTTTAAAAATAGATGGATATGATGATGTCAAATAGGATGTTGTCAACCAATGTTGTCGACTATTGTTGTACATGTAGCATGATTCAAAAAAGCATGCATGAAAAATGAAAATTCGAATGAAAGTAAGCGATTGGGGTGACTATTACTGCTCCGTTCCTTGGAAAATTTTCGAGATGCACGGTAGTAACGAGGTAGGAGGAGCGGGGCGGTTCACCATTTGGGGGAGTTGAGAATGGAAACTTTTTCATTTTCTCACACTAATTCGTCCGTACTCCGTACAAGGGAAATTTGATTTGATTAGGTTAGATTAGATTAGATTAGATTAATACAACAATTATTAAAAGGACGTGAAAGGCATTTTGAGAAGAAAAGTTGTACGGTGCAGTGTGAAAGCGCCATCCAGATTCTCTCTGTCCAATAATCGTATGGTCACTCAATTCACTGTTGCATTGCTTTGACTACTACCATTTTTCTGTCCCCACTTGGATCTTGGATCCGGGGCTGATTGACTCCGGACACACCTAATAATTACCATTTTGTGTTTTCGAGAATTTTAAAGCATTTTACTCCATCCCATAATGTTTCAGTCTATTTTTACACGGATTACAAAAAAAATACTTAATTAATATATATTCAGTCTACAAGTACAGGAAATTGGTACAGAAATTTGAAATAGACAACACGAATTTAAAGTGGGAAAAATACACACACATAGAGATGCACGGGATGCTGCCGTTGTGAATAATGATAGCTTATAATGAAAATTGTACCTACATTATTTTTTTAATTCTCCAATTCAAAATTCAGGCTTAAAAGTTTTTGTTCAAAAATCAAGTGATAATTCAATTTTTCAATATTAATAATAATATTATAAAATTAAATTAATCTGCAAACCCACCATCACCCCCATTCAACCCGTCTAATTTCACTTCCAAACCATAAATCATTTTCCTTTCTCTCTTCTCTCTCTATCATCTCACTTCTCATTTTCATTTTCCATCAGAAAGCCACCATCGAGAGACCACAGTTGTTGCGCACGGTGCTGTACATTTAGCAGTGACAATGGTGCTGCGCAGCGGACGATATAGTGTGTTACTTCTTCTTCCAATTTCATTATGTTCTAGCGTATTTGAGTTTCGATTATTCTGTATACAAGCTTGTGTTATGTATAAGATGGTTTAAAGACGATTTTTGGGATAGTTTTGGATATGATCCGATCTGATGCTTAGTCAGAGTTTAAGGATGATTTTTATTGGTGGTTATTGGTGTTTTGCAAATAGTGGTGGTGTGGCGACGATTGTAGGATGGTGGTGGTCACAAATGGTTGTGAGGTAACGCGACGTTCGGTTGGTGGTGAATTGGAATTAGGTTGAGTTCGAGTGGAATGGAGTGGAGTGGGATGAAGACTGTTTGTAACCAATTATATTGGGTGATTGTGATCAATAAATTAGTTAATTTGTAACCAATAAAAAATATGTGACTGATAAAATAGATAATTTGTGACCAATAAATAATATGTGATATAAAGAAAAGTGAGGTTGAGACGTGACTCACAATTGTTAAGTTATGATCAATTGATTTGATGATTTGTGATTATGAAATAAGTTCTCACCTATGAAATGTGTGATTTGTGATCGAGAAATAATACGTGATTCATTAATTTGATAATTTGTGACTTATAAAATTTGTAATTTCTGATCAGAAAATAATGTGTGATCAATTAATTTGATAATTTATAATCGATGAATAAGTTAAAACCTATAAAATTTGTTATTTGTGACTGTGACGTTATGTGATTATGATTAGTACATAATCGTGACCATAAACTATATAATATTGTGACCTTAATATACTTTATTAAAAAAATATTTTTAATTATTTATTTACGAGCTTGTTTGAGCTCCATTTTTTCCCCAAAATATATGTTAGAATAGCATTTTGATGGAGAATGTGTGATTAAAAAAATAAAGAATTTTTTTGAGTTTACGTGTAATATTATTTTATTGAAAAATGTGTGATTGAAAATAAAGGAGAAAAATGTATTTTGAAAATAATGGGGACCAAACAAGTGATAATTAATAAAATTTAATTATTACATGTGCTCGATTAATTTAGCAAGTGTACGGATCGTGACCATAATAAATTAGATGTTAATATCATTCCCACATAGACTAATGTTTACTATGAATTTTTATTCCAAATCCAACTTCAATCTAAATTGATGTGGTAAAAACTTAACAAACCAAGTGTTTTTGTTTTAACTAAATTATACTAACCTAAACTAAAGTAACCTAATTTGTGGAGAACTAATGGGATTAAGTGGTTAGGAATTTCGATTTCACTTAATAATTTTATATTCAACCAATCCAAATTCATTCATCCCATTTTTCATATGTATTAACAATCGAATTAATCAATTTTACGTAGTAGTCTCTCCTGAGTAATACTAACAATTTTCACATACTCGAATTTACTTTATCTCTAAGAAAAATGACATGTAGTTTGGGACAAAGAAAAAAGGAAATTAGTAAGAATATCTTCGTGGGACGAATGGAATAGTTAATAATTAAGTAATAAGTGTACTATTTGTTATTGATTTTGATGAATTATAACTTAGTTTTGTGTTAATATTGTTTGTTAGGTGAAATTCAATGCAAAGTGTGGAATTAGAAGAAATGAATGATAAACGGAGGAAAATGAAGAAATCTAAAGTCTGGAGATCAAAGTTAAAAATATTCAATAGTTAATTCAGACCATGAAGCGATGATTGAAGAACGTACGAAATCAATTAGCTGAGATTCGAAACAAAATGATAAAAAATTGCACGAAAAAAGGATCCAAAAATACTCGGAGGAAGTTCAAGTAGGTCCCAAAATTATTTCTAACATGCATGCGCGTTGTGGAATTGGCTTGCGCAAGCAAGGTGGGTTTTTAAACAACCCGAGGCCATTTCGTTTGGCCTATGCGCACGCAATCCGCTTGCCAATATGTGCGCGTGTGCATGGGCATAATGTGGACAATTGCCGGCTCTTTTTCTTTTTCGATCAAAACTCTTTTGAAACCTAATTTTCACATAATTCTCGACGGCTATAGGTATAGAATAGGGCTAAACATTGAAATGATCTCTATGTAGCCTCTCACAGCACATTCTATCACAAGATTCATCAAGAAAATAGAGAAATTCACATCTTTTGGAGGAGAAGATCAAACCTAGAAAGATACTAATGGTTAATTACATCAAGAACTTGAAGATTTCGAATTTGAAATTGGAGATCAATTATATTCGTTCGTGTTCTGGGTGACATTTATTTATTATTCTTCTTGCAAGATTATGGAAATCATGCTGGCTAAAATCATTGTTTGCGTTGGATGAAGATGAACCATTTATTTATTTATTTTTAATTCCAAGATAAATAGTTTAGTAATTCTCTTGTTTCTTGATTAATCTTGTATTCTCGTTGCATTATTTAAAGGATTGCGCACCTTTAAATAATTAGTTATTTATTTTATTGTAGTGTAGTGTAGTGTAGAGAGTCTCACAATAAATTTAGAACACTGTACAATTAACACAAGGACAATATATGTTAGAAATGGCACGTATGGCATATGCATTCTAATTAATAATCATATGATTGAATGTTTGTTATGCATATGAATTCGAATTAGGAATAAAATTAAGTCATATTTAAAATTAAATTACCTTATCTTGGAAACGAAAGTTAAATATAATAGAATTATCGATTATCATGAATGCATGAATAACAATAAACTACGTAGTTGAAAATTGAAAATAAATAACAATAGGCGGATTCGTAAGTGCAATATAATCATTCCATTATAAGTTTTCAAACCAGCGCTTTTACATACATTTTAGAATAATTTTGAATAACTACAAAATAATTTCTTTCGTTCTACAATAATTCGAATTTGATAGAAACTAGTAATTAAATTTTATTCCTTGTATGACAATACTCGTAACTCGTCACGTATTACTTTTTAACATTCTCGTCGCTTACGGGTTTCGCTCAATAAGTAAGAAACGCTTAAACTTGCTATTTTTAACTTGAAAGACAATATCATGGACTCTAGTATTAGAAATACTTTTTACTTTTAAGAAGTTACAATAACATTCTCTATTTTTAGTTTTAAATATCATATACATCCTATCCCACCTTTTTTAATTATATATTGTCTAAAATGAGGTTGATATATCTAAAATGTCCTTCTATAAAAAAAGATGAAATTTAGTACAATTAATTGTAGTTAATTTCCTCGAAGTCTTCAATACTTTTGTCACTCTCTTGAGAGAGAAAATATTTCCATGCCCCTCTAACTTATATTCAATCAAGGAAAAAACTTTACGTGACATGACATGAATCTTACGTGATCAAATACAAATACATCATAAAATAAGACACAGAATCCGGCCTTCCGATTTTAATTTCATTCCATTCAACTTTTGGTTAAGTAATGCTATTTGTAGTCGTTTACTATCGTAGTCGCTTTATGTGACATACATGTGATGGTTAGTGATTTGATACATTAATATGATAGTTTTTTTATTATTATTTCGTGCATCAAATCACTAACTGCTACATGTATGTTATATAGAGCTATTACGTCAGTGAACGACTGCAAATAATATTATTCATTTTGGTCACACAAAAACATATTTAATTTAGAAACTTTTGAGTTTATGTAATATTTTATTCTCCAAGTTGTAATTAAAGAGGTACAACAATATTACATCCGTCTCATAAAGATATGTTTATTTCTATTTTTATATCGATTAAAAAAATTGTAATTAATATAATTGGAACAACAAATTTTAGTTATATTTTCCCTAATATACCTGTACATTAATAATATTTTAAAATTTAAATTCGAATATTTCATATTTATTGATAACAATGTACATTAAATAGAGACATATTAAAAAATAACTATACTCTTAGCCTCTGTTTGGTATCCATTCTTTTTTTCATTCTCATTCTTCTACTAATTTTCAACCACACATGCATCAATAAAATAATATTTTCCATCACATCAATAACTTTTCCTTCATTTTCAACCACAAAAAAAGTTTGATTTGACACAAAGAATGCATTTTTTTCTAGAATAATGGTTACCAAACGGTGCCTTAATAAGAAAAGTGACATATAATTTAATATTTATGAAAAATGAAAGCAAATTTATCTTTATGAAACTAAGCCCGTATTTGGGTTACATTAAAATTTTAATACATTTTTCTCCCACTTCTCTTCAATTTCACGTTTTTCAATAAAATAATATTACACGAAATTCAATTTTTTTTTTTTTTTTTAACCACACATTTTTTTAAAATCAAATGAGTTGGGTTAGATTGAGCAGTAGGGGTCAGTCAATTCAATAATTGAGATCTTGACATGATAAAAGATTATTTAAGCATTGACAACTTGGTAGATAAAGGTAGTTAATGCAAGGGGCGGCGTGAAAATCAAAACAGGAAAACCTCAAACACAGTCACTAATCAATCAAATGTTGATTCGGAGACAGATTGGGGCCCTACAAAAAGATTGTGACAATCACCTCCATTTGCGTAAAATCTCTCTCTCTCTCTCTCTCTCTCTTCTCTTCCTTTTTAGGGATATCCAAAAGTTCCAAATCGAATCGGACCAAATCTAACAGTTCTTCATAAATTAAATACCTGAACGGGTACTCGAATCGATGAATTTGGATCGAGTTTCGAATCTAGACCGAGAACTGAATAATCGAATAAGAATCGAAACTAAATAAATTTTTTTATTTTTTATATTGAATTAATTAAATTATTTTTTAAAACAAATTAGCAAATTAATTAAATAAATAGTTGGTAAGTATTATCAATACTTAAAAATATTTTATTTTTATAACTTTTATTTTATATTTCATTTTCTTTACGCAAGCAGGCAGACTACTTGAAACAAATGAATTTACTTTATGTAGTATTACTGTAATATTAATATCTATTTTTTGGTATTTGTATGCATTGAATTATTCTTATTGGACGGCTAGTTATTTATATGTTTTTGAATTTGGCTACGTTAATTTGTAAAAGTTACGAATGAAATGTCATTAGTTGTATTTATGTAGTGTTGCTGTAAATATTAAAAAAATTAATTATGGTACGGAACTGAATGGAACCGAACGGAACTCGAACGGTTCCATAATTATATTTGGAACTGACAGTTCCATTTATTAAATACCCGAAAGTTTTGGATTTGTTCGGTCATCTTCCGAACCGAACCGAACCGACCCACAGACAGCCCTACACACAATAACGAAACTTGAATTTGGAGGGCGCATCTCTTAGCAGATATGATTTCTTACCCACGATGGATACTACTGATGTGATAAGAAAATTTTACTTCTTGTTTTCTTAAAACAATTATACATTAAAGAACCATACGTGCAGTTTCCCTTGTCATATCAACGGCGAGAATTTTGTATCCTGGTTGCTTGGAGTGGAAGATCAATCCTACATCTCTAAGATACTTTTTATTTACAAGAGGATAAAAGATAGAGCATTTTTTAGAACTTTAAGTTCGTCGTATTTTACTCGACGTAAATAATGCACATGTGGATCAGTAGCGTCTATATAAGTATTAAAAGACAAATCATTTTTTAGCACTTTATGTTAGTCATACCCTAATCGATGTAAAATTGAAAGATCACTTCATCAATGCATGTAAAATTGGACCAAGAAACTTGGAATGAGGCTAACTATATTCTCAGTATTCATATTTGCAGTTGGGAATAACAAGGGAACATTCTTATCAAGTGCCTTGTATATTGATATATTTTGATTAAATTTGCAATGTACGATTTTAGGATAAATTTATTTCCTTTTAAGAAATGCATTTAGTTATTGGAGAATAGTCCGTTAAGACTCTCGAGGAAGAGAAACATATGACATGGAAATAATGGGATCGATCCTATGTATTAATTACTTGGCTCGTGTATATATACACGCGAGTTTCTTTTTTTTTTACCTATATCGAATTATCTACAGCATTATCCATTTATCCATAAAAACTTCCCGAACATGCTTTAGCGTGTGTGAGATCTCTGTTATGCTATCTGTTACAGTATATATGATATTTGTTATGATGCCTCGGTAGAGAGTCTAATCTTGAACTGAATTGATAGAGGTAACAAATATTCTCAAGTAATTACTTAGGACGAGAGACTAGATACTTGCATAGTTTGGAGCTGGTTTAGCACATATAAAGTATCAATTCAAATTTTCGATTTAAGAAAAAACTAGAAAGTCGACATTTGTTCAAGTCTTTACCATAAGAAATTAAGAATAGGTGTTTCGAGTGTTGAGCAATCTTTTTGTAGTATATCCCTTCAACACTTTAATGTGATAATATTGAGATAGTGGCATCATCCAGTGAGCCAATACACAAAAGGGTAAGCACACTGGAAAAAGAAAAAAACCATCTCCTTTTAAAGATTCTCCACCACAAAGACGCACAAAGATGTCACTACGCAAGGGCAACTCCAACCCGATACTAATTTGGCGTTGGTATGAAAATGCTCCTCCAACCGAACTTCAAATTATGACACCAAATTAGTGTAATAAATAGTGTTGCACCACTTCATTTGGTGGAATAATTATATAATTTTTTTGTATTGTGATGTTAAATATAATATTTTTAAATTGTGGTAATAAGTGTACTATTTTAAAATTTACTTAAAAGTAGTTTTTAGTAATATAAGTAATAATAGAATTTGTAAAAAGTAGTTTTGAAAGGAAAAACTGTTTATTTGATTTAATATTTGGTGCAATAGGTTGGAGATGACTAAATAAATGGTAGGCAAATTAATACCATTTCAGTGAAATGGATTGAAAATGGCCTACAGAATGTGAGTTTGTTTGGTAGGGATTAAAATCGAATTAAAATTGAAAATATAGTCGTTATTGTTGACTTTTATTAGACGGGTAAGACCCAATAACGACTATATTTTTAATTTTAATTGAATTAAAATCAATCACAAACAAGCTCTGTGTATGAGCTGACAAGTTACTAACAAATGTTTGAAGTGATTCAATTTAGCCACTGTTTAAGCCTCATTTTTATGTTAAAATGAATTTTAATATAGTGAATTTTTTTTAGAATATGTGGTTAAAAGTAAGGAAAATTTTTGGATTTACGCATAAATTATTTTATTGATAAAATGTGTGATTGAAAATGAGTATGAGAAAAAAATGAATTATTAGATAATTTGGATCAAACGGGAAATTAGTAAATGTTTGAAGTGATTCAACTTTGTCATTTGGCGATACATTGGAAAACGAACCAAAGTACTATGCAAGTTCTTGATAAAAATCGAAGAGTAACGCTACGTAGCCAATAGTAGGTATGTTTCTTAAATTTAATTGAACTTATTATTTTGATGACAATTTAATATCACATAAATTGATGCTAAAAATTACACTTGCCTTACATAACATTATTCAAAATTGAATTATGTCCTTAGGTGACAAGTCATAATTGAAAATAAACAAATTGCGTTTCAAAAATAGATTATGTTATATGTACATAAAAGTTGACACGTTGATTTACACCTATGTGAGTTGACAGATTTTGGTACATCGATCTGGACAATACCTATTTCCACCACCAAAGGAAAAGAAAAAAGAAAAATAATTTAAAAGAATGAAGTTGACAGAGCCGACAGTTGATAATGAATGGATGAGGGAGAGACAGGCCACCCTTGTGTCATTCTTTCTATTAAATCAAATCTTTTTAATTGATTTGATTTATTTGATTTGATTTGCCAACACTACAAACATCGAATCTTTTTTCTTTTTAATTTTATTTAGAATGAGATCAAATTGGTCTAATTTAGCTCTTGCTCGGTACACATTTTTTCAAAATATATTATTTCAAAATTCATTTTTAATCACACATTTTTCACAAAAATAATATTTTTAATCACATCGATAACTTCTTCTTACTTTTTAATCACATATTTCTCATCACATCACTATTTAAAATACATTATTTCCTAAATAGTATCCATCAAACACACCTCTAGAACCTCTCTGATATAAATTTTTTGAGAATAAATTTGGTAAAAAAATAATTTTTAAATAAAGTACCGAGAAAAGTAACGAGTTCACGTGCAAAATTATTTTTATCGAGAGAGCGTATATTTGAAAAAAAAAATGTTTGTTGAAAATAAATTTTAAAGAGCTTCTATCAAACATGATTTGGAATCTCACTGACATAATTGATTTGTTTCAAATAAAGTTGATGATGCATTTTTATTTTTTAACTCGACTCATTAAAATTTCAATCAAAATTCAACTATTTTGTCGAGCTAAGTTTAACTATAAAGATATAATTTCATGTTTTGAGCGATAATTTAGAGAATTCATACATATTTATTGAAATAAAAATTACAAAAACATCCAATAAAGTTTGTTTCTTCCTTTTTTTAACTCGAAAGTATATTTTTATTTCCTCATTTACCATTAGTTATTTTTAATATAATTTGATACTAACCTTGATTATTCTTTTTTCTCACTTCTTAATTTGTGTGATTTTATCGAATAAAATTATATTTTTTAACGTTATTTTTTGGACTCTTATAGTGATAACTAGTGGAGGCACGTGCGATGCACGTGCATGCGTTTTTCTCCTTGTGCATATTAGCGTTGGGACTGCATATGTACACTACAATAAATAGATGGAAGTAAAGTTATGAATGACATGTAAGTGAAGAAGAAATTCCTGTTTAAAAATGAAAAAGAAAGCATTTTGGATATTATAAGTACTTAAAACTAAAATGTTTGCAAATAGAGGACATGTGAAATAGGAAACTGCTGGTAGAAAGAAAGAAAATAATAGAGTAACCATACTTCAATAGAACACACAGAAAATACTTGTTACACGATGAGTATTTTCCTGTCAATCATTCAGCTCCTTGAGCAGTTAACATAATTATAAAGCATACACGAATGAGGATTGGGGTCCAAAAGAAAATACAACTTCTCAATTTGAAATCCTCAAAGTGTAACACAGCAAGTGTTCCATTGGAAGCTATAGCAAAAAAAAACTTTATTCATCATGGTTCAAACTGCATCACAGGAGTTTTTTCAGGGCAGCTGTAGCTGCGTTTTTGTCTGCCACTATTTTTTCTGCTTTCTTGTTCGCAGTGTTGGGTTGCTCATCTGGATTTTGGAATAGAGATCGCTTAGCGGGTGGAGACTGAGGCAACACAATTTTATTGGAAGGTGCAACGTCTTCAATATTGATTTTATCCTTTCCCTTGTTACCAGACACCATTTCTGGAGTAGCAGATGTTTCGGCTGGATCAAGCATGAATATTATTTCGTATTTGAACTCTGAAGAAGCAGTGCATTTTGTTGAGGGTGAGCCAGCAGCCATTGGAAGTGCTTTAATGTAAAAGATATGTTCATCCTCAATATCTATGCGAATGTCCTCATCATTAGATAGGATAGTGTCCTACAAACATGAGAGAATTTATGGTGGAAGAAAATGACGTGATAAGAACATTACTATCAACTTCGAATTGAATAAAAGAAATGAAGTGGTTGAAATTATTGTGTAGTGTGTTGAAGGATGAAGTGCGTACCTTGGAGATGCAATTGAGTTGCTAGATTTGCAAAATCTACAGGAGTAGATTTCTCCTGCTTTGTTGGCATTAGAAACCCTGTTACAGTTGTTGCATGAACAGGTACCAGAAGCTTGTGTTCTTAGACTGAACATGTGCCTTTACTTTTACCCAGAAATATTTATTCTTTGAAAGTACATGAAGGAAAGTTTACTGAAGCTATGTGATCATATTGATGTAAAAAAAAAATAATGAAATGAATCTGAAACATAAGAATAAAAACATTACTTTGAGAACTGAAGATTGGATTTCCAGAATTTGAGTAAATCTGTTTGCAGCTGGAGGTGACAACTTTGAAGGACTTAACAAAAGATAGGCTTTCATTGCAGTGATTTCATTTAATCTCTCACTATTGTTGAGAGCCATTTACGCCAAGAATTATAAGTAAGAGATAAGAGAAAAGAGTAAGTACTACAGCCTATTTTAGGTAATAGTTAGCTTTTGTGTGCTATTTTGTAACAGAAACGAACTGTGCTGTTTGCTTAGCATAATGTGGCATGGGATGAGATAAGGTAGCAAAATTAAACTAATCTCATATATGAATGTCATGTACGGGATGTGAAAGTTAAAGGTAAGCAAAATAGAACTAATCTGACATATGAATGTCATTTACAGGATGTGCAAGTTAATGTTCAACATTGGAAGTTACTAATGCAATATAAAATACTGTATAGCTAAAGAAAATGTGATATTGGAGACATGTTTTATTACAGGAATTCTATAAAATTAATACAGATGAAGTAAATTGGATTACTTACCATAATTTCATCTCATCCACTTCTTTAAATTTATGATCAATGAAGAAACAGCTGTGTGGTGTTATGGATAGTGTCAGCCCTAAAAAAAATCATACATTAGTAAGCATTCTATATAGCAAGAAGATGGTAAGATATTGGCAGCCATGTTCACTTACAGGTATAAAGTACTATGACACAATTAAATGTGAACTAAAGGACAAATTTATTTGCAATGAGAAATCATTAATATAATTACTGTTGAATGAAGATACTTTCAAGTGGAGTCCTATGAGAACTGGTTTCTTAGATATATTCTGTGCAATTGTAGAGCACTCCCTTTCAACAGAGGCATCCCACATTGTCAGTAGAATTGTTTGGAAGCTGAAAGTTTGGAGGAGTAATTACGACATAATATCGTTTTGTGTGAAATGTGATGTGTAAAAAAATGAATAAAGAAGATGTTATTAACTCCTTGTCAATTAGTACAACTTCCTGCACATATGTTTCTGAACCATCTCTTATGTGGATTAGACGTTTAGGGCGTAAGTCTATGGCAACTGCTAACACATCTGCAATAATAATAATAATAATAATAAATATTTAAGTAGATATTCATGTTTTGTTAGGGAAAGAGTGACTTCTAAACGTAATAAAAGAAATTTGGTGGCATTAAAAATGAAAAAGAGAAAGTAAGCTGTACTTAAATCTTTGTTTGTATCCATCACAGTTTCAAATTCCTTAAACGGGGTGAACTTCGTTTGTTTCTTCCACTCGAGTAGCACCTGAAATGGTCCATTGAGTGTCTCCATATGCATTTTTGTACCCTACCTTTGTATGTTTCACAGGTGCATTTGAGATTAAGTAGGTTTTTCCAATTTTGAGATCTTCTTTGAAGGCTGCAATATTGTTGTCCCATAGGGTAGCCTGCACCCTGTTACCCTGCAGTAAATGATTTGTAAGTGAGTTTTCTTTATTATAGAGATAAGTAGATAACTATATTAACTCTAATAATCTAAAAATTACATATTTGGTTTAAGTTCACTTCTCAATATGTATACATAATAGTAACAGATGTTGTAATGGAAAGTGTAGAGCGATGTTGTTACCATAAAAAATAATAAATTCATTACCAAATGACAATTTGCACTAAAACTTACTCTTTCATCCATGAGGATCATGTGTTGGTATCTGGTATGGCCATTTTGTGATAATTTTGGAGGTGCTTTTTCAGCAACTACAACTTTGGACGTCCAGTTTCTTTGGCCGGGGCTAATATCAGTGATGAGACTGATTTTTTGATTCATGATGTTACTCTGTATTAGTTGGGTAGAAGCAAAGAGATGTTAGAAAAATGTGGCTGGTAAGTGAACACAAAACATACTTTACATTGCACCTTTTTAAAACAAATTGAAGTGTTTGTTTTTTAGCTAAAACAAATAAGAAAAACATAGTATAGAATCTTCACATAGAATAGGATATGAAGAAACACAACAATATTTTGTCATTTTTTACTTTTTGTTTCTGTTTCTATAAGCTATAACTTAAGTAGTAAAAAAAGGAACTTGAGAGGTAAGTGAGTTATATAAGAACAAAAATATAAACCTGATAATCAAAACAAAACTGTGAAGAAGGAAGACAGAAGGAACATTTTTTGTGTTATGTGTGGATGGTTTAATAATATGTATTAATAAAACTTAGTAGTTAGAATGATTTTTTTAAAACAAAATAGAAGTGTTTTTCAGCTAAAACAAATAAGAGAAACATAACCTAGAATTTTGATCTAGAATAGGAAAAAATGAAGAAACACAACAGTAATTTCTTTTCTTTTTCTTGTTTGTTTGTGTTTTTATAAGTTATAATAACCTTAGTAGCATGAAGATAAAAGGAGGGAAAAAACGAACTTAAGAACAACAATATGTTTTGAGTTAAACAAGAACAAAACTACAAACTTGATATTGAAGTAGAACAGTGAAGAAGGAAGACAGAAGCAATATTTTCTCTGTTGTGAGTGGTTGGCTTTATATAACAAGTAAAAACAAACTTTGAAGTTATATAATTACTATATAGTACATGTTGTCATACTGTACCATAAAAAAGAAAGTAGAAATCTGTAGAAGAGATTTTTATATACATATCATATCAGATAGTACACTGACAAAGTGCATGGTATAAGTTAATGTGCAGTGTATGAAAGAGGAAAAATTTTCTGCAAAGAGGTTGGCAGCTGAAAATCTGGAAGACAGAGAAAAGAATGGACAGAGCAGAATATATATTTATTTATTAGTAATTTACTTCTAAAAGTAAATACAATGTTAGATATTTTGTAAACTAAATAAAACGTGATTGTTAGTAGATTTGACTGTAGTAATATGTATCAATTTGAACTATACTTAAACCCTTTGGAAAATGAAGAAAATAGTATAGTGATAAATTTTAAAAAATGAAAAAGAAATACGGAAAAATAAAAAATGAATTTGAAAATAGCTTAGAATTTGATTTATTTATTATTAAAACAAATAGTGAATGATGATACTAATTCATGCAAACATAAATTAAATTAGAAACGATAATAAAATTTAGAAGAATCGTACCTGTTCATTTGTGCTGAATACTTACAAGAGCTATATAAGTTCTCTTGTTACATCAAAAATGGAATATAAAATATTAGAGAAATGATATTGACTATTACTTGTTCTTTTTGTTCAATAAATAAAATACCATAAGATCCAGATCTATATCCATAGCTTCCCTAAGAAAATGCAGGAAATGAGACTGCCTAAATTAAAACTCGAGTTTACTAATGACAAATTTGATGTAATCTGAAATTCTGGAAGGTAGTTCTAACATCAAACACATAAAATATAAAACAATGACATTTGAAGAAATTATAATAGGATCTCACTTCAGGGAAATCAGCAAAAATTCATGTTGCTGAAGTGTAGGCCAAAGTGAAAAATGATCAAATACCATTCAGTAATAGGCCATATGAGATAATTCGGTTTTTCAATTGTTCATAGAAACAATTTGATAATACCACATGGTTTAACTCATTAAATATATAAAATAAATTATAACCTATCATTAGAACGACAAAAATGTTTTTTCTTTTTGCTTACTAATGAAAAAAATCCAAAATCGAGAAAATCAATCAAAGCTAAAGATTAATCAAGTACCGTAAACCTAAACAATCATTCTTGACTAAAAACCTACAATCATCAATTAATTCCAAAAGATAAACCAAAAAGCTCAATCTTGGAAGCTTACCAAAAGACGTCTTGAACAAGTCTAATAACGTGAAAATTAAACACAACACACACTATGCACCAGATACATTTCCCGTGACTGATCATTGATTGCAAGGAATTGGACCATTATTTGATCAAATTGCAACTTGATGAAATAATGAGTTGAAATTGAATTATTTTTGGAGTCCTGAGGTCTATTAGTATGATTAAACCCTCAGAATGCTAAATAATCATCAAGGATGCTTAGTGGTCTTAAGGTCTATTGGCAAACAAAGATTAGACAAGAATGCTAAAAAATCAATAAATTATTTATCTAGAGTCCACAGTAGTTACCTTTCAATATCATCAAGGATAATTGTGTTTAGTGGTGACTTATAAGCATCCTCGAATACCAATCACAAAATGTATCAAATGAAATAGCTCAACCCTATGCATACAAGTTACGTTTACTTTAATGTTACCAAAGAATTTGATTTGACAATAAATTCTAGTTCTACCAGTTTTATTGTTACATTGTGGCCAGCTACCATAGGGGAACAAAAAATAAATTGTCTATTAGAGCAGAGCTGTTACAATTTGTTCCGCATCAGAAGAAACAAGTGGGGACACTCAAACTTCTTTACCACCTTCCATATCAAAGAATTTCACTAACCAATGAAATGGACCACAAAGCTTATTCCAATAAATTACATTCCCTAACAATATGTTAATAAACAAAGTTGTAATAGAAGCACAAAATTAAGAATAAACAAGTTCAGCTATTCTGCCGGCCACCCAGAAGCACCAAAATTAGAAAATTTGGGGGGGCGGGGGGAAGGGGTTTACAAAGTACAGAGATAATCATTATTGCCTAATAATACTGTCTCTAATTTTAATTTTTGATGAAGTTCCCAATTCCCAAACTAAATCTCATAAATAACAATTCACAAATCAATTATCCATCACAAAGACAAACTAACTACACAAATATTGAATCACTTACAGCAAAGCTAATTGTTTTCAAGTACAGAAATGTAGGGCACCTTTCTAAACCAGTAGAAATTATCCGGCAAATTATTTTTATGCAAATGTAATTACATAGAAGGAAGCGTGAAATTTTACCAAATCAGGCTTGCATATATTATGCACAACAGAAGCGCCAGTGAGAAGTGACACTAAGACAACAACACACGACCATGCCAATGATGGAGTTCCCGTGGGTTGCTTCCCTCCAAGTTTCTTATTCATCTCTCTCTATCTCTCTTCGTCTCTCTAGTCACAGGAGCAATAGCTTCCCAGCTTCAATGACCCATGGTTTTTTCTCCAAATACGCGATCCAAGGAGAACACAAGCTGCAAATAAATGAAATGTTTTAAAACCCATAATGAAATCGACGAAATATGTGTACATCCGTAAATAATTACAGGAAATTTCCACACACTACAAAGACAGAACAATAGAAAATGCACAAACCTATTAGATCGAAGATACAGGAGAGCTGGAGGTCGAGCTGTACGGAAGGACGATCTGAGTTCGACCACTTTACCGGAGGCGGAAGCGAAGGAAACCTAAGAAAGGAGAGGACACGAGCTTGCGAAGTGAAGCGATGCGATGAAAACGGTACCAAATTTTTACACACTACAAACACAGAACAATAGAAGATCGAAGCCACAGGAGAGCTGGAGCTGGAACTGTACGGAAGAAGAATCTGAGTTCGAACACTTTACCGGAGGCAGAAGGGAAAGAAGAAAACGGTACCAAATGTTTACACACTACAAACACAGAACAATAGAAGATCGAAGCCACAGGAGAGCTGGAGGTGGAACTGTACGGAAGAAGAATCTGAGTGTGAACATTTTACCGGAGGCGAAAGGGGAAGAAACCCTAGAAAGGAGAGAACGAGCTCGTGGAGTGAAGGAAGTGATGAAGATATTTTTTCCTCTCTCTTTTTTGATAAGGATTTATGTTGAAACGGTAACGTTTCTTTCCAAAACGGCGTCGTTTTATGTGGACGAAATTGTGAACAGTAATTTCAAAAGTGACTCTTTTATTTGTTAGGGACAAGAAGGTGGAGAATGGGCAGATTGTAGATTGGAACTTTAAAAACCGAAATCTAAACGACATGAAAATCACAATTCAAAATAAAATAAAAATATGTGTGCTGGGCTCAAATTTACAGGCTGAATATTCTGGTTGATTATGGGCCTAAGATAATTGTAAAAAGGGGAAATTAGGCCCAGTGCCCTATTAAATTAACTAAATTGAAAAGTACCCTTTTAAAACTAATTAAACAATTCAACCAGTAAATAATACGTCCTAAACCTAAATCCCAATCTTCATTCAGCATAAACACTCTCCTCAACAAGGGTTTTAGTTTTCATCTTCTCTGGCACTTACACTCAGTCGCTCCCTTCCCAAAAGCAGCAGTCGAAAATGGTAAAGAGATGTTCCTAAGTTGGATACAATTCTCACTTCGATTCCCATTGAAGAAATTTTGAGGAAACAGAGATTACTCGCCAACCCTTCGATGAAACAAGCAATGTTATTCCCACAACCTGCTCAATCAAGGGACGCCTTCCATCAGATTCTGAATGCCATTTAGTTCCAATGCTCATAACAAAATCAGAGAAACCCTTATTAGATTTCGCCAATTCAGTAAGTTTACTTGGTTTGGGGACAATTTTCACGAAAGCCAACTTACTTGTAATGGAGCTATTACGTGTTTTTCGTCACAATCATGTAAAAACCTGAACTTTCCTTTAGTTTTGAACCCTAAAGTTTGTGGGCAGTCTCTGGAAAGAGATGATGTTGAATATGGATATGTTGAGATTAGAGAAAAGGGCTTGAAGGAGAGTTGAGGCCCTTGTTGAGAAGTTTGAAGCCTAGGTAAGTTTGTGCTATACTGAGGGCTCAGTCTGATGAAAGGGTTGCTTTGAAGTTCTTTTATGGGGCAGATAGTCAATGGCGGTACAGACATGATCCAATTGTGTATTATGCAATGCTTCAAGTTCTTAGTAAGACTAAGTTATGTCAGGGGGCTAAGAGGGTGCTCCAGCTTATGGTAAAGAGGAAGATTGAGTGTAGGCCTGAAGATTTTGGTTGTGCGATGATTTCTTTCAGTAGGGCTGGGGATATTAGAAAAGCTATGCAGATATTAACTCTAATGCAAAAAGCGGGAGTAGAACTTGATCTGTCCATATGCAATACTACAATTTATGCTCTGGTGAAAGGCCATAATTTGGAGAAGGCATTGAAGTTCTTGGAAAGAATACAAGTTTTTGTTAGTTACTTGGAGTTGTAGCTTAAAAACTTTACTCAGCGAATGTAAATTTGTTACTTCTATTACTTTTTTTAATTTCTGGCATTTCCAATTTATATGTTAATGTTGTCTTCTTAAAATGAAGTTATGTTCTACATTTAGTTAATATAAGTGAAACATAATTACAAAGAGACGACAAATAAAAGCAAGTTAACCATCCTTGGATCTATTTTTTGGTTTTTGATTAGTGTTTCTCACTTTTTTGAGTGTTTGTGACTTTTTTGAATTTATGTAACTTTTTTTTTGTCACTTTTTTCAGTCGCCTTCTTGAAATTTCAATTATTTTTTTAGTAACAAACATCACTTTTTAATAAAAGTGAGATTGTAAAATGACACTAAACTTTTAAAAGTGACATTATGTCACTTTAATTTTATCACTTTTTTGTGTGTTTGTAACTTTTTTATGCGTTTCATTTTTTCTGTCACTTTTTATTGTTTGTTACTTTTTAAAAAAAATTTATCACTTTTTTGAATAACAAACATAGGTTTTGATTGGTGTTTCGTCATTTTTTAAAAGTATTTGTCACTTTTTTGAATTTGTATCACTTTTAGAGTGTGTCACTTTTTTTGAATTTTGTTACTTTTTTTAGTTTGTGTCACTTTTTTACTAAAAAAAGTAAAAAAGTGACAATTTTTATAAAAAAAAAGTGACATTGTGTCACTTTTTCATTTTACATAATATTTTTTACATTCTAAAAATCTTTCACATGATTTTTCAAAACACCCCTAATTTTAAGGGTATTTTTGTAAGTACCCCCCTGTAAAAATAGACTAGGTCATGGGCGGACCCAGCACCAGGCGAGGGAGTGCGATCGCCCTGCTGGATCCGCCGGAGTCTTCAATACCGTCGGGCGTCAGGTCACTGTTGCTATTGCAGAGAGAAGACGGGAAGAAGATTGTCGTACTAATTTCAACCATTACTTTGCATCAAGATTATGGAATAGTCCAGCATTTCCACATTATTCAAAGGCCGTAACCCATGTTATTTCAACACCGACGTGATGGTAATTGATTTGACAAAATGGAGAGCTCACAGGTACATAGGAAAACTCGAGTACTGGATGAGAATTCAAAATAGGTACATAATCTATGAATTGAGTGCTTGTTTGGTAGGGATTTTTTGGGGAAAAATTGATTTTTGAATAGTGATATGATGAGAAATGTGTGATTGAAAAAGAAGAAAAAATTATTGACGTAATGGATAATATTATTTTATTAAAGAATGTGTGATTGAAAATGAAAATTGATCTACTGTAGAATTTGAGAATAAAAAACAAACATGCCCTGAGTTCATATCCTCCATATTTACTAGTTTTCGTCAGGAATGTTGGAGTAGAGCACCAATGGAATCAACACGGACTCGACAACGATAATCTTGAAGGTTTGTGTAGGGATCTGCATCCGGGTCCAGTACTCCACTGGAGTGGAAAAGTGGAAAAGGGAAACCATGGTTGAGATTGGATGCTAAGAGTTCAATACTGTTGGGTGCAGAGAGAAGACTAGAAGAAGAATGGAAGAAGTAAATCATTGGGCCTTTTTTTGGCCCTTTTGTTTTGGGCTGAGAGAGTTGGGTATTTAAAAAAAGTTTGGACGTTTTTTTTTTGTGGAACTTACACAAAATCATACTTTAACTATTCAATATTCAAAAATTAGATTGGAAGTTTGGTATTTCCAAAATCAGAAGTTATTTAATTAAACATAATATTAATATAGATATAAAATTAATATTTTTATTAAACATAACAATTCCACACACAATTTCAATCACAACCCCTAATTCTCTTCCATCTCTCTCTATCTCTCTAAATCTCTATTCTCTCGTCTATCACTGTCTCTCTAAACGGCTGTAGATTCGGCGACGAGCGCCGATCGTCATTTTTCTGTGCCGCTCACCCGTCTCTCTCTTCACCTCACTTCACGTCGTCGCCGCTCTTCTTTCTCCTCTTCGCTGCACGTGATGTCGTCGCTCTCCCGTTGCCGATCGCAGAAGAAGCAACACCATTGTTCGATTCAAACCTTCACTGTGAAAGACACAGCGGTGTTCACAGCGCCGCTTGCTGAGTGTTGGTGGTGTTGTTTGCGATGATTTTTGGGCTGTGATGGTGGTGGCCGTGTGTGCATTGCTGGTTGGGGACGGTGGATATGAAAATGGAAGCGATGTTCACAGTTGATTGCTGCAATGATTTGGGCGATCTAGTTTTTGGGCCCTGGTAGTGTCTTTTGCTGGTCGTGGTGCCTCTGGCTGTGTGCGGTGGTGTTGTGTGGGGTGTCGATGGTTGTGGTCGGGTGGTTTTGGTGGTGTCGAGGTGTCGATTTGTTTTTTAGACAGCGGTGTTGCCTTTGGGTAGTGTTGGCAGTTTTGGCAGCGACTGTGGTGGTACAGGTGGTGGTCGACGTTGGTGGTGACAGTGTCGGTGTTAGTAGTGGTTGTGGTGATTGCAGCGGCGATGCGGCGACGGCGGTGGTCACGTAGGTGGTCACAGAAGTCAGTGGTGGTCACAAAAAAAATCTAAATGTGACATTAAAATTTAACCGATGGCAGTGGTGAGGCGGTGGTCACAGGATTGGTCACAGAAGTTTGTAGTGGTCACAGAAATCGGTGGTGGTCACGAGGGTGGTCATAGATCTGATTGGTGGCGACCTTAAAATTGTGGCTAAAAATTAATTTGTGACGGGAGTGGTCACAGAAATTGGTGGTGGTCACAAAAAAAATCTAACTGTGATATTAAAATTGTGACTAAAAATTAATCTATGGCCAATAAATTTGAAAATATGTGACTAATAGATAATCGCGACCTGTAATTTTTTTATATGTGACCAATAAAATAATCGTGACTTATAAATTTTTTGATTTGTGACCTCAAAAATAATATATGACCAATTAACTATGTATTTGTGACCATTAATTGTGTAATTGTAACATTATTATATTTAATTAATAAAATAATTAAATATTTAATTAATAAAATAGATAATTGTCGGAATCGAAAAAGTTACCAGAAAATTTGCGGAAAGTTCGCTGAAATAGTCATCAGAATCGGAGCAGTAGACGGAACGATCGCCGGAATAGTCATCGAAAAGTCGTCGGAGAAGAGTGGTGGTTGGAACGATCGCCAGAATAATCACCGGAGCAGTAGGGGTGATGTAGATGTGGTTGATTAATTATATTATATTAGAATTAAATATTTAGGCCTTGTATGGGAGGGATTAAAATCGGATTAAAATTGAAAATATAGCCGTTATTGTTGACTTTTATTAGACGAGTGAGACTCAATAACGGTCATATTTTCAATTTTAATTGACTTTTAATCCCTCCCGAACATGGTCTTAATAAATTTATTTAATAATTTATTAATTCATAAATAAAAATTTTAAAAAAATCTGATTTTTTAAATTTGAAACTTGTTTTCTTATTTTTAAAATGGCACATAACATCTTATAAATGAATTTTTTCCCTTTTTTTTTATTTGACGCTTTTGTTTTGGCCCTTCCTTCTTGGCTTTCCGTTTCGGTTTCAGTTCCCTTCTTTTTTTCTTTTTTCTTTTTTCTTTTTTTAAACGTTTCTGCGAACTTTTTTGCTGGGTCGCCAGAAGTCAAAATAGACCAATTCCTAGCATTCTCACCGGCATTTCCGCTTCCGCTGCCACTTCAGGCAAATGGAGGACGACAAATTGGCGGCGTACTATGACGAGTTAACTCAGAAAGGCGGTGGCGCCGCCAGATTCAAACAAGGTCTTGGATTCTCTTCCAATACTCCTGCCAACAACACTGTTACACCCAGAGGCTCCGCTCTTCCTACCACCTCATCTTTTCTCAGCAGTTTCGTCAAAGCCTCCAGTCCCACCACCTCCTCCAGTCTCCAGAAACAAGCCCAGCTCGAGTCTATCCAAAACAAGCTTAACAAAGCACCTACCGTAAAACCCCCAAACCATGATAAAAGTAGTCGAAACCCAAGCCGCCGGAGCCGGAGTCGGAGTCCAGATAAAACTAGAGATAGACATGCAAGACGCCGTAGCAGGAGCCGAAGCCGAAGCCCAGTTAGATATTCTAGGCGCCGGAGTAGGAGCAGGAGCCAAAGCCCAAATAGTAATTCAAGGCATCGTCACCGGAGTCGGGATAGGCGGGCAAGGCGAAGGAGCAGGAGCCGGGAGGATTATGGGTCAAGGCGTAAACATCAGTCTAGGAGTAGGAGCAGGGAAAGAGACAGAGAGAGGAGTAAGAAGAGGTCGAGGAGCGGGTCGCCAGGGCAGAGGGCGGAGAAGTGTAGAAAGCGTGGGGAGAAGAAGAATGGTGGTGGGGGCGGAGGCAGGGTTGATTACACTAAACTGATTGAAGGTTATGACAAGATGGTGCGTGTTGTTGTTCAGAACTATCACCTTTCAAATTTCAATTATTGATTTTGCAAAAAAAATAAAATTGGAATTTGGGTTTTTAATATGCGTGCAATTAATTTTACAGCCACAAGATTTAAGCTTTTTGTGTGTTGATTCTGGTTGGTGGTTTTGGTTCTAGAATTTGTGTATTCTAATGTTTTGCAGAGAAAAAAGTCAGATTCTGTGACTTTGAATTTGATAGTGTGCAGATTCAACAAGGGTAATTGGTATGAGTCATATGACACGAGCCTTGTAGCCACAATTTCCTGATATCTGATCGTAATGAGGGTGTTAAGCCATTTGGCTTTAGGGTATATTGGTTTGTTTAATGCTTAATTGCTTATTATCTCTTTGCCTCAGTGTCTAAAGAGAGATTTTCAACTGTATAGGACCTTCGGAAAATGTGAATGGTGTTATTCATAGTGTGAAGATGTGAACTTAAACAAATGCAATTGAGGCTTGTTTAAGAGTGAATAGTGAAAGCTATTTTTGTAAAAAACCTATGTACATGTTCTGATTTCATATTTATTGATTTCCATTAGATTGCCAATTTTTCTGAGTTGGGACGGGGGATGGAGCTGGGGACTACAAGGCTGTAGCCATTTCTCGGGGTCAAAGGTTAATTTGTGCCAATCTTCTTGCATAAGCCGTGGCATTATATCACTAAGAGCAGTTCTGTGACTTAAGCATTAGAATTTCTTTTGTTCAAATTATATCTGAATTAATTGTATTGATCATGGAGATGAAATGCCCAAAATACATACTTCAGTTTGTCCTATCTTTACCTGCAAAGATGGATACAATAAGTGGTAGGCACAAGGTAGTGCTTTAAGTTGAATGTATGTTGTTTTCTACTATATATATATTTTTTCTGCAAATGCTATGTCATATCAAATTTGGTAATGTCGGTTTTTTTTTTTTTTTAATAGACATCAGCTGAAAGAGTCAAAGCGAAGATGAAATTGCAGCTTTCAAAAACTGGTAATTATCCTAATTTTTAGTTTGCACTTCCTCTGTTTATCTGAGTGCCTATCTTTGATACTTCTAATGCATGTCCCTCTGATACCTTCTGCTGCTGGCTTCAGCTTCAAAGGATGTCAAAGGTTAGATTTGTAGTCTATCCCTTCAGCCACCCTGAGAACATAATTAACCTGCCCCCATTGATTCTGGCCTTGGGTTCCTTATATGTTATCCTGCGAGGATTTTTAGTTATTAACTAATCTTAGGAAAGATTTGATCATAATCTAGGTTACAGAACTGTGATGCACAAAAATTCTTCCATAATATCCCAGAAAGCAGTAATTTTGGGGAAAAAAGGAGGTACTTGGAACTTTAAGCTCCTTACGCCTTCTGTGCACAGTTGGAAACTGTTGGACAAATGAGGGTGCCAGTTAATAACTCTTTACTTTAACAAATTACAAAACTTGTGGAAGAGCGAACTGAAATGAAGTAAAAACTTTGATGGACGCGCAAGTGAGTGCAGCTTTCAGAAATGTGATTGTAACATGGAAACTACATGAAGCAATGGAACTAGAGATACAACCAGCACTAGGAATATGTGACTTTGCTGATCTAAGCTAAAATGATTCCAAGGGTAGTTATTGTTCTGTGGATAGAAAATCTGACATGCATGAAGAGCATACCATAGGTCACAAAAAGTTTGCTTAAATCAATAGCTTAAACTGCTATCCTCGTGCTATTCGTGCAGCGAAGATATTTAAGAGTTGAGTTTGGCTGGAATGTTATTGGGAGTTGTTTGGAATTGTTTGCACGGATGCACGCACAATCTTGATGCTTTGCACACACGATCATGTGATGAAACTTCAGGTTGGCAATATAAATTCGAGCATAGTGCAGGAGGTGAAGTTTTGTTCTCCAACTGTATAGTTGAAGTTCCCTACCCAGCTAATGTTGACTGTATGTGCAGGAATCGATGCAAATCTTTTAAGAATTTTGGAAGTATAAAATGACATAAATATCGTCTTCTTTCTGATAGCATGAGGTGGCCACTTTCTTGAATACTTGATATACTCGAACACTGCTATCCAACATTAACGCTGTATAAATCTGACAAAACATTGTGACACTGATGCAGACAAGCAGTTGAGTTAATTTATTTTTATTTGGTTTTAAGCTGGATAATTTGCAAGGTCATTTCTGTCCCAGAAAAAATTATAATCGCAAGCTATTCGCTTTCTTGAACAATGTCAAGCACAGACCTTTTGGTGGAGCAATAGGTAAATCACTTGTAGATGTGGAAGTAATTGATAAATCGCACTCTTCCGTACGTTTTGCAGGAATCCATGATATGATTTGTCTCTGTCTTTCAGTAGTCAGTTTAACACACGCAAAAAAAAAGGGGGAACAACTTCGACTAGATGATTAAGTACGACCGAAGGAGCCATGAACTGTGCATAAAAAGAAGTCTTTGGTCATTCTTTCATAACTTACACAAATCATTGCTTAGCTTTAGGTGTGCTGCAACACCAGGTATAAACTACTTTTCAAAACCAGGCTGCTTTGTTACAAGGTTTTCTCTTTTCCTCAAGTCACCTCCTTTTTATGATGAAAAATGAACATAATGAATGATGGTGCACGTAATTGCTAAAAGAAAACTGTAACTACATTCTTGGGACATGTTCCATATGATCCCAGAGACTATTGAGATCTTGTAGCTGCATGTGGCTACTTTCTATTTTTGACAGATAGTGAAGGCCTTGATACTATTTTCGCAATGAATCCAGTGATGAGAAAGTTTAGAAAACTTTGAATTCAGGTCCTGTGCAACACTAACAATTTTCACCTGAAAACTCTGGTGGTGTAGTAAAGTTAAAGGGCGACGTTTGCACATTAGGAACGTATTAGGAATATTTTGCATGAGAGACATATGGTGTTCCCTATATATATTCTTTGATGGAGAACTTTATTGCTTTAGTTTAGCGGTGCTTTTTGTTGGAGATCCATGATTTCCAAAGTTCAGATTGTATAGATTTGTTTGACATTGCTGAAAAGATTCCATCTAACTTTGCTCAATAAAAGTGTTGGGATGAGCTGGAGAATAATAAAAAATTGTCACCTATCATGTTTGGTACCATAAAGTAAGGCTCCAGAATGGAATCAAGTTCAAATTTAAATTGCATTTTCATGAATTTTAATTTCAAGTGCCCAATTTCATGGTGTGAAATCTATGTCACACCTATATTTGATAGTTTCTTTTTCAGTTCTAAATATAGCACTGCCAATAATGTTATCGTGGTTGGTATAAAATTTAAGTTGAAAGTGACTTTTTAGTTCTTACTATCAAGTATTATGTAGAAATTGTGAAATTTTCATGCTTTTCTACTTGCAGCTGAAAAGGATGAAAGCATGGGAACGGGATCTGGATGGGAGCGATTTGACTTCAACAAGGATGCCCCTCTGGATGACGAGGAAATCGAAGGTTAAAATACTTCCCATATTGTCTTTTTCATCAGTACTCAAAATTTGATAGCATTCTTTTCCTCTGGCTGATAATTTATATTTATTTTGGTCTCAATATCTCATATATTAGGTAGATTATGTTTGCAATAGTAGTTGCTGATGTGTATGATTAGAATTCTATTTAGGTTCAGATGTTCCTAACTTATCTAATTCTTTGTACTGGCTTTTCACATCTCTCTTTTTTTAGATCATATGCTCCCTTTTTTGTGATATAATATCACATTTGGGACAACTAGGCATTTTTCCCTCTATTAGGTTTGAGGGTAATCAGTGCATGAAGGATGTTTTCTCTGCACACACTTTTTTTTTACTTTGATGGGCATGTGTCAATTATAGGCTCATGAAGCCCATTTAGTAATGATTTTACCTCTAAACTGTTTAAAAAAAAGACGTATATTTACCAAAAGATTGTGGTATTAATGATTTTAACTCTAAACTGTCGAAAAAAAGAAGTATATTTACTAAAGATTGTAGTATTAGAAATCATTTAGGAACTACTGAGGCATGCAATATTCAGGGAGGAAAAGATAAGGCGTCACAATTCGCCCCAACCATTTAACGGGTGTAGTTTTGTTCTGAAGAGAAAATTGGGGAAATACTGTTTATATGTTTCTTCCTGGATGATTTGGTCAACTCAAGCCATCAATCAACATCAACATAGTAGTTAAGCGAGCGAAGTCAGTCTGATGGGAAGCTGTTGAGTGTCCGATGAGGTCGAATGGTTTTCAATGTATCATTCAGGAATACACAACTAAGTAGAAACTCTCCCATTCTATATTTCCAATTCCCAACTGAAATTTCACTTTTGATGGAAAATCTATGAATATTTTGGTCTTAGACCGAGCCCCTGTTTGACAACCATTATAAAGAGATTGGAGGAAAATGATCTTTTGAATAATGAGTTTTTGGAGAATGCGTGCGCGCAAGTTGGCCCGGACATCCACGGTTATTAAAAAAAAAAAAAAAAAAAGTAGGGAAAAATTTTAGGCTTGCGTGTAAAATATTTTATTGTGTGAATATGTGGTTGAAAATGAGTATAAGAAATAAAGAGTTTTGTTTTAATGGAAGTCAAACATGGGTTAAAACTATGTTCTTACTTGCTTCGGAGCAAGACAAAAGCCTCTGTTGCTGCTTCAACTTTTTAATGATTAATGGGTAATGTTATCTGATCTGGAAGAAAATAAATAAAAGAAAGAGCATTAATCTGTGTTTGGAAAGGCTAAATTAGGTATGTGTCAGTATGTCTACGTTCTGCTGACCCGAAATGAAATGGCTGGGGAGGGAAGAGGAAATGTTCTTTTTTGAGGTACTCTAGGGAACGGATCCAATGGAGATGGGGTGGTGCCTGTAGCTCAGAGGACTACTACGGACCACGTTGTTGGGGGTTTGAATCCCTCCGACCGTAAGCCTCAACATGAATCAATAAAATAATTGAAGAAACAATAAAGACATAGAATTATACTCTCGATGGAGTCATAGACCATATTATTTATAAGGGATTCCACAATAGAGGATTTTAACACGATTGGATGTTTGTTGGAACTCTTTAATATTGGTTTACAGGCGAGATAGGCTTGGTATCCGACTAAGGATTCTTCCAGGGTAGTTTAGTTGATGCATAGGCAAATTTTCATAAAGAGATATCTCATAGAAAAAATTCATTCAATAAGTGTGAGGAAGGTGTTTAATTTATAAACACTTTTGGTCAAACTTACTTTTTATTTATAGGATCAACAGTCAATACTTATTTACCACTCATTTCTATCTATTTGTAATTGAAATTGATTATATTCACCTACCAAACATGCTTGTCCAAGCTTTTAATATTGGTTTACAACCTGTGATATGCTAGAAATAATTTTTAGCCTTGGTTTGGCAACCAATTTATAAATTCAGTCAAAATCAAATATTAATTTCTACCATTCATTCTTAACTACATCTCATTTATATTCACACATTCGTGGACTCGCTACTATTCATCTTAGTATTCATCTTTATATACCATTTATAAATTTGCCAAATGCAGACTTAAAGTTTGTTCCAAGTTCCAACATTTTCTTGTATATGATGCTAAGAGTGATGATAATGCTTTGTCACGTGATGGCAGCTGTGGAGGATGATGCAGCATTAGTCAAGCACTTGGGGCAAAGCTTTCGGTTTTCTGTAGTGGAGGTACTGTGCACATCCTTTGATTGCTTTCGTGTTTGTTTCTGATTGATGGTCTGTTTTGAGAAAGTCATATCCTCATCTAAGATTTTTAACTTGTATAAATTTCTTTCATTTTACAGGCAAAGAAAGAGGAAGATATCAAAGCTGCTCATGACGAGGCGATGTTTGGGGCCCCTTCACTGCCACTAGATGCAGAAACAGATAACAAAGAAGAAGAGGATAATGATACAAATGAGGTCATTGATAGTCCACCCGTCAAAAGTCTTCTTAGTAACCAGGTTAGAGATTTCACGTGATATTATGGTTGATTGCAACTATGGCTTGTGTGGTGACCATGTTTATGAAATCGTCACTACAGGTAATAACAATGCAACAAGGCTCATGGCGTGATCGTGCGCGTAAAGGTTGAAGAATTGAGTATACATTGAGGAAGTACTGAATGTAAGGTGAAGTCTACAGGATGGAAGATTGATAGGGTTTCTATCTGCGTGTGGCTATGGTGCCGGTAAAGCTTGAAGAAAATCAAGTGTACATTTAAGTAGTATTGAAGGTAAAACAAGACAGTGACTGATAGGGGCTTCTACCTGTTCATGACTTAAGTTTTTTGCCATCTATCATGTGTTTTATTTTCGTGTTTTTGTCAAAATCGAAGCCTGACTGGTTCATACAAGGGATTGCAGAATGTATCTGTTAATAGAAGCAGGAGATTATGTAAAGATTTCTAACCTTATTAATGTTCACCATTACCACTTTGTTTTTTTCTTGCGATTTCCATAAAAATTATGGTGTGCGCTTTTATAAAAATGATAATATATGCATTTAAAGAAATTACTTAGTGGGATGCATTCAAAAATAAGTAAAACCGTAAATTTTCGTTTATTCAATATCATGTTGTCAATTTACAAAATAAAAAAGAAATGAAAAAAATTGAAAACTGCCTTTCTAGGAATTCAATAAAACTGTATGGTGCAATGCCACAAGGTACAAAGTATGCATAAAAGGAGTCGAGCTTGTAGCTGCGATAATAGATGTTTGTTGCAGAATATCTCATGGTACTACAGTATGATTTCTTCTTGAACGCTGACATTAAGAGTCTTGTTTGGAAGGACGATGCTGATACAGATTCGCCTGGTTTAAAATACGTTCATACTGTTACGACTTGAGGGTGAAAGAAACAGATACGGAGAAAGTGTTGAAAAAGTACCGAGAATTTTAACTCCAAGCTCAGCATTGTAATCTCCTGAAGCCTGAAATAGGCAGATTAAAGCTTGGGGAACATTCTTACCACAGAAAACATAATGGAGTTGTAATTGTATTGGATCGAGCAAAGAATGACTAAACTCCTTTTAGGAACTAAAAGAAAAGTAGTAAATTTGTAAGACAATAATTAGATGAATCCTTGCACTTACTTGGACTCTTGACCACCTTCCGATGGAGGACTTCCATCCAACAATTGCGTGGATTAGAACAGCATTTTCCTTTGCATAAACATAAAGCACGAAGATTAATTTTCACGTGTTGTCGTTAGCAAAGATAATATCCAGTAATTTAGGGGATTAGTACCTTGATTTCAACATCATCAAGAATAGTGCAACTGACAAGCCTCACACCAGCTCCTACGCAAGCATTGGCAGAGATTGAAATATTAGGACCAATCTGGCAAACATTCATAGTAAGGATCCATTTGATTGCAATGGTAGAAAATTGGTAGAAATAAAATGTTTTACAGAGAATTGATTTTCCTAGAAAATATTTTACTGGGAATTGTAATTAATTGTGTTTGAAGTATAATTTTTCAAGGAAAATGTTGAAAGTTTGGTGTCTATTTGGCTTCGTTTTTTATGGAATTTGTCCATTAAAGTGATAATTTTTTCTACCATTGAGTCTAAAATTTGTTCCAAATGTAAAAAAAAAAATTTGAAATTAAATGATTTTTTTTTTACTATATCGAATATCATTCGTTTGACTTTGTTTTGCATGAAAGTTGTCAATAAAGGTGATTTTTTTTTTTTACCATTTTATCTAGACTTTGTTCCCATTACAATAAAAAAAAAAAAAGCAAAAAAAAAGGTGGAAAATGTTTTTCCACCAAATAAGTGGGAAAACAAAATCAAGCTTTTGTGCATCAAAGGATTGTACCTAGAAAAAGATGGAGAACATTTTGTTAGGAAAATTGTGCTATCAAACATCCTTAATTGACTAAAGTTAGAAAATATTTTCCTTTTCCATCCATTTTTTAGGTTATCAAACGGACCCTTAATGTTGTTAAGTCTTCACTTTGCTCAAAGCCTTATTATTACTTATGAGGCCATGTGGAAACCAAGTAGAGGTTCTTTCACCTCCTAAGACGATACTTCTTAGCATGTGACGAAAATGTAAATAAACCTATTAAGATCTATAAGGGTGCGTTTGATTGCAAGGGTGGAAAATGGATGGAAAGAAAATGTTTTACAGGGAAAAGATTTGCCTAGAAAATGTTTTGCAGGGAAAATGATTTCAAGTGTGTTTGATTGGTATAATTTTCCACCCGGAAAATTTTTAAATTTTCTATTCGTTTGGCTTTGTTTTATATGGAAATTGTCCATTAAAGTGATATTTTTTTCCACAATTGGTTATAAAATTTGTTTCCATTGCCAAAAAGTAAAAAAAAAAATGAAAAAAAAAAAATGTTTCCTAAAAAATCATTTTTTTCATCAAAGTTTAGTGTTCGTTTGACTTTATTTTACATGGAAATTGTCCATT
The DNA here is from genome assembly GCA_035079005.1 of Fraxinus americana. Taxonomy (NCBI): domain Eukaryota; kingdom Viridiplantae; phylum Streptophyta; class Magnoliopsida; order Lamiales; family Oleaceae; genus Fraxinus; species Fraxinus americana. The sequence goes on along the minus strand of CM068706.1, from coordinate 49,010,668 downwards.
AAAGTAAAAAAAAATTTTACCATTGGGTATGACATTTGTTTCCAAAAAAAAAAAAAAAAATTGTTGGCAGAAACTGGAAAAGATTTTCTCACCATTTTGGTGAGAAAATCTTTTCCACAATTTCATGGAAAGTGGCACGTGGGAGAGGGGGGGAGGAAAATTTTTTCTTGGCCAACTTTTACCCATCAAACAACACTTTTGCATGGAAAAGGAAAATGTTTTCCATTTTCCATGGAAAAGAGAGGCTATCAAACATAGCCTAATTGAAGCTTAGACCGAAGTTTAGCACCCCACATAGGAACTGGAGGACATTTAGGAGATTCCAAGATGGGCTGCGAGTCCATGGACAAGATGTCCACCCGAAAAGAAGAAGATGCTCATTTGCACCTTGAACTTCATAAATACCTTTACGATTCACAAAACCAAGGTTTTTTAAATCTTTTATTTCTAGTTAAAATTCTTACAACTTTTCTTCTCACACTCAATTTTCTATTTCTGATTTCATCGTCGGAGTGCGTACGATCATTGCACCCTCCAATGAGCAATAATCCTGCATTCTAAAGTCGTATTAAGTATGCAGGTAGGTACCACACAAAAGATGGAGTGACGTACCTGATGACAATTTTAGTTGGAAAGAGCTTTGTCCCCTCGTTATTAATTGAAATAAAAGAGTAGAAAAGAAGAAAAAATAGAAAAATAAACAAACTTTTTTTTATGTTAAAAAAATGCTTGATTCATCCTCTTCACAGTCAAATGTCGCGAGTTCTGGATCTGTCCCGTTGATTATATTCGTTTTTAACATCAATTTTTGGACTAGTTTAAAATTAAAATGACTAACAAAATCAAATAATTATTTTATAAAGCATCTATTCCTTGATTTTTTTTTCAAGGTATTAAAAATTTGTTCTTCATAAAGGGAGAATTTACTGTACAAAAAATTAATCTCCAGAGGTCTCACCCCAATCTATTTTCAAGAGTTTACAGATGCAATATGTAGAGAACTGGTAATTAAAAACAAATATACATGCCTACATATAGAGGACTTCAAAATAAGTAATTTTGCATATAAAAACTGCTCATTTCATCATCAGAAAAACCTGAATTCAGACCTCTTGCATTGCACGAAAAGTTAAAGACAAAGGCAAATAAACCTAAGCGAAAACATTCTTTTAAATTAAAAATCTTCTCAAACTTGGTAGGAAGTTGAGAAGACTAAACAAGTGACATTAGAGAGAGAGGCGAAGGTCTTTTGTGGAGGTTGTATCCGTAGAGGAGATATGTTCAATACATTCATTTCGTAAATGTATTCAGAAATGCTTGGAATACATGAATAAGCATCATGTGTGTAGTATACAAACAACACATAAATAAGCACAAGAATAAAATCCTTACTGGGAAACAGTGGGAGCCTCGTCAAATTCAAAATAAAACAGCTTTGTAATGCGAATTCACTTCTGACAAGTGAGTAGAAGATGGACGTGCGATGCAAAGAAAATAAAAAAGACTATTATTCGAGACTGTTTTATATTGCCCATTTCCGGAGTAAGCTACAGTAATCATTTGAGAGAAATAAACACGGTTCACAAGTTTAAGTAATCTCAATGCACTCATCAGTACATAGTTTGACGACCTTCTCAATAAAGATGAAGATTGTCAGTTTCTCAATTCGCACTTCTACATCCAGACGAAGTTCTCATAGATTGGAAGGAGACTTATACCAGCCCCATGGATCATCAGATACATATTGTGTAACTTGTTTCACATTCAAATAGTTGTCGAGTCCCCTGAGAAAAGAGCAAGTTATCTAGTTCAGGTTTTTTCCTTGCTTTTCTTCCTATATCTTGAAATTTGGGTTTTGAAAAGGTTTAGATGAACAAAATCATATTTCATAATGAGAGGATGAACAAGGAGAGTAAAGGGTCTGGACGGGCGACTAGGAATACTAAGAAGAACATTTTTGAGCAAAGAATAGAGATGGAAAAACATAAAATTACCCTTCTCCAAGTTCTCGCCCAAAACCACTACGCTTTTTGCCTCCCCAAGGAGCTTGAGAGAAGCATGGCTGCGAGCAGTTAACCCAAACAATCCCTGCCTGAAAAGCCTGCCAAAATAAAAGAAGGAAACACCAACCATAGGTCCATAGTTATATTTAACATCATGTAGTGTCTTAAAAGACCTGACCGGCCAGGCCAGGTATTAAAATAGTGTTCATAAGTGAAAAAGATTCTCACCTTCGTCATCCGCTCACACCTTTCCAGATCTTGTGATAATACAGCAGCAGCCAAACCGTAACTGTCAATGGTTATCCAGACAATGAAAAAGTGAATTAAATCACAAAAAAGGGTCTCCAGGAACAGAACCGTTAAGGATAACAAAGAGTAAACTCACTGGGTGTCATTTGCTAGTTCAATGGCTTCATCTTCAGTTGTGAATGTTTTAACACAAAGAACTGGTCCAAATACCTCCTCTCTCCAGATTTGCATGGAGGTCTTTATGTCTGTTATTATGGCCGGTTCGATGAAGTAACCCTTTTTCAAATGCTGCAATCAATCATAAAGAGACGTCAATATCATTATAGGCTGATTCACAAAATTGCCATAGGCTATGTTAAGGAATTTTACCCGAGGGTGTTCACCTCCGCACAAGATGGTGGCACCTTCATCCTTGGCTGTTGAGATGAACTTCATTACTTTCTCATACTGTAACAATACCAAATTTGAGTAATGAGTATAATAATTTTCAACATCTTCATCCCAATTAGACATAAGTGCGACAGCAAGCATAAATATGTTCACATTATTTATGAACAAAATATTACAAAGAACTGAAACATAATGTTTTCAACAGTTTCTACCCACCGAAGTTATTGTGTAAGATTCTGCCACAGCAAGTTTTTTTTGCAGGTAACGATGTTAATCATTCAGCCCTATATCTCGTTTAAGTTTGAGAAAACAGAGGTTAATACAAGCTTTTTTTACCTGTCCACCACTAACCACAGGACCAAGCCTGCAACCTTCCTCCAATGGGTCTGAAATTTTGATATTCTTGCACCAATTTACAAGCTTGTCCAAGAATTCGGATGCAATGCTTTCCTGAAATATTTGTGAAAAACATCAAAAGTTTTAGTGTTGGTACAACATTCAAGACAATAAACAATAGAACATAATAACTCTTTGCTACACGAGTTAAACATCAAAAACCCTCTATTTATGCTTCAACGTGATTAACAAATGCAAGGTGTTAAACTAATCCAAATACCCTGTTTTGACAGGAGTCAACAAAATGACAGCATAGAAAAGCATAACTAAGTCCCCATCTCATTGTCGTTGAAAGACCAAAAAAGAATGTATGACCTGAAACTTCATGTATAGAATATTATGTAGCTTATTTGTGAAAGTTGGAATGCGAGCAGGAGATGTAACCAGAAGCGGGTGGGGAGTGAAAGAGAAGGGAGCAGGGAAGGTAGGCAGAGATGTAGGGAGACGCAGTCTAGGAGGTTGGAAACTGTGGGTGGAGGTACAAGATCAATATGAAGAAGTAAATAGATACACAAGTATACTGAGATTTGGAAAAATTGCACAATCAGTTTCCTACCGCTTAGCATGACAGCAAGTTGGTCCCCAATATAACATTGCTGACATCACTGTTTCCAACTATTAGACTTTGTAGCACCATTAGTCCTTAATGGACAGTTTCTGTCAAATTGATCTTTAACCACAGACCCTCGGAAGATGCTGAGGTGCGGAAAGAAGCTAAACGTACGAAGGCCATGTGGATTGTTGATAGCTAATTTGATATAAACAGTTCATTAAGGACTGGTGATGTTATAAATTCAAAAGTTGGTCATGATGCTGGAAAAATAATTACATTGTCTACCAATTTACTACAAAGTTCATAAATTATTAGTAGATTGAACCATTGGTTCAGTCCTTTATTATGAAGGAGAAAAATTAAGAGTACAGCATTGGCAAACAATGGAAATCCAGAGCAGCAGCAAAGCTAGCAGTGTTGCTGCACTCCAAGCTGTGAAGCGGAAGTCAGGCAAGACTCATGAGCAAACAGCACAGATGGCCGGCATGACCTACATGAATATACCTCAGATCTTGAGGCACCAAGCCCCAGCTTAAGCCGGAGTCAGCCCCATCAATCTGGGCAGCCTGCCCCACCTTCCGGAAGAAGCTCCACAAGATGATGCAACCGCCCATGAAATCATATGACACAAGCTTAATCCAAGAACCCACTGTTTATATGTCACCAGTTTCCTTCTCATTTGACCTTTTTCTTATTTTCTTGAAATTTTTATATAAAGTTCTTTGTTCTTTTTTATTTGGCTGTTTGGAGAATTTAAAGTGTGATCACCCTGTATGGCAGGGTTTTTGCTTCTGCTTTTTGTAGAAAAACTTCTTAAGAGAGTCACCTTGGGCCAACTTCCTCTAGAAGCACTTCTACCTTTGTAAAACACTTTCATAAAATTATCCATACAAGTTCATACGCAACTTCTTAGTCTCAGAAGCAACTTTTAACTTGTCAAAAGCCCTGCCAAAGGCCCTTACATACTACTCCTGAAAATATGTGTACAATGAACAAAAGAACTGCTACGAAGACAGTAACAGGGACTAATGTGGATAATGACGTGTAGCTTATGGTCAAAAGAGAGCAAGAGGCTTTAAAATATGGGTGATATCTGAATAACAACATCAAAGATGCAATATTCTTGGCCTTCATACTCACATGCACAAGAAGTCGAGAAGTGGCACTGCAAATCTGACCATTTGTCCAAAAACAGCCAAAAAGAGACCACTCAGCAGCTGTTTTGAATGGTAAATGTGAAAAATATACTCAGTAAATCCAAGAATCAAAGCATCTTCCATTTTTCACACAGAAAATGTAGATTAGCAATTTATGATCTCTTTAAAGAGTAGTCTTTATCAGAAGTTCTACTCACAGGCATGGTGTAATCCCCCCTTCCACCCACGAACAAGTGTTTGCATGTCTCTGTGTGTGTGTGTGTGTGTTTTTTTTTTGGGTAGGGGTGGGTGTTCAATGGTACCCCCCATTTAAATCCAAAGTCCCAATTGATTCAAATGATAGTAATCCAGTTTCTTCAAACCATGTAAATAGCAAACTAGGGCTATAATTTCATGATTCAAAAGGCTCAAACCTTTATCGAGATCAACATCCTCAAACACAACAATCGGGCTTTTTCCACCAAGTTCAAGTGTAACTGGCTGCAAGCAACATAAAATTGAAAAAGTTTTGAGTACAAATTTGTATAGTTGATAAGAATCGCATGTAACTAGACTCTGCCTCCATTCTCAACCATACCTTGACAAGTGGAGCTGCAGCAGTCATAATTTTGGTACCTGTAGCACTACTCCCAGTAAATGCTATCTGTTGATCAATTACAGAGTCATTGTCACCTCATACTAGTTTATAACCCAACCCAAACCATACACAGCCTTAAAAGTTGGAAAACTTCACCTTGTCAACATGAGGATGAGATGCCAAAGAAGCACCAGCTTCTGGCCCCAGTCCAGTCAGAATATTGAGAACGCCAGGTGGAAGGCCTACCTCTTTACACACTTCACCTAACTCCAAACAAGTACTGCAGTAGAAATTGCAGGTGTTATCGTACAGCTGAAGACACTAACAGCTGGTCCAAGAAAATTAATATTTATTAATAAAAAAGAGTTACATTGATGCTAATTCCGATGGCTTAAGTACTGCAGTACAACCAGCAGCCAGGACAGGGGCTACTTTCCATGTGGCCATTAATAGAGGGTAATTCCTACAAAATGAAAAACAAAATTTATCTGTCAATCACTACCCATGCTGCCAGTTAATTCAGGATAGATGATCAGTGTAAAACTCGTCGTGTTCAACCATCGACACGACCAACAAACATAATTACCTTGGTGAAGAAACTCATCTCCCAATAATTTTAGAAAGTGCTATACATGACAAACTCATTTATTAGTTCATGAGATTGAATCCATGCCAATAAGACCTAACCTTCATGGTATGATGCATCAAGTACAATCTCTTTCAACAAAACTCAACAGTAGTTTCAATGATTATTCTTCTAACGAATATACATTGCACCAACACACTTAAAAGATTGAGTCTAACACAAAGCATTGGTGAATTATTAGAGAGCAGCTTATAATTGCCACATTAACAGTTTATTTTCTTTCTTTTCATTTTCTTACAGTGTATACTTAGAGAACAGAGAAAACAACATTAGCACATTGCTGAATTTTATGTTCTTGATGTCATCATATGTCCATTTCTCAGATAGAAAGAGAACATGATGGGGGTAAGTAAGCAAAGCCAAGTCAATATACAATAAATCTTTAAGAACTGGTTGCCAAACCATAGGAGGAGAGCAGATAGAGAACACGAATTCTCCCCTTCATTTATGCGATAAAGCCGGAAGAGAGATCTGCTTTAGTATATATCTCTTGGGATTTCCCACCCTGCAAACTATGTTGTCCAATGTACCCATAGATGATAATATGTTCCAACTCATATGATAGAAGTCTTCTTTCCAAATATAGCATACAAGATCATCTGATGGAATGCTTTCCTAGCGTTCATTGTCTAAACTAGATTGACTCACTTATTTAAGCTCAGCCCATAAAGAAGTATTAAATATTTAATATACGTAGGGAAAATCAAATACCAACTTTTGAAGTTATGCCAGTAATTTGCAGCCCAATTTATTGATATAAAGTTCCAAAAACTCTAATTAAACAAGGAAATATTTCCAAATTATGGTTGAGAGTGACCAAGTCATAACACTTACAGAATAGACAAGCCACAAACTATTTCACACAATCAGCAAACTAAATAGATTACAAAAGAACATAATGCGGAAATTTTGTCATTATGGCATGTATGCGTGACACATAAGTTTTCTGCAGAAAGAGGAACAGATATTCCTTTATTATTTCTGTAATAAGAATAAAATTATAAGAATCAGCCAAAGAAGCAGCACCCACCATGGGGTAATCAACCCAATAACCCCCAGGGGTTCTCTCAAAACATGACACTTAAATGCCTCCATTGGAAGAGAAATTGGAGTCTTTTGCTTTGAATCCAAAGCCTCAGCAAGCTCAGCATGATATTCAAAACATCCGGAAACATCATCCTGGATGACGTGAATAAGCATAAAGTCCATGTATAATATAGAGCATCAGAAAAATGTTTCTTCAGGTATTTAAAACATACTATATCCCAAACTGCTTCTTCCAATGGTTTCCCAGAATCGATTGCTTCGAGTTTTGCTAATTCTGATTTCCTTTCTGTAATCTACATATTAGTGGAAAGAGTAAGCAGCCAGACATCTAAACCAAGCAAATAACCTTAAATATCCATCACGCTTAATAATGAACAAGAAAGGTAAATTTTATTGATGCATTTATGGACAGAAACATCCATGGCCGTGTATCTGAACAAAGTACATGCAGAAAAGAATAAATCTCAATCGTACTCACTAAACAATAAGATATGTAACAAGAGTTAACATTAAAGTGTTTAGAATTATACTTCACTGAATAATAACAATTCAATGAACGTACATCGAATGATGAAAGCAGAAGTTCATTGTCTGTCTTTAAAATATAATCAAGGATGTAAATTAACAATAATTTCCGGCTGAAAACATGATAATAATTGTAAAATAGAAGAAAGATCACACGATGTAAATATTACCCTAGCTAGCTGAGTTAGGGTTGCAGCTAATCACCACCATAAAATCATTTACATATAGCTACAAACACTGCTATAAGCTCACCTTTTACTTAAAATATATTGTCCATTATTACCAAAAATGAGTACCCCTCTAGCACTTGAACAAAATGGTTTATAGATACCAGTTTGTTTTAATTAGCCAAACCAAAAAGCTTTTGCCTTTTCATTTCCCGAAATTCACTCGTAAAATTCTTTGCTATCTAGAATTAAAATCTTTTTCAAGTTTGAAGAAAATAAACACCAATACTAACTGTAGATGTCACCACCAGCCACTAATTTTCAGTTCTTCGAGAAAGTGAAAATAATATGAACACCCTTCTGCATCAACTGCTGTTTGTCATGTGCGCGTGGAAGTGTTCAAGCTAGACTTGTAGACATGCAATGACTAGTAACTAAAATTTTTTATGCACGTATAAGCAAAACCTATCACTATTAATTTAACAAAATATAATCGGACATGAAAGATCAAGATCTTGATGCAAATTAATATGGAGAAGTCTGAAACAGCACTAATAAAAGACCCCAAGAAACATATCAAATATGGACCTTCGCAGCAATGGCGCGTAAATACTTGGCACGATGTGCCCCTGTAGCTGAAGCCCAATCTTTGCCTCCATTTCGGGAAAGTGCTTTTCGGGCAGCTTCCACCGCAATATCCACATCTTCCGCTGTAGCTGCTGGAATATTCCCTGAAAACACATAAAATGAAATAAAAAACATTTATCAGATTCATGACACACTTGATACTCACAAAATCAATAGTTTCTCGGATTCTACTTCATCAATCTCAATGAAAAACAGAAAAACAAAATAAAAACTTAACGCACCAAACACTTGGCTTCAAGCAGAAAGTAAACAAAAGTAACGAAACAGAAAAAAAATAAGATTTCAAACAGAAATATTTAAGAGAAGGTTTGAGTTGACCGATGATCTCTTCAGTGGCTGGATTGACGATGGGAATGCGATTTTTTCTGATAGGCTCCCTCCATTCGCCGTCGATGAAAAGTAGACGATTCGGAATTGGAGTTGCCATCGATTACTGTGCGATCTTATCACTCTAACTCACCAGCCACTCCAATTTCGTGTATTTTACTTTGCTGGACTACAGTATGAACGTGTTTAGCCTGTACTAGGGATGGCAAAAAAGCTCGGCGGCTCGGGCTCGACTCGGAAAAAACCCGAGGGTCGGCCCGTAAAAAAAAAAAAAAAACTTGCCCAACATTTTTTATTTTACACCATAAATTATTGGGGATGAATGGCTTAAATTAAGACAAATAATCACAATTTACTTAATCAACTTATTCTTCTCATCATGAAACTAATAAACTAATTATAAGCTACAATTTTATCTCATAATTTATCAACTAGATTATTTTGGAAAATGTGTAATATTTATTGCATTATTACTATTTCATTAATCTAAGTACCTAAATATTTAAAGTAAGAATTTTTTTTCATTTACACACGTTTATTCTTCTATATTAATTATTAAGTGAAATTATTAGTGATCTATATTACTTGATTACATTTAAAAACTGAGCTAATTTCACCAATGGGCAATGCCGCAATGGCCACTAAAATTTGTAAGAAATTTCAAATCGGTTATTAAAAAAGATTTATCACTTTGTTATAATGGATAGTCACTCATTTAGTCATTTATAAATCTAACATGTTTTCCGATATTAGGCTATAAGGTGCCACCAAAAAAGTAGATTTTTAAAATTTCATTATATATTATGTTCAAACTTCAAAGAATCGTTCCAATTAGATTTTTGTTTATAACTTTTTTATGTAAAGGTCATTGTCTAAAGGTGGAAAGAATGCAAATTGCAACGTTCAGTGTCCATTTGAATAAGCAAATATCCATGTAATGAATTTTTACAAAAAAAAAAAAAAGAAAGAAAAAAAAAACCCGAGCCGGCTCGGCCCGCTAAGGCTCGGGCCGTGCCTCATTTTTTTTTGTCGGGCCCGGCTTGGCTCGGCTCGGGCCGAAAAAAGCTCGGTCCAAAAAAGCTCGGGCCGAACCCGAGCTTTTTTTTCCCGGCTCGGGCCCGGCTCGACTCGTTGCCACCGCTAGCCTGTACGTGTAAGGAGCCGAGCGATGCGGAGTATACGGTGAATGAATTTTATAAAAAATATTTTATTAAATAAATAAAACGATTTTAGAATAAATAAATTTAAAGAATCTGTACTAAAAATGACTCGGTCTATCGTATCAATATGAAATACGTAGTATGAATTGATTTTAATGTTTGTAACCATTTGTATTTCGATCACTCTTGATGCAGCGATAACTTGAGAAGCTTTTTAAGGTATCTCCGAAATAGACCTATTAATTATTAGTATGGTTATTCTAATTTGATTACTTTTGATCGAGGTTCTAAAATGTGTAATGCGTTTCAGTCGAATATCAAGCATTATAAGTATATATGTACATGCACGAAGTATATGCGTAATTATGCATTTGTCAATTTTTAATATTATTTTAAATACTTTAAACTAATAAATAAATAAAATAATGCATTCTATGAAATTTACACATATTTTTCAATTTTTTAAAAATAAATATATTGCTTAAAATCATAAATACTACAGTGATTTGAATTTTATACGTATTCTTCAAATTTTCAACAAAAACATATTTCTTAAAATTATAAATACTACAATTAATTGGTAATCAATTCTTACATTTGGATTAAACACGAAACGCCGACTTAAAAATCTAATATGTTTTCTGACTTTTCATATGATTCCAATACAATCTCAACTTCTTCATTCAAATTATCTGTCGTGTCATCCGATGCAAAATCATCTTCATCGAGTTCCCTTATTTCAACTCGATAATTTCTATTATCTCGGTAAGATATTTTGATATTTTCCTCCTCCTCATCACAATTAGTAACAATTCAAGATTGTATATTACTAGCATCACTTTCTAGAGGGTGTTTGGTAGAGATTAAAATTGGATTAAAATTGAAAATATAACCGTTATTGGGTTTCACTCATCTAATAAAAGTCAACAATAACGGCTAGTTTTTCAATTTTAATCCGATTTTAATCTCTACCAAACACCCTCGTATAACTAGAGGAAGATCGAAGAAGATGCAGGCTCAGGATCGACGTAGATAATTTGCAATTCTTGAAAAATTTATTTTGATTTTTTATTTTTTCTAAACGTCAAAATCTTACAGATTGATATAACATAATTCATGGCTTGGGCTTAATTCGATTTTTTAAGTTATAAAAATGGGTTGAGATTTATTATGCTAATTTTGACACAATTTTTAATATAAATACATGTACATTTTGACGTTTAAGCATGTATACGCGGTCAATAAAATGAGTTGGCTTCATTACCACTTGCATATTTCATATGCTAGGCATTTTGAAACGCATCAAGAATATGCGGGCATATGCTAAGTATATGTGTGCATTTTACACTGTTTTTGATCATTCCTCAAATCACTTAGCAAATAAGGAACCATGGATGTTTCGAGCATCCATAAATTTTTTTTTAAAAATAGGTATTACATTTTATGAAAATTGTATGCATGTCAATATAAAAATAAAATTACTTATCTTCTAAAAAAATCAAAATTAAGATTTGGGTTTTTGACATCAACATTCAAAATGATGTGGACTCGAGAATTGACACCATTTAATTGAACTTATGATGCCCATATAGACAAGTATTTTAGTACAAATAGTGCTATGTAGCATTACCTATGCTAAATATTTAGCATTTAGCCCTTATTTGATCCACATTTTTTAAAGCTTATTTTTCCTCAAATTCATTTTTAACCAAACATTTTTAGAACCTATAACTTTTTGCAACTCTTAAATCACACATTTCATCAACTTTTATTAAACTTTATTAAAAATTTGATTTTTAGCTAAACGGCTTAATGAATAAAAGATACATAATAAATGTTTGTTTCCTACTGAGTTTCTTCGCTCTAGCGTGCATCACACTTTCTATCAAGATCAGAAACCAGAATCACAAGCTCAAGCTTCTGTCAAAATGAAATTGCCCGATGATACCAATAACACACAACCCAAACGCTTAACGCATAAAACATTGTAGCTGGACGAGGACGACCGATGATTTCTGATTCTGTAAAGAAAACGAGAGTTGCTTGACTGGATTGTTTTGCTCAAGTGTATTGAGAGATTGGATGTGGATATCTCTCACCAAAGTGCATGCATTGGTCATTTGATCTTTGTTGGAGGAGCCATCTTTCTTGCTGCAGTTACAACAACATGTCATGTCTTTGATCCAGATATTGCTTGCCTTCTTACTGAAGACTTATTGCCTGCTTGGTGGTGTGTGGTATCTACACCCGCTGCCCCGCATATGGCCCAACAATCAATTCAAGAGATGGATGCTGGTGAGGAAGGTATTGGACAAAATAGCTTGCAGCTGCAGCTTGTCGAACTGCAGGTTTGCTGTGCCAGAAAAAAAGATTTCGTAGTCTCAAGTGAAGAATCCTAGATGTCTTTCTTATTCACTAAGTACAAAAGGTGAATTCTTGGCATTCGCATGTGTAAATATCCACTTACCATTCTTCTAACATTGAAACTTACTTGAAATTGAAGAATTTTCAAGATACCTAATTGAATCACTTGTCTTATTATCTACCCGTACTCTTTATTGGTTCAGAATCGATCATAATGGAAAGAGTTCCCTTTTCACAATCCAAATGTCCTTCAAGAGATGATTGTATACCCGAGAATCATGATTTCTAGCTTTTCAATATGGTGCCATTTTCCTATATAAATTTTGAACATTTTTCCATGATTTCTCACAACCTTCCACTATCATATATTTTGGAACACAAGGGAGTTGAAGTTGATTATGGGTGATGGGAAGTTATTCCTCAAACTAAAATAATTTATCCCTCCAACCCATTACTATACTATATGCGTCGGGTTAACATACATGGGCATCCACTCATTTTCAACATTTCTTATTCGCACATGATATGTTTGTCTTGAAATGAAGTATCATCATTTAAATTTGTCTAAAAAATCTAACTCATAGAGTTCATACCGGTAAATAGATCTTGTGATTAGCGAGTAACTCAGAGCATACAATATTGTACGTGTTATGGATATATAGTAGTTCTATAAGAAGAATGTCATTTCTCATTATACCCTAACATCTAGTTCAAGTACTTCTAAACTCTTAACCAAGAACATACTTGATCTACTTCTTATATTGTATTTACAATTGTTTCCCAAACCTCAAATCGTCAATACAATTGTCCGACCGGCAAACACAAATGTGTTAGGTAGAATAGTCCTCAAATCTCTTAACCTTATACTTGCTTCTTTTCTAGACATATCACATAAAACCAAATCATTCATTATTAATGTCAATATACTAAAGTAGCAACACTATAATAAAGTTTTGAGAAACATTTAAAATCATAAGGATATATAAACGAGTTATATATATACATATCATGGACTCACACAGTGAAGCAATGATCCATTCTTTCACTTCTATAGTTGCCAAATCACACATGGTACTAAACACGTGCTACGGGATTTTTTCCTTTTAATAGGGCATACATATAAATTAGTACACTGAACATATCTTAGTTCACGCATTTCTCAATGTCTAACTTGAGTTATCCTTATATTCATTCCTCTATGCAGTCTCAATCGAGAACTCAATTGACAGATAAACAAGTCTAATGAACAGCATAATTCATTTTGATTGTTCATATTGATTATTCATCGTAATCGCATATTGGTTATTCATCAAGGTGATTGGATCACATACACAACATGATCACTCTACCTCATCTTAGCACATCCCAAAATGTTTGAGGTTATTGCTCGTGTGAGTGAGTTAATCTCTACATGTTCAACATACTTTTTATGTGTGCATGCAAATTAATCATCAGCAATCACGAAAAACACGAAGGAAAAGAAGAACTTTATATATGAACTCAAAAAGATTTGTTCATCAATGGACCTTTAGGAGTTCACGAGATGCGTAATTAGCCTGTTTGATGGTCATTATTTGGCTAAAATAATGTTTTGAATAGTGATTTCAAGAGTGTGTGTGGTTAAAAAGTGGGTTTAAGGTGTGTCATGTGTCACGAAAACATGTTTAGAGATCGATTTATTGAGTACATGAACTACCAAATGATTCGTAGAAATGTACTACAAAGTCACTTCTTTATTTGCTATGATATCTCATACAAATTTATAATGATTTTGTATCAATGTATTTGGTTCTGCTATTATGCTTACGTTCCTTAGATATGCAATAATAGCTTGATTATCACAATAAATCAACGTTCGGTTATGATTCAAGCTAGTTAAAAGCTATTTTTAACTATTTTTGCATATAATATTAACTTACACTTTTTACCCACGAGATTATTCAATGAATTCTGTAGTTCAAGTCATCATATTTATCCCTTTTTTAGCCAATGGGAAAAAAAGTTAAGAGGGCGAATCTCAAAGGATCACTAGAAATTCAGACTTTCCATTTTCATCAAATTTCAAATATGATATCCCTTAATATATTTTTAGCACGTAGCCACCACTTTTCATTTGAATTTACACCGAGCTAATACATAAAAATAAGTGATCAACTCTCATAGAGAAAGTCAATAAATATTCAGTCTCTTGTGGTAACTTTACTAAACTTGTGCGAGTGCACGTTACAAAAGTTAATTGTTGCAAAATTTTAGCAAACTGTTTCGCGTCAATAACCTTATATAGTATTAAGTAACTTTTGATCAACTCCCCGAATTAACCTTATGAAATTTATCTTATTTTTCATATAATATTTTTTTTTTGATAACCGTGGATGTTCGTGCTAACTTACAAGCACCTCGACTAATTCCACGAGACCTTGAAGTTTACGGTCGGATACTCACCTCGGTGGTCACGAGGGGCTCGAACTGATGACCATTGGGAAGCAAACCCAATGTCTGACCAATTGAGCAACCCCTCAAAGTTTCATATAATATTTACAATTAACATATCTTGAATAGGTTGTATCGAATAAGTCTGTTTGTCCTTCTCATCTCTTCCGAAAAATAAATCTTTGATTGACTATTGCGCCAAACGCATAAATATTTAATGTAAAAATTAAATCTACGCAGGGAACAACGTAAAATTAAATAAGAATAAAAGATATTAAGGCTATGTTTGGTACCAATTCTCATTTTCAACAGTAAATCAATTCTCATTTTCAATCACACGTTCTTCAATAAAATAATATTTTCTATCACATCAACAATCTTATCTTCTTTTTCAACCACACATTTTCCATCATATCACTATCCAAAATCAATTCTTCCCCCAAAAAATCCCTACCAAACACACACTAAACAAAAAAACATGAAATTAATCGTCTATCTTTTATTCGGGATATTATTTAAAAAGAAAAAAGAAAAAAAAAAAAGAAGAAGTTTATGGCCTTGTATGGGAGGGATTAAAATCGGATTAAAATTGAAAATATAGCCGTTATTGTTGACTTTTATTAGACGGGTGGGACGGCCATATTTTCAATTTTAATTGGATTTTAATCACTCCCGAACGGGGCCTATATTTCACAGAGACAGATAAAAATTCAATCAAACAGATCAAAACAAAACCTAGAAGCATGCGCAGGAATGAAATCAAGGTTTGTGAGTGGTTTTATGGTATTTTTGTTTGATCCATTGCAGGCCAACAGAGGTTCCTTCTTTAACCTTCTTCACGCCAGTGGAAGCCACTGCTTTCGTTTTTCCCAGGCCTTCTCCGACCTTCTTTCCGTACTTGGCCGCCATACCGCCGCTGTCGCTGCTCTTCTTTTTCTCCGGTAAGCGTTCGGGCCCATTGTCCCATTGATCAGCCCATGAGTCGCCGTTCATCTTCGAACGAGATTAGAATTGTAGAGAGAGATTTGCTGAATGGATTCAAGAATTTCGTTGGGGTTTTGGATGAATGCCGATTTAAAAAGTATATGGTCCAACCTAAATATATAGAGGAAATTGCATGTGAGCACGCTACTAGGATTCCACATTTTGTAGTCAATATTGTGGTTGAAGGACAAGAATACCCTCCTTGGTTAATCTAGCTCCTTTGGTAGAGATTTCTTAAGAATAATTTTTGTGAAAATGATTTTTTTTTTTTTTTAGAACGTGCGATTAAAAAATATTTTATTTTTTTTATAGATTTTCATGAAAAATTATTAAATTAAGAGAATGCTTGATAAAAAATGGAGATCAAACATGAGATAAATTTCTTATATTGATTAAGACAATGTCTGAGCCCCATTTTCCAAAAAAAAAAAAAAAATCATTTCTAATTAAACATTGTCGTAATAAAATAATTTTACACGTGAGTCCAAAACTTTTTTTATTTTACTTTTTAACCACGCATTCTTAAAAAAAAAAAATTTTACTATATAAAACTCATTTTTCACAAAATAGAGCTCTAATAGACCTAAATTAAGTGCTTATTTGATAAGACTATATTAAAACTATATTAAATTTTCAGCTTTTTAAACTTCAAATTTATCCATATATTCGTAGGATTCTAAATTTTTATCAACTTTTCAACCACATATTTTATTGACTTTTTATAAAAATTGTTAAATTCTTTTATCAAAAACTTTGTCAAACAAACCCTGAAACAATATATATATATATATATATATGAAACCGTACTAATTCGGTCCGATTCCGTACCATAATTAAAAAATTTAACATTCACAACAACACTACATTAATTTAACTAATAACATGTTCAATTTTAAATCTAACAACAAAGCTATATTAACTATTACAAAATAATGTAATCCAATTTTAAAATGTGCAAATAACAATAAGCATCTTGAATATTAGTTATAAATTATAATATTTATATATTGAAGCATGAGAAATTATTAGAAAGGACGGTTGCTACCGAGAGAAATGAAAACACACAAATACGCGAGCTTACAATAAACATATTGAACGCTAATTATGAATTATAATGTTTATACATTGAAGCGTGATAAATTATTAGAAAAGAATGAGACGAAGCTTACCATGATCAAAAAGTTGATTAAATTCAATGAATAGGGGTAGAAAAATGGTAAGATGAAGAGAGGCGTAGCTGTTCGACTTTGATTATTTGAGAAACGACAGAATAAATTGAGAAAAACTTAGGTCACTTAATTTTGATTCTTTAAAATTTGAATCAAAAAGTTGGGTTTGGGTTGAAACACAAGAAAATGATATTTTAGGTTCAATTAATTAGTTGGAAAATGAAACAAGAAAATGATATTTCTAGAGTCAATTAATTAGTTGACAAATTTATATATATATGGCTTATTTAAATAAAAAAATTTAGGAAGATCTGAATCTTGATCTAGATTCGAGAACATAATCAAACAGTCGATTATTAATTCCGATACTCATTCAGATAATTAACTTAAGAATAACCGAATTGAACCATTCATGTTTGTTCGATCCGATTCGATTCGAAAATTTTGTCCAACTATACATGGATAAAAGGGGACATAGAGCTTCTATAAGCCCATCATTTTTTTATTTTATTTATTTATTTATCTTTTTTGTTTTATTTGTTTTATTTTATCCTCACCGTCTGAACTCAACAAAACTTGGGATGTGTCTAAGACATGGTCTTTGTTTGAGCAATGAGTAGCTGATAGAGGTATATATATCAATAGAAGATTTTAAAATCTTACCATAATTTTATCCATCAACTAATTGATGTGTCATATCATCGATACTTAATAGATTATTTCATTAGTTTTTATTTTTGTTTTTAAAAGAATAAAATCGTGTTAGAAGATGAGAGTACTCTTGTCCCCGCCATTAATGACTGCTCTACATAGATGTATTGCCTTCTTAGTTACTTTACATTAAAGTTTAGATGAATATAGTAGTTTTTCAAAATTTTGAAATTACATTAGGGATGTATTTAGAGTAGGATAAATATATAAAATTCGTGTGAAGTGTTTAAATAAATGAATTTAACAAGGACAATATTGTAATTTGACGTGGATGAAATTAATAATTTATTAAAATTTCTTTTAATATTTTATTAGAGATGGATATAAAGTGTGATGAATATATAATAATTGCGGATGTAAATAGTGGTATCCTAACTTTTTGGGTAATTATCACATAACGTCCATACCTTTTATTGTTATTGTAGAAAACATCATTATCTTTCATTTTTGACATTTTTATCCTTATTTTTACATTTCATCGTGCAAATGGTCTTTTTTATCCATTTTCTCAATTAAAAATGTGAAATGACGAAAATACCATTCCCTTTAAATAAAATAAAAGGAAAAAAAAACGAATTGCAAACTTAATTCCAACTTTTTTGAAAAGTGCAAACGAGTCCCAAATAAATTATTAAAAGGGTAATTAACACATAATATTCATACATTTCACTATTATTGCAAAAAAGTCCATACCTTTTATTTTTTTGACATTTTCTCCTTTAATTATACATTTGATAGCGCAAACCATCAATTCAATCTATTTTCATCCAATTTCTCAATAGAAAATAGTGAAATGACGAATATACCCTCATTTTTAAATAAAAAGCTAAAAAATTAATTGCAACCATAGTCCCAATTTTTTTTTAAAAAAAGTGCAAATGAGTCCACTATAAATTATTAAAAAAAATTTAATTTTTTTATAAAATATTTAAACGAGTCTCAATTAAATTTACATAAAAATTTAACAAATTAAAAAAATTAAAAAGTGCAATCGAGTCCCAAATAAATTATTAAAGAATTAGAAATTAAAAAATTACATATTTTTATTTAAATATGAGGGTATATTCATTATTTCACAATTCTTTATTGAGAAATCGGGTAAAAAAACTAGTAGATACAAAAGTTTGAAACAATATTTTTTTCTTATTCCGAAGCTTACTAATATAATATCGAGATAGGAACAACAACAACAACAACAACAACAACAAAAATAATAATAATAATAATAAATAATAATAATAATAATAATAATAATAATAATAATAATAATAATAATAATAAGATATGTTAATTAATTAAATGCTAAAGATAAAAATTATACGAAAATAAGATATGTTAATTAATTAAATGCTAAAGATAAAAATTATACGAAAATAAAGTTAAGGTCATAAATGCTACAATTAATAAAGGTTGGATACCTCACTGCAATTAAAATATACAAGAATTCTGCTGTGAATTTAATTACCAGAGTGTATTGTTAAATTTTGAGTTTGATATTTGTGAAAAGAAGATTTGGATGTGAATAGAAGCACCAAAACTAGAAGAGAATATTGATATTATTTGAAGTTATTAGATTTAATTAATGCCTGCCAAACCTGCCTAAAATATAAGCCTTCAATTGGTAAAATTAATAAATCATTTATTAGTCTATTTTATTTTTAATTACACATTTCAATAAATTCATAAGCACTATCCACTGTCAACAACTCATTTCTAGTTATTTATAAATTAAACCGTTTATAAATTCTTCCCCAAAAGAGGTTAAATTATTTACGGAAAACTAACATTTGAAAAAAGTGATGACAACATCTCATCAATATACGTATTTTATTGCGAAAAGAATTTTATTTTTCATCAAATGTGAAAATGAAAAATGTTAGATTATAAAATTTTCCTTGTTTTCGAAAATGCATTTTTGAAAATAACATATCAAACGCGTTTTGAGTGTTGTAGAAAGTTGAAGATTGAAAATAGTCTCAAAATGGCAAATCAAACGCACTCTTATATTTTTTCATCGCATCCTATCCTGAGAGAAAAAAAGAAGGCAATTCTTTATCTAATAAGGACAAAAAGTTCGATCAATACTGGTACGATTCCACCTATCAGTTCAATTAAGCCCATGTTTGAGCCATATTAAAAATTTTATTCTTATTATTCTACTCATTTTTAATCACACATTCTTCAATAAAATAATATTTTCCATCACATCAGTAAATTTTCCTTATTTTTCAACTACATATTCTTCAACAATTTACTATTCTAAAATATATTCTTCCAAAATAACGTGGTTCAAACATACCCTAATTTTTTTTTTTTTTTTTGAGAACATATTAGGTTAGGATTGAATTCCAATAATGTATATTACATTCTTACTTATGGTAAAAATCTCTAAATTCCAGAACCACATGTATCAAACATTTATTTCAATTATCTTAAATATGACATGAACATCATCGTGAGAAACGTGTCATTTAATATGACCAAACACACACAATTCACAAAAAGAGAATTCGGTGAAATTATTAATTGAATTGTAAAGTTCTATTGAAAATAGTTTCCGAAAGCCCAAACGAAATGTCATCATAGTCCCTGTTTGGTGTGAATTATTATTTTTTATATAAATTTTAATAAAAGTCTATGAAATATATGGTTGAAAAAATGTTAATCCCATTAAATATGTAATTAAAATTAAATGTTGATTTTAATTAAAATTAAAATCTTAGTCCCTACCAAAATATGTGCTTACAATTATTTCTGTAGCTCAGCAATTAAATAATTTTGCAATTCATTTTTACACCCACTTGGTAATTGGTATGGGTAATACAGTAATTTCAGTTACGTGCGTGACAAGCAAATAAAAAGCTTTTGCCCAAGGTTTTCACCTTGTTGACATTTGCGTCTTTCTGGAAGATCCTCCCTAATGGGCCTAACTTACCTTTTTTTTTAGCTTTTATTTTCTTTGATTTGATTAGATCTTGACTTGGCAATAGGGGTAGGGTTCGGTTAAACCTAACCCTGGATTGATTCAACTAGATTGATAGAATAGGGTTAACGTAGCATCAAATAAAATTCATGCCCGGTGTCCACTTGAGTGTACACCCTTGTTTACATTCATCCACATTGATATGAGATTATCTAAAATTAATCCCAGAACTTTCTATACTCTTATCTAACTATCATGGTCTTAATTTTACATTTTGTGAGAAGTTGAATTGTTGTCCTAAAGCCGTGTTCTTCTTTGGAACGATAAAATGCTTTTACAAATTGTTCTCTTCTTCTCTCGATCGATGAGAATTTTTTAAAATAATGTAAAAGATTTAACATTTAAGTTATTATTATAAACATATCCAGGGGCGGACGCTGAACTTTAACGTTGGGGGCACAATCGAACTTATAAAGAAGTTGGTAGAAATTTTACAATAAAAAATTTACGTCCAAAAAAATCATACTCCGTGTAATTTTACATCCAAAAATTTACATGAGATATGATTTTTTCAGATGTAAAATTTCAAAATTTTTTGTAATTTTCCTAATAAAAAGATGAAAATTATATAGAGAAATTTGTATTGCAAAAATAATAAATGTTAATGAAATAATATTTTTTTTTAAAATGCGAGTTAGACGTCTTTTTAAAGGTTCACGTTTAACGTATTTTTAACTATTTTCGATATGTCCATAATTTAACTCTTGAAATAATGTTCGAAATGATACAAACAATTTATAAATTCGATTAGCGTACGATCGTTGGAGAATTCTTAAAATTTGTATATTTCGAAACTCAAATTTATTTTTATTTTATCCCTGTTTGGTGGAAATTAAAATCAAACTTTTAGTAAATTTTGGTACAAATTAAATAGTTATGAATTTCATGAAAATATGTTATTAAAATTAATTGTTAACTTTAATTTAGATTAAAATTTAAATTTCAATCGATAACAAACGTGATTTAACAAAAAAAAATAGAATCACAAAAGTTGGGGGGACCCCCCCTTGGGTCCGCCCATGAACATATCGAGAAAGTCATGTAAAAAATGTCGAGCATATAAAAAAAATCGCACAAATAAGAGACGTTTTATTTGACTTGACAAACATTAGTTAAAATTCCAAAATAAAGAGTGAGGATGAGTCCTTAGTGACCTATGAACTTGACAATTTTGAGTTCTTGCTATCAATCTCTTTGAATGACTTCTTATTTCATTCTTCGAAATTTATAGAGAATTTGAATTTTCTAATGCCACGGATGAAGCTAACAAATGACATCAGGAAAATGCATCGTTCAAAGAAAAAACTTAGTTCGATGAAAGTGATAATAATGAGATAATTCAATCGTCTGAATAATTTTTTAATTTCTTTCTCTTTATAATTAATCAAACTAGATCTTCACGTCAAACTCGCTCGAACAACTTAAATAATATGAAGTGATATTTGGGTTTGTCTTTAATTTGGAGAAGTAAAAGCAGCCAATATTGATAGTTTGTTGAATTCTTAAGAAAATATTAAGAAATATCTAAAACGCGATGGAGGTTCCAACACTAATGAAGATGATTTATATTTAGAGTTGATGGTGTTGAAGTGTTACTTATCAAGTGAAACAAAAAGAGTAGTTGACGTTATTTGAAGAAGATGGATGGTTGTTTTCCACATACTTATATTTTTTTATAAAACTTTGCTAACCGTACCGGTTAGAGTTGCATGTGCAAAAAGAACTTCTCCTGGTTGAAATTAATCAAGACTTATATTCGATCAACTATATGAAATAGAAAGACTATCAATTGAAAAATAAATGGTTGAATAACTATAATATGCAAATTTGATTAACATTTTTTGCCTCTAGCACTGCAAGGCGAGTAGCATGTGAGTGATTATATGGAACTTTTTTCGTCCTTGTTATGTGATTATAATATAAACATTTTTGAATATAAAATTTTATTTGTTGTATTATTATTTAATTTTAAGTTAAAATTTAGTTTCATAAAATTCTTATCAGTATACTACGATTTGGAGTCCCAATTTCTAAATTTAGCCTCAACCTCGGAAAATCTCTAGTAGAGTCAATGGGTCAACCATGACAAATCTCTAGTTGATGCAATGGTCCTAACTCTAGAAAGTAGTGGATTAAGAGGAGCTCGACCTCAACACATAGAAGCTCTATAATCAACAAAAAAATTGATGAGCTAAAAAAGACGAGTTATTACTATCAATCTCGTCAAGAACCTATAAGATCTATAAGTCACAACCATGTGGTTCAAGAAG
Organism: Fraxinus americana; assembly: GCA_035079005.1. Taxonomy (NCBI): domain Eukaryota; kingdom Viridiplantae; phylum Streptophyta; class Magnoliopsida; order Lamiales; family Oleaceae; genus Fraxinus; species Fraxinus americana. The sequence continues at coordinate 48,987,912 of CM068706.1, read as the reverse complement.
CATGACCCTTCTACTCCACAATTAGTGTTAATCACAAATATCAGACCATTCATTGTATATGATATGAAAAGTATGGAAATTACTAAAACTTGGCCTACCACATTAATTTGTTGTGTGTACAATGATTTACTGAATTGAAATCGTCTGTCGTTAAGTATTATAACATTTTTGAACAATCACTCACATGGTACAATGATTGAATCACTTTTGCAACGATTACAAGCAATTTTCAATACTTTCAAATCTTGCTCTAGCGCAAAAATAAAAGTAAAATAATTCTTAAATCGATTTTTCATAAAAAGTACATAAGATAAAATGATTTCAGAGTATTTTTTTTTCAAGAAAAATAAGAGGTTTAAATATTCACTTTGAGTGTGATTTGAATCGCCGACTCCTCACATAAATTCTACACCTTTTGTCACTCAACCAACTAATCCAATTTAATTATTTCTTTCAAATAAAATATATGATGTATGTCTGACATCGCTAACAAAAGAATAACTTAGCCAAAAGTAAAGAAAGAAACTGATGGAGGAAGGAAAAAGCAAGTCTTTGTTTAAACTTGTTGGTGGAGGGATTCTAACATATTTATGTCTTCACAACTAACTTTTCTTGTAGAAGTTAACATTCTTTTGTGGAATTCATCTTCCAAACAATTACAATACATCTTCCAATGTAATGAACTTTCACACAAATGTTGTATTTTCTTTTAAAATTATACAAAAAAACTGTTGGATTAATTGCGCGTTGATATTTTAGATCATCATGACATCTAATATTATCTTGTTATCGTCTTCTTTCTACCACTCCAAAAGTTTGAACTATCTTCGAGATTCGACAACCTTGCTGGGTCGATCTCCTTTTTTTAGGCGTATGGCTACCTTCTAGTCATCACCTTTGAATTTCTCACACCATAAAAAAGTTATAATGTGCAATCCCGAGTCACTCTTCGATTTATTTTAATCATTGGGAGGAGAGTTTGATTTCAATTACAGTTGCGAATCTCTTATCAAACAACCTTGTTGATTATCCCGAGAAGATGGTTTTTTCTTTTAATTTGAATTAACGAGGAACTAAGCTACGTGCAAGAGATCGGATCTCTCGTACTAAAGAAAGAACTCTCTCTTATCCAACAAATGAGTAAAGAGTTCATTCTTTGAACCTATATTAAAATTTAAATTTTAAGGAAAAAAGGGGACGTCAAGGCCCGACAGGGCCCATTTGATACGCGCTTCCCACGCGGTTTGTGTGGACCAACTCTTTTCTCCACATACAGATTTACAGTACAATTTCCCGTTCATCTTGGCAACACCCCGCGCTTCTATTAAACCTCCCTGAAAGAATGTGAATCAAAATCAAACAGTAAAAAATTCCTCAAATTTAAAGACACCTCATTCGTAGAATGATATAAACAATTTTATCCCGTTAGAACGCTACTAATTTTATCATTTTTGTACCTATTATCATCCACCAGATCATCATTCATCACGATCCCAGAAAAAGGTTACGAAATTCGCAATCATTTGTATATAAAGACAAAGTTTTTGAATATATATATATATATGTTTTCAGAATTTAGTTCTGGGACTATCTTTATAGGATAGCGGATGTTGGCTTTTTGGTCCCCTCATCCAACAACAATACTAGTTTGCTATTATCCGAAATCCTGATTTTTTCATTTTTATTGGTGATTTTGAATCCTAGTACTGTCAAAACTTAGAGGCAGGCTTGCTTCTTCTTTGCTGTCTGAGGGGCTTTGGAAATGTCACAGAAGCGGCAGCAGGAGGGCAATTCCACGGATGATACCCGTCCTCGAAAAACCCCTTCTTTTAAAAGGTGGGGTTAATGATAATAACAATTTTGTGTGTTTATTTACCTTATACTTGGTATTTAATTTTGCTGATCGCAGGTCTGATTATTGTTCATTAGTATGCTTGGTTTTAATAGTTTTGGTTTGGAATTGTTTTAATTTGAAGTGGGTTTTTATTTTTGTTTCAAGAACCTGGATTTAGTTTGATTGGGGAACTAAGAGGTGATTTTGGATTAAGGTTTTAAGAAGGGAAACAAATTGCTTCTGACATTTTATGCTGTATGGATGGAGGAAAAGCTTAGGAATTGCTATCTAATTGATAGGTTGTTTATGAATGATCTTTTCTGGTCAGAATTTTGAGTTAGTCGATTGTTACTTGGTTTATGGGGGTAATAATAAGAACTGAAATTCATGCTAACAAGTATATACAGCAGAAATAAAAATACTGAGAATTAGAATTCTACTTACCATTAAATGGTGAAAGCAACATCAGTTTACAATATGAAAAGAAAAGAGAAGGAAGAGAAATCTACTTACTATTAAATGGCGAACACGACAACTACTGTTAAATGGCGAACACGACAACGGTTTACAATATGAAAAGGAAAGAGAAGGAAAAGAAATAAGTTTGTTCAACAAGATTCCAAGTGAATTAACAATGCATAACGTTGAAGTAACTTAATCCCAGCTGACATAAAGGTCGAAAAGACATGTTAAAACTATTGTCTAAAGTTACAGCCCTAAATCATATGCATGAAGAAATGATATCGGGGAAAGCCTAAATGGTTGCCAGAAACTGTTGGATTAGATGGTCATGAGTATTGGAAAAGTTGAATCTATAGATTATAAAAGTAGGAATTCTAGTAAGTGTAGTTCTAGATGATTTAGTCATGATGTACTAATACTAATTTTTTCGGGGTATTTTTTCATAGTGTGGTACTGGAGGTAATGAACTTGCAGAAATTGCAACATCTTATGGAACCAGTTCTGGAGCCCTTGATTCGCAGAGTTGTAAGTTCATGGCTATGATATTATTGCTTTAATGTCTGCTTTTGACCCTATTGATAAATTGTTTTCTTAATGTCTTCACTTTGTGATTGAAATTAATTCTAAATTTAGGAAAAAAAGAAATAATGTTGTAAAATATGAGTTGCTTAGGTCAGACTGGATTTCTTTGCCAAGAAGACAAGAACACATTTTTAGCGGTCTCTAGTCCATTTCTCTCTTAGATGAACAGCCAACAGAAACTGCCACTAGATTTGCAGGTCTGAAGACTAAATCCTATGAGTTGTCAATGGATATAAACCTTTTCTCCTGCGTGTTTAACCATTATATATTGTTGATAAAAGTCCTTTGTTGGTAATAAACTTGAGCAGGAGACTTTGTACTTCTCATTTTCAACTAGGCCTTTTATAAAGTTGTACAAAAAATTCGTGGAAATTGAACTTACGTGTGCATGTATATTCAACTAAAAATTTCCTACAACTATTTTATAGTTAGGTAAGCTGTAAGCATACTTAAGCTGAATTACTCTGTCCAAAATTTTGTTTGGACTGATATGTGGATGACTGCTATTAGAGGACCGTCCATATGGTCTTTTTGGTTCTGTGTTTTCTTAAATACAATAATTAGTGATGGATTCCAATGTGAGCTTACAGGTGAAAGAGGAAGTTGACTCAGCATTAAAGAAGTATTTGGTCAGCATGAACAGGTATGGCATTAGATTTTAATGGTAAAGGTAATAAGATTAGTAATACTGGATATTGTTGCCTTATCGTTTTGCTAATTCATTGCTGACATGCTCTAGTACTTTTTTAGGAATTGTGGGAAAGATTTACATCCTTCTGAATCAAGGAGTTTGCAGTTATGTTTCTTAAATACTATATCCCTTCCAGTATTTACCGGAAGCCGTATTGAAGGAGAAGAATGTAGCGATCTGAAAGTAGCTTTAGTTGATGATCTTACAGGAGAAGTTGTTTCCAGTGGTCCAGAATGCTCTGCGAAGGTAGAAATCATAGTTCTTGAGGGAGATTTTGATGGTGATGATGGAGACAATTGGAAGCTTGAAGAATTTAAGAATAATGTTGTAAGAGAGCGGGAAGGCAGGAGACCCCTTTTAAGTGGGGATACAATTTTGACTCTTCGAGATGGCGAGGGTTCAGTGGGTGATATTTTGTTTACAGATAACTCAAGCTGGACAAGAAGTCGTAAATTCAGGCTAGGGGCCAGAGTTGTGGACAACTTCGATGGAATCAGAATAAGAGAAGCAAAATCAGATTCCTTTGTTGTCAGGGATCACCGTGGAGAATGTGAGTTCTTATTTTATTTTTTTCCGCTATGTTTATAATTTATTTCTAGGAATGTTGAATAATTGTTGTGGAATAAGGGAACCAATTGTCGCAGATATATTCCTCACCAAAATATAGAAATATTCTGTACCATTATTCATTATTATATTTATATTTTGCAAGGGATCTTGGTTTATGCTCTTCGTTTCTTAGTGATAGTAGAATCATTGGAGTTAGAGTTGGTTATTTGATCATCGGGATTCTTTTCCGATATACATCATGTTAATTTTAATCTATTCCCCCCCCCCCCCCTCTTCTAACTTGTATTTTTTGATATCGTGTCACTCTTATGAACAAGTGCGTCTATTGGTTTTTGATATACATGAAAATGGTTGTCAATATTCATTGGTAACTCATGAAACTTTAAATATTTTGATCTGAAAACTAGTTAGATCTTCTTTTACTTTTAGATCAGAGTGGTAGAATAAAATGTTGATATGATAATGTTGATTTCCTGTTATTTCCCCTGTAAGTGTACAAGAAGCACCACCCTCCATTTCTTTCGGATGAAGTATGGAGGCTGGAAAAAATTGGCAAAGATGGAGCTTTTCACAAACGCTTGAGAAAGGAAAGAGTAAACACTGTTCGAGACTTTTTGACTTTACTCTTCCTAGACCCAGAAAGGCTTCGAAATGTAAGTGTGTTGATTTTCTCTTGTATTTACAATGAATGATTACATTATGCCATACCATAATTTTAATTGATGTTGTGTATACATTAACATATGCGGAAATCTCACTGGTTTCAGTGTGCCCGTCTTCTTTACAAATTTAACTATTTCACTCTTATTGGAAACAAAGAGAAATCAATATTGTTCTTGCTGCTTGTATTAAAATCTTATCAGAGGAGTCGTTCATTTTGCACGGCAAATATGAACTTTGGCCTTTATTTTATGGGAGACAGACTGACAAACCCAGTATTCCTAATGTAGTCTGTTAGTCTCCTAGAATACCTAGCCTCCTTTTAAGGGGTTGCGCGCGCACGTTCAATTCCTCGTTATGCTTTACCAGCATGATGACTTTATCCATATCTATGGTTTCCATTACAAAGAACGCCTGTTCATTAGGAAGTGTGGAGCGATTGCATTCAAATTTGAATTATGTGCAGCCTCTATAATTTTGTATTTAGTTATTTATTTCTGGGGTTAAGAATCATTAGCATGTATCTCACTGCTGGGAGGGCAAGCAGACCTTGAACAGAAAAAAAATGAAAAATGGAAGAGAATTATTTGTGTTTTGTGTATAATATTATATTAACAGTTTGTTGAAAATCCTACAGATTCTTGGTACAGGTATGCCTGCTAAAATGTGGGAAGCTACAGTGGAACATGCTCGGACATGTGTTCTTGATAAGAAATTGTATTTGTACAATGCTTCTGGATCTCAGCAGAAGAATGGTGTTGTTTTCAACGTTGTAGGACAAGTGCTGGGGCAGTTCTTGGGCTGCCAGTATATTGCCGCTGATAAGCTGTCTGAAGCAGAAAAGGCAGGCTTGTCATATTCCTTCTACCTTTCACCCTTTTTCTTCCTCTTCTTTTGAGTTTACCTTCCCACAGAGCATGGCAATTTTGCTTTTTCTGTTCGAAACAAAAATGATGATCTGAGTGAATTTTGTTTTCTTATCATCTGTATATCAGGCTGATGCACGTAACCTGGTAATATCTGCATATAGAGATTGGGAGAAAGTTATTACTTTTGATGATGAGCCCTCTCTCATGGATGCCATAATGTGTTCGTCCACTTTTCTGTCTTCTTCGAATCTACTGCCAGAGAGTTCTTGTAAGATTGACAGACGTGTGTATTCACAACAAAACCCCTCTTCACCGGATATTACACAATCAGTTTATTCACTTGGAGGCTTGAGTTGCTTGGACGATTACTTTCATGGTTTTGAGCAACCTTTGGGTTTTCCTTGTGAAGTTGCAAACACCTTAACATGCGATGCAGATTCCATGGCTCGAGCATCCTCTGCAAATGAGCATTTGATGTATCTCAATGCAGGTTCTTCACGTCAGAATTCAATAAAAGAATCATCAAATGATCCAAAGTTAGCGATTCCTATTGACAAAGCTCAGAGAAGATGGACTAAATTATCCAGTGTGTTGAAATGGTTTATAATATTCAGAGTTGTGGTGAAAAGAACTGGTATTCGAAAAAAACCATGATATTGTTAATGGAGATATTTGAAAGTTGAACACCTATAACGTTGCAAAAGCAACAATGCTACCAGTTTGAAGCACTGCCCGACTCGATATCATTTGCTATTATCGAGTAAGAATCGATGAAGTTGTGTATGAGTCACGTACGCGTGTTTTCTGTGAAGTCAGTGGACATATCCATCAAAGGTGCTATATGAAGTTGTAAATTTTATTTTCATCAAGTTGTCCAGTGTTAATGTAGGACCATGTTTTATACAACTTTTTAGTGCGAGTAACATTGGAAAAGTCTCAACCGTTGATGGCCAAGTAACTGTGGAGATCGGGGCATGAAGTAGGGAAATTAGTAGTGGTGGTTTCCAATCTTTGCTCTGTGTTGTTCTTTGGTCTTCAAATTTTAAAAAGGAGCATTTTTTCTTCAATTCAACTAAAATGAAAGGTTGGTAATGAAATGCTCCTTGAAGGTTGAGGACCAAAGTGGAATACAGGTCAAAGGTTGGGGACTTCTGCTGTATTTTCGTCACAAAAGACCCCATTAGAATTGGTATGGGCTTATTCGCGGAAAAATGATTCAAGTACAAAAAAAATTTACCAGAATTTTATCAGAATTTTGAATTTCCACTCACATGGTGTGGGACCCATGTATAAAATATTGAAAAAAAAAAAGTTTTCCCCCCAAGTGTTGTGTGTGTGCTGTAAGTACAGGGATTTGAATCCCTGTACTTATAGCATAACCCTTATTCGCGTGGGTTCATATCCAAATAATCACAAAAGTGAATAGTGAGTGGGTAGGCTTTTCAGAAGGCATTTCTGAAAAAATATAAAGAGGACATTACAGCCTCATAGATTTTTAAAATGTGATTTTCATAAATCCAAAATCAACTTTAATAATACATAAATCAGGTTTTAATTAATAATTTTTAAATTAATTTCTATTTAAATCAATCATATACAATTTCAAACCCTAATTCTTTCATTTTCTCTCCCATCTCTTCCAATCCCCGTTGCCACCACCACCCGCTCAGGGACTTCCTCATCGGCACCGTCTGGTTTCTTCGCAGTACATGCGTTTGTGCCGTTGACACACTCACCGGAACCCCTGCCTTCACCACTGTACAGATTCGCCGCCCTTCCGGTAGCTTACATGGCGTCCTCAACATTGCTCCTGCAGTTTATGATTCGTCTGACTTCGTGATCCTGAAGAAAACCCCTGTTGTTAGTTTCCGCGATATGATGGGGGAGGAAAAGCGTGAGCCGAAGCCGCGCCGGAGCAAAATCAGCCACGATGGATCCAAGCGGAGTGAGAGTCATCTGGGGGTGAATCTTGCGATCTCTCCTCGTTGGATCTATCTGACGACGTCGAGTCGACTACGTCATCATCGGCAGCTTCGACGGCAAAGGTGCCTTGCACGATAAATGGTAGTAGTGGTGGTTTACATGTGTTTGGTGGTGTTTTTTGTTGGTGGCAATGGTGGTGGATCTAGTGTTGATGGTGGATATGGTGGTGGAGGTGGGTTTTGTTGGATCAACGGTGGATCAGACATTGGCGTTGTTAGATTCAGTGGTGGTGGTGGTGAAACGTTGTCTGCAATGTTTGAAACAGTGATTTTGTTGCTAGGAAGTGGTGGTGATGGTGGTGCTGGGTTGGTGTTGGCGGCGGAGACCACGGTGGCATTGTGTTGGTGGTGGTCACAAAAGTTTTATTGATTGTGACCAATAAATGCTGTGTGATCTACAAAATTATTAATTTGTGACCTATAATTTGATGTTTTGTGATCAGAAAATAAGTTGCGTGACTTATAAATTTTGTAAATTGTGACCGATGAACAAATTGTGATTTTAAAATTTTTAATTTGTGACCAATGAACGAATTGTGACCTATGAAAATTTTGAATTGTGACATTAAAATTTTTGAATTGTGATCAAATTGCATATATATGTGACCTTTATATATTTATTAATAAAATATATAATTAATTAATTAATTCATAAATAAATTTTAATGAAAACCTAATTTTTGAAATTTAAAACTTTTATCCTTAATTTGAAATAGTGATACTTAAAAACCTGATTTATGTTTTGTTCCCAAATATAAAGGGATAAAGGCATAATTCCCTAGATTTGGGGACCAAACCGAAACTTAAAAAATAATGTTGGTTACCAATTTAAAAACTTAAATATACGTTCAAAATCTCAATAGACAAAGCATCTTCAAGAGACTATTTTTTAAGAACATATTTTACAATTTGGAGAGTACAATTTTTGAAGTATTCCAACAGGTTCTTTATATTTAACACTTAATTTTACTATTACAATTTTTTTTTTCCCAACTTTTATTTTCACTAGCTTATGCCCAAATTATTATATTATTTTTCTTTATTGAAAATTGAAATTCTTTGAATGTATTTAATTATAGAGTGGATTTGACTATTCAAATTTGGAGAGACAAATTCGCTTTTTAAATTAAGATGTTAATTTGAAGGGTCACTTGAAGTATAATTTTAAAGAAAGACTCTTTTACAGAGTTTAGAAACATGAAACACATTAAAATCCATGAACAGGAGGATCTACGTACCTTGATAAAATAAATGAAGAGAAAGGAGTCAAAATTTACAACTGAGAATTAATATGATTTTGACTTTCTGAACGCTCATAATTTCACGTTTATAATTCCGTATCTTATTCTGCATCTAATTTGTGTTTTTTCTTTTCCAACCAAGTCCCTCTCAATTATAGCTTCGGGTTTCTTAGAACAAAGGAGGGACACATGATCACAGATTGTTAAGCATCAAGACCAAAGGAAACGTATAGCCAATGCCACAATAAGTAAGGAAAATCAAGGAAAAAAAAAAAAAGGAGAGAAGTTAAATGTACTTGTCAGTTAAGTCTAAGATACAATTTCCTTTACTCCAGACCTAAGCATAAACCTTACCAGCTCAGAAAATAATTTGCCAATAAGATAATGCGATGGTGATAATCAAAATAGTCCAAAATGTATTTAACATCTACGACAAATGAAACGATGCGTGGGTAGCAATAAACCAAAGCATTATAATGGAGAATAAAGAATTATGGTAGCCCAGATGAAGCGCCTGAACCATCACAATAGCCTGTACACGATTTTATACATCGTGCAATCCTGTTGTTTCTTTTGCACCTCTCCATTGGCTACAGCCATTCACCCATCAAGGGCACCAAGTTCTTTCATGTCCTCCAAGAATGCCATGTACGAGTCATCAATACTCTGTGGTTTAGGTGCAGATGATGAGCTACTGGATTCTTGCCTCACAACACGAGCAGCTGCAGGTGGCCTGTTCATTGCCACAGCAGTTGATGGCTTTGTCTTTGGTTTTGGGAGCATGGACTCTCTCCTGACTCGTACAGATGCAGGAACCTGCAGAAAAGCACGAAAAAACTTCAGGATAGAAAGGGTATGTTACTAACCTGCATATAAAGTAAGACACTAATTCCTTGGTTAAGAGCTATGCAAAGCAGTACATGACTATGTATGTATGTTTTGTGTGTGTGTGTGTAAGATTAGGTCACAGGTGTCTGCAACGTAATATCTATTGTTTGCCTTGGCCTTACAGCTCTTCATTCACTTCCTCATGCAAGTCTAAAAGAATTTATACTGCATAAATTATGAGGGTGCATGAAATACAAATGTAATTATCCGAGAGACTGAATATTAACTCGAATGATAAAAACTCTTAATTTAAAATTTTGTGTCCACTAATCAGTACAACTAAATTATTTCTACTAGAGAAATTTTATGGCTTTTAGTGTTAATGCTTGGCTGATAAATTGAACCAAATACCTCAATTATTCCTTGCATGGTTTTTAAATAATAAAATCGAAGGTTTTCAATGAGCCTGGTAAAGAAACACCTAATTTGATAATTTTGACAAGCAAAAATGTCAAATAGTAAATACTCAGCATCATCAGATTAACCCAAGCATGGCTCATATAATGAGCAAAGAGAGGAATAAAGAGACCAGAAAACAAGAAAGATCGGAGAGAATTACAGTTCCATATAAATGAGTTTCTCTTCTTCACCCCCTAAGTGTTGTACGAGTTTTGAGAAGCTAAATGAAAAATTCAGATACAAGAAATTCGGAGAAGAAATCCCAGAAGATCATAAAAAATAACTTGTTAAAGTTGTATTCTTTAATGAAAAAGTAAGAATGTGGATGATAAACTTTAATGAAAAAGTAAGAATGTGGATGATAAAAGAGTAGAGTTTGTAGTCAATACAAGGAACATAAAATTTGGGACTGTGAACTATGTACTACTTCAAATCCGTACTAAAAGTAGCCAGTCAATATGATGTACATGATTTTTGCCCTAGGATCTGCAAAGTGAATTTAACCTACTAATAATTCATTTCAAGTAAGGCACCAACAATTTCAATAACAATGTAAAATATAACCAACAAAGAGAAACTCACCATAGCTGTAAGCTCTGGAGTATGTTGTGCCAGAGGCCTCTTTACAACAGTTGATGAAGCTGATTTGACGTATGATGGCTTTGGAGGAACAGGTTGTCTAAAATCAAGGTCACCTTGTGGGATAAGTGGTGGACCAGGTGGAAGTTGTGGTATCATCATAGGAGGAGGTCCAAAATGCGGTAATTGCACTGGTGGGACCATGACTCCTGGTGGGGCAAGTTGCCCAGGAATTCCAGGAGGGGGTAATGGTGGTCGCATATCAGGTGGAGGTGGAGGTGGAGGAAAACGTAAAATGCCTGGAGGCAATACATCAGCCTGCAAATTTGGGACCATGGTTGGTCCAGGCACTGGAGGCTGTTGCCTCATTGGTGGTGGAGGAACCATTTTCGAGAGATCTTTGTTCTCAGAAGTAGTTTTGACATCAGATTCCGAAGATGAGCCTTCTGACTGATCATTGCCAAACTTTGGTTGCAACCCTGGCAATGGAGGTGGAGGAAGCATGGTTGAGGCCTATCAAGACCATCAATACGTTCGTCTTATCATCTAAAAAAGAAATTATTTTCATTATTTGAAAACACTACTTCAATTAGATACATTGTTGCATCAATTCTGTATTTATTTCCTTTGCTAGATAACTAAACCTGCACTAATTCCTTCCAGATCCTGACATTTATTTTTGAATGCTCTCTAGTGATTATTTAAGTGAATGAGAAGCATACATGAGTTGAATCTCTGAAGGCTTGATCATCTGACTTTGCAGACTGACTTCTCTCCTTTTCACTCCCAACAGTCCCAGGAGGAGGTGGTTGAAAAGATTGCTGGAGGACTGGGGGTGGAGGAAGTGGAGGCCGAGTTGCAAGTAGTTCTTTTGGTGGGGGGCCAGGAGGAGGTGGAGGTAGTGGAGGCAATGGTGTAGTGAAGTCTGTCATTGTAGGTTTTGGAGGCATTGGGGGTGGAGGGGGTAAAGGTAAAGATGCAGGCATAATGGTGCCATCTCCAGAATCTAGGCCAGCACTAGGCATAGAAGGTGGGGGAGGGGGGAAAGATAAAGAGGCATCCTCTGATTCAGATATCGATGATGATGCAGCATTACTGGATGAAGCTTCCGGTAAGGGTATCCTAGGTCCTGCACGTCAAAGTAACAAAAAGTAGAATGAGGGAGAGGGAAGTGTGCGTGATGATAAATCAGGAAAACAGAGAAAGGGAGAGATATAAGGCGAAAATAGCTATGTTTTTAAAACCGACCCGTACATTGAAGTAGGTAAGGGCAAGGTTGCAAGGGTCAACCAGGCCAAACCGAGGTTGAACCAGAAATTAAAATATAATTAATTAAATTAATTAATAAATTGATATAAACCATATATTGAGTAGAAGAGTATTTTAAAACTCATTAATTAAGTAAAATAATTATTTCAAAACCCACTTAAACTGGAATAGAAACAATTGGACCCAAATAATTAAGAGGCAATAGATGGGCCCCATATCAAAATTTCTGGTTCGTCCTTCAACCCTTAAATTGAAAAACCCTAATGTCAAAATATTCCGTTCGTCCTTCAACCCTTAAATCTATTTCTTTAACATCTGTACAAAGTCTTTTATGCTTTTTGCAATTTCATTTTTATGTTTTGCATATATACAATGTTAAAGGCTTGGAGACTGGAGAATGAGATGATGGAGCTCCAGCGAACTTCGAGTGATCAGAACAGTGGGAGAAAGGCAGCAGGAGGCGTGTTGTTTCATTCTTTACCAACCAGAAAGCAAAACTGCATCCGGGTCACCAGTTAAACCGTCTATTTACTGCTTTTTTACCGATTTTGTTCCTGTCTTTGTACTTCTTCTTTCTACCAATAACCGAACCGGTTTACCAGCCAGCCCTTGGTTTTCCTGGCCGAACTGGCCAGTCCTCTAGTCCACTTTTGAAAACATAGGAAAATAGAGATAATTATGGTGGCATAAATATGAAATAGAACCGAACACACCTATTGATGATTTGAACATAGGAGGTTTCCCGGGTGGTGGAGCTCCGGAAGGATTCAAAGTTGGGTGATAGTAGACTGAGTCCTGCATCAATATATTGCTAAATGTGGGTTCACAGACCAGCAGAAGGGCTCAATTTAGAAAGTGTAGAAGTTAAGAAGAACTTACTTCAGGTCTAGGATGCTTAACTCTTTCTTCCTCTTCCGCAGTAGTCCGCCTTTGAACAGGCCCCAAATGACTGCAGAAAGAGAATAGCATCGGAATTTTAAACTAAAGGTTCAAAACATATATATTTACACCGTACAATTAAAAAGTGAAAGAATTTGAAGGAGAACACAGGGCAACTTCTTCACCTGAACATAACCGGTGCTTCACCTTTTTCCTTCAGTTTATTTTCGTATTCCTGCCCAACAAGGTTATAGTATACCGTTAGTCACATTTAATTCACTTTCCTGACATAGCAACTATTACTGATGGAAAGAGTTAGCATCATACCAAAAAAGAACATGTTTATCAAGTACTCCATGCAAAATAAAAAATAAAATAGAATTGAATAGCTCAATAGATTCAATTACAGCAACATAATAATAAAAGTAAAAGAAGATAAAAAATAGTAAAATATAGCAAAAAAAATCATAAAAATAAACTAGAATAGTGAAACTAATCAGCAATCGCCAGGAACATTTCAACCCCCCACCCCATACACACGTATAAAAATAAATAAAAAATTCTCAGTGTTAATACATAAGTAAATGATGACAAGGATTAGAAACAAAAAGACCACCATTAATTTGAATGGTATCCCAAGAAAATAAAGGTAACCATCTCCCCCAAAATTAGAAAAAATTATATTCTATCAAACTAAAATAAGAGATAATAGTTACGGTAACATAGTAATAATGTGAGTGTTGTTATAACACTATAGAAGCCAACATATTAATAATAATGATGACCATGATCAATGAACGAATGAAGAAAATGTATAGCACAATCAACTCATCCTCTCATGCATTTCTTCGATCATGGTTCAATATTCAGGTGTCCTAGGCATAAAGGAACCACACCAATCCATCCCGAACTTGGTTTTCGAAGAGTGCATAACCACATGGATAAGCTCACACTAACCCGTAGGCTTACTACAATCCTCAAGAAGCCTTTATCGACTTCTTTAGGGAGAAGCGGGACGAGCTGGATACCCACCTAGAGTGGAGCCTGGCCTCAATATATACCTCAATATGTATAGTAACATATTAGAGTGGGGGTATGTTCATATTTACATGTCCTAAATTACAAATTCTTTTACTTCAATACATTTAGCTAAATCTCTAAATGTGTACACTTTGAAAAATATGTGAAACTAATTTTACAGTGGCATTAAGCTGTCCAATGACATCAAAATGGCAAAGCAGTAGTGAAGAGATTTCATTCAAATGTGAAGAACAATGTGAGTCTATTTAATACAAAATATCAATCTCACTGAAAGAAAAATGCCATCGACATCTGTGCAATCGTCAAAGTCTGTTGAAATTCAAACATACTACCAAAAACAACCTGTTGCAAGCAGCGTTATTATGCTAGGTTATACTCTTTATGTCTACCTCTTTCCCACCCCACCTCACCCCACCGTCAGAACATAAATAAATAAATAAACAAACAACTATAATAGCAAAAATGCAGAGCAAACAAAAAGGAAGAAAACCTACTAAAAAGGAAGTGGCAATAAACTCAGGCTACGAACCAAAAGGTATACTGCTCGTTTTAAAGTCTTCAGGGTTGCACAAACTCATGAATAACCGATCATTCTATAAAAATGAAAATAGTTAAATAGAATTTCCTCTTAGATGAGAACAATGTTCCAATACATACACGAAGTCTAGAACTTCGACATTACCTTCCTTTTCTTGATAACAAGATTCAGCGTATCCTCAAGTTGTCTCTTCTTGTGTTTTCTTGCTTTGTCCAAAGCACCATCAGCCTCTGCAAAATTAACAAAAAGCACACACTAGTAAGATAGCAAATTTTCCTTCTCAATGAAAATAACATATCAACGAATCACAACTCTACCTCCCCCACCCCACAAAAGGGAGAGGAGAGAAAAAGGAAGAAAAGAAAATGAAAGCACCTTCTTGCATTCTAAATTGACCAATATGTAACATACAGAGGCATAGGTAGTATGGAGCAAAGCACACGATATTAAGCAGAGAATTGCATACAGAATAGTGTGTCGTAAGATCAGTCTAATGCAAACATTATTGAGATGCTTTGGTTGCAAAACTACAAACAAGAAATGATATTAAACGGAATGGAAACTGATTGTCAGCGAACAAATATATCACCAGAATTTCAAGAAACATTATCCAGGATTCAAAAATAAGAGGTACGACGGTTCAAGCTGTCTTATTCAGAATAAATTGTGTCGATTTCGTGAATCTTTTTTGGCTTTTGCTAATCTCTTCAGTACATTGCTACATCTACTGGAAGATAGAAAGCAAATAAATCCTTAGCAACCACAACACACCATGTCATTAAGGCCTATCCCTCCCCCCCCCCCCCCCCTTAACCTGGTCTACTGGTCACTCTACACTTATTAACAAGCGTCTCTTTAAGTTCGCACAATATGTCCCAACCAATTAAGTTGTCCTTCCATTAGTTTATCCTCAATTCGTATCACCTCCAAATTGCAAACTCAAGTAATAAAGTCACATTTTCTTCCTATTGTTATAGACTTGGAATACATTCTGAACCATCTCCCATCCTTATATTCATTTTTTCCTAGCACTTTTCTTTGTAAACAAACAAGATAAGGTTTGGTCCATATTTTCTTGTTCTCTTTCAGTTTCCAAGTTCCACACAATACTTAGTTTAATGAGATTTCGTTATGATTATCTTCAATGCAGTCCTTATCAAGAAAAAAGGGTTACAAAATCCTCATAAGAATCAACAGCAGTATTACGTAAGACTCTAAAAGAAAAGGTTAAGAGAAAACTGTCACAAAGCAAGAAGCACAAGATCTCTAATTCACGCAAACTGGCACAAATAAAACTACCGGGCAACCAGCTGCTTTTACTTTCCCAACAAGCAAAACAAAAACTCTGCTGCAAGAAACTACTCAAATTAGTCAAAAGATATTTTGTGTTTGGGTGAGCTTCAACTACCAAAAATGTCAGAGCAGTTCCACATAAGCTCAGACAACAAGGTTGGAGTAGGGAAGTCTTTCAATGTATTTTCAAAATAGCTTAAAGTCTTAAACATGGACAATATACAATCACTCCAGCTTCAGTGTAAATGAGAACAGCTACATATCCCCATGTTCATAAAGCATGGATTGAGATATTGGAATGTACCAATCAGTAATAAATATTAACGATCTTCAAAAATCTATATCGCGATTAAAAATTAAATAGTCAGAAATCATATTCAAAACTAATCACTAATAAATAAAGGGCAAGACAGAGAGAAAAATTTGAGATTAAACTACCCAATACCTAGGAAAAAAACAGTAAAATGCAGCAGCTGCTGAAGTGCTTCAGAATCAAAATGCCAGCTACCTCAACAGAGTGACACTACATCAACCTCTAAGTTCTACCGTGTCATGGAAAGAGCAAATATTCTGACCATAAGATTCATGGTTCATTGATAGAAATTTGCAAAGCTAGAAGCTACCCTTGTCATCCTAATGACAGCAATGAATAAAATCCATCCATTTAATGATTTCAGACATTCTTTAGCTAGCAATAAAATATTTTTATGTTAAAAAATTTCGTTTCCATTATTGAATTTTTATTTGCTATGAATCACACCAGAATACAAAGATTCCAATTAATTTTCAATAACAAGACATTGAATCATAAATAACATACAATGAAACTCATGTCAAGATTATTTGGCACTTACTCATAGCTTCCAGCTTCTGAATCTGGTCTTTTAAGGTCTCAGGATCTTTCTTCAAAATGCCAACTTCCCTCACCTTCTTCCTCTCTTTTTTATTCTGCATTACAAGATCAATGAAAATCTCAGAATTACAATGCACAATCATGTTTCGTATTAACTAACTAAATTAAACAACCAGACACAATCAATGTTATTTGCAACTTATTAAGAAATTCATAAACAGCCACAAATTAGCCAAAAAAAAAGAGACTAATGAATCCCAGTAAAGTCGACCAATTCCTCACATGTTCAATTGAACTTCTTTCCTAGAGATATATATTAAAAAAGCGGAAGAAAGAGAAATTTGATCAAACAGCTCCACGAAACATCAAATAAAAAGTAACTTTTATCCAAATTATAAAATCACAAGCCACAGTGGAAAAACTAGGATAAAATAATTAAAATTCAACAGGTGGATACCCTTTTTAATTCCCTTTTTCGGAGCTCCTTCCGATAAGCGTCGGTAGGGTTCATAGTTTTGCCTCCCTTCGTAGTCTTTGCCATCTTGTCGTTCTTTTTAATTCGTTAACAATTTTCTTCACTTCCTTCTTACAGTTTCGTGTCGAAAACGGTGTCGTAGCTTGCTCTCTGTTCTAACTGAAATTTGATTTGGGAGGTTCGTAGAGGCTTATGCGATTTGGGGAAGATGAAAGAGTAGTTATTTATTTATAATTATTATTTGGGGGCTCTTTCTGCCTGGACAAACAATGTATTTGGAAAAGGAGGATTTTCTCAATGTTTGTTGGTAAAATGACCTTTATTAAAAAATAGAATAAATAAATGGTATAAAAGGTCCAAAATATTCCTATCATCAAAAGACTCAAATACCCTTTCAATCCATTAAATTTCCCAATTTGTCCCCTATCCAATTAACACGAGCTCTCCATCTCGATATCTCCTGTGCTTGCTTCCCCCCACAAAATCTTGTTATTTATTGTATTACTCACCTATATTTTTCTACATTTTGAGTATTTGAACAAGAATTTTGATTTTTAAATTATCTACATTAAAATCTCTAAATATTTGAAGAAAAAAGAAAGGTATTTTTGATAATTTCGTGTACATTAGTCTTTTTATTGTTCAATATAGTTTGAAATAATATTTTAGCTAATTAATTTTCCACAGTTGGTGTATTTCTGTACTGGGTGTAACTATTGGACGGTCTACAGCACAGAACGACACTCCAGTCGTTTTACGTAGTGTAGAACGACGTACAGACGTTATCTTCCATGTAAAATGACAATACAAACATTATCTGTTCAGTCTGCAATTTAAATGAATTCAGCTTATCATTATCGTGGTTCGGACGGGTCGCGGCTCTTCAAAATCGATTTTATTGGTAGAACGGCACTTGTGTCGTTTTCAAAACAGTAACGACAGCTGTGTCGTTTTCTTTTTCCTATAGATTAAGTAATGAGCATAAATCACGAATGTTGTAAGGAGCGTGTTCAGCCTGCAAGTTAAATGAGTCTCGTTTATCGATTATCGTGGTTCGGACGGGTCGCGGCTCTTCAAAATCGTATTTATTGGCAGAACGACACTTGTGTATTGGAACGACACTTGTGTCGTTCTATTGATTTTTCCAATATTTTACTACTTTTCAAGGCAAGGACATCAATGATTGGACTCCCCAACCTAAGAAGGACGAAAATATTGATTGTGTAGCAATTAGCGGTGGAATTGATATAGAATATAAGGTATGAAACGGTGAAAGCACAATTCTTAGTCTAGATTCGGTTGAAAGTACAAGGAATGTGCATATCTCAAGTATTTTGTAATGGGCGTGTTCAGCCTACAACTTAAATGGGTTCCGTTTATCGATTATCGTGGCTATGATGGGTCGCGACTCTTCAAAATCGTATTTATTGACAGAACGACACTTGTGTATTGGAACGACACTTGTGTCGTTCTGTTGATTTTTTCAATATTTTGCTACTTTTCAAGGTAAAAACATCAAGGATTGGACCCCCAACCTAAGAAGGACGAAAATATTGATTGTGTGGCAACTAGCAGTGGAATTGATATAGAATATAGAATAATGCTAAGTGTACACAATTTTTTACACAATCTTTTACACCTCTCTCACATGGAAGGGGGCCCACACATAATAAAATAATCGTGGACCCCCCTCCATGTGAGAGAGGTGTAAAAGATTGTGTAAAAGTGTGTGTGTACATGTAGCATTACCCTAGAATATAAGGTATGAAACGGTGAAAGCACAAGTCTTAGTCTAGATTTGGTTGAAAGTACAAGGACTGTGCATATCTCAAGTATTTTGTAAGGGGCGTGTTCAGCCTGTAACTTAAATGAGTTCCGTTTATCGATTATCATGGCTAGGATGGGTCGCGGCTCCTCAAAATCGTATTTATATTTTGCTACTTTTTAAGGCAAGGACATCAAGGATTGGACCCCCCAACTTAAGAAGGACGAAAATATTGATTGTTTGGCAACTAGCGATGGAGTTGATATAGAATATAAGGTATGAAACGGTGAAAGCACAACTCTTAGTCTAGATTCGGTTAAAAGTACAAGGAATGTGCATATCTCAAGTATTTTGTAAGGGGCGTGTTCAGCCTGCAACTTAAATGTGTTCCGTTTATCGATTATCCTGACTAGGATGGGTCGCGGCTCTTCAAAATCGTATTTATTGGTAGAACGACACTTGTGTATTGGAACGACACTTGTGTCGTTCTGTTGATTTTTCCAACATTTTGCTACTTTTCAAGGCAATAACATCGAGGATTGGACCTCCCCAACTTAAGAAGGACGAAAATATTGATTGTGTGGCAACTAGCGGTGAAATTGATATAGAATATAAGGTATGAAACGGTGAAAGCACAAGTCTTAGTCTAGATTCGGTTGAAAGTACAAGGAATGTGCATATCTCAAGTATTTTGTAAGGGGCGTGTTCAGCCTGCAACTTAAATGGGTTCCGTTTATCGATTATCCTGGCTAGGATGGGTCGCGGCTCTTCAAAATCGTATTTATTGGCAGAACGACACTTGTGTATTGGAACGACACTTGTGTCGTTCTGTTGATTTTTTCAATATTTTGCTACTTTTCAAGACAAGGACATCGAGGATTGGACCCTCCCAACCTAAGAAGGACGAAAATATTGATTGTGTGGCAATTAGCGGTGGAATTGATATAGAATATAAGGTATGAAACGATGAAAGCACAAGTCTTAGTCTAGATTCGGTTGAAAGTACAAGGAATGTGCATATCTCAAGTATTTTGTAATGGGCGTGTTCAGCCTACAACTTAAATGGGTTCCGTTTATCGATTATCGTGGCTAGGATGGGTCGCGACTCTTCAAAATCGTATTTATTGACAAAACGACACTTGTGTATTGGAACGACACTTGTGTCTTCTGTTGATTTTTCCAATATTTTGCTACTTTTCAAGGCAAGGACATCAAGGAATAGCCCATCCAACCTAAGAATGACGAAAATATTGATTGTGTGGCAACTAGCGGTGGAATTGATATAGAATATAATGTATGAAACGGTGAAAGCACAACTCTTAGTCTAGATTCGGTTAAAAGTACAAGGAATGTGCATATCTCAAGTATTTTGTAAGGGGCGTGTTCAGCCTGCAACTTAAATGGGTTCCGTTTATCGATTATCATGTCTAGGATGGGTTGCGGCTCTTCAAAATCGTATTTATTGGCAGAACGACACTTGTGTCGTTCTGTTGATTTTTCCAATATTTTGCTACTTTTCAAGGTAAGGACATCAAGGATTGGACCCCCAAACCTAAGAAGGACGAAATATTGATTGTGTGGCAACTAGCGGTGGAATTGATATAGAATATATGGTATGAAACGGTGAAAGCACAATTCTTAGTCTAGATTCGGTTGAAAGTACAAGGAATGTGCATATCTCAAGTATTTTGTAATGGGCGTGTTCAGCCTACAACTTAAATGGGTTCCGTTTATCGATTATCATGGCTAGGATGGGTCGCGGATCTTCAAAATCGTATTTATTGACAGAACGACACTTGTGTATTGGAACGACACTTGTGTCGTTCTGTTGATTTTTCCAATATTTTGCTACTTTTCAAGGCAATGACATCAAGGATTGGACGCCCCCAACCTAAGAAGGACGAAAATATTGATTGTTTGCAACTAGCGGTGGAATTGATATAGAATATAATGTATGAAACGGTGAAAGCACAAGTCTTAGTCTAGATTCGGTTGAAAGTACAAGGAATGTGCATATCTCAAGTATTTTGTAATGGGCGTGTTCAGCCTACAACTTAAATGGGTTCCGTTTATCGATTATCGTGGCTAGGATGGGTCGCGACTCTTCAAAATCGTATTTATTGACAGAACGACACTTGTGTATTGGAAGGACACTTTTGTCGTTCTGTTAATTTTTCCAATATTTTGCTACTTTTCAAGGGAAGGACATCAAGGATTGGACCCCCCAACCTAAGAAGGACGAAAATATTGATTCTGTGGCAACTAGCGGTGGAATTGATATAGAATATAATGTATGAAACGGTGAAAGCACAAGTTTTAGTCTAGATTCGGTTGAAAGTACAAGGAGTGGGCATATTTCAAGTATTTTGTAAGGGGCTTGTTCAGCCTGCAACTTAAATGTTTTTCGTTTATCGATTATCATGGCTATGATGGGTCGTGGCTCTTCAAAATCGTATTTATTGGTAGAAATACACTTGTGTATTGGAAGGACACTTGTGTCGTTCTGTTAATTTTTCCAATATTTTGCTACTTTTCAAGGTAAGGACATCAAGGATTGGACTCCCCAACCTAAGAAGGACGAAAATATTGATTGTGTGTCAACTAGCGGTGGAATTGATATAGAGTATAATGTATGAAACGGTGAAAGCACAAGTCTTAGTCTAGATTCGGTTGAAAGTACAAGGAATGGATATATCTCAAGTATTTTGTAAGGGGAATGTTCAGGTCGCAACTTAAATGGGTTCCGTTTATTGATTATCATGGCTAGGATGGGTCGCGGTTCTTCGAAATCGTATTTATTGGCACAACGACACTTGTGTCTTGGAACGACACTTGTGTCGTTCTGTTGATTTTTTCGATATTTTGCTACTTTTCAAGACAATGACATCAAGGATTGAACCCCCTAACCTATGAAGGACGAAACTTTTGATTGCGTGACAACTAACGGTGGAATTGATATAGAATATAAGGCATCAATCGATGAAAACATAAGTGTTAGTCTAGATTCGTTTCAACGTACAAGTAATGAGTGTATATCAAGACTTTTGTAAATAACGTGTCCAGCCTGCAACTTAAATGAGTTCAACTCATCATTATCGTGGTTTGGACGGGTCACGGCTCTTCAAAATCGATTTTAGAGCTAGAACGACACTTGTGCCGTTTTCAAAACAGTAACGACAGTTGTGTCGTTTTCTTTTTTCCTCTTGATTAAGTAATGAGCATAAATTTCGAATGTTGCAAGCGGCGTGTTTAGCCTGCAACTTAAATGAGTTCAACTCATCATTATCGTGGTTTGGACGGGTCGCGGCTCTTCAAAATCGATTTTAGAGCCAGAACGACACTTATGCCGTTTTCGAAACAGTAACGACAGTTGTGTCGTTTTCTTTTTTCCTCTTGATTAAGTAAAAAACATAAATTTCGAATGTTAAATGGATTCAGTTTATCGATTATCGTGATTTGGACGGGTCACGGCTCTTCAAAATAGATTTTAGAGCCAGAACGACACTTGTGCCGTTTTCAAAACAGTAGCGATAGTTGTGCCGTTTTCTTTTTTCCTCTTGATTAAGTAATGAGCATAAATTTCGAATATTGTAAGCGGCGTGTTCAGCCTGCAATTTAAATGAGTTCAACTCATCATTATCGTGGTTTGAACGGGTCGCGGCTCTTCAAAATCGATTTTAGATGCAGAACGACAATTACATCGTTACGGTAGACGTTCTCAGCGTGCTTCCCTGTTTTGGTACTCTTATTTAAAATCGTTTTCAATCCTCTTATTTTCAAAAAAAAAAATTTAGGGGCTCCGCTCCCGAAACCCCCGGGAAGGAGGCCCACCCCCGTATTTTCGCCAATACTTTTTGTTCATTTCTCCAATAGATTATATGGTAACGAGTAGGTGACATCACAAGTCGCTATCTACATTCGTTAGAAAACACATAATTGGTGAACGTAACTCTCAAAGTTTGTAAACTGCACATCCATCTTACAACTTAAATGGGTTCAATTTATTGAATACCGAAGCTCGGACGGTTCATGTCCGCTCATATTCCTGGTTATCGACAGAACGACACACGTGACCAGTACCGACATTTGTACTGTTCTGTTGATTTCTCCAATATTTTTGCTTCTTTTCCACCACAACGACTTCGAGCATTGGACTACCCAACGATTGAAAACTGTCAATAACAAAACATAACGACACTTGCATCATTCTCATTTCCCTCTTATAAGTTCAGTATCAGCACATGTGTCGTTCTCATGAACGCTTATATTATAATAACGTCACATGTGTTGTTATCATGGAACCACAACAGAATGACATGGTCAAACTTTCTATGTTACATACTTTAGGGAGTCCATTAAAATGTTGTTTTGTTGAAAAAATTGGATGTGGTGAAAATTTCGGAACGACACAAGTGTCGTTACTGGACATGAAAACAACACTTGTCCTGTTACATGTCTAAATACGAATATAAGCAATCACAGCTCATTCGTCCCATGAAAATAATAAGTGAAACTTATTTATATTGTAACATGCAAATGACACGTACAATGTTGAGATATATGTTCATTAACTTAATCGACACATATGAGTAAGATGACTTGTGCTTTCACTATATTGATAATATAAAAGTTATGTCATTTCAATCGTTTTTTGTGGTTAGTCAATCTTTTTTTATTATACATGTTAGTGAGTCCATTATTAGAGGTCATTTCATTAAAAAAATAAAATTACAGCAGATAACGATTGTAGTGTCGTTTTACGTTGCAGATAACAGTCGGAGTGCTATGTAAATGCGATTTTCCAATGTAGATATGATAACCAAACTCTTGTTATCTGCAAATTTGAATTTGAAATTGGAGCGATTTCTAGAAAGGAGTGAGACGAGGCTGAGGATGGTGGAGTCCGATGGTTTGAGTGACCGGAAAGTGGAAGAATGAAACTCCATATGTGTTTGCTGAAAATAGGCAAAAATCGCCCAAAATTGTAGAGGAAATAATTTTAAATTTGAAATGAGCAAGAAACTGAGTTGAAGTAGACGTTACTTTGAAATTTAGAAAAAAATGGTTGCACAGTGAGATTGAAGAAGAAAGAATGAGGTGAAGATGAGGGAAAGTATGTGAATATTTTATTATTAATTGAAGGATAATATTGTCATTTGGCCATTTAAAATATCTTGAATTTTTTCCTTTTCTTTTATTGTTGGTCAAAGGCCATATCTTCAAATACATTATCCTACTCGGCTATTTGGCCAAATTTCCCTATTTGGGGGCTACGTGTAGCCGGGTACCGGTTTCGGATTCTATTTGTTGGAATGGTTTCCTTTATTGGAAAAATTCATAAATAATGTGTATACTTTACACCAATTCAAAAATCAGATTTATAGTTTAAAAATTCAAAAATCAAGTTTTTTTTTAATTTTTTATTTATAAAATAATAAATTATTAAATCAATTTATTATTAAATATTTAATTATAATATAATATAATGACCCATACCACATGCACCATCCATATCGTTACGGGGATTATTTCGACGACCATTCCGACCACCACTCTTCTCCGACGTTTGCTTCGATTCCGGTGACCATTTTGGTCACAGATTTACAATTTTAGATCACAATTCAAAAATTTTATAGGTCACAATTAATTCGTTGGTCACAGATTTCAAAATTACTTGGTCACAGATCAAAATTTATAGGTTACACAGTCACAGATTTCCAAATTAATTGGTTACAGATAAAAAAATGATTAATTTCATTGATCACATATTTTCAAATTTGTTGGTCACGGATTATTTTTCAGTCACATATTGTCAAATTTTTAGGTCACAGTTAAATAAATACTTGATCACAGATAACAAATACTTGGTCACATACCACGGCACTACTTCAGGTGCCACCACCACCACCACACAAAACACCGCCACCACCTACAGCCACCAAACAAAGCACGACCACTACCCCACAGCCGATCCACCACCACAGACACCACCACACAACAACCACCACCACCACCACCAACAATAACAATACAACACCACGAACACAACATCACCAGTATCAGCACCACCATCAAACTAGATCTGAACCTACCAACTCACCACATATTCCACGATTGGTCAAAAACCACACACCCACGCTGCCAATACCACCGCACCCACAGCACACCCACCACCACCACCACATCTGCAGTCAAACACCACATCCACTCCTTTGGCTGCAGTTCACAGCACACACACACCCACCCACTGGCTGCACACACCCACTGAACGACAGCCGGCAGCAACGAAAGGCACACACCCCGCGAACAACACCCACTGAACGGCACACACCCTGCGAACGCCAGCGTCGCGCGACGCTACTACCGACAGCGTCGGACGCAGAGAGACGAGGGAGAGAGTTGGAGTGGGAGGGGGCTCCTCGAGGACGCAGCACAGCAACGATGAAGCCACTGTTCGACTCTCCGACGATGGGAGCTCCTCATGGGCGACGATGATCTAAAGAAAATGGAGAGGGTAGAGAAAGACGAGGTAGAGAGAGACTAGGAGAGAATGAGAGGGTGATGAAAAATGATTTAGGATTTGGGATTGGGTAGGGTGGGAATAATATTTAATTTTTAAATCAATACCTGATTTTTGCACTCTAATCTTTAAACACCTGATTTTTTATAATTCCCTTCCTTTCTTACGGTTTTGAGCCCAAATAAAGCTAAAATTTCGTCTATGTTTTATGAATTTTATTGGTGTATCAAATTTTCAATAAGATCCAATTTTTATACATTAGCACACATTTGTTGAAAAATTAGAGATATCACGATGTCAAATTAGTGAATGAACCAATAATAATTTGTTCGACTCACGAAAACATAAGGTAAATTCTATATGAACAATTAAACAAATTGGATCACAATAGACAAAGTCCCACTACTAGTAAGTAGTATCTACTTCAATTTGTTTCCTTTATCAGTTGACACTGGTAAGGCTAAAACATGCTGCAACACTCTTCAGTTCATTCTCGGTCATGTACTCGATGAATTGTCGTTTATCTTTCAATGATGATTCCAAGCACGTTGTTCAAATTTTAAATGTAGATATGGGATTCCATCAAAAGAGTTGAATTGTGTGTAAATTCGAGCAAAGATCGATCTGCCTACCAAGAGACTGAAAAAAAAATTAAAAAAATAAAATACATTGTTAGTGTAATAATAACGGTACCTTGACTCACACATTTCCTTGGAATCCATATAGGATTGTTTGTCATCTATAGTGTCAAAAATGGATATATTTCGTCATAATTCTGAGTTGCCTCTTGTTGGATAGGACAGGTAGTGGCAGTGCATTACTCAACTGTAATTGGCATTGTTTCCATTACTATACGGTTGTTGAATCCACAAAGAATTAACAACATTATTTTCCTTGACCTCCAAATAATAACCCACGTTGCAATTATTTGGTACAATAGGCAATGTTATCACAACATCATACCATGGAGGATTTGATGAATAACTGTCTAGGCATGGATGGCTGCATTACCATGATGCGCCATGCCTAATTGTAACTGCGATAGTGAATCATTAGCCAATGAGATTCCTTGTTGTTGATGTCATTGTCTGTAATAATTGAGTTGTCCAAGAATAGCCTGGAATTCCCTTCAACCATTTGAATTTGGTAAGAGAGTTGTAGTATTTCCACCAAACATCCATAGACACGATATATATCACGCACATTGGCTTGATATTTGATAGATTTCATGGCTATAACTTTCTGACTAGGGTTGAGCTGTTTTAGTATTTTTCATATATTACTTACCCAAAAAAAAAAAAAAATTGTGTGCATTTTGAAATATTTTGGGTTGATTAGTTGGGAAGAATGGTGCAATCTCCTCTGATACTTGCACGCTGCGCAAGCTTGGCCGGTCATTATTCAAAACATTTAAAGAGGAGTAAAAATGAAATTGAAGAGAGAGGCAAAAATGTTGGGGATGTTTCTTTAAAGTCCATGACCGTTGCAGACAAATGTTAGTATCCCTTTTTTTTTTTTCCAACCGTTTGTCTAAACTTAAAATTAATTTATTTCTAACAATATTTCAAATTTATTTACTTATAATTCATTTTTTTAACCTTTGCAGACAAATGTAGCAATTCAAATTGGCACTTCAGTGAATATGACATAAGATGATTATGTATAGGTAAAAAAGGGGTTATGTACATTACAATTTTTATCTCAACTAATCTTTTAGTAAGATAAGAATAAAGATAAACAATAGATATTATATTGCCTATAAAGCTCTTCATATTTGGTGTTGGAAAATCAATTTGGAAACATCTATTATCTATAAAACTGTAAGTTCTTGAAAAGTGTCATTTGTATAAAATGTTGAAAACCTTGATACGGTTGTATGAACTTGAAAGGAAATGCGAAATTTTGCAATGGGAGAATTTTGATGCCCAATGGGAACATCACAAGAAGAATTCAGTTACATATTATAATGGAAGGAAGAGGAACACGACATTGGAAGAATATCCAAGTTCAATGAAAATTGAAAAATAAAGTATTACAATAAGCAAGGCCAGAGCCAAAAAGTTGGTTTAGTGGGGGCATTAGTAGCGTTACCCACTTACCCTAGTTATCAATGAGGATTGAGGCCTTTTGGACATTTTATAATTTCGCATCCTTTATATGGACAATGGAGATTGATTCTATTTTATAGATAATATGTTTTATCTAGATTATTTTTTATAGATATGTTTTCTTTATTCTATAATACTCCAACAAAAAAATGTCTCTCTATATTTTTAAAGTCTTCCGCAAACTTCTTCAAAGTTTTGTCAAATATATAATTTGGGCACAAACATTGTTAGCTAGTTTTGATTTGTGACCCCTTTGAGTTTCACGACTCCAGACGATATAACATATATTTATCGTTTTCAAAAATGTAAATATTTTTGAACAATTCTAACTCTTATATTGAAACTTAAATATATTACGAGAGATCAAGGATGTCATTCAACACATATTTTTTAAATTAAAGATGAAAATTAATATGGGGTAAAATTGGAGGACAAAACTTGAGAATCGCCTAATTTTAACTTATTTGCATCTATACATTTTCTGTTCGTAGTCCTTATTGCGGAGACGAGTTCTCTCTTGAACCGAGTCGTATTGTGTTACTACCATATCTTCGACTATCTCTTTGTACACGTCTCAACTTGTCAAAACTCTCTTCTCCAAACTCTTTTACATTCCATTTCTATTTACATTTATTTATCCTTTTTTCTTTCAAATGAATTGATGTTATGATATGTTGTGCAAATTACTATAATTATGTTAGATTTACTCATAAGGCTTATGATAAAGCATAATTTTGGACAATTATTTTATTGTAATAGTGTTTGTGTACGATATTTGATAACAATCCATTATGAAATGGATACATATTTATTAGGACAAAATTCATAACTTCTATAATTGAAATTGCATTTTGAGAAATAAAAAACATTCACAAACTTGCAAAAATCATCAAGTCGCTCCAAAATAAAAATAATTTTTTTTAAGATATTGTGCATGGGAATCGATTTTGTAGGTTCCCTAGATTAAGAAATTCATATGAGAACTAATAGAGGCCTTGCCATATGAGATATTGGGAAATCTCTAGATGACGAAGTCACTCACAAAGGAGAAAGGGAAATTCTGACACAATAAAATTCTGGTTAGATGGCAGTCGCTCATAGATAAAGGTAGCAAGACTGACCGTTGCTGGGTGGAGCCTCAAGTAGGATTGGACAAAACTCCCGAACCGAATCAAGCGGTTCTTCATAAGTTAAATACTCGAACAAATATCTGAATCGAGAATCGACGGGTTCGGTTCAGTTCTCGGTTTTAGACCCATAATCGAAGAATCGAATTTAAATAATTTTTTTTAATTTTTTATATTGAATTAATTAGATTTTTTTTTTATTTTTTTATAAACAAATTAGCAAATTAGCCAATTTAGTGATAAATGTTCTAACTCCCAAACTAAGTCCATGCCTAACTAGCCCAATCCAACCCAGTTTCTAAATTCAATTTTTTAATTTAATTTTTTGGTTCTATTATTAATTTCATTCTTAGCCCAAGATCAAGGTATTTTTAAGTTTTTATCATTCTCTTTCCAATTTCACACTTTCATTCGGTAACCACTGAGTCACTGACCCCAAATCATTTGATAAATTGAAAACCTACATCTACATGCCCAAATCGAAACCGTTGACTGTCGAGTCCAACTTTCCCTCTCCAACTGCCCATCGAAGCCGCGACCTCTAACCACGATCATTGATCGTTGACCATTAGAGTCTGTTAAAAAAATTAATTATGATACGGAATCGAATGGAACCGAATTCGAACGATTCCATAATTATATTTGGACCCGACGATTCCATTTATTAAATATTCAAAAATTCTGGTTCAATTCGATTTTGAAAAGAATCGAACCGAACCGAACCGGACCATGTCCAACCCTAGACTTAAGCAGCTTGCCTATTCTTCTATTCTCATATCAATCAATAGTATGTTTGAACTCGGTGGATATATGAAATTTATTTCTTTTAAATCTATACCTACAAATAGCAAATTATTTATTTTCTTTTTCAAAAAAAAAATAAAAATAAAAAATGGTTGACAACATCAACGTTTGAAATCTCTACAAATTATGAATACAAATTATAGTAGTTAAAAGAAAAGTTGAAGGTATATTGTGACTGTGTGGACATGTGACTCCTTCTAACATGTGGTCGTATATCATTGTTGTCATCTTAGATGGGTGGCTTAACAAAAAGCAACTGTGACTTTGATTAATTCTATATCTTATAATTGCAACAAATTCATATGGTATAATATGAGTTCACGTGAGATGTGAAAATGATTGCGACTCTAACTACTATTATTTCTTAGAATCGTGACAACTTTTTGTGACGATTGTTCATCTAGACGTAAATGGTTGTCAAATGAAACCATTTTGATCTTTGACGAGATTTCAGTAACATAAAATTATGGCTCATGTGAATAGCATTCCTTCTATATTACAGATTTGTGATCACAAATTTTGTCGTTCTCTAATCATGTTAATGGAAAGATACTGATTATAGTTTGGATTAATGGTGGAAAACCCCCTAGAAACGTTTCAATGTGTGATATGCCTCTTACCTATTAAAAATTGCAGAAAATCCTCATGTTTAAAACATTTTGTTTGAAAAACCACTTATCATCAAAATTCGTTAGATTAACCGCTAAAAAAATAAAAATAAAAATGCCAAAATTAAAAAGAAATAATTGTCATTGTAGTACGTAAACTTTTAATTTTTTTTTTTGAAATTATACTCAATTTTTTTTATGTGCCACTCACAATTTCTGATTTTTAAAACTTTATTTTTCACATTACCCCCACTTCATCTTTTCCAATCCACTCCAAATACCCCCACTCCCATTCATCTCTCCAAACCCAACCCAACCCAACCCAACCCAACCAAAACCACCCACCATAATAATTTTACCAAAGCGATGAGGCACCAACCCACTCCAAATCCCCCCACTCCAGTTCATCTTCCCATTGTTTCAATTGTGGAATATGTTTGGTCTTATTTTTCCTCAATTTTCTAGACTTGCTATCAAACTTACAACCGCCATCTCCAACCCTACACCAAAATTTAAGGTAAGTTTTGCACTATTTTATACAAAATCTTACACTAAACTAAAAATCATCTCCAACTATTATACCAAATGAACAGTGTTTAATCATTTTCTTCTCTTTTTTGATTCTTAATAATTTATTTATTTGAAAAATTATTTCTTTATTTATTTTACAAATACACAAATTACTTTAAATAATCATGTTCGTTATAGTTTAAGTTTTTTTTTTTTTTTTTTTTTTTGTGTTGCAATTTTAAATTCATTAATTATTGTTTTTTACATTATTAAATTTTATTTTAAATGCAAATAATAATAATAATAATAATAATAATAATAATAATAATTTATTGTATTAAAAACTATATAACACAAATGACACAAATATCCTCCATCAATTAGTTTGGCAAACGGAAAAAAATGTAAATTTGACTTTGACAGGGAGGCGAAGGAAAGACTGAGCGAACAAGGTAGTGAGCACCAAATGGTGCAAAATGAGTAGTGATGTGATAGGGAGGCGAAGGAAAGATTGAGCGAACACGGTAGTGAGCGTCCTTCAAGAAGTGCGAGTTTTACCATCTTCTTCTTCTTCATTTTTTTTTCCCATAATCTGTATATTTTTGTATGTACAACTGAACCTTGCCAATTTCTTTCAATCTAATTTGAGTTATTTATGTTCTTTTCATGCATAGGATTGGCTATTGAAGAAAAAACTATTTCTTGCAACATCCACGAAAGTTCACCGTCAGAAGTTTTTGAACCATCACAAGAAACTCGTCGATGCTCTACGCGTCCAATAGAGAACCTTAGGGAGCCTCTATCTAGTAATCCCGGGGGATTTGGAGTGGGGAGGGAAAGATAAAGTGAAGTGAAGTGGGATGGAGTGGAGTGGAGTGGAGTGGAGTGTGGTGAGAAATAAAATTTTAAAGACTGGAGATTGTGGGGACACATATAAAAAATTTAAGTATAATTTGCAAAAAAATAAAAAGTTTTAAGTACTACAACTACAATGATTTCTTTTTAATTTTTGGTTTTTTTTTACCATTTTCAACAATTAATCTAACCGATCTTGACAACAAGGGTTTATTTAAACAAAATGTTTCAAACATAGAGGTTTTTTGCGGTTTTCAATAAGTTGGGGTATATCGTACATAGAAACATTTCGATATGCCCCTACTTATTTTCCTATTACAAATCAAGTGAATGATTCACTTCCTTCATATCTCGATAAAAAAAGAATATATCATTTAAATTACTATAATTTTAGAAATAGTATTAGGTTGTAAAAAAATATAAATGAAATTATGATTTTTTTGAATTAATTAAATTCTTAAACATCTGATTTAAGAAAAATTAATATTAGTTTATTTTTTATCGTAATAAAAAAAGAGAGTCTATTTTTTAAATTACCATAATTTTGAAAAAAAAAATATCAGAAATATATAAAAAAAAATTATAAACGAAAATTTGAATTATTAAATTTCTATTTTTTTTTTATTAATTACTTAATTTGCTGGAAGGAAAAGTTAAATATTCCACTAATCTATTTTTTTTTTAATTTATTACTAAATTGATTGAGATCCATTTGAAAAATGAATTAGAATGAAAAAATCGCAAAGCCCAACTGTAACCTAGGCGATTTCCCCCTTGGCACCCTCCTTGGCACCTATTCATCTTGTGTAGTAGTGATTTCTACTCAACTTCTTCATCAACAAAGTCGGAAGATAGCAGAAGAGGAGGAGTTCATCAGATTTATACATGATTTCCCCTAGAAAACAATGAAAGAATCTCTATCTATGTACAAGAATATCCTGCATACAATTTTAGTATATCTATCCATCGATAGTAGGTGCTAATTTCCATTAGGAAGTTTAGATCTCAGAACAGCACAGATGCTGAGAGCCTCCGTGACTTGGAGTACCAAAACTCATTTCTATTTTTCCCCATCTTTGGTTGAGCCACTTCACAAACCTTGCTCCTTTCTTACACGCAATTGCTCCTATTTCTCTTCGTTATGCAACAAAACTCCCAAACTTTATGTACAATTCTGGCATTCATTAACATCAGAATGTTTAGTTGCAATATTAGCTAACAAACCTGCAGAGACAGATATCACAACGCATCATCACTTTCAAACTGCCGGTGCTCGACTGCATATCTTCAGTGAACAATTCAAATCTTTTTGAAGTACTAGCTTACAGCTTCAAAAAGGAGGACCTGTGGTTGCAGGTGTCCTCTTTCGCAGATGGTAAGAACATCATTCCAGCCTCCAATTTCCTAGATATCACATACTAATTGTAGATAAAACTACAAACAAGAAAACGAATGAATACATGACAACAGAAGACAATTTTACCTTTACAGTTTCTTCATCATACATGATCCACTTTCTATGTTCGTGCTTGTAAGCAAAACAGCAATAATGCTGCCCATAAAAGCAAACCTAAATATGACGAGAGTTGAAACGAGAAAAAGAATCAGGCAAATCTGTGTTCGGAAATAAGATGACACATGTAAAGAACTGTGTTGCTCTAAAGGTCAATGTTCTTAGTGTTTAGGTTTGACTAAAGAGGACAAAATATGATATTAGGAGGCCTGAATTTTATGTGATCATAAACTCTACATTGAGTTAAAATGCTTGCCCTACAATATGGGTATTAGTAGTTGAATAACAAAATGTTCATAAGGTGACACTAACTCAAATTGTTACTCTTGGAAGAAAGCTTTATTTTCCTTTTATTCCAAAAATCATTTAAATATACTAGTTTCTAACCATCTTCTTGTAACTCTGAAAAAAGAAGGCAAACAGAAGAAACCATTGGGCTGTTTGATTTATAAAATATGGCAGCCACCCCAAAAACCGTGAAGCTAACTGAAACAAATGATGAGTGGCTTGTACTCGAAATTTGAACAACCAGGCCATTGATCTTTTATTTGATGTCCTTGTGCTTTCAGGAAAACCGATATCAGTGCCTACAAAGATAGCTATGCATTGCATAGCTAGTGATTTACAATTTTTCCTTCTGAGTCAGTTCAAACCAATAGACTGCTTTAAAGATGACCTCTAATGCACAACAAGAAAGGCCCTACCTCACTTGGAAAGTATTATAAAAGAAAAAAATCGAAAACATAAATTACTTAGAAAAAGAATTGAGGAAGCTTACCATGGAAACCAAGCAATGTTTGCTTTTTCGGTCAAGACCACGATAAAGCAAACTGATATTAATGTCAGTAGTCAAGGTTGCTAATGTTTCCGTTATGTCATCAACACTTTCACAAGAATTCTGCCAACCCAGAACTACCAAATGAAAAGCCATGTATCAAATTCAGAATCTCATGCGATCCAAGTAGAGTGGTGATCAGTTTACTACACAGATCCATTCAAGCACACACACAGTTAAAGAAATGAATAGATAAAGATAAAATGTAACAGGAAGTTCACCAGTCGTAAAAAAATAGGGTTGAGCTGAGAGAACAAGTTGAATATAGTTGAGCTTTCCACAGCCGCCAACCTCTGGATCACAAGGTAACTGGTGAATAACCTCGACTACGTATAAAAGCTCATCAAA
Source organism: Fraxinus americana (assembly GCA_035079005.1). Lineage (NCBI taxonomy): Eukaryota > Viridiplantae > Streptophyta > Magnoliopsida > Lamiales > Oleaceae > Fraxinus > Fraxinus americana. The sequence goes on along the minus strand of CM068706.1, from coordinate 48,953,814 downwards.
GGAGGTTTTTGGGCACATGTCCTAAAGTGGTAAAGACAAATATATTTTAGCGATGAAATTTCATGAATCAAGCAACTAGAACCATTAGTTAAAAAACTATCGTCTAAAAAGACATGCCTTCATTATTCTGAGAGCACAGGCATTGATATTATGAAAAAATGATTTGTACTTTTGATGTCTAGACTCCAAACCACAATCGTCACATTTCATTCTTTCGAGTATGTCCATTCCAAAAAGAGAATGTGCAATACATGATAAACCCACACATTCCAAGGCGCCCACCTGTACAACAGGTTCGCAAGGGAATGATTGATGAAGGCAATCAAATATTACCCCTAGTACTTCAGACGCATCATTCATCTGTCCCTGAAAATTTGCAGAAATATTAATCAGGAATTTAGAAATAATTTGGATTACAATATGTTGAGAAAATGAAGAAATGAGCGGTTAACTAAAATTGAAGAAAAATCAAGGCAGAAGTTGTGCGATTTACCTCCTGGAAGAATTTCTTATCAGGATACAGGTTGCTCAGAGCAACCCTCAACGATGTAGGAGCGACAGCTTCTCTTCGAGTATCTTTAGGTGGCTTGCTCAGAGAAATGAAGATATCATACAAAGCACATGTAACACAAGGATCACCGACATGACCATGTCCAGATGATGATCTCAAAATTTCATCTCGAAACCGTCTCAAGTGCCATAAGGACTGAATTCCAAAAATGATTCAATATCCTAGGCCCAAGGAAAATTATTGCTAGAAAAGAAAACAATAAACAGAGGAAGAAAAATCTTTGGAAACAACGAAGAAAAGCATTTTCTCTAATACCAACCTGTATTATGACATTGAGAAAGCAATTATATTCACCAAGATCGTTTTTCAGACCAGGGAATGCATCTATTACATTAATACCATCAGCTATGACTTCATGTGATGAATAGTCCAAGTCACCCATTTCCAGAAGCTTCTTTTGTTGCAATGCTGAAGTCCACATCAAAGGCAATATTCAATATGCATGGTATGTGTCTGATGTAAAATATTGAATACAGTGTTGAGAAAATAAACAAAGCAACTTCATCTGCTTAAGGAAACATAAATCTACGTTTCTGAATTATATTTTGTATTCTTTCCTTAGTTTCGAAATATTCTAGAATTGTTAAATGTTTCGGAGTTTTGTCTTTATACATTTCCCACACGTGATAAGATGAATGTTTTTCCTATTTCTGTTATGAAATATTTTTTTGTTCAAACCTAATTACGTATTAACATTGATCATGACGTTATAAACGTAAACTTAATAGATTAAAAAATTAGTTGTTCATTGCACAAAGTCTATATAATTAATCTATATAATTCAGCCTTTGAATAATTAATCTATATAATTCAGGATCTGAACAGAATCCTGTGATTTTCAAATGTTTTTAGTTCTATCTGTTGTGCTATGGTTTCACTGATCAATACTTGACTGTTCAACATTCAAATGCAGATTGAATTTTAGGTAAATAAAAATCACAAAAAAAAAAAAAAACAACCTGCAAAAATCAAATTGGGATAAAACCATTAGTTGGATTGAAGTAATGTATGTACCTCCGTCCCAATCGGGAGTGTGCTTAGATCTCAGTTGACCAATTTCATCAATTTCTTTTTCTGAAGACACAGGTTGCTCGATGTGATGCTTCTGTTTTGCCTCATTTTCAGTTTCTCTTTCATATTCCAAAGTTTCTTCAGGCTTTATTTCCTCAAATTCAAGTTTGATTCTTTGTTTATATTCTTCCTGTTGTGTTAGAGCAACACCAGTCCCAGCAAAAGAAATTGCAGCATCACGATCATCCCCATCCAGAGCACTTACCTGTGATCTGCAGTGATATCAGGCATACAATATATTATTCAAATGCATTTAGATGAATTAAACGGAAAACATGCACATGGATAGGCTTTCTGGTAAAAGAGAGACATACATCTCTTCAGATGATTGACTGCAAATCCTATGCAGCTGATTGTCATCAATGGCCTGTAAAAATAATAATCAGAGTAAACAAATGTTTTTCTCATGTTTATATACTATCTATAAATACTCAAGTCACTTTTTATTTACACATTTCGAGGGATCCATAGTACTACCACTTTATCCTCCACTCATTTCTACCTATTTATAACTTCAACCATTTATAAACGCTCCCCAAAAATTTCTCTAAATGATGACTATGTGGCATATGGTTCTTATCTACACTAAATAACCAATAGAAATTTTCACGCAGTTTAAACCTTTGAATCCTTGTTTCTCCTACTCTTCTTGCTCTTTTTCTTATCCTTCATCCTCTTATGCATATGTCTTGAATTATCCCCTCCACCAAAACCCTGTTCAGAATCAACTGTAAGTTCAGATAAAAGTGCATCTCTGGCAGCATCAGATTTCCTTGTGGCCTCTTTCTCTGCCAGATCGTCCAAATGTGCCTGGAAAAGGTGAACAAGAGAACCTCTAGTTCAACTGTAAAAGGGAGCAAGAAAAGTTAAGGGGATATTTACAAGAAGGCACAGTTCCATATACTAACTCGCAAATATGATTTCACTAGAGGCACCAAAATTGATCTGAAATCATGAGCAGACGCAGAGTCAAGCTTAACTTCCAACTGCAGCATCCAATCAAGAACTCGCAAAATCTTTGCATCAGTATTACAGATCTGTAAAAACAAGAAAGATTAGAAAAATTTAGACATAGTTTTGTCTTAATAACAAAAGGATAAAAGGGTAGAAATAACACACCAACCTCAACAGACGCTTTTTCTTTCTGTCTCTCTATTGAAACTTCTATGCAGGAGTCCACCTGATGCAAATAGTCTTTTGTTCTCCCATCGTCAACTTTACCAGATTCTACATCCTTCAAAATATTTTCTATAACATCCAGTTCAAACCCCCTGCTGATAGAGGTAATTCCATCATCACTTCCAATGAGATCTTCTCGTCTCTTCCTCAGGACGGAGTCATGACTTTGGGGGACAGCATGCTCTCTTTTAATTCTCTCTTTGCAACAGAGATCGTTCAAAGCCTGCAACACCTTCTCATTATTTAAACCCTCACATTTTTTCTCACATAAGCCCTGGAGTTCGTAAAATTCCTTCTCATGAAACTCAAGAATTTCCTTACCTTGTTGTGCTTTCTCTTCCCTTGCACATGTCCAGGATAACAATAGTTCCCCACTAGGGGGGCCTGAAAATATCCAGGAAAGTAATGCATCTGAATCAATCACAACATCGTTGTTCTCATAGGAGACGCACAGTGAAGTTGCTGAACTAGAATCATCATTACCAGCATCAGCACAAAATAGAGAATTGCGCTTGCAGGGAAGGAAACTCTCAAGTACCAAAACTAAATCATCTAGAGCGAAAGTTATCTTTTCCATAGTGTCAACACCTTGAGTGCAACTGATTGAATCATCCATCGAATTAATTTTATCAGAATATTTATCAGTTTCACTGGAAAAAATGCCATGAAAAATCATTTTCAAATAAAAAACAATTTTCCGAAGATCGGGAGCACCCAGAAAGCAGATACACAGAGGTGTTTGGTCCATATTAAAGTTAAGAAGGTGAGAACCATCAGCAAGTCCCTGCAGCTTTTGAACAGCAAAATGTATAACCATGCTAAGATGACTTGAGGCAAGATAGTTGAGTTTGATAAATAGATCAAACGTGACATGGATTATTTCCAGAAGGTATGCACATTCTGAGTCTTCAGTTGAAGGCCAGCTTTGGTAAAGGAAACTTTTCTTACGGTCCAGATCTTCACCGCTATCCATCCACTTAACATTTTCTAACTCCTGTGTTCTACCACAGCAGTTATCGCCCAATTTGCTCTTGTCAGGTGATGAATCTTCTTCATATTCATTGAAGTGAGGGTCCACAAAGCATTCACTGGAATCATCTTTGTTGTTTCTTGGGTTTGACTCATCAAGAAAATTAGGTTCCTCAAATTTTGACTGTTCTTCAAGCATTTTGATTGCACCCTGTACATCCAATGGTTTCCAAGAACAACTAAGAAGCATCTCAGTCCACTTATTATCCACTCTCTCGGGTATAATAGATTGAAATTTTGGTAACAAAGTCCTCATATGCTCCTTTTTAACATGCTGCCTATGTGAATCTGCATCAGCAAACTTTGCATTGCAGCTACAGCACAACCAAAACTTCCACACTCTATTGTCTTTCCCAAAAGATAAAGCTTCATCAAGCAGCTTACTCACTGATCCTTCCTTTGACAAACTATAATGTGTCTCGAGATCCGAAATCCTAACTTTAAGCAACTCTTTCTTCTTATCCAAATCCAATGAGTTCCAATAAGACCGAACAAAGTCCCTTATCTCAGCCGAATAAATGTTTCTCCTCGTAGTCTCACTTTTCCTTCTTTCTTTCACTTTCTTCCCCATCCCTAAACCAGAATCCAACCCCTTATTACCATCAATATTATTACTGTCCAGAAGCAGAGCAACAGCCGTCTTCAACACCATTAGCTCTCTCCGAACATCCTCAGGGGCCTCAGTAGCTTTTTTGATCTCATTCGGCCCTATTTTAGATACTGATGTCATTTCTATTGGGTCCTCATGGACCCTCATTGGCAACTTCTCCTCTTCATTGCCCAGATTCTTCATCCCAGTGGAAATGGATGCAATGTTAGACTTTGGAATCAAAGACCCTTCTTCATTTTGCACGGGATCAATAGCAGCCTTGGGTGTGGAAATCTTCTCATGGCACTCAGTTGCAGTATTTAAATCCTGAACCATAGACCCTTCATCATTTTGCATCGGCCCTATTTTAGATACTGATGTCGTTTCCATTGAGTCCTCATGGACCCTCATTGGCAACTTCTCCTCTTCATTGCTCAGATTCTTCATCCCAGTCGAAATGGATGCAACGTTAGACTTTGGAATCGAAGACCCTTCTTCATTTTGCACGGGGTCAATAGCAGCCTTGGGTGTCGAAATCTTCTCATGGCACTCAGTTGAAGTATTTAAATCCTGAAGCATAGACCCTTCATCATTTTGCTTCGGCCCTATTTTAGATACTGATGTCATTTCCATTGAGTCCTCATGGACCCTCATTGGCAACTTCTCCTCTTCATTGCCCAGATTCTTCATCCCAGTCGAAATGGAAGCAATGTTAGACTTAGGAATCGAAGACCCTTCTTCATTTTGCACGAGGTCAATAGCAGCCTTGGGTGTGGAAATCTTCTCATGCCACTCAGTTGCAGTATTTAAATCCTGAACCATAGACCCTTCATCATTTTGCACGGGGTGAATTACAGCCTTGGGTGTGGGATTCTTTTCATGGAATTCCCTTGCAGTACTTAATTTCTGAATCAAAGACTGTACCTCATTTTGGAACAGGAAAACTCGAGCCTCTTGTTTGGAAAGCTCCTGACGAAACTGGAACGCAACTGCCAATGCCCTCTCGCACTCCTGCTCCACCTCCTGATAGTCCCCCTCATTTGCAGTCTCAAACAACAATTTCGCATAAAGAATTATGAATTCAAAAGAATCCGGTAACAATGTTACCGACTTCCTTGCACTCTCTAACGCCTTCTTGAAATACATCCGTTTGTCATTCGGGTCGTTAATAGTCGAGGCTATCCTGACACAAACAATCCCCATGAGATAGTAAACCAAGGCCGAATTCTCATGTTTTAAGCACAAATCCTTCATCAACTGTAGGGCTTTCTCGTGGTTCCCTTGGCGCTGAGCAGCGAGGGCTTTCTTGCACTCGATCTTGATAGAATCATTGGAGGATGAAGTGGATTCTGCAATTTCGCTGCTTTCTATGTCCATCAGTATGGGATTGAGGCCACCTTCAAAGGCCTCTATAGGAGACGCCTCCGCCCCCGACAGTGGCTGGGAGGAATTGCAGCGAGGAGCGATGTTTGGCTTCTCATTCCCCATATCAATTTCTTGTTACTGCAATTCAATCGAATGCATAAAATTGGAGCGTACGCAAGAATGTAGAGAGAAAACTGCAGTTTGGATCAACGGATGGCGGGAAGAATAACCAAAAAGCAGTTGATGTAGTTTGAGCTTAGTAGTGATAGTTAACAAATAGGCACGTGCCAAATTTTATTCCAATAGTCCCCAAAATATTGCTCGAATACCAAGTTGATCCTCACCCTTTATAAAATAACAAGTCAGACCTCAACCTTAGAAAAAAAGTTAATAATCAAATGTTGACGATCACCTTAAGTTTTTTTTTTTTTAAATGTCATGGTCTTGCAGCTCTAACACTATGTTTGATTTTGATTTTATCTTTTTATTGTCTCATAATTAATGAAATGGTCAAATTACAATTAACATAAGAATAAATTATATTAGTGGTAACTATAATTTTATTCTAGTGTCAATTGGTACTGTACTTTATTAGATTACAATACGGTACTTGTAATTTAATATAATTTCAATTGGGAAATTACACTTTAGTTTGATTTCAACTATGGTAACTTTGTTCAGTTTCATTAACGATAATCAATATTACGACTTTCAATAAATGATGGTCATCACACTTTTGAGGTTGTGGTACTAATCTTGTTATATTCTCCGGTAAATTAAAATACATTTCAACTTTATTGGAGATTGTGTTAATTACCAAACTGCCACATAAATTTTTGTTTACAAGTATTGATCTTTTTGACATTATAAACATATATTTATTACAATGGATCATTTCAATAGAAAGTAAACAAGAATTTATTGATATTTGTGATTTGCAAATGATAACATATGTTGTATTTTGAGCTGTGCTACGTGTACAGGGTGAAGTGCCAGAATTTTATACAAGGGGCACTTGACAAATACTAAGGATGCGTTTGCTTGCAAGGGTGGAAAATAGGTGGAAAGAAAATGTTTTACAGGGAAAAGTTTGCCTAAAAAGTGTTTTGTAAGGAAAATGATTTCAAGTGTGTTTGATTGGTATAATTTTTTACCCAAAAAATTTTTAAATTTTCTATTCGTTTGGTTTTGTTTTACATGGAAATTATTCATTAAAGTGATATTTTTTCCACAATTGGTTATAAAATTTGTTTTCATTGCCAAAAAGTAAAAAAAAAAAAAAAAAAGGGAAAAAAATTGTTTCCTAAAAAATCATTTTTTCATCAAAGTTTAGTGTTCGTTTAACTTTGTTTTACATGAAAATTGTCCATTAAAATGAAATTTTTTTTACTATTAATTATGACATTTATTTTCATTGCCAAAAAAAAAAATTTCCAGCCAGCCAGGAAAATATTTTTCCACCAAAAAGGTGGGAAAACATTTTCATCAAAAACCCGGAAATTGCACACGTGTGGGGAAAATCCGGAAAATATTTTCCGTAGAAAATTTCCCCTATCAAACAGCCAAAAAAGTGTAAAGTGAAAAATATTTTCCTACTTCTCCGAAAAATGTGGCCTATCAAATACGACCTAATTGGATGTTGGCTAAAAAAAAAAAACCCCCACACGGGTGCTACCAGCACCTTACACATTCCGGCAAAAATTTTCCTGTAAAAGGGCAATTGTTGATGTATTTTTATGATTTTTTCCAAATATTTTCAAATTATAATTTATTGTAAAATATATATGTCTGTGTGTGGGTGTGAAATAGCTATTAGCATTGGTCGTGTTAGCAAAAGATAAGGAGTCGAAATTCGCTCTATACACAACTATCATCTTGAAAACAATAAACAAAGAATATCTAATTACAAGAATTTCTTGTATACGCTCGAATCACTTTACAAACTTTACTTGTGTGTTAACGTAATTGCTCATAATTATCTTCATTATACAACAAAACTCCCGACTTTATGTAATTGATTAGGAATCTTGCTTGCTGTATAGGGACCTGTTTCACAGGTCCCTATCAGGCAAGACACAGGTGGGGCTCGCATTAATTTTTTTTTAAAATACATGTGGGGCCCACCCATTTGAGGTTTATGTAGGACCCCCGTGAACCATATTTAGAGCATGTTTGGTAGAGATTAAAATCGGATTAAAATTGAAAAACTAGCCGTTATTGTTGACTTTTATTAGACGAGTGTGACCCAATAACGGCTATATTTTCAATTTTAATTGGATTAAAATTTCTACCAATGATTAGTTCACAAAAGACACGTGTCATAAGGTTATTGGCTCCAGATGTTGGTTACTGAGTTAATCAACTACTTGAGGAGCTCAAAACCATTCTTCCATTATCAGAGAAGGAGCTCAAAACCATACTTCCATTATCAGTGAGAAGGGTATGTGTGCTGTATGCGTATGTAAAGATTGTGAGTGTGTTTGGGAGAAATTTTCCCAAACCAAAATCAATTTTTGGGTCACATAGGCAGTCCCATTTTTTGCCACCATTTGAAGTATTGGTGAGAATTTGAACACAAAAAGACAATTCCATCCTCATCACATATGCAAAATCTCAAGGTTCTCTACTGCAAAGGGGTAAAATTGAAAAAGGGGTGTAAATAGGCTATCCCTCAACTGCAAAGGTGTCAGATTTTGTCCATTAAGAAATGAAACAACGGTCCATTTTTTGATTTTTCAATGGTTGAAATTTTGATACCTAGCGTCACCAGACACGCCCTCTAACTGTTGGTGGGACCCTCCCTCTAAATAAATTAAAACTGATATCTTATATGGAAAATTAAAAATGAGATCTAAATATTGTAGTCTAAGTATTGCAACATTTTGGGTGATCTAATTTGAAATTTTATTTGGATGATCTTACCATCTTTTGTCACGTATAAACTTACGATTATCTATGATGAAATGACGATACTTTGTCACACTAGACAGTACTAGACAAATTAGGTCCATTGTATGAAGTGTGCTCCACTAACATGGGAGGCCACCCTTTACGTATGCATAGCATATGCAATAAAAGAAAATAAAAAAAATTCAAAACCTTGAAATTATCACCCAATTTTGAAAAGCCTACTTATTTACTTATCTTGATTGTCAAAGTTTATTACATCTAGGAGCCACATCAGTGTCGAGAGATAGTTCTCGAAGAAATTTGATTAATTTGCCCTTGTGCCTCGTATGCTCTCATGACCCAGCCATCAATTTATATTCCATGGTCTTATTGTCGTTGGTTATTGTTGATAAAGGCGTGTCGATGATTATTGTAAGCCTCGAATTCTAGGAGCTCTGATAATTCTTAATAGATAACACTCTTGATTAACAATTTATCATTGTCAAAGTGAGTATAAATGCCTAAAATAAAGTTGTAGGAAACAGTTTGTAGCAGACTAAACTTACATATATCAGTCAAATTTACACAGCTTTGCATCTTTAAGGCCTTATTGTTTAACATCCGTCGTTATTTCTGTTGCTTTGTTGAATTTCCTTCCCTAACTCGGGCTGCTTTTCAAGAAGTTGGGATGGCCATGTGTCGGCTGGTGTAGGATATCGAGCATGTGGTTTGCTAGGCTTCGATGCAAGTTGAGTAGTACTGGGTTCCACATATGCTTGCATATTTGAGCAGATGGGGACAAGATATAATGGATTTACAGTTTGTACTTGCTGCTGTCCAGGTTGAATGGAAGGAAATCTGGGATGATCATTACTTGTATCTGATGCAACTTCTTGGAGATTACATTCAGGAGGGACCATGTTCAGGTCGAGTTGTGACTCAGAAACACGTGCCTTCAGCTCACTCTGCAAGTTCCCGATTTGAGCCTCTAAAGCAGAATTTTCATCTTGCAGCTCCTTCTTCTCCATAGTAATCTAACATAAAGAAATTATAGGTTAAAGGAAAGAGATGGTCAAGTAATGAGTAATTCTTGTTAAATGTGTATGAAGTTAAAGATCTTTTCATAAAAGGTTTGGCTACAGCACCTGAATGCCAATGGACTTACATATTGAGATTCAGACAATAAAGCAGCATTTTCCCTTTTCAGAGACTTGATCTGAACTAGTGTTTCGGTCACCACTCGACTGGCTTCATTCACTAAAAAGGCCTTACCATTGTTCTGATCTGATAGTTCTGCAAGACCAAAGTCATTGAAGACATCAAGTTTCACGTCAGATATCGGGAATACTGGCTTATAGGATGATATGCAATTTTTCTAGTTCAGATGTGAAAGGGAAAAATAATAATAATAATTATTATTGCTAGAACTAATTACCTAAAGAATTAGCCAAAGCAAGAAAGAGGTCATTCAAATGTTCACGTTTCATTTTCTCTCTCTCAGCCTTGTGGATTCTTTTAGGAACTTGCCCTTGCTTTTTCTTGCTAGAATGCACACTGTCAACAGAGAGATTTAGTCTCAGCAATAAAACAAAATGAAAAAAAAAAAAAATGTTTACACATCAAACAGTATCATAAGAGTGTTCTCCCATTTGAAAATAAATGAATTGAATGAACAAAATGATTTACGAAATCATCCAAACTATATCAACCCTCCAAATGAATAACATCAATCTACCATGTAGGTCATGCAAAAAAATCAGTACCAGGTATGAAATGGTTGGAAGATATTTTCTTGTCCAGATGAAATGACTCTTGGAAATTTATTATAATGCAAGAAGTTTCAGAGGAAGAACTATGTGGTGATGAATAATCATTTTTCAGTACCCCAAGTAGCTCTGTCAGAGACAACACTGCACCGGTCCGATAAAGAAATAGTGCGAATGAAGAAATCGTGTAAAAGCGAACAGCTGAAATCCCATAATTTTAGGTACAAGCAATTTGTTATTTAAAGAAACTGCAAAACTAAGAGTGTCTTCATAAGACTCATAACCATACACAGAAGAACAAAATATGACAATGGCCATCAATCGCTATAACTACAACAAATTCTATATAACCAAAATAATGGGTTCTGACAAGTACAAAAACTTCTAACATTCACTGAGAATCTATTTGAATGATGGATGTACTCAAACAAAAAAATTTGTTGAATCCTTGTAAGATATGGGATGGAGAACAGGAAACCTGCTAAAGATATTACATAGTACTTGACTCAACATTTTCTTGTACTTCTGTTACTATATATTTATTTCATTCATTAGGATTTGATGGGTTTATTTGCTTTCAAGCATTGAAATTGAGGCTTCCCATAAAAAAAAAAATTATTATTATTATTATTTTGAAAAAATAGAAGTTGCTTATAATAGTGAAAGTGTCTCTAAGTAGGCTGCCTAAGAGTTAATGGATGGTTTTGAATTCTTTTTGCACAAAAATTAAGATTGCTAAGGTACATACAACCACATATTGATATCACCAGAGATGATGTGCAACTCTTTTGTTGTAATGTGATCAAGGGTCTCCCTAGTGCGTCCTTGAGTTTCTATTTTAAGAGGTTTGCTTTCGTTCTGGTATTACAAGAGAACCCGTAGCTAGCATTGAATTCTCTCCTCTCTTATAACTCGAATCAGGAATCATACAAGTTCTTATTAAAAGAATTTGTAGATTTAAGCAGAAATAGAAAGAAGAGTTCAATGATTATGTGCAATGTAAAAACCCACAAAGAGCACCATATTTGCAGATGTTTCAAAAACCTCAGAAGCTCGCTCTATTGTGTTGTTGTTTGAGCTAAATTATACCTCACCAGAATAAATTTGGGAGATAGTATCCCAATAAAATGTCCATGAAAATCTAGAGAAATTAAACCAAAAACAGTTTTAACACTTTGATGTCACTTGATGAGGATCTCTTATTATACACGAGTGTCATAACATTTTTATCATTCAGAAGTTGGAGAACCAATACAGTAAGGGTCTACAGTTTTATTCTAGAGAATCCCGTCCCTTTTTGCCTTCACATTGCTATTTCTTTCATTTTTTAAATTTTGCAGATCCAGAATTGCCTTTTTAAAAACGATATCACAGATATACTCTTAGAGATCACTAAAACACATAATAAGCAGTGATCTAATTCATGGAAAAAGATACTAAAAGAATTAGACAGATACTTCACAAATATATACTCCTGTATCTTCCACTTTCAAAAAGTATAGAACAATTACTTTGGTAGATATAATAGATGTCATGCCTTGCTAATAATATTTATTTATTTGGGATTTCAATGTTCTTTTCGTACACATATTTGGCATAGGTTTGACCGATCACTTTGCACTGTCATTTTGGATTAAGTTATCTCTCTTTTCCCATTATTTGGACAAATCTTTCTTTTTAGGATTTTCCAGTTATCTATGTAGTATAAGTAATTCTCATCTATACAAAATTCCAACGACGTCTTCATCATAAACCATCCTAAACAAAACGTAATTTCCTTAGTTCCGTTTTTTCTGGTCTCCACATTTCTAAGGTAGAAAACTAATATCAATAAAAAAAGGAATATGGTCTAAAAGTGTTTCAATAAATGGCATTCCCGTGCCTGAAAACAGAGAGAAGGGTGTTAAAGTACTGACCAACTTGGTGATTTCTCCATTGCCATGCCAGACTTAGCTACAGGAGCAATCCCTGAATTCATTTGCAATTCGCTACCACCTTGCGCCCTGTGAAAAATGACACGTCTCAAACCAAATTTTTTAGGCAATTAACAAACCATTCCTTCAAATTATAATAGTGGTGCTGGAAAGAATTTAATGCAGAAACAAATATCCATGTTACAAAATAAAAATATTAACTTGAGCATTTTATGTCTTAAACACACAGCGACACAAGCAAGCTAAATCCATTTCTTCATCAAAAGCTTTATACTATTTTGAACCACGTCATCTACGTAGCTTGAGCATTTACAGATATGACAAACTTTGACTTATATCTTCAGCAAAATCGACATCTAAAAGAAACAAACTTACTCATTTAAATTTTATCTTTCAACCAAAACAGACATCCAAAAAAGCTGCTATTGTAACATCAAACATAAGAACTACGAGTTATTGACTGGCTATCCATACCCTCGTTCCTCTCTCCCATCTGCCCAACCAAAATCCGAAGAATTGATAATTTTCAATCTCAAAACTGATTTTGAGGTTGAGAGAGTAGTACATGGAGCTATATTACAAATTTTAGGGCCCAAAGATTAATTTCTAATTAATGAAAATTAAAACGAAAAATCAAGAAAAAGAAAAAGGGATCCATTGATTGATTGATGCTGTTCCTTCAACAAAAATCAAACCTTTTTGCTCATATGTCATATCAAATCACAAAAACTCTGTTTTCTTTTTAACTTTCCCTTTTTGAATCAAAATTCCATCCATAGAGAACCCCACATGATAATTCATACAAATAAACACTTTATAATTGAACAAAAACTAAAAAGAAGAAAATATCGCCAAGAGATATTTCAAGAAAATTTATGTTATTTCTTACATATTAGAAAGAGGAGAAGAGAGGAGAGGAGTCTGTGTGTTTGGCAAAATCCGGATTCTGAGAATTCGTTGTTGGATTAAGATTTGAGAGGGACGATGTAATGTAAAGAGGGGCGTGTGGCCAACAACCTACGAGTAGAAAACACCCGGTCGTTTCGATGCCACGCAGGCTGTGTTTCTAGTTGTTTAGCACAAGCACCCACGCTCAGCCTTCACTTCTCCACGCGCCGGCTCAATTTCCTTATTCTACCAAGTAAATCCGAATTTGATTTTAGAAAATGAATTTGAATTTATTCATAGGAAAATTTCGTGCTACTTATATGAGATTGAAACATCTTGTCGCAATATGAACCATGCCACAAGTACAGAAAACTGTTTTCAGATTTTTCACAGATAAACACATGACAAAATTTCATTGATTTTTGTCAAAACAAACAAAAAAATGCACTGTACAAGTACTGATATCTGTATGTTGCCTATGAGCAAGGAATCGTTCAAAATACACACAAAATGTGTATATGCATGGAGGAAAATAAAAAAGGGACAAGAATGTCATAACGATTAGATTTGAAGTTACGCTAAAGACTAACATGTTGATTTCGATAAAAAACAGATTTTTTGAAATTCAAATGAAAGTTAATGATGGTGGATTTAAGAAAATATGCTGTTAAAATTAATTATTTAATTTGATTTATATTTTAATCTAATTTTTTAGTTGAACTAAACCGAGATTTTAAATTGGAGAGTAATTATGAAACTAATCACATTGACATTAACAATTTCAGTGATTCAAAATTCTTATATTTGCTAAATGTATTCGCACCAAGTTGTAATTGTATGAAATGTTCATTATTATTATTATTATTATTATTATTATTATTATTATTATTATTATTATTATCAATATTTTATTAATTAAAACATCTTATTCTCGATAACGAAAATTACCCAAAAATTTCGTTAAGAGAATGTAAAAAGACATTTATATATCATAGTTCTAAATAAGTTAATAATAATAATAAATACAAAATTTGGAGTAAAATTTTTTTGTTCGTTTGAAAACGCGCTAACAACGTTTTAAATAAAAACAATTTTCTATCTCTGTTTATCCATGAGTTATCTATTGACATCTTAGATGATATCCCTCTATCTTTAGAAAATCTAACAATTGATTGAATCAATGTACAAAAAATTGTCAATTCACGTGATGTCAAGCTTCATGTATATGTAGCAATACTCGTTTATCCATACACTCTGGATTTATATGATTAAATCTTCAATTTTTTACTTATAATGCATGAATTCACAATACTACTATACTAGGAAGATGACGTCTTATTCAAAATAGAAAATAATTAAATATAAAATAAGTTATTAATGCAAACACATTTTGCTTATCTTAATTGACGATGACAAATAAAAAATTACAATCCCTTTTGAATGCTCAATAATTTATTATCATACAAGCTATGATTACGTTGTCACAAAGTAGTAACTATTCGATTATGCGTTCTCAAAGTAATACATAATAATTAATTTTCTTAATAAAACTATGAAATATTATATTATTACCAACTTCTCTTATCAAGAAACAAGTTAAATGGGAATATAGTATAAGATAATATTAATTATTTATTTATTTCCTATTTTATATGTCACAAATATTTTCAAAAGCTAGTCCAACTGTACTGAAGCATTTAAATAAAATAAAACTATGTATATGGACATGACAATATATAATAACTTTTTTGGTTTAGCTATGAGATTCATATTGTTCCTAGTGGAAACCTGAAGATAAAACTCGAGGAAGAAAAGGGAATCCCACTTGGTCATCCGAGTAAGAGATCCCAGGATCTTCCCAGGGATCCGGTAAAAGACGAAACTATAAGCTTTTGAACAGACAAGTTGGAACTTGCTAATCTTCATTCTTCCATTCAGTGCATGAGCCAGCAAATCATACTCCACATACCAGAGCTCCGAGACCGTAGCCTAACATAAGCAACATGAAAGATGAAAAAGATCCACATCTTAAACACATTCCCTCAATGTGAATGAGATAAAAATTTTAAATTGAACTTGAAACCAGGGAAACTCAGCAACAATATTATCATAAAGAAAATGTTTATCAGATTAAAGATCGAAGAGACGTCTTGGTTTGAGACTCTAGTCCAACTTGATAATAAACAGGTTTGTAACTAATAACTTTATCCTGTAGATCATGTCCAACAAAATTCGAAAACAATAACCAGAAACGAAACAGCTAACAGGAATGCCAAAAGAGATGGTGACACCAGAAGAAAAGGAAGAAAGATCTAGAATTCTAGATATCAAGTATCAGATTTAGTATGACCGTGTCAGGTCCTACAATATCACCAACATCTACTTTGTTAAAATAGAGATCTAAGTACAATGATTCCATGATAAGGGATTTAACTGTTTACTAGAATGAAATGCATTGTAGAAATTCCAAATAGAAAACTACCTGATGTCCATGAATTTTATTATTCGGTATCCTAACAAGCTCGTGAAAATTTGGAGTGCTGAACTATTATTTCCCTCCTATATAAAAACAGAATGAAAAACAATTAGCAACGATGGATTAATAAATTGAAACAGAAAAAGAAAATCGAAGTTTTATGTTATCAAAGGGAATCATCCACATCAACTTCGGTCACTTGGTTGGCAATCAAGGAAATGAAGAATTGCAACAACCAAGTATGTGCATGGTTTTCATACAACAATCAAATCATGTATGACATGAGTCATCTCAATTGGCCATTTGGGTACAGGCGTAAATGAGAAATACAGGACAAGCTACTAATACATGTGAGTGTAATGTATCTAATATGTGGCAAGATGTCTCCTGACACAGATCACACACTACTCAGATCTATACCTCAGACAACTTGTTAGGGACCCAGAAGCGTAGCAAATGAAGTGAGGAGCATTGCCTTATCATACTTTAGCAGAAAACCACTGCAAGATTAGAAGATATTGCACCAAAAAAACTCGTGGAAATTGTTGAAAATAGCGACTCCATTAACTTTTATCGAGGAAACTAACATGTAATGCTACCCATCTAATCATGGCCAATCCAGATTTTAGATATGGATATTCAGATTTCCACAATGAACTGAATAACATTGATTTCCACTTTTAGCCCCCGTTTGGCCCCCTTTATCTCTCTTTAATTTAATTTTTAACCAGTTTTCAACCCAACCTTTTTGACAATAATGGTGGCACATGTCTACACCATATCTAATCACTTGGCAGAGGATATCAATATCCAAGGGACTGTTGGAAAATGTAAGGGCATTGCCACCCTCCCTAACAAATTACAAAATTACCCCCAATGCATAGCCCCCGTTTTGGCACCTAATGTTTTTAGGGGTATTATGGTCTTTTAGTCCTCTATTGTAAAAATTTCCATCGATTATTATTGACCACCAATTCCGCACATCACCTACAATGTCAGTTGGAATGGACACATGGGCCCCGCTGGATTTGGCAAATAATGAATTTAATGGAATTTAAAGGGGGCCAAACGGGGGCTTAGGCTTGGTGACACAGGCTTTTAGACTTCAAGATGTAATCTTAGGGATGAAGGGTAAAAGAAGCCCAAATGCTATCAAATAGAAGTCAAAGTCTAAGGACAGAATCTTATTAATGTCATTATAAGCCTGCAAATTATATTTAAAAGCTCTTAAACCTTCCAGTCCTAGTCAGATTAGAATTCTAAAACTCTACTAGTATTAATGAATGTCACAGTTAAAAGTAATTTCAATATTAACTTGATAATATTTACATGATATCTCATAAAAAAGCAAGGAACTGATAAAAAAATAACTGAAAATGAACAGATTACTGTTGGGAATTACAGAACTGTGTGTACAGTCACTGATAATATCTTAATTGTAAATTACTAAATTTGTCCAACAGTACATGGTAGAGCATTATAAAATTCAATATGTGAGTAATTAGTCATTGAGACACATTGATGGAAGCATAATGATGACATTCATATAGCTGGAAATACAAAATTAATTAATACCATAACAAAAGGGAACCAGTCTTTTTGGTGACCAAATTTCCATTTCCCAAAACTACTTCATTTACTTGACAAGGAATATTGTTAGCGTGAATGGGAGAGAAATAAGAGAAAAGAGGTCCATGTGGTCCTTACAAGTTGCCTTTCTGGAGAATTGTTACTGGATCTGTACCAGAGACCATCTACGCAGGATAAGAGAGGGCAAAAATTATCAGTATAAGAGATTCGATTATCATTCAGGCACTCACAATTCAAAAATCTGAACACATTTCCAATGGGCTAAATAGCTATTATGGCCCTGTTTGGGAGGGATTAAATTTTTCTACAGTAAATTAATTCTCATTTTCAACCACACATTTTTCAATAAAATAATATTTTTAATCACATCAATAATTTTTTCTTCTTTTTCAACCACACATTTCCCATCATATCACTATTCAAAATCAATTCTTCCCTCAAAAATATATCCCAAACAAGCTCTATATAAGCAGCATAATCTACTGGAACAAACAATCGAACTAGAAAGAGATATATTCCCAGCTATCCTCAATTACTACTATTAGATCGACATTTGAATTTCTACTTAATCAAAGGTAATTTTTAAGAGTAAAAGCTTTCTGAAGGACAGGTTTATGATGAGAAAAGCAACAAGTAGGTCATGAAAGAAGTCAAATAAAGCTATTAAAAGGTACTAATTCAAATGTTATGCTGGTATAGTTAAGAGATTTGCTCTCTAATGTGTGCTCATCATTTCTTGTCATTGATAATTAAACAAATGAACGGCCATCAAATGCTCGATATCTTGTAAATTAAATGTCCAAAACAAATAAGCATCGCCTATATAATGTGTAAATTGAAATAAGAATCCAACTGAATTATGGAGAGAAAATTGGACTTGTACGCATAGATCCACCTAGCTGACCCCATCCTCCATAACTCATATCTAAAAAAACTTTTTAGTTTATATTTTGCTTGTAAAGTAGGCAAAGAAACTGAAGATCTCTGAGCCACAGACCCTCTTAAGTCCCAATATGGTATGAACAGTGTACATTGGGAAGTGCAGGACGGCTGATACAGTTGAGAGAGATTACCAACAACCTAGTAGCACGCCAGTTGAAGTCAAAACCAGCTGATCTAGGATAATATGTAGTGGGCAGATATCATTTGCTACAGCTTTTACAGCACTAACCTCAACTTCAATCTGGGAGTCAAGAGAGTTATAAATAGAGCTGTGTTTTGGTAAGAGTAAAAGAAGAAAACTCGATGGTTTGGGCCAACGGTATGATTACCCCCTCTTCTGCGGCAGGCACAGGAGCTATGTAATGTGAGGCATGGAACATGCTAAAATGGTACGTGCTAGAGTTCTGAAACCAGATTACTAAGCAAGGAACAAATAACCACCCAAATAACAGAAAAAGATGCAAAAACAAAGCATTTCTTTTCATGCGCATAGTTAAGGTTTTACCGCTTTAGAAAAAGCTTCTGAGAACACTGGTGTAGCTCAAGGTCAAAACACCAAAGAGAAGAAAACATTGATGTCAAGTGGTAGGTATGAAGCATTTATTTGTTTACCTTTTTTTTAAGTGTAACGTTTTCCTACATATAAGGTGACTCTAACTCCATCAAAAAAGTCCAGAGATCTTGAATACCTCTCCCCTGATGCCAACATTGGTTTTGAGATGAATACTTTAATGATAGCATGCATCAGAGTTAATTATGTGAATGTCGACTTCAACCCATTTTCATGTTTATCTCCTAGGTTTGTGTAATTATTGCAACTTATTCTGATTTATGCCACAACCATTTACATTTCTTGGTCATGCCAAAGTGCACTTTGTTTGATAATAAATATTTCCACAGGCCAGGGCTGTATGCATCAGGAAGTATTAGAGCTTGTCCCTATCTAGTTTGTGAGCCTGGAATTACTCTGCTCAGTAGGAAATAAGTTTTGAGATCCCATTTCATCGCCAAATTTCTCAGCAGTCACCTCAGGGCTTAAGGTTTTTAGTAAACCACGACTTCAAGTTCTCCCAACAGACATATTCAAACAATACAATTATACTCTTAAAATCCAAAACCTTAATTAGAGATAACCTAGATTAAAAAATTCCTTTACATATTCAGCTTCCATTTGCACAACCAACCACCTTCATCTGTTACAGAACAAGCATTCTAATAGAGAAAAAAACAATTGCTCACCCTTTTATTATCTGTCACCCTAAACTAACGAAATATGCCACGTGGTGGTGGAAATCCCACTTGGCACATCACACACGTGAAATCAGGCCAAATGGGCAAAAGTGCAAAAAGCCACTCGCCACTTTCCTTCACCTTCATCTTCTCCCTCCATTTCCTGGACTCTGAATACATGTTCGACATTAATCGGTGTAGCAGAGCCTAGTCCGTGATGTTCGTGCACATTAATCAGTACAGCGATTTTGGATGGCGATTTTAAGGGTTCTTTAGGGATTTGAGGGGAATTTTGATCTTGTGTGAACCATATTCTAAAACGCTTCTTGCCATTGGGCTTTGAAGACAGAGATACGGATGTGGAGTTGGGGGTAGTGGAAATTTGGACCGTTCCACCGACTTCAAAGGAAAATATTTATATAACCAAACAAACCGTTAACTCAAATTAGCATAAACTTAATAAATCCGTTCACAATTCAGTGCAAGCCCAAACAGTCAACTCAAATTAACATAAATTTACGAAATCCGTTCACAATTCAATGCAAACCCAACAATAACGAACTAAAAAAGACGGAAATCAATAAAATAAAACTGATAATTACCTGAAACAGTAGTGGATTGATGAAAATTAGAGTTACGGAGAGCCATTTGAAAGAGACAGCAAAAAGTAACTGCGCAGATGAACCAGATAGCGGTAACTTTTACAGAGCAAGACCACCAGTTTTTATTAATCCCCCTCGCCATTAGTTCATGTACAAAAAACTTCTGCATTAATAATCTCTAACCAAAACGGCCGTGATTTTATTTTCTACTGCTGATTGATCCTCGTGAATTGAAAGATGTCCACCTGAATAACACAATGTGATCCTCAATTCAAAATCCAAATGTAAATTTAGACAAATAATAGGGTGTTTTTATTTCATTTCTTCTGGCCATTCAAATAGAGTAATGCTCTGTGTACGTTGACAAGTTAATTCAAATTCGCTGGGAAAGTATGTGGCGTTTAAAAATTGTCCACCCAACCTTCAACATGTGTTACATTGTCAAATTTGATGTCAAAAAAATTGTACTTGTAGCACGGTTGTTAAAATTATGGCCTTGTATGGGAGGGATTAAAATCGGATTAAAATTGAAAATATAGCCGTTATTGTTGACTTTTATTAGACGAGTGGGACCCAATAACGGCCATATTTTCAATTTTAATTGGCTTTTAATCCCTCCCGAACAGGGCCTATAATTCATTTTTTCTCCATGTTGTTATCTAATCACACATTCTCCACCTCTTCCAATAAAATAATATTACACATATTTTTTTAAAAAAATTCTTTTTTAAACCAAAAAATAATATTTCAAATAATTGAGACGGGCTTCTATTAATTTCATTGCTAACGAACTCCCTTAACCATAAAATTTCCTGTTTGTCTCTCATTATTTGGAGAAAAATAAAGCCCCTGTTTGTCTACCATTAATTCAAAAAATTGTTTGCTACAGTAAAATTCTCCACCACACATTCACCCAATAAAATATTCTACACACAAACCAATAAAATTACTTTAATTTTCAACCACACATTCTCCAAAAAATACTATTCATTACACTAATTTTCTCCCAATAATGGGAGACAAACAAGCTGAAAGTAATGAATAATATTTTTTGAAGAATGTGTGGTCGAAATTTAAAGTAACTTTATTGATTTATGTGTATAATATTTTATTTGGTGAATGTGTGGTGAAAAATTTTACTATAACAAATAATTTTTTGAAATAATGGTAGACAAACTGAAGCTAATTCATCTTTCTTATCTTCCGTCTCGAAACTTTTTTCCGTAACAACTGACCAAAATCCACCGTTTGAAGAGTTCACCGTTTGTTTTATACTTTAGATGACACGACCAGCCACTACTTACCATTAGCATCTTGAAGTCAAAATGCCCTTGGAAGATGCTCAGGAACGTACTACAAAAATTGAATCCCCCTTGGTCCATGAATGTTGTACTTATAACATAGTAAACTCAATTTCGGAGAAAGTCAAGAGAGCAACGTAAGTAACATAGAGCTCAAGAGCTTGCCATCGTATATTTTGGAAACGGATTGTATGATTTCTTAGCGACTGTAAATGAAGGATTTTTAGGCGATTTTTCAGCAACATGTATAGTATGACTATCGATGAAAGAGGACGATCGACTTTCAATTATATTTCACCAATTCTCGTGTAAGGAGATTTCTAAAAGTAACAAAAATAGATAATAAGCAAAATTTACTGTGATAACTTTCTTGATGTATTCAAATTCTCTGTTTTAATTTCTTGTGTCCCATCTTTCATTTTACATTTTTATGTAATACATAGTTACGCAGGGGCGAACCCATTAAAGGCCCAGTGGGGGCAATTGCTTCTACTGGGCCCTTAATTTTTGGCATTTACATAGTTTTTTACTCCGTAATTTTAAGTTTTTAACCCATAATCTTTACATAATTCTGTCTCGCCTCCACCAAATCAACGTTCCCCTCTGTAGCTACGGTGAGATTTTAATGTCTCAGCTGCATTACTGTTACCTTGTTTGATACCATGTGTTGCATGGATCCCACATTCATTTTGAGCACCATTACTCGAAGAAGAAACCTCTGATTTATTAGGGAAGAAATCTAGAACTTTAATAGAGTCGTCATCACCATTCTTTTTCATTTTAGAAGTAGAGTTAGGGATGTCAAATGGGAATTCACTTGTTGGCTGACCTTGCCTCAAAGGTGAGCCACGGGCAAGTCGAGCTAGCGTTTTTCCATTTGAGTTGCTATCCGCAAGGTCGTCCCTCATATTTCTGAGGCTTTACGCCAACTTCAAAACTGTGCCCCCCTATGAATATTATGCCCTTGTTTGATTGAAATTAAAATCATATTTTTAGCAGATTTCGATAAAAGTTGATAGAATGCGTGGTTGAAAAGTTGTGGATCCTATGAAATGTGTGGTCAAAATTAATTATTGACTTTGATTAGAAAACGAGCATTAATTTCATTAAAACATTCATCAATACAATGACACTGAAAAACTAAAAAAAAAAAAGTACAAATAAAACAAATTGCAAGAATCTAGAGAGAGAAATGAATACAAGTGCCTTGAGCAGCGGCTCCTTGAATAAGTGTAAGACTGACCATAAGAGCATTAGAAAAAATAATGACCGTAAATTTTGAAAGCGAAAAGTGACATTTTGTTTTTTGTTAAAAAAAGGAAAAATGATGGACGTGAAGATGTATATATGAAGAAAATAATGGTTGTGATATATTTATGTGATACATAACTATATGTGATGAGTTTTTTGCCATTTATATAGTTTTTAAAGAAATATTTACATTTTTAAATTTTATTAGTTTCTTTTTGTTTGTATATGATAATTCTAATTTAAAAAATTTCTTAATTATAATTTTCGTTTTTCTTGAATCAGTCAATTAACTTTATGTAATTTGGCTCATCAAAGCAAGCATTAAGCGATCGCCTACGCCGCCTATGGTCATGGCCATCCCTGGTCATCCGGCTTGCAAGAGTTGGTTCATGGCTCACTCGTGAGGTGAAAAATTTAATTCTGAATGAAATTTAAATATAAAAGAAGTGCCCCTTTTATTACTTAAGAAGTTCGCGACAAACGGTTAAAAGAGGAGTTGACTGTCTTTTTTCACACTTTATTTATATGCTGAACGTTTTGAAAACGCCTCGCGTTTAAGCAATTTCTTTTCATGCCTCATAGAACACACATGATAGGCAAAAATTTACTTATTTCAACATTACTGAAATAGTCACTTTAAAAGAAATAACTTTTTATTTTTCAACAAAAATAAATATTTATTTTAAATTAGCACATTTTGCTCAGTGTGTCCAATTAATGGATTGGGGGAGGGTGCAGATCTGTTGCATGGAGTGGGGTAGGCCTTTGCAATGAAACAGACATTAGAGCTACCATTAATCAAAATAATAGCACAATGAAATAGGATTAACATAGCCAAAATTGTAAATGCATCAATATTTTGCTCCCAAATTAGATGCCTGACTTGTTTGATTCTCTTAAAAACACGACAAATTTCCATTTTCAGGTTACAAGATTTGATGAGATGGGACCATTGAGGTTTGAACCCATGTGCCATTTTGGTACGACCATATGATAATTTCTGCATCAATATTATGATGGTATGACAACAAATCTTGTACACAACCAAAAATGTACTGGTCAATTGGATCCCTACCCCCCTGAAAATCACCTTGTTGGAGATTGCACCACATATTTTTTTTGGACTGAATACTTGAATATCCGTTGCCCCCTCTGGAAACGGACAGCCATAATTTTGCTGGAGAAAGAATGAATAGTTGTAGAGGGATTTGGTGTTCAAGACGAAATTTTTATCGTATAATGGTTAATGACTTTGACGTGTTTAATGTTGGATTTGGACAGAACTTAATCTCGTGTAACAAATATGCACACTATTCAATATATATCTTCTTAATTAACGTGCGTTAGTTATGTTAGGGTTAATCTATTTGTTTGACGAGAAAATTTATAGGTGCTTAGATGACAGCACTTGTATTATTGCCATTTTTTTAAAAATTTAAATTCTGTTGGAAGTTAAATAAAAATCGAAACAATAATCAAAGTTATAAACAAACTTTCCGTTAGTGATATTTCTATAAATTGGATTTATCGTCGAGAATTCATCAATAAATAAATTAATAAAAACATGAACTCGTGAGATTTCCACCTAAATAAAATATAAAATATCCAATCGTAGACCTCTTATCTATCAGTCAATGAGCTGACTCTATCCGCATCCTCATAAGTATAAACACGAGGAAGTCAATTAAGCCCCTGTTTCGTGGGGGATTAAAATCAGTTTTTAGTAGATTTTGATAAAAATGATGAAATGTGTACTAAAAATTAATTATTCACTTTTAACTTAAATTAAAATCAAGGCTAAATAACTTTTCTTTTCAGGAGACACTTAAGACGTGGGCATGGTATAGAAACTCAAAGTCCACATATATATATGATGTGTTTGAGGCACATTATTTTGGAAAAAAAGTATTTTGAAATAGTAGATTGATGGAGAATGTGTGGTTGAAAAAAAAATTGATGTGATGAAAAATATTATTTTATTGAAAAATGTGTAGTTGAAAATTAGTATAAAAATAAAAATGAAAATTTTAATATAACTCAAACAGAAACATAGCTTCAACTCTTCCAATATGAAGAAGTTATGGTGTAGGGTGCCTTTGAATTAAAACTTTTCTATGCTCACAAGAGAATCTAATTAACCATGACATGACAGTACTTTTCACGAGTTAATGGCTATTAAGGACTTGAGATGATCCATTAGCTAGGTCTGCAACAAATAATTATTCAATCCGACTCGAGGCTTGCAGTGGATTGCATTACAGGAGTGAAGTCTTGCCCGTGGAGATTAAGGATAAGAACAAGTTCAATATATAAATTAAATAATAATATAAGTATCCTTTGCATATACCGATATTAAAATATTGTATACAAAATAACAATCACCGTAACTGAAAATGAAATAAAATATAATTACGTGTCAACGTGTTAAGTCATTGTTTGGGCCCCATTTTGGAATAGTGTTTGATGAGATAATATGTGGTTGAAAATTTTTAATTAGGGCCAAACAAGGGATAAATTAAAAATTAAAAGAAAACTTCATTAGTTATAAAATTTGTTACAATCTAAATAATTACTTATCTAAATTGAGAATAATAATAATAATAATTACAATACGTGGCAAATGCAACTTCAGATTCTACATGTTTCTCTCAACTGATTACTAATCATTCAGTGACCCCATTGACAGATGGGTCCTCATAAATGCACGGTTCAGATTGAAGTGATTGTGGGCCATACCTAATAGAGCCAATGAGCACCCACCACTGATCTTCATGGCGCCAGCTATGCCTTCTATTATTATACATCTTGTTTTTTAGTGACAAATAATTCTGTACATTGGTTAATTAAAAGCAAATTAATAGCACGTGGGTTTCTCCCCCTGGAGGACCTCACAAGGTCCGCCTAAGTCGAGACAACATATTAACCTCATCCTTCTATTATGGGTCCACTTAACAAAACTTTTGATTTTGCTTATAATCCTTAGTTCTCGTAAAAAGAAAAATTCATCTTAGATTATTCGCTTTTGAAGAAAAATTTGTCGAACAGACACTGAACATGTCGGTGAACGGAAAAAGGGAATCCGAAATGCCATAGAATAGAAACCAGTTTGCAACAATTCATATTAGAGTACATTTATAGTAAGGTATTGTGTGAAGGAGAAAAATGCCCAAATGTGACTTTTCATAACACCAGCCAAATAACCAAACCTTGAAAAAAAAAAATGGCCTTTCCCAAACCCTAACTAATCCTCCAAATTGGTCACACATAAAAAATTAAATAAAAATAAAATAAAATCATTCAATATTAAAAAAAGAAAAAGAAAAAGAGTTCAATACTCAGTTTAGAACAAATTAATCAAACTTCACGCATTATGCAAATGGGAGGACCATGATTATTCATGAATGGTGACTCGTTGTGTCTTGCCGATCATCTCCACCGTGGTGCGAGTGTTCACTTGCATGAGATTCCGACATGACACTGACAGGCCGATAAGAATTCAGCCCCGCTAGCAATGCCAATTGTCCTTCTCCCAAGCCATTACTGCCACCGCCGCCGCCGCCACCAATACTCGTGCCTATTTGTTGACTCGGCAATACTGCTACCGGAGTTGGAAAGTTCATAAAATGTAGTCCACTAGACATAGTCCCTCTATATAAAGCAGCAGCAGCAGCAGCAGCATTATTATTATTATTAACAGAAGGAAATGTCCATATTGGCTCACCACCACCCATGGCTTGGTTATTTGAATTGGCCACCATCCAAAAATTGGCCGGAACTGAAGCATGGCTCGACGGCATCGCCCCTGTACTTGACTGGAGTAAATAATTGTTCATGTGGTAATGCTGCGGTTGCTGTAATTCTTGCTCCGCACGACGCTTTCGCCCTATGCTCTCCTCCGTCTCAGTTAAATCGATCGAATTTTCGCGAATTTCTTGCTTAGCCTGCATCGAACTAGGGTTTAGGTTTGCTGCCTGAAAATTCAACAAAGTTCCCAACGAACCCTCCGATGGCAACCCGATGCCCGGAAAATATCCTCGACGTTGTGGCGTCGAAAAGCTGGGATTAAAGTACGAAGATCTTAACTGAGAAGGTATTGACATGCTAGAACCTGAACTACGTAAACTTATATTGAGTGAAGTGAAGTTTGCCGGGATTGTACCGGTACCCGTGGCGGCGATGACAGATGGCTCCGCCTGTTGAAGCAGCCATTCTATTGTTTCTCCATCGGACTTATGGCCAAGCTCTCGAGTGAGCTGGAAAACCCTAGCAGCACACAGTGCGGGCATGCGGATGCGCCGCCCACGTCCATCAACCTTCGTGTGGCGATCTTTTGTCGATGTTCGTTTCACTGGCGGCTTCTTCGATGGCTCCGCCGAAATGTCAAGCGTAGAGGTTGTGGTTGTTGATGATCGAGTTGTTGCGTTAGGGCTTATGGCATCGCCGGAGATTCCTAAAGAAGGAAACGCGGCGGAGCTGGTGGAGCAACTAACCTCGTCTTCTTTCTTCTCAAGCAATTGAAACGGAAAGTTAACGTGTCGGCCGCGGTGGTGGTGAAGATGATCATCACCTCCTTCCATGATAACTATACGAAAGATCAAGAAAAAACAAACTAATCTTGCAGCTTTCACTCTCTCTTTTAATTCTATTAAAATCGCGCGATAGGCCCTTAATTTAATTCTATGTGGGTCTGATTTTGTTTCTCTGGATTGGTGCTTTGGAATTCCTTTCACACTTTGAGTTATGGAAGAGAGAGAGAAAGAGAGAGGATAAGGTGGAGACAAGCTTTAAGCAACAAAGATAATGAGTGGAAATCATATGGCTGAGCTTTAAAAAGCAATACAAGAAATAAGTAAAAAGGAAAAGAAAATAAGTGCTTTTTTGTGTTCTTTTTTATTTCTTTTTAGGAAAAGAAAAGTAAAAAACACTGTTTGAAATGCATCAAAAAGAAGGAACTTTTATTTATAATTTTCTTTTGTGGTTCGATTTCTCAACACTTCTAATAGGCTGGAAATTGCTCTCCAACTTTCAAAAATGAGATTTTGACTCTCTAATTTATGTTTAAATTTGATGAAAGTTGCCAATGTGGATGCTCGAATTGTAGGTAATTTTTACGTTAATTAAAACTGTAGGACAAAATCGTCTTACCTCTTAATATTTTTCTATTTTTACGTGAATTATCTTGAGATTTTAACTTCCATTTTGTTGATTTGGATCACGAGGAGACATAATTTCACTATTTAAAGGTACGGGAGCCATTTCCATACTATGGTGGAGAATCCCACTCTAATTTTTCCTCTTTTTTCTATTTTTTCACCTTCGAAATAAAAATGGAGTAATTTGATTTTTTGGTTGGAAAGAGTATTGGTTCAGACTCCACGTGAGGTGCTCTTTATATAATTCAGTCCATAAAGACAGTGGTGGCCAGTGTAGGTCCCAATCCCAAGTCAAAAATTTGAACGACTTGGGGTTTGTTTGAATCCAATTTATTTTGCAATAATTTTTGGAGAATACGTAAGTGAAAAGTATGAAAAAAAAATTAAATTTACGTATAACATTATTTTATTGATAGAATGTGTAGTTAAGAGTAATGTTATTCATAATCAACAAATACATTAGTCATCCTTATGTAACTGCTTGTTATTTCATATTTGAGACTATAATTACGGGAAATTAATGTCTCGCATAACAAGATATCATATAAGATGATTATTGCAGTAGTTGACTATGAATGATATTACTCAATTTTAGGCACTCAAAATTATTTTTTATCAATATATTTCAAGAATTTCTCAAGTACGACTCATTTATTTATTACTAATTTTTATCTATTTACTATTTAAATAATTTATAAACAATTCTCAAATATGCTATTAGAAAGGCAAATTTTAATCAAAGGACGGTGGGTCCCATATAATTCATGCAATCATTTTCATTTGCCTTTGGCCCTTTGCTGGAATTTGCCTTTACTTTTTGAGCATTTGCTTAGCCTTTTTATCAATGTTTTAATATCCTAAGAAAAAAAAAAAATATTCTCTCCTTCTGTCGAATTATCATCCATGAGCATTATGCCCCTGCAGTTTCGTTGCTATACAAAAAGACGTGTAATAAATTTAACAGTCCCACTACAGTGACATTAAGTTTGATGAATAATGTTACTTTGCCCGAAAAATGTGATATAATGGTTGACAAAATAGGTGTTGTCAAGATGTGATTGGTTGAAAAAGCTAACAGTGTTTTAAACAATCTAATGATAGGTTGTTATGTGACATTATGTAAATGATGTTCATATAGCACGATTGTTGATGATTTTTTTTTTTTTTTTTTACAATGTGTGAGGTGGCACATTTTTTTATCCTTGGCTTCAACAACACTTCAAATAATTCATAGCACATGCTTTTACACCTCATAAAATGTCAACCTTAATGCATACATGAAATGTACAAATAACATTTTCCTAAATTTAATTAATAATTGCCAAGTTTCATGTATCCGTGATTTTTATAAATATGATATTTTAAAAACGGATATTTGTTCCAACGCCTAAAAATGATATAGAGTGTGTTTGGTAGGGATTTTTGGGGGAAGAATTGATTTTTGAATAGTGATATGACGAGAAATGTGTGGTTGAAAAGGAAGAAAAAAGTATTGATGTGATAAAAAATATTATTTTATTGAAAATTGTGTGGCTGAAAATGAGAATTGATTTACTGTAGAAAATGAGAATCTATACCAAACAGACTCATAGATGAGCTTGAGCTCAACCATTCAACTCTACTACAAAATTATGAAAACTATAGTCGGAGGTTCAAATAACATAACATGCTAGTGGATACAGTTGAGTTCAGTATCAACATCAACAAGATTATACTATAAGTTTAACGTGACACTATAGTCACGTGGAATGACTTTAATATCGATATAGTTGATAAGTACTAATATTTAAGTCCATTAATCATATAATTCCGAAGTGCTTTTTTGAGTTGAGCATTGGAGTATAAGGTTGATTCATTATTGCCATCAACTATTTTCAACCAATGTGAAACCTATTTGGACAAACTACTTTTTAATTGATGTAATTTAAATTACATTTCTACCTAAAATTTACAATATGGGCTTTGAGTACCATAGTCTCCCCGATCCTATTTAAACGTGCAGGCTCTTATAAGTGCCAACTATTTTTAGCCACCATTTACTTGGAACATTAAGTCCATGAGCTGAACGTGTAGCCTTTGTGGCTTGGGTCAAGCTCAGTATCAATAGTCAACACCAACTCAATCATACTTAGAAGCTTGAGGTGACAATTCAAACGTATAAGTGACAATTGTGATCACGTGGAATGATTTTAATGTATCGACAAGTTAATATAACATGTAAGTACTGACACTTAAATTGTTAATGAGACAACTCTAAACTGCTAGCAAGTCAGGATCAAATTCAATAAATGATCTTACGTACATGTGACAATTGTGATCACATGGAATGACTTTAATAAATCGACATGTTGATATAACATGTAATTAAGTACTACCACTTAAATGGTTGAATAGACAACTCTAAATTGCTAGCTAGTCAGGATCAAGTTCAATAATTGGTCTTACAAATTATAAATCATCATATATTTTGAATAATAGAAAGGAAGGTACTTCCATTCATTAGGAGATTCACACAATTAGACATCAAGATTTATGCATACCCTCTGTAATCAATTCTCTAGACATGGAACCCCAAGTCTTAGGATCGTTTGATTTAGATTTTGATAAAAGTTAATGAAATGTTAAAGTGAAATATTGATAAAAATTGTGAATCTCATTAAGCTCATGTTTGGTCCGGATTAAAATCTGATTTTAATTCAAATCAAAGTCAATCAATCAATATTAACCATATCTTTCATGAGTCCCACAACTTTTCAATCATTTATTTCAAAAATTTCTATCACAATCTACTAAAAATCTAATTTTAATCTCCACCAAACACCCTCTAAATGCCTGGTTAAAATTGAAGTTTGATTCATTGAAGAGTCGATGAAATTTTAGCCAATTTTATCAAAACGAGCACTTAGCCTTTTTTGTTAAAAATTATATTGTTAATAAATTTTGATAAAAATTGGTGAAATGTATGTTTTAAAAGTTGATAAAAGTTTTTGAGTCCCGTGAAATGTGAGGTATAAGTCTTAAAAAAATGGAAGCCAAACAAAGGCTTAATAGCATTGTTATTAAACTCAGACCGGACCAGCTGGTTCAACCCGAAACCCGTCGAACCGGACCATGGTCCGGTCCGAGTTCCCTGATTTTTCAACTAAATAGGCAATCCAGAAAAAGTCCAACCGAACCGTCGGGTTTTTATTAAACCATTGGCCCAAAATCAATTAACCCGTCCGGTCCATATGAAAGCCCTAAAAAGTAAAAACCAACAGGCAAAACCAAATTCTCCTCTCATTCGAATTCTCTTCGATAGAACCCCAGATTCCTTCATCCGTCGCTCGCAATTCAACTCCCATGAATCCAAAGCTTTAATTTCAAGTTTTATTAGATGGAAGAAGAAGATGTAAGTCCCAAATTTGTGGTTTTTTTTTGTAATTCTCTCTTCTTTTTTTTTTTTTTGTCGATTACAGTGTGTGATTTTGTTTCTCAAGATGGCCGAATTTTTGAAGATTTTTACCATAATTTCGTGTTATTATTGTCTATATGTTGTATACTATATACAATTATTTTTTTAAATGCAATTTTATGTTTGGTTTTGTCCATATTAAATTTCCAGTTTGTAATACAATTTCATATCACAAAGTTGGAATCTGACCTTACAATTCTAAGTGTCGTTTAGATTTTTCCTTTGTGCAATCAAAAAGAGATTGAGCTGGAGCACTCTATTTAAAAGGATAAGCTGCTGACTTATTAACTTTGTAAATAACAATAACATACTTACTAAGTGTTATTACTGAAATCCGTATTTCATTGTACGGGATTTATAATTTGTTAAAGGGATAAGCTGCTGACTTATTAACTTTGTAAATTGATTTTTAGTCATCTAAATTACATAAGGTTAATTTAGTTAGTATTAGAAAATGTCAAAATTTTATTATTCAATAAACAGATAATAATATATTTAACAAGCATTGACCCGCCGGTCCAACAACCTGGTCACCGATCGAACCACTGACCTGCTGCATTGTCCGAGTCAGTGTCCGGCTCAGATCTAACAACTATGCTTAATAGAATATCAAAGCCCACTTAATCATACGCGCAATTCAACGTAATTAAGACTCAAATAAGTACACAAACAAAGATTGATATGATAAAACAAGCTACTATTTTACAATGACATATCAATGGATTATCCTGCATCAAAAAAATGTAAGAATATTAATCAATATGTAAGATCATGACTTCGATTTCGTTGTCTCCCATTTATTAAAAAATTGCCCGTTTAATCTTTAGGGCCAACTAGTTCGACAACTATTTTATTTATGTCATGATCAGGTAAATGAAATTCACAATTTAATTTTATACCAGTTAGCAATTTTTTTCTTCATCATTAGAAGTTCTCTAAAATCACACTTCCATTCCATGGCTGGAACTTGGACTTCCAGGAATGAAACCTTCGGTCATCCGACGTGCCAAAGTTGCCCTTTGTACAGGAAATTTGCTATGGTAGCAAGAAATGAAATATTCTATAAATTGCTATCCGAAAACAACTAGAAACAACATTGAAATCTTGAAGGCATGTATCAAATACTTGACATAACTATGCCGCCTCGGCTGCGACGAAATATAGCAAAAATGGCCCCAATAATACAGGAGACAACGACTCCAGAACCCGTGCTACCAAGTATTAAGGACAACTTGTTTTTCTTCTTCTTTCTGATGTTTATTCTTGGAAATTCAAAGCTACCACTCGAAGAGGACGTACCACTTGAGCGAGTATCGGTATTTGTTCGCGGAGATTCAAAGGTACCACCTGATGAAGTGCCAGGGATTGTTGGCGGAGATTCAAAGGTACCACCTGATGGAGTGCCAGGGATTGTTGGCGGAGATTCAAAGGTACCACCTGATGGAGTACTAGGGTTTGTCCGTGGAGATTCAAAGGTACCATCAGATGGAGTATTAGGGTTTGTTCTTGTTGGAGGTGGAGGAGACTCAGTTTTTGATGTCGTACATGAACTGGATGTGTATAAATTAGTATTACCAGCTAAACTGCCATCAATTAGTAAGACCAATATTTCCATGCAAATCTCTGTAATTTATTTGGGTATAAATAATTAAGTAGATGAATCTATGGTAAGATTGAACTTAGAACTAACACTGTGATATGAATTCAAATCGGACGATTAGGCCACCATATTTATTGAAGATAATATCAAATCAATATTATCTTGATTTGATATTATCCTAAATTGATTTTCATAATCTCAAATCACTTTGATTTGATTTGATTCTCAAGATATTTACCTTTTATATCAATGTAATTTCCCTATAAATAGGGACATATGCCTTGTATTCATAATCAATCAATAAAGACAATATGTAGTCATTTAATATTCTCTTGCTCTCTTTCTCTTCTCCATCTTCTTCTACATTATGTTTTGTTATTTATCATGGTATCAGAGCGGGTAAGATCAAAACTTCCGCCAACACCCGTCCAACAAATTCCTACCAGCAATAATTCAGAAGCAGATTTTTTTTTTCCCACCAGTTTTTTTAGAAGCAGATTTTTTTCCCAGCAGCCTCGTTTCTGATTTCAGCAATTCTTCTGCCAACTTCTGCAAAATTCATCCTTCTGCCAACCTGGTCTTGATCTCAGCAAGCCTAATTATTCTTCCAACTCCTCCCCTTTCTTAGCCAAAGCAACCTACCCAAACTTTACATTGGGTTTCATCACCTTCTCATTCCTCAGCTCACGGCAAATCAGAGTCCCAACTTCGTGGATAATGTTTTCTCCTCATGACCTCTCTTTGACAGCCGCCATAATTGGGTGGCTGATAGTGGCGCTACCGACCACTTCTACCAAAACTCATTTCTGAAATATCTTTGTTGCCTCCTATGGCTTCTTCTTCCAAACCTTCCTCTCTATATCTCTTATATCCCTTCTTATCTTCCCCATATTCTCTTTACTCTGCTGATCACCCAAAATCTTCCTTAGTCAAGCCTCTTCTTATGGCGATTTAACTCTCTCCTAGCGATGCTCTATGTGCATGGCACTTATATCTAGCCTTGGCCTCCTTATTTCTATTGAATCCTCTCTCTTAGACAGTCTGCAACATTCTGTAATCTCTAAAAATGAAGGCTACTATCAAATTTCAAACTCAAGCTTCCGAAGTTCTCCACCTTGAGTTTGAGGGGGAGTATTGAAGATAATATCAAATCAATATTATCTTGATTTGATATTATCCTAAATTGATTTTCATAATCTCAAATCACTTTGATTTGATTTGATTCTCAAGATATTTACCCTTTATATCAATGTAATTTCCCTATAAATAGGGACATATGCCTTGTATTCATAATCAATCAATAAAGACAATATGTAGTCATTTAATATTCTCTTGCTCTCTTTCTCTTCTCCATCTTCTTCTACATTATGTTTTGTTATTTATCATGGTTTTCAATATTATCTTCAATAATATTTACGTACATTATCTCGAGGGCATCCATAGAACTGAAATCAGGAAGGGGATTAGAGAGGTCTTTCCGGCCAAGATACCTGAATTGTTCTTTCTACACGGCTCAAAATTTATTCGTGTACATGTAAATTGCAGTAGTGTGTGTATCTAATACATTGAAAAATTATATATTTTAATTCTTACAGCGCTGTTACTCGTGGATTAACATATGTGTTACATTCGATCTCGCTCCATGTTTGTGGAAGACAAGGGTCCTCATTCACCAGGTACGTTGGCCACAACCACATGTAACGAGTTCTCAATGCATTTAGCCCTTGATACTGAACAAGTGAAATATACAATGATGAATTTATAATTGGTTTCGAATCAGGGGCGGAGCCAGCCCTTCAAGTTAGGGGGGGTCCCTGAGTTGAAGGGGCGGGGGCTCACCCCCGAAATTTTTTTTTGAAACATTATCTGTTAAAATGAGGAAAGTTGGTATTTTGTGATGGAGAAATGAAACAAATGAACATAAATTAATGTACGAAAACTTCACAAAAAAATCAAGAAACATATAAAAGAAACTACTAATCTTTTAAAATACTTCTCCATCAGTGATCCTGAGGATTGAGGAAACTCTTTCACTCATAATTGATAAACAATACAACTTCACAAACAATTAAATGGGTTGGATTAGGAGATTAAAAAAAAATTGAGGCCAAAAAATTTTAAAAAAAATTTAAAAAAATTTTTTTTTAAGCCAGGACCCCCTCCCCTCCGCCCCTGTTTCGAATCACATAAATGGATATTAATGTCTAGATAATACTTTTAAGATGGAACATAAATCTTAACATGGTATCAGACTAAGAGCCTGTTAAGTTCAAACGAGCAATTCGATTATATTAAAACTCCAAAAAATTGAGAACACGAATTTCAAGATTGACATGCTCAAATGAGCCACCATCTTGAAGGGACATATTAAGGGATAACAAAATGAAAATATAGACCAATTTATAAGAGTTTGGGTTATTCCTCTTGATAAGGTTGACATTCCAAGATGGAACCCCGAATCTTAACAAAGTTTAGTTATTACTAACCATCATTAGGGTTTGTTTTTCCTGCAGCTAATGAAACTGCTTTCACTGTTGAATTAAAGGAAGGGTGGATCGATCTAACTGGTACTCTTTGGGAAGGCCCTGCTTAATATCATTCATTGTATTCGAAAAAACAAAAAATAATCATCAACATTCAACATTAAAAACGACAAGCAAAGGGAAAAAATGCTTTTAAAATACTGAGCTGATACCAGCAAAAGACTGAAAGCCAAGGATGAGAAGACTAGAGAAATTAGATGGCTGTCCATGGCAGCTGGTAACAGAAATGATGCTAAGTAATTGAAGGTATGGTGCGCGCGTCTCTTGATGAGAATGAGTATATATGTGAATCGACAGCACATTTGTAACATATATATATTTTGTCTTCTTCAAACTGAGTAGTTGCCTGATTAATTAATTATCAGTAGCTATATGTGAAAGATTCACACTCCATTGTTTATCAGAAAATGAACAGGAAATAAAGAATTAAAAGTTGTATTTAATCTCAATTGGGAAGTTTTATATGAGTTGACATTTTATCTCCCTATTTATATTCAACTTATTGATGATTTTGACTTGGTTTTCCCACCCATAAGGGAAAAGGTAAAATGTAAAGAACTAACATTGATTATGCAGCTGACCAAATTGACATAAGAAACTAGAGGTGCATACCAGTTATAACTAATAGTGGATGGCATGATCACCTTGGATAAGACTAAGTAAGGTTTTTGAGTGTTCTTTCTATTATTATATATCGAGAACTATACCGATTATAAAAAATTCTACGAAACTCTCAAAATTTCCACCACTGGCACCAAAGTATCACATAGCAGGGCTAAGATATTGTACCTTTCTATTTCATATCAAAAATCCTAAAAAATCAGACCAAACAAAAAGTCAAAATTGCTTCAATGGACTAGAAGATTCCATTCAAAAAACTTCTTCTTCTCACAAAGTACAATCACTCAAACGTGTTTATCTCACAAGGAAACAAAGAAATCTCCCAAGTCCCAACGAGAAGTTGGAGACTGAAGAGAAGACACGGAGAAGATTCGAGAAAAAATGTAGAAGAAAATCAGACAAGTGGTCTGAATTAGAGCAACACGAGTGTATCTATTTATATACTTGATAACTATCGTTGACTTTAATCAAGACCTAATCGTCGAGAGCAACTAGTGTTGGGAATTTACTTAATCATGCACAGCGGAAATAAAATAATTTTCAATTCCCAAACGAGGATCTGCAATGTGTTTAGATAGAAACTGTGATGAGAATGATACCTTTGATGAATTCCACAAACTCTTTTACTTTTCTTTGAACTCCAATGATCACGATCTGCAATCCAAGCTGTCCAATTATCCAGCCTCCAATGGTGATCCACACAGAGAACAATAATGACGGCTAGAGTTTTCTTTTCTTGTGCTAGCAAGAATAATGAAGAATTTCATGTTGTTTTCAAACCCTAGTAGCCTATTAATATAAGTCCAAATGGACTCGACCTATCTGTTAAATTTAACCCGGTCTAATATTTAATTAATCAAATTAATTAAATCTGGTCCATGAATTAATTAATCCAATTAATTAATTCGAGCCTATTAATAAACAACTCAATTAATTAATTATCCAACACTTGTCAATTAATTAATTGATA
Organism: Fraxinus americana; assembly: GCA_035079005.1. Lineage (NCBI taxonomy): Eukaryota > Viridiplantae > Streptophyta > Magnoliopsida > Lamiales > Oleaceae > Fraxinus > Fraxinus americana. Next base: position 48,916,800 of record CM068706.1, on the reverse strand, counting down.
AATCTCATTCTTCTGATTCTCTTTTGTGTGTGACCCATTAGGTTCTCAATCATGATGCCGAACGACGTGAATTATTATTTTGATCTAATCAAAATCGATAAATTAAAACGCCCCTTTTAATTTGTTACTAATTCACTTTCGTTGTCCCAGATTGACATCTAGCAATGTGTCAGGACAATACATGTAACGGGAAATATCACATAACATGACAAAATCAAACTTGTTCATTTACTGTGAAACTATAATCCTTTCGTCAATATGATCCGATCAATTATGAGATATGGATATGTGTCAATCTCAATTATCGATCATATCTTTTATCCCACTGTTAAGTCAATGTACGTTGAAAACTCTTTTCCAACTTATGAGTTCACCTTGACCAAGGATTTCATTATCAACTTAACTGGATAAAATGTAGATCATAATCTCTTACTATCTAAGAGTGACGAATCCTCTATTGGTCATTCACAACCTTCATATGATTTTTGACATACCCGAAGATGTTGTGTTAGCGACCATTGGCAGAGCAACATCCAACACCACCAAAGTATGACTGTCCTCATATAAGGTACCATGATGACCTCAAGTCAAAGGACCAATTCCACTACCGAACGTTAGAGATTAACCACTAATACTCAGATAGTTATCTATGTGGAATCTCTCAGCAGGTCTCCAATGTTTTGTTTTATAACAAAAGATCCACGTGTTCATTCAAGTGTCACCACACTTTAGCTTGTGAGATCAGCTACTTACTTCACAAGTAAGAATGCCACACGCGATAGTCTATCCGTAATAACGATATCCGTATCTCGTTATTATTTCGATCACGGGCGATTTAAGATTCAGTCAGATGTAATTTGTATCTCAAAATCACAACTCCTTGTGATTAACAAATCACCAAAACTTGAATCTACGGATTCTATTATTTAATTTATTAGAATATTAATTCAATTAAATAATAGATATTGCCATACATATGCATTGATTATATATATATTCAAAGTATTTATGTCCAAATTTGATTGGACCTAGGGCATAACACTTACAACTAACAACTTTACAACAATGGGAGGCAACATTTTATAACTAAAGTCGCATATACAAAATGCGACATTACTCAAATTAATGGACCAGGTTTGGGCTTCATCATTGAAGTTATCGCGCAATATAAAAGTCATAGGCCAAGCCCAAATCGTCATTGCCCCAGTTTAACATAAAATTTGCATAACGGTCTATTTAAGGATAAAATACAATATCGACTAAAGATAAAAATATAGATCAATTTATAAGAATTTGAACTACTTCTCTTAATAAGGTTAACTTTTTATGATGAAAAACTCCGGTCTTAACATGGTATCAAAAGTCATTAAACTTAAACAGGCATTTAGATCCGATAAAACTCAAAAAAATGAGTACACAAATTTTAAGATTTGTTTACTCTTGAGTTACTCCCCTTAATAAATTTGACATTTAAAAATGAAATTTAAAATGTTAAAACAGTCTACCATTTTCATTAACAAAATTGTACAAAATAGATTATAGTACAATCGTACGCTTGTTGACATTCCTAATTTGTGGGATAGAGAAAGATAATGACAACTATACATGGAAACTGTGGGAATCTAATTTCACAAACTAAAATAAATAATTCTTGAAATTATGTTCTATAAGATTGAGTTTTTGATCCTCTCCTCCATCCAGCTTCTCCTCTTGTAGAAGGAGAGCAAATGAAAAGAGACAATGGTAAATTTTTATTTTCTCTATCCAACCTGTTTTTCTGTTTCTCGTTTCATATGTTTTTCAACATTTTAACTTGTAGTGATGTTTATATATTTCTTATTCTTTTTACAAAATGTGTCTCCTTAAATTTAATTAAATGTGAATGATGAAAGTCACACAAAGGTCAAATATATAATTTAATATGACAAGTTATATATATAAATTCTAGTGTTGTAATTGTAACTTATGGCATAAACATTACCGGATATTAAACATATTTGTATCAAGTACCATTATAAAAGCGGAAGCGTACCTAGATTAGACATGATTATCGCAATGAATGAGTCTAGCGATTTTAGTCTTCCAGATCAACACGTTGTTCCTTTGTTTCTCTCTGAAGATGGGAGTCAGAATAGAATGAATAGAACATGTGATCCGGGGACCATAACTGTATATTTATACTGATTGCCCATTGACCTAATTCGGCCCATCATGGAATTAGGAATAGGTCCGGTCTCTACACATATAAGCTCATACTTTAATCAGATGCTTTAAAACCCAAAATACCGAAACCTTATTAGACCACTTTAAATGGGCTTAACCGAAATTGATAGCTTTTAATTTAATACACAATATTTCACATATAAGCCCACACGCTCGATTAAAAAATCCTCACAATCTCTCACTTGGGCTATATGTGTTACCTTATATTTGTGCATTAAATATAACCTTATGAGTACTCAGAATTTTGTTATCATTACCGAATGCATCTCCAAACAATCAGGTCCATCAATCATATCAACATAGGATCAAAGCGGCTTTCACTACTTATATCGTAACTAAACCCATCAATGGTCACGTATGTTGACATAACTGAATGACATGGATCAAGCATGGATGTGTACATGAAAATTTCATGTGATGTGATCTTAACATGCCTATTTCCAACTGGTCCACCTTAATACCTTAGTGAGATCATTTTCAAATGAGTTCAGAGATAATAAACCAAAAATTTTACAGCTGAAAATAACTTTAACCATGAACCATATTCAAAATAACAGTACATATGTCTAATATGAAAAGCACAGAAATGCAAACTCCCACTGAAACTAGATATCTTCAAAAGATATTACACTCATATGAGCAGTGTGCTCACGAAAGACCTTGGGTATCAATCTCTTAATAAGCGGATCTGCAACCATGGAGTTTGTCCCAATATGTTCTATTGACACATGTCCACTCCGAACTCTTTCTTTAACAGTCGGAACTTGATCTCTATATGTTTTGACTTCGTCGAGCTCCTGTTGTTATTGGAATACAGCACTGCTGATTTATTGTCACAAAATAACTTGAGTGGTCTTTCTATATTATCCACAATGCGCAGCCCAGTGACAAAATTTCGTAGCCATATTCCATGATTTGATGCCTCATAACATGCTACAAACTCTGCTGCCATGGTGGAAGTAGCTATGAGTGTCTGCTTAGCACTCTTCCAGGATATAGCACCTCCAACAAGCATGAAGATATAGCCTGAAGTGGATCTCCTACTATCTTAGCATCCCGCGAAAACGAAATCAGAATAACCGATGATCTTCAACTGATCTGATCTCCTGTATGTGAGCATGTAGTCATTTGTTCTCTATAAATACCTCATAACCCGTTTGGCTGCTTTCCAATGATCCATTCCCGGGTTACTTAAATATCTCCCTAACATCCCAATAATGTGCGCTATATCTGGATGCGCACAAACCTAAGCATACATCAGACTCCTTACAGCTGAAGAATAAGGAATCTTCTGCATTTCTTTAATTTTCAAATCATTTTTGGGGCATTGACTTAAACTGAACTTATCTCTTTTAGCCACAGGGGTGTCACCTAGTTTACAATCTTGCATGTCATACCTTCTAAGTACCTTTTTGATATAACTCTTTTGTGATAATCTTAGAATACCACGAGAACGATCCTCGTGTATTTGAATTCCTAATACAAAAGATGCATCACCAAAATCTTTTATCTCAAAATTCCTTGCTAGAAATCTCTTGGTTTCATGCAGTAAATCTATATCGTTGCGGCAAACAATATGTTATCGACATATAAAATCAGAAAAATATACTTACTCCCACTGAACTTGTGGTATATACAATCATCCACCAACTTCATCTCAAAACCATGCGAGATGATCACTTGATGAAACTTGTAATACCATTGACAAGAGGCCGTTTGAGTTCATAGATGAATTTCTTTAGTTTACAAACCATTTGCTTTGCATCATCAGACACAAAATTTTTTGGTTGTACCATATAGATTGTTTCATCAATGTCACCATTGAGAAACGCTGGCTTAACATCTATATGATGTAACTCAAGATTGAAATGCAATGCCATTATAATCCTAAAAGAGTCTTTCGAAGAAATATGAGAGAAAGTCTCTTTATAATCGATGTCTTCTTTTCGTGTAAAGCTTTTGCGACAAGACGAGCCTTATACCTCTCCACATTACCTTTCGAATCCCTCTTTGTCTTAAATATCCATTTGCAACCATGGGTTTCGCACATTCAGGCAATGGAATGAGGGCCATACGTCGTTGTCCTTCATAGACTTTATCTCTTCATTCATGGCATCAAGCCACTTTTGAGAGTTAGAACTTTTCATGTCTTGACGGAAGTTGATCGGATCATCTTCCACCACTCCAATGTCAACTTCGTGTTCTTGGAGAAATACGATGTAATCATCTAGAACCGTACTTCTCCTCTCTCTAGTGGACCTTCTTAATGGCATTAATTCTTGAGTCTGTAGAGTGTGTTCTTCTGGAACAAGTTGTTGACTTTCAGAAAGAGATACGATAACATTATCTTGATCCGGAGTTGCTTCTTGAACAATGTCAGGAGTAGAAACCTGATCCCGATCATTATCAATGGCAATTAGAGGAATTTCAATATATTCCTCATCAAAGACAAAGTCTGTAACCCTTTCTCCCCCCGCAAACTCAACATCCTCAAAGAACCGTGCATTTCCTGTCTCGAAAATTGCCTTAGTTGTGGGATCATAAAACTTGTAACTCCTGGACCTTTCAGAATATCCAATAAAATAACAACTGATAGTCCCTGCGTCTAGTTTCTTTTCATTTGGCCTATAGGGCCTTGCCTCAGGAAGACATCCCCAAATGTGTAAGTGCTTCAAATTAGACATTTTACTCGTCCAAAGCTCATATGGGGTTTTATCAGTAGCCTTAGTTGGAACTCTATTGAGTATATACGCTGCAATTTTTAATGTTTCACCCCAGAGTAATTCTGGTAAGGTAGAATGAGTAATCATACTCCTCACCATGTCCTTAGGCGTTCTATTTCGTCTTTCAGCAACACCATTCATAGTGGGCGAACCTGACATAGTGTACTGTGGGACGATATCGCATTCCTCTAAGAATTTAGCAAATGGTCATGGACGTTGTTCGCCTGAACCGTCATATCTGCCATAGTATTCACCACCACGGTCAAATCTGACGCTTTTAATCCTTTTGCCAAGTTGGTTTTCAACTTCAGCTTTATAGTTTTTGAACACGTCCAGTGACTATGATTTTTCATGAATGAGATATATATAGTCATATCTTGAAAAGTCATCTATGAACGTTATAAAATATTGTTGACCATTCCAAGAAGCCGTAGGGAATAGTCTACAAATGTCCGTATGTATAAGTTCTAAGACGTCTGAAGTCCTGTTGGCTTGAAATCTCCTTTTGTTAGTTTGTTTTCCCTTTATACAGTTAACACACATATTATAATCTGTAAAGTTAAGGGGATCGACAATTTTGTTAGACACAAGTCTCTCAATTCTCCTTTTGGAGATGTGTCATAACGAGGCTGAATTCTCACAGGTTAATTTTCGCTTTACACATCGAGTACTTACATGCAAGGATTCATTAAAAGAAGCAATCGTATCAATCAAATAAATATTATCGTAACCTGATAAAGAACCAGAACCAACCAATTTTGAATCATGAAATAAACTAAATATTCCATTCTCGAATGAAGAAGAATAACCGATTTGTCCAAAGCAAAAATAGAAATCAAATTTCGTTGAAAAGACGATACAATAAATGTCTCATCAAGATCCAAATAAAATCTAGTCTTTAACAATAATCTAAATTTTTCTATTGCTTCTACTTTCACCGTCTTGCCATCGCCAACATAGATGTATTTTTCACCATCACTTGGTTTTCGACAACTCAGGCAACCCTGCATAGATACACTGATGTGAGTTGTTATACCAGAATCTATCCACCATGTGTATCTAGGTACCGAAGTTAAATTAACCTCAAAACAAACCAAATTAAGAAGAATACCTTTATTGACATGTCATGCATGATAGTTGGTACAACTCTTCTTCCTATGACCTGCAACTCCACAGAAGAAACAACCACCCTCAGTTGGTTCCTTATGCTATTTCTTTTGTGATGCTGGACCCGCAGCTTCCTTATCAGTTTTCCTTTTCTTGTTCCTTTTGTCCTTAGAGGTGGTGACTAAATGAGCAATTTCTGTCTTGTCATGCTTCAATCTTTCCTCTTCCTGGACACAGTATGAGATGAGATCATTAAGGGACCATGGGTCCTTTTGATAATTATAGCTCACCTTGAATTGACTGAATTGTGCCGAAAATGATATCAAAACCAAGTGTACTAACAAACCTTCAGATATTTCCATCTTGAGTGCCTTCAGTTTTGAAGCAATGTGAGACATTTTCATGATGTACTCCCGTTTGTTTCATTTCCCTTTGTACCTCATTGAGATAAGATTTGCCAAAAGTGTACTAGTTTCAGCCTTTTCATTCTTGGCAAACCTCTTCTCAAGATCCTCAAGGAAACCCTTAGCCGTAGTCACCTTATCGGACATAGTGCCCCGAAATGCTTCTGGAATAGCACGCTTCATGACCATCAAGCTTATGCGGTTAGATCATTCCCACTTTTCCATCTCCTTCTTAGCATCAGAGGTACTCTTATCAGTAAGTGCAGTAGGCACTAGGTTGATCGACCCGTAAAGCAAGATCCAAATCTATGACTCCGAGAAGAATCATTACGTTCTCTCGCCATGCCTTAAAGTTGATACCATTAAGCATTGGAATAGAATTGATGTTAGCAGAGATATTAGCAGCAGAACCTGAAATTGAATTTAGAAAACGATTAAGTTGAAGAGCTCACAATCCTTAATGTGCAAATGATAATTTCAAATAGTGGTAGGGCCCATCACAAGATATCTAGCACAACATCAATACTTAGTCTTTGGACAGAAATATTGACTTGTAAGTGATACTCTTGTTGTAGTGATCAAACATTAATAATAAAGAAACATGTCAATCAATAAACCTGTCTTTGGACCGATTCATTGATCACATGTTAAATCAAATAATCGCCACATGTTTATCACCGCAGGTGTATGTGCAATTCGGACAAATACTGACCTTCTTTTGGGCAGATCAAGTATTCGCATGAATAACACACATACAAACACCTTTTAATATTATAAGTTAATTAATTTCTACAAGAGAGGTTGCTTTGGAAACATGTTGTTTCAATTAATTCACTTTAAAATATTACACCTCTCAAAAGAGTCCTTTGTATCAAAATTTGAAAAAAGAATCACCAATTTTGCATATTTGAGTAATTTTGAAACTTTAGGGACCTTATGGTCAATAATTCAGAACTTTAGGGATCAAAAATTAATTATCTAGAATTTTAGGGGTCAATAATTAATTATTGGAAGGTTTAGGAGTCAAAAATTAATTATGCAAAACTTTAGAGATCCAAAAATTAATTATTTAAAACTTTATGGACCAATTTAAATCAATTATGAACTTCCGGGGCTTAATTGTAAATTTTAAAACTTTAATGGCCCAAATTAATTAATTTTTAAACCTTAGATACTGAATTATTCAATCCGAAACTTTAAATGGTCCAATTGAGTGAATTATAACCTTAGGGGGCTGAAATAACCAAAGTCACAAACTTAAGTGGCTGATACTGTAAATACTAAACCCTAATTTTAAATTGCAAACAAGGGTCCAAACACTTCAAATTTACAGTCCATACCCCCGCCTCCAAATTCACCTAAAATCCAAATTTTTTTTTTAATTTCATAGGATCCACCGCCCAAAAAAAAAATAAAAATGCAAGCAGTGCTTGCCATTGTCGGTCGGCAAGCGCGCTCTTGTCGGTCGCTATCGGGATAGCGATGGCAGCGCGCGGCTGCTACAACAAAGCAACAATAGCCGCTACTGCAAATCGGAGGGGTTGCGCTGGTTTCTGCTATCGGAGTCGCCACCAAATTTATTTTTTTTAAAAAAAAAACTGAAAACTGAAATTCTAGATAATATGCCGAAGAGTTTTCAAATTTAACAAAGATAAATCCAGAATCGCTAAATTTGAAAACAATATAATTATCACGAATCAAATTAAAAGTTTGATTCTCGATGATTCAACGTGAAGATGCTCTGATACCACTTGTTGGAGAAAATCAATATTCTTTACCGTCATAAGATCGTTCATGTTGAATCATCAAAAACTTATTAACCAAAAGCGGAAGCGTACCTGGATCAGACATGATTATCGCAATGAACTAGTCCTGCGATTTTAGTCTTACAGATCAACACGTTGTTCCTTTGTTTCTTTTTGAAGATGTGAGTCAGAATAGAATGAACAGAACATGTGATCTGGGGACCATAACCGTATATTTATATTGATTGCCCATTGATCTAATTCGACCCATCATGGAATTAAGAATATGCCCGGTCTCTACATATATAAACTCATACTTTAATTAGATGCTTTAAAATTCAAAATACCGAAACCTTATTAGACCATTTTAAATGGGTTTAACCGAAATTGATAGCCTTTAATTTAATACACAATATTTCACATATAAGCCCACACGTTAGATTAAAAAATCCTTACAATCTCCCACTTGGACTATATGTGTTACCTTATATTCTTTTTTTTTTTATAACAAGTTATCAGCACGATCGCTTAATTCTTCAAAGTTTAGAAAATGTATTAATTTTTTTTTCATCTATCACGTGTATCAAAATTAATTTGGTAATATGTGAATTATACACGCACATGCATATTACACGTTTATCACTCTTGTTCATCTAATGTGAATTTCTTTTATAAAGCATTAAATTCTCTCTTGCGCCGGCGGCCACTGTGTTCTGTCCATCCATCATGGCACCCAAGAAAAGAAAATCAATTATTGGCATAAAAGATTTTGATTTTACAATTGACATCATCCGAGGAGTAAGCACATACAATCATTACGTTTTCTTTAATTCACATCATTCATAATTCTGTAATTCTATATGCATGTCATGTAATTATGTGTGCTACATTAGTTACACTTCTTAGCATAATTAATTAATAATTATTGAAGAAGTAGAATTTTTGTAATGATTATATTCAATAATTTTTTTTATATATGAAATTCTGCTATATTTATGGTAGCGATTCCGCAGTCAATTTTTCTTTTAATTATATGTGTTTGGTAAAATTAATTCATCTCGTGTGGTTTATTTATGATGTTTTTACTCTTGAAATAGCACAACATTATATTTAATATTCTTGAAAAATATTACTTGCTCCTGAAGAGCATAAATATTTTTATGTCTTTAATCTGATCAAATATTTTTAGATATTCTTCTATAAATTTCAAATTAATAACTTATTATGTTATTACTCCTGAATTAGCACAACATTATAATTAATATTTCAGAAGACTATTAATCGTAGATCTATTCATTATAAATAGTTTGTTATTGCTCCTAAAATAGTACAACATTATAATTAGTATTCCTGAAAAATATTACTTGCTCTTGAAGAGTATGAATTATATTTTTTCATTAGAATATTGATATGTGGTTCCTGAAGAAGCACAACTCTGTACATATTATATTATCTTAGAAAATATACTCTTAAAGAATTAATGTTTTTTAAATAATAATTTATTGTTACTCCTGAAGTAGCACACTATTATTTATGTCCTAATTATATTTTGCTTGCTCCCGAAAAGCATAATTAAAAATTATGTTTTTACTCCCGAAGAGTAAATTCATATACAATTTATTATTTTAAATAATGATTTGTTATTGCTCATGAATAGCATGACACTACGATTCCAATATTCCAAAAACAAAAAAAAAAAAAAATTGATATATTGCTCAAGAAGAAGCAAAAATAATATATATTAGTATTCTTGAAAAATATTGTATTGTGTTCCTGAAGAAGCACAAATTTATACATATTTATATTTTTGAAGAATGTTATGATTAATTTAAATATATCGATATTCTTAAATAATATTGTTTTATTATTTGTAAATAATCATAACTAGGTATATATCAATATTCCAAAAGAATATTGTTTTGATATTATAGAAAAATCAATATTGCTTAATGTAGGAGAATAAAATTTTATTATTGATAGTATTCTCTACTAAATTAAAGAGAAACATGCTATGTTTCTAAAATGTGTGGTACAATAAAAATAAATATTATATTAAACCAGAGGTTCAATATGTTTGGCATGACCAGTTAGATCATCACTGGATCAACAATGATGTGAAATGAGAACTCAGATGGACATTTAACGAAGAACCAAAATATTCTTCAATCCAAAGAATTCATATTTGATATTTGTTCTCTTTATTGAAAATTAGTTATTGATCGTCTAGTTAAATAATGATTGAATTCCCTATATTTCTGAAAATTAATTAGGGTGATATATGGAGCATCATCACCCTACACGTTGACCATCTAAATATTATTTGTATTTAACAGATTTGATACAAATATTAGATGATTGCATGGTATTTGCATCCAGAAGTTTGCGAAAGTGCTACTCAAATTATGAGCATAATTTTCAGATTATACAATTAAGACGGTGTGTCTTTTTAATACTAGTGATTCTAAATCTCAATTTTTTAATAAGTGTTAGTTAATATGTCAATAAATGCTTTAACATTATTGTTTGTTAAACGCCTCTAATTAATTTAATTGAAAATCAAATATTTCCATTTCAGTTTAGGAAAAGCCATTACGCATCATGTCAACATCATAATTCTCCTGGCTACAATTTGGCTTATGGTCATAGCCTAATTTTTCTATCAAATTATTTCGATAGTTCAGTATATGTAAAATTAATCCACCAAAATGCATTGAGATGGAAAGTAAAAAATTCTGAGAATAAATGGGTGGCATGAACCCTTATCCCAAATGGGTGATATTTTATAACTCAGTAAAAATTATTGTCAATTTGATTTGACAATTCTCTACATTATGGGGAAGAATTAAGAAGTTGGAAATAATATACAAATGCATCATTATCTAAATTCTCGCAAAAGACAATTCGAACCAGAAGTTCGAAAGATAATTCATTTAGATGCATTTATTGACCAAAGATATTAACAATATCACACATCAGCTTTAAATGCTGCAACTCGAATTGATTTCTGGAAGGACAATTCGTTGATATTATATTTAATAAATTTATGGCACGTCCGAAGTGTGATGATATTCGATTCTATTACAAAATCCTCTAAACGAAAATGGAGCAATTGGTAAATATTATCTTATTAAGGAGGTATATACTCTTAATGAGTATTTAGACATAACATATTATAAAATCCCGGAAGAGGTTCGGGTACCTGAAATAATGAAAATTGAGATATCTCAATAAGTTATGTCATTATGGAAAAAGAAATTGAATCGAAAAATATAAGAAAAAGTTGTCGACAACACTTTTGCACATGATGTATTGCATCATATTATGAATAGCGATGAATCGAAATAAATTTGTTGAAATATATCGATCGAAATAATGATTGACCAAATAAAATGAAGCGATCCTATTGAAAGAATTTACTAGAGAAACATGAAGTTTCTGGATCTACAATCTGAACACATAAAGGTGTATATTTATGCGAAATGAACATGGAAAAAAAGTAAAGTCGTAATATGAGATGTACAACTCTTTACATAATGAATTTCGCGAAGACTTGTAGAAATTATCATGTGATGGATGTAATCACAAGTCTATATTTCATTAGCACGACAATACATGAAATTTGATATGCTATAATAAATGTGATTATAGACAATTTATGGTTTTGATACTATTTTGCAGTGTTCTAAAATGTGCGTAAATGCGCCGCCTAGGCCCGACGCGCGTAGAAAACACGTCAAATTGGGCAATGCGCGTAAAAATGCGGTCAACGATTTTTGTTGACCGCCTAGGCGTCTCAATGCGCAACAATGCGCGCATAGGCTCTCCTATGCGCACGTAGGCGCGCATTGAGACGCCCAAATTTTTTTTTTTTTAATATGATATAAAAAAAAAATTAATATAAAAATCTATTTATTATATTAAAATAATATTAAAAGTACGAAACGCATTATGACTTCTATTCTCTGCATTGACACGCTTAAACTTGTGATTCTTGATTCTCGACCTCAACGCATCGTAATGCATTACGCATTTTAGAACACTGCTATTTTGCAAAGATTTAATATGCTTGAAGCATAATTCAAGTGATATTATCAATTGGGGAGTAAATACGGGTTGTACTATTTTTCCCTTGATCGAGATTTTGTCCCATTGAGTTTTCCTGGCAAGATTTTTAATGACACAACTCTTGTAGCATACTTAAAAAAATGATGTACTCTTTTTCCTTCATTAGGACTTTTTCCACAGAGTTTTTCCTAATAATGTTTTAACGAGACATATTCTTTATGTGATTAATATCCATAACCTAAAAGACATTTACCCTCAAAATAATATTATAATATGAGACTCATGAAGAGCTTAACAAAACTGTAGATTATGTGAAAAATGAATTGGAGATGAAAGATTTGGGAAAAATCAAATTCTGTCTCGGGTTGCAGATTGAACATTTTCCAGAAAGATTATTTGTTCATCAATCTATATATACAGAAAAAGTTTTAAAACGATTTTCTATGAATAATGCACATCATTGGCATCACCTATGATCGTTCCATTATTTGATATAAAAAAGGATATTTTTCGTTCACTTGAAGATAGAGAAAAGATTCTTGGTCCTGAAGTATCATATTTTAGTGCAATTGGAGCATTAACTTATCTTGCAAATTGCACACGACCCGACATAGTTTTTTCTGTAAATCTCCTTGCAAGATATAGCTCTGCACTGACACAAAGATATTGGAACGATGTCAAACATATTTTTCGTTACCTAAAGAGTACTATTGATTTGAGATTATTTTATTTTCAAAAGTCAGAATCTGCTTTAGTGGGATATGCAGATACAGGTTATCTCTCTGACCCAAATAAAGCTAAATCACAAATAGAATACGTGTTTGCACGTGGAGAAACAACTATATCATGGAGATTTGTGAAACAATAATTGACAGCAACATCCTCAAATCATTCTGAAATTATTGCAATCCATGAAGCAAGTCGAGAATGTGTATGGTTGAGGAACATGACCAATTATATCCAAATATCATGCGGATTAATTTCAACAAAAGATAGTCCAACAATTTTGTATGAAGATAATGCTACTTGTATTGCACAACTCAAAAGAGATTATATCAAAGGTGACAGGACGAAACATATTTCTCCAAAATTCTTTCATACGTACAAGTTTTAGAAGAATAGCGACATCGAGATTCAACAAATTCGTCCAAATGACAATTTGACTGATTTATTTACAAAAGCACTGCCACATCTACATTCAAGAAATTGGTTCACAGGATTGGAATGCGTCGACTCAAAGATTTTCAGTGATCAACATCAGGGGGAATGACTGTACTCTTTTTCCTTCGCTTAGATTTTACCAACTGGGTTTTCCTAGCAAAGTTTTAATGAGGCAGCATTTATTTTTAATACTCCAAAATAACTGTACTTGTTTTCCTTCGTTTTGATTTTTTTTGACCCATTGAATTTTTATCAAATAAGGTTTTAACGAGGCAGATATTTTGTAACGTAACATTCAAGTGGGAGTTTGTAAAAGGAAAGTAAATTAGGGTTTAATGTGAATGACACTTGTACATCTGCACTCCTAGATATTATTATCTTATGTATCTATATTCTTTCTCTATAAATATAAGACTTTGATTTTTATTATAATACGCACAAGTCTACTGATCTCTCTTATAGCACTTTTTCATATTTAAAAAAAAACAAAAAATAATAATGTAATCTTGCATAGGTTTTATCGTCTCCTTTTGCCTCTTCCTTCAACACGTAGAAGCAAAACACTGAAACAAATTTTCAATTGCTTCTTCACTCTCCGTGCATCTCACTTAGAGGAAGATGCCCAACAAAGATCAGCAATCCTTGGTTATTTCCATTTATAATAAAACCTTCAATTTCACTTCATTTCCGTTTCTAAACGTGTTTTGTATTATTTATTAATAATCTTTAATTGTGTCTTTAATAGATGGAAAAAGAGCATGATCATAGATTCCAGCGCACTGAACAATGGAAACCTGTTTATTCTTGGCTGGAATCACTTGACACAATTGAGGTAATTAAGTCTAATGATGTGTTAGATTGGCTGAGTGCAAACCCAGAAATCAGTGACAAATTGCATTCTAAGCATGCCCGCCACCATTTGCTTCATTATATCAAGATATGCCATGCCAAAATCTTGAAGCGAAAGGTAAACTGGTATTTTTGTTGTTATGTAGTTGTGATGTTTATTTGTATATATTTTATTAGCTTTTTTTTTTTTATATGTTTATAGTGAATGGTCGTTTTATTTATTTGATATTGGTTAAGTGTCTGGATAATTTTGAACTTTGAATATGGGCTGGAAGGGCAAAATTGAGTTATTTGATGGAATAGTTGAAATGGTGCCACTGGAAAAAATTATATTTGGAAATCAAGGCATTTCTCAACATACTAGTAAACAATTTCTAGACCTTTCTTGAGGCAGATATTCCTTCATAGGTTTAATTCACTACATAGACTCGTTTTACAGTTAAATTACGAGTACATTGGTTTGATTAGTTCCCATATAGTTTTCTATTATGATGTGCTTAGCTGAGAACGCCTATTTCTTTTTTCTTTTCTTTTTTTTTTCCTACCAAGGAAGATCATTTAAATGATGGGTATTTTTTGACCAGTCTGTTTCTGTTCCTGCTATTTCCATCCAGTTTTATTTGAATAATGGCACAACATATATTTGAAGTACTTCTAAATTTTGATAATTTGAAGTGGCTATAGCTTTTTCTTCCTGCCTATTGTTTCAAGCGCAAGAGGACAAAGAAAGGGTAAAGTGCTAGATGGCGGTGCATTTCTGTTTCCTATATGAGTAAATTTCTTTGAAATTATGCAGCACATTAACTGCCTGTAATAAATAAATAAATGTTAATTTAAATTCTTGAAAAAAAAACCTTCTAATGAATGTTTTACCCTTATTTGTGGTTTAACTTTGGTGCAAGACATTTGATTACGTGGGAGTGGGAGAGGAAGATTCTTATAGTTGATCCCACATAAGTATTGGATAAGGCTCAGCTCAGTTGAGCAGTCTGGGTTTCTGGGATTTGATGTATTTGGTGCACTTTTGGCTCAATAACTGCTCCTACTCAGATAGGCTTATAAATGAGTTGAAGTCCCCTGAATATGAAAGAAGATGTCATTTGCTGCCGCACCATCTGTTTTGTGCAACAGTTTTGAATATTTTAATTTGTATGGGTGTAATAATTTGTGAATCTTGGCCACTTGGGAGTACTTGGATAATTAAGGGAGATTCTGTACTCATCAAATATTAGTAACCATCAGATATAGTTATTTGGACCAAACAAATGATGTTGAATTAGCTTCTTGAAACATTGCTCTATTCTACAAAATTGAATACATGATGAGTTCTTGCTAGCATGTTGTGTAAAGTATTTATCTCGGGGCTCTGCGTATGTTGAATCTGATCTGGTGCTTATTCTTTTATCCTGGGGATTAATCAATGTTGAAGCTGGTCCAAAATTGTTGTACTTCAAAAGACCAAAATAGATTAAGAAAAGATTGAGCAAGCAACCTTGGATTGAGTATTCCTTACTCATTGGATAATGTTGTGCGCCATCCTAAAGCACTTTTGTGTTTCTTTAATGATACGAGCAAACAAGGGACGGGTGATTTTTTTTTTTTTTTCTCATTTTGTGATTTTCCACAAGATGCAGTTTAGATCTAAGATAAAGATAATATCTTCAGTCAAAAGTTGAAGAAATCTTTCTAGCATGGTGCACTTCCACTTTCACTTTCACTCGCACTTTCTAATTTCTATTATTCTCAAGAATAATATTAATATTTTGTTTCTGCTATAATTGTAGCATATTTCTAGATATTTACTTTCATCCACGTGAATTATTAGAGTTTCACTTGCTGGTCGTTGTCTTTTGCATAAAAAGCTTGCTGATTTGACTGTCGAGTTTGTAAATGGCACCTTTGTTATTGTTATAAGAATTTAAAGCTTCGTGCTGATATGCTGATGAAGCCAAGAATTTATACAGCTTGGATACCTAATACAGATGCAACTAACCTTTTTATATTCATGACAAGGAACAATTTAAGATTTTCCCCTTTTTCTCAAATTCTAGTTAAACATTCTAGGTTGCTATGTTCCTTCAAGAAAGAGAAAAGCTAAGAGTCTGGGCTGATTCAATTATGAATTTTCTGCATCGATCTGGAATGTTTTTAGGATCTGAAGATTTTGCACTGATTGTGTTTGTGGGTGGAACTCGTTTGATAACAGTTTAGCTGTCATGACCAAGATGCCACTAATAGATTCACACGGTGTCAGCCAAAGCTCTCTTCATTTTTGTGTTGGCAAAGACCTGTCAAAGATTCCTTAGATTATACAGCAATATTTGCTCTTGTGACGCTGATTTGTAGTTGGAAATAGAAGTATGTTCCAGCAATATATTGTTGTTTTCACATCATTATTCCAATTTTATCGCTATATGCGCTGAATCTCATGTGAATTAATGAATTAATACATTAGTGATGTGGAACATTGATATTGCTTCACCGTCCCATTTTCAAAGATTTAAGTTGATCGTACATTATAAATTCACTATATGCTTTAATCCTAAGAATTACCTGGTTTTGACTGTAATATTTTAAGATGTCCCCCATTTATTTGGTTTCGGCCTTTGAAAATTGATGGTGACTTTTTGTTTTGGCTGTAACATTATATTTCATCTGAAGTTCTCTAGCAATGATGATAGTTTTAAGTATGAACGTAGTTTACTAAAAATCCATTTTCAATATGACAGGGATTGATAGTCAGAAAGATTGATCAAAGGAAGGGATCACTTCATTGTAATGGTAGGATATTCAATTTGCTTTGTGACAGCATCAAATACTATGTAGTTGTCATGTGTCTATGTGCCACATGTCATATTCATGGGATCTGATCATTAGGCCAGGGATTTGGAAAATTCGCTTTCAGATTAACTATTTATTTGCTTAGTATCATACCACAAATGCATTAACAAGCTTTGAGTGAATTTAATCTGCATGTTTCGAATGCAAAATTCAATGGTAATCTAAATTCATTAAATGCAGTCAGTTGCATCTTCTCTTTTGTACTATATACGATTGCCTGTCATTAACTTGATGATGCTAGATTTATGGTCAAATTGCCAGGCTATGAAACCTTTTGTTCGGTTTAGTGCGATGGCAAGCGAACAAAAAAAAAAGTGGTTAAAAAGGTTATTAATTAATGATGAGAAATGCAAATAACTAGTGCTTCTTGTGTTACCATCTTGTGAGGTAGGAATCACTTAAAGAAGCTTATCATGAGTCATTCAGTCTAAGGGTTTATGGAGAAGAATTACTGCTAACAATGCTTAAGAAGCTCAATCAGTGTACTTTGTCATTTATGTCTATAAGATGGGTCATAACCTTGAAAGTATTTTGAGGCATAAGCCCCAAGACTAACTAATGAGTAATTCAAAACAATATAAAAAAAGCATAAATATGTTCCTAATAAACCATCTTTAAAATAGATAACAAAAGCAATTAACAAAATTTGAACCTTAACTTGCAAACAACGTAAAATAGATCAATAAAGTAGCAATAATAAGTTCAAAATTAGTAATCACGTAAAAAACTGTTATTCTACTAGAACGAGAAACAACTTAGAAGTCTCCAATATCATCATTATAAATCTTTAAGAGAGTCATCAACATATTTGATTCCCTTATCTTTTCTCATCATCCTCCACTTGTAATGGCGCCTTTTCTTTCCCTTGCACGTAAAGGTAGAAAAAAGTAAACAAAAAGACTGCAAACTTTATAGGTTATATAAACAAATAGTCCAAAAAGCTAAAGCCAGTAATATAATTTTTCCAAAAAGGCAAGACAAACAAGTCTCAGCCACCCTTAGGCTTGGCCTTGAGGTGTAATCCTCACTAATTGTGGCATAAGCCTTGACAGATGCATTCAAGACGTAAGCTTCAAGGCATTTAATGAAAGCTTCAATTTAGGCGGGACTCATGGCGTACCAAACAGCTGTATTAAAACTATAGCTGCTGAAAAGCGCGGCCATATTGAGGGATATAGGCATGACAGAGAAAGCAAACCACAGAGTGGAACTTTGGAGGGGATTTATGAATACATTAGTTGATTTTGGGTTTTGTGGTGGGCAATGGCACCAAGTGAATATTTTGACCTGATGTTTGGATGATATTGTGATATTACCAAAGGAATTCCTTCAACTACATGCTGTTGCAATAAACAAGAGGGGAATGATCTCCGAATGTTGGAGGTCTCGTGTCAAACTGGCAAGAGACCGTTGCAAGACTGGGGGGTGGATTTTGCAGAAGAATTGTTTATCATAATTTTATGGTCTGCCTCTCTATGTTCTTTCATAATTCTGATTTTATCTTGTTAACCCTTGAACACTTGGGTAAAAAATTGGTAGCGGATTTAAGGGCTGTCTCTGGGTATCAGATATGAAGGTCCCCTTCAAGTCTACATCTCATTTAATTTAATATATGATCATCATTAATGCTGCCAATTTGGTTGCTCTGAGATTCCTCATTTCATCTCTCTTTTACTTTTGGTCACTTTTTATTTTCATCTTCATGATTGCCATGAATTATTACATTTCACTCTCTCAAATCTACAGGCCCTAGTTTGAGCAGCATACCTAGAGATAGTGAGCTCTACAAAGCAAAACATAGTGAAGCTTTGCTGAAATATGAGATGTATGTACATTATTTTATCATTCTTTTGCCTTCATCTGAAAAGTGATCGCCTATCATGCAATTTCAACGCTTACTCTGATATGTTGCTTTCAGTTTGGTAGGTTTGGAGAAACAGCTTATACCTCTCTTTGGAAAACACGTCAACTGAACATCGTAATTTTTCATTTCTCATATTGTGAGAGATGAAAATCTGCACAAGATTTTGATGTAGTTTTTTCTGGCTAAGAGATGTTCGAAATTATGTAATATGATATTACTGTTGGTAGCTGTGTAAATTTGCTCTGTTTCTCGGCTGAGTAGTTCATCATCAGTGTTAATAGGAATCAAACAAGTTTCCAAAGAGCCGTATCCTGTATTTGTATTTCTTTGTTAGTGTTCTATGTGAAGAAAAGAGAAGTTAATACTGCAATATATCTATGTATATAGTGCTTCTTATGCTATTCAGTGCAGGGGCTGGCCGCGGTGGGGTAGCTTAGGGGACTGGAGGCAGAGGGGTGGGGGGGGGGGGTTACTTTAGTTATTTTAAATGCACTAATATAACTACAATATTACTCGAGACAATTTATTTCCAAATTGAATTGAGAGAACCCAAAAATAATCAGGACAGTTTCGAGATTCTCAGAAAATAAACATTACAACTTTCTTTGTTAAAAATGCAGGAATTTATATGCTGTAATCCAATGCTAGATTGTTCTATTTGGCACAATTCGAGTTTTTGGAAGTAATTACCTTAATTTTTGTTTAAAAACTAATTTTTAAAAGCATTTTCTATTCTAGAAGTGTTTTTAGAGGAAATCACAATAAGTTATCGAAATCATTTTCATAAAATTAGCCGAATGAATCTAAAAGTAACTTTTGAGTCTCAAAAATTCATTTTGATTTTTCAAAAGTCATGTCAGCCAAGCCCTTGGACTAGGAAATTGAATGCATCATATAGAGTGCTTATAGATGTCTCGCGATATGGAGTCTGATTGTGCCCCATCTTTTTTTATTCAATGAAAATACATTTTAGAATGGCCTTTTGATGGAGAATGCATGGTTAAAAAAATAAGAAAAAATTTTGAATTTACGTGTCATTATTTTATTGGAAAAAAGAACTATGCTCTTCCTAAAACTAATAAAATAGGGTTTTGCTATATGACATTCCAATGGACAACCTCTCTCATAAGAGGGTCCACTATGAGCTCCCTCTTTTGTGAGGGGGGTGTGAACAAATAGAAAAATCCAATAAAATAACACTATCTTGATGATATTGCCATCCCCGCAAAACCTAAGGTATATTGATGTCACAAAATTCGAAAGTACCATATTCTTTTTACCCTATTCCATTTTTAGTTCAATTTTGCTACATGTACATTTACTTTGATATCTTTTACATGAAGTTCATCATAGCTATTGATTTTTGTAACATCCTTTCACAAGACTGGCCAGACTTTTGACATATATGAGGAATGTCAACGAGAATGTACAAGTAGCTTAATTGTTTTTAACTACGTTCGTCAGTATATATATATGTATGTATGTATGTATTCTAGAATATTATATATTGGTTTCCTAAATTAGAAGATTCATATGAGAACCAATAGGTGAATATATGAAAATGAAAAATGCTATTCATCCCCAGTGGGGATGCATCCTCAATCTATGTGGATGTAAATGATTGGTTAAATGATAGGTGAAATTAAATGACTTATTTAATTTCACCAATTATTTAATGTCACATTAACGTCACATAGACTGAGGATGCATCTCCAGTTGGGATGAATAGCATTTCTCTATTAAAATAGGCTATTTCTTGTAATTATATCCTTACTACATTGAAGTAATCAATAGCATTTGCAATTGAAATCTCTACAAATTATGAATAAATGCTGCAGTAGTTAGAAGAAAAGTTGAAGGCATGTTATTCCTTCTACCATGTTCTCGTATGTCATCATTATGGCCTTGGATAGGCTGTTTAACAAAAAATAACTGTGAATCCAGACTCATTCTATATCGTATAACTACAGTCAATCATATGACATAAGTTAACGTGAGATGTGACAAACAATCGTGATTTTAACTAATTCTATCTTGTATAATTTTCATCTACTCATTTTCAACCACACGTTCTTCAATAAAATAATATTTTTCTATCACATCAATAACTTTTTCTTCTTTTTCAACCACAAATACTCCATCAATCTACTATTCCAGAACACATTCTTTGAAAATAATGTGGATTAAACACACCCAATAAATGTTATATATATAAACATGTTCTAAATTTTTGAATTAATTAAATTTTTAAACATCTAAGACTTTTTTTATTGATAAAACGGGGGGAGGCAAAAAAGGAGGCAATAATCACCCCTGGGCACCAATTTTTCGTGTTGCAGAGATTTCTACAATTCTACTCAACAACAAAATTGGAAGGTAGTATCGGATTTTATTAGTGTAAAACGGGCTTTTATGTTGAAATCGCACTCGATCTGATTGCTGTGAATGATTTACTTTCAACTCTACTCCTTATAATTTATTTATTTTTTCCAAAATTGGTGTTTCTTGATGGTAATCTTCATATGGAATCAGTGATTTTTTCGACAACATTTCTCATGAATTTTTGATGCGGTTGTCTCCTTGCCTTAAAAAACTGGCCGCCGCTCAAATGTAATTGGTGAAATACCCAGGATCAAAATGACCAGTGGGGGCAACTGCCCCGACTAGACCCCAGGTGGCTCCGCCCCTGTTAAATTATCCATTTTTTGTCGCATCAAATTTATTTTTTAAGTTCAGACTCCGATTGGAGAGTTGACATTTTTTAGTTTGTTTGTGTTCAATGATTAATTTCTTCATTTGGGAGTTTCAGATTCTGGGTTATGCTTGAAATCCGTAAAATTGGATTGCTGATTCATAAAACGTGTATTAACTCTTGATATATAATTAAATTGTCTTTTTTCTGTGTATTAAATTTGTGGCTTGGTTTTGGGGCTTTTCAGATTCTAGGCCGATCTTAACTGTCTGCTCAAAGAGTTAGAAATGGTTCTGGTACTGGCATTAGGTGATTTGCACATACCCCACAGGGCGTCTGATCTGCCACCAAAGTTCAAGTCCATGCTTGTTCCGGGCAAGATCCAGCATATAATCTGCACTGGAAACTTATGTATCAAAGTGAGTGTACTGTTTTATTTATTACATAACTTAGGAATTATGTTGTTCATGAGAATAGAGGTATAATCTTCTTATTCAAGAAGATCTATAAATATGCAATCCAATATTTATCCAGTCATATGTATCTGCTTTGACTTTATTTGAATTTCAGAACATTCAGATTCCGCATTAATGCCCTTAATTTAACTGAAGGGTTACTGATTTTAATGAATGAACGAGAGAGAAAACAACGTCAGCACATTTATTTTATTAGCTACATTGTTTGAGAGGTTCTTCTATCGTTTTAATTGGATAGCTGTGCTATATCTCGCACCACCTGATCTGGGAATTTACAGTTCAATATGAATTGCTATACACGCTTGAACTTTAATAGCTTGCTCTTGTTTTCTTATTAAACAGGAAAGATATATTATGGGTCTCTGTCTCATTTCTCTGTGTAGGATTGGTTGTTCTGTAATGTGCATATTGTATTAATTTTAAGTCTTTATCTGCATATGTTTAGCTGCTTCAAGCCTACAACCTTCATTCTGGCTTATTTTACATTTCATGGTAATATTTATGCACTTGAAAGTTGGTGTTTTTTAATTTGCTTTTGCTGTCTACTTTTCAATCTTAGACTGGTCTATAATTATGTTAGTCTATATGACCGTTATTGTGTAAACATGCTTTAGTTATTATTGGATTTTTAAATTTCTTGTCTGTTGCCTGGCACTCCTAAGCTTGCAACTGGAATCCAGAATTAGAGAAACCTACTTGAGAAAATTAGTGAAGAGAAGAGTATTCTGGGAACCAGAAGAAGGTTAAAAGATTTCCTCCGAACAATTGTGAAAAATATCTATATCTATGTCTTGATGTTTTGATTGCCAATAGTGGATCATGGAGCTTCTGTTTTATCCTCAGAAACAACACGAACCATTTTTTATTTTTATTTTGTCATATTGTCGCCTGCGCCTTTGATTTGTTTGAGAGGCGAAGCTACTAAATTTCAATAGATTAACGAGTTCATGTTGTAAATTCACCTCCACTATTGGCTAATAATTTTCGGGCACGAGCCTTGATTTTGCTAACCTAAAATCTTTGTTTAGAGCTCTGATACTCGGACTCTTTGAAATAGTTGGAGTACCCATGTCGGATGTAACACGACATGAGTATGAGATATGTGTCGAATCCTCCAAGTTTCAACCAGACACTTCGTCGTTTTTGCTTCTTCTTCTTCTTCCTTCTTTTTTTTTTTCTTTTCTTTCCCAATTTTGCTCTCTATAAACCCAACGTCGTCGCCGAGAGGGTGGAGAAAGGCGGCAGCGCTAGGTTTTACCTTCTTTTTCTTCCTCTTTTTTTTTTTTCCATTTTCTTCTTTTTTTCTTCTTCTTTCTCTCTTTGTATCGATGGTTTAGGGTTTTGTTTGTATACAATAAAAATGAGTTACATATAGTGCTACTTAGTGTTCCACTAAGTCCAAATTGCATTCAAGTTCCTTATTTTCTATTTTATATAACATTTAGTAATTCTCATAATTGAAATTAAACTTCAAAATTCTATTTTCTTCGTCTTAACCCTTTATTAAATACTTATTTCCTTCATTGTGAATAATTAGTTTTGGTCTATTCAAAATGACATCCTGGATTAGTAAAAAATTGAAGTTTGAAAGACGTACCCACGTACCTGTGTCTGAAATTTGGATTCTTTTTAGTCATATCTCCGTATCCTACCTTTTAGAATATAAAAGATTCGACACTTAGATACGTACTCATACCCGTACCCGAGTCCGAGCATCGTAGGTTTAGAGAGCATGGAGATGTGAAGGGGGAAAAATAGGGATTTTATCCAACCAGAAAATTGACTAGTTTAGCAAAACAAGGGTGGATGCAGCTTGGTACCAGTGGGAGCACAAACAAACTTTGCTAGCTGTATATTTAACTCTGCTTTGCAGAGTTGATCATCAAAATTTGTTAATAAAAAATTAAAGTGAATAAATATTTCTCATCATTTAACGAATGAAAGTTCTTCCTTGCTGCAGTGTTGCAGCAACTAATCAATTTGAAATAGAGGGGGTCCTTGTATAGAAATTTGCAGTTCATTTGTCTTCTCTAATCAACATGTTTGACCAAATCGTTTTGGCATTATGAGTTACAATCACAGCTCTCTTTAGTAGGATTCTCATTATTCCAGATCTCAAGGGATACATTTTCTATATGTACATCTGATTCAATGATCAGGGAAAAAGCAAACATGTTAAGTATGGAATGACTTCAACTATGTGATTATATTTTGCAGGAGGTTCATGACTACTTGAAGACTGTTTGCCCAGACTTGCATATTGCTCGAGGCGAATATGATGAGGAGACACGGTATCCGGAGACGAAGACACTTAGTATTGGTCAGTTTAAGCTTGGAGTGTGCCATGGTCATCAGGTGAGATTTCATTTCTTGTGATACTTTGTCCTATTTGGAGTTAGGATTGTTATTCGTTTTTCCCGATCATCAGACATGAACTGTTGGTGTTTTTCTACCTCACAGTTGAGCCGTGCCCTACGGTGGACTGCTTACTTGATCAGTGACATGTGACAATATATAGTAGTACCCCTTTTCGAATCATACAGAGTCTAGAAGCTTTCATTTGCCTCCTTAACTGTTCTTTTGACTAGTTTTCATGCACTCTTGATCAAAACATTTGTTCGGATGATAGAGAAAGAGAACCATAAAAACCGGAACAGTTCTCACAAGAAAGTAATATACTGATTCATTATTATTTACTTTTTTGAAGGTTATTCCATGGGGGGACCTGGACTCGCTGGCCATGCTCCAGAGGCAGCTGGACGTAGACATTCTTGTGACCGGTCATACCCATCAGTTTACAGCATACAAACATGAGGCCGGAGTTGTTATAAATCCAGGGTCGGCAACAGGTTCCTACAGTAGCATCACCTACGATGTTAATCCAAGCTTTGTTCTCATGGACATTGATGGTCTGCGTGTTGTTGTATATGTCTACGAACTCATTGATGGAGAGGTTAAGGTTGACAAAATTGATTTTAAGAAGACAACGACATCAAGCACGTGACCTACTGACGCGAAAGATACTCGTGGATGCATTCATCAGTGAATCGACCTGCCTATGCTTGCATTTGGAACTTGATTTCGAATACTTTTATTTGCTATCTTTTCCTTGTCCTTTGTCCTTTTTTATACAACCTTTTTCCCCAAGACTGATATCTCAACAATGCGGTTTGATTGGTAGGGGTTTATATGTGGCTTTTAAAAGTTTCTTCAGTTTAGATCTATGACCCATTATACATTATTTTTGTATATAATACGTTGTTATTATTATTTCTAAAACCTGATTTTTCTTAAAAATAAAATAAATTACAGACTGGTGCAATTGACGTATGTTAAGTATTAACTTATTGAGAAACTGCACTTTTATATCAACTACTACACAATTATATTTATATTATTTGACCTGTATTTAGTTAAAAGAAAGTTGATAAGTTTAAAGATGTGTTACATTAAATTCGAATATCTTCTCTTTGAGTACAAATAGCATTGAAGAATTTTCATGTAACTGATTATCTAACTCATTGCTGCACAATTTATAAGCCACAAAAGATAGAGATGATAATAATAAAGCACGTTGCCAAGTAACATGGATTTAGAGAGCAAGTGCATTACAATTCCAAGGAAAATCAATGCATAACATTCTAAATATACATGACAGGACGCAACTCAACGTCTTATACATGACAGGACTACAACTTTGTGTCCCAATCGAAAAAGTTTGCTCAAGTGGTACATCTTACTTATAAGTAGGTTTCAAACTATTGCATTGATTCATTCACTGTTGCTATGCATCAAGGGTCAATCAGCCGTCCAGCTCTGCTCCACAATTT
Source organism: Fraxinus americana (assembly GCA_035079005.1). Lineage (NCBI taxonomy): Eukaryota > Viridiplantae > Streptophyta > Magnoliopsida > Lamiales > Oleaceae > Fraxinus > Fraxinus americana. Next base: position 48,890,820 of record CM068706.1, on the reverse strand, counting down.
CCCTTACCCTGCGGTTATATTCTCGCTTGTTTTCACTGAACATCCGAGCAGCTTCAGAATTTGCAGGGGAATTAGGGTTCGGATCACATAACAAAGACTGCAATAATAACGAAAAACATGCAATTAGTTAGACCCACAAAATGTTCTATATAACAATTAATAAATATAAGCTAACCATAAGGATACACGAGACAACCATTCACAGAAAGCCGAAGGCTCTGAGATTAAGACACATACTTCAGCGATATATGAAATAACTGAACAACAAAGGTTGGTATGAAGCAACATTGAATTGTAACATGTCTCTTGACAAAGGAAAGTATACTTAACAAACCTCTTGTATATATCTTCCAGTAGTGGTTAGTTTTTCCCTTAACAATACAGCATCCAAATATGGATCCTTTATGCAAGAAAACAAAAGGAGATATTTCGTATTCCCTGCTAATCAATCAGTAAAAGTGTGGATGAATTCCCTCCTTCGACGTCTACATTCTATTATCATTGAAACTTTTGGGTGCAAATATACACTTTACACAATGGTAATTCGGTTTCGCGAGCTGCACTTTATGTAAATGATTTGCAAGAAAATAACCCTAGTTGTATCTAGGGAACTTATTCCATATGCATGGCTATGTGCAAGAGAAAATTCTTGATCAGATAAAAGATGGTTGAAGATGCCCAGCTTTCTTAAGTAGACTCGGTTAAATTGATTTTTTTCAAACACATCTCACTCTTATCCCGTTCTGTACATGGAGACAAATCCACATTCAGTTTCTATACACATCAGGAGGCAAAAATGGCAGCTCTATCCAATACAGTTTTGCAAAGCTAAACTGGCGTATTCAACTTGAGATGGAGAAAGTACATTGAAAACCTACTATACTCAAGACTTAGCATGTGTAACAGCAAGATTTGCCACGGTACATGAAAAATATTATAATAGGATAAATTATGCACATATACAACCATCAAATTGTAATAGTAGTGGAATAAAAATTGAAAATCAGAAACACAATAAAAAGTTCCAAAGCATTGATGAATTCAATTACAGACATCCAATCATATTAAATTAAATGTAACCAGTACCTGTTGTCTACATTAAAGAAAATGCAAACCTCAGCAATAACACGTTCTCAAATCAGTAAATCATATGAACATTTAGCACCACTTTTAATGTTAAAAAAGTAAGCACCGTAATGCACACTCCATCTGCAGTTCTATTCAATTAAAAGATGCCAATCTCCACAGAAGGTAGCTAAATTAACGTCTTATTTGACAGTGCAGATCCCTTAAAGCAGTAACATTTGTTGGAGTATTTACAACAATGGAAAGAAACAAAGAAGAAGATGAAAAAAGATTAAAGAATAGTTTGATATTGAAGAAAACTTGAACACATATAAACTTTATCCTGAAACGATATTTGCCTCCTTTTCTAATTGCTTTAAGGATTTCCGGCAAATAGTTGAAGGATTAAACAAGCCTTAGATGAAGAACACCAAAGTAAAAGGAGTATCTCCAAATTGAACAAAGTGAAAACCAATAAAATAAATATGTAGAGAGTAATGAATTTTCTCAATAACTTGGATGATGATAGAAATGATTTTATTGTGCTTAGGGATGAATACTTTCGTGTATTTATAGCCTCCAATCATCCCTATACGAATTGGTACCATCTTTACATGAGAAGATGCAAGCAATTAGCCAAAGGACACTATTTTTGAAATTAAAAAATCTGCCAATGGGCAGAAATTTCAACCATGCGGCCGTATAGGCTAAAGTCATGCCACCGCATGGCTTTAGACTTGGCCCCTGAAAAAATCCTGCATGTTTAGATACGGCAGCAACCCTAAATGGCTTATATTTTTCCTTTTTTTTTTTCTTTTCTTCTTTCATCCAATTTCAATTTTGAACAAGAAGATTCTAACAACATCACGTGCAAAAGTCAACCATAGCCACGTACCTGAATAGAAGTAAGAATAGCCGCAACATCATATATTGGACTCCACTGATTTTGAAGGATATCCAAACATATACTTCCGTCTGCATAAACTGATCAAAAGATAAAATTCCAAGTCAAAGATCACATTAAGCTACACATATCCTTCTGTCTGTGAAACTCTTCGGAAACTGGAAGGTAAAAGGTCACGTTAAGCTATGGTTTATTTTAATGCTCTAAAGCAAGTTTTAGGACTGAAAATTACAGTATACGGATCTTACTATTGGGATGGAACATCCGCGAAACAAATCTCACTGTTGGAGGCTTGTTTGGGTAATCTTCAGTGAATTGAAGTGTTGACTTGAACGTACCTGACACACTCAAATAACATTTATGACATTTGGGTTGCAACAACATTATAAAAATATAATAAAATAAAATAGTTGCTGCTTTAATCAACAAAAGCAAACATCAGACTTCAAAAGATTAAGAATGTCTTATTGTTGCAGCAAATACTTTCCATTTCTTTTATGTTAGGCATGAGATATCAAATATTTCTGAATATGTTAGGAGGATGCAGTGAAGCATGGACGTTTCTATAAGTATATCCAACCAGTCCTGCAGCCATGCATTTATTTTCAATTTTTTTGCTAATTTTAGAAATCGCAGAGAGAGACTAGAACTGTTTGGTGAAGCTTTCTACTATATACAGCCTGGAGACACAAAATCCAAAAACCGCCACAACATTATGCACTTTCTAACTAATGCAAGTCAAGCTTTCATCATGTATCATTAGTAGTCCTCATATCTTCCACAAATTACTCTAACCCAAACTAAAGAAGGCATTCTCAATAGGCAAATCAAAATCCAAATAGTCTACCCCATGCAGCATGATCACCACAGGTACACAGTATAAAGATAGGACTGAACTATCTAGAGCATGTCTGTTGTAGATTTTCTCCCCAATTAGAATTGATTTTCTTCCCGTTAAGCCACAAGGTAGCCTACCATTTTTTAACTTTCCTCTCTAAGGTGGCCCCCACCTGTTGACTTAAACGGTCTAATTTTCACTCAAATTTTGGAGAAAATCTCCAACAGACAGCCTCCTAAATTCATGCGAAACAGCTCAGAACCATTTTCCTTTTCTTTGTAATTTGTAATTACATTGTAAAACTTCACGTAAGTGGTCAAGAAAAAAGACAGGAGACAATCACCCAGTTCAATGTATTGACAGTGACATGTAAATAAAAAGGCCCTTTTAGTATGATATGAACATGTCATATAACCAAAAAGTATTTTCCTTATCAAGTGTTTCATTCTGTATCTTCTGGTGAAGATTAGAATTCTAAAATAGGACCAATAGAATTCATTCAACGGAATGAGCAATCAGCAATTGTTAAAGTCTTCCAAATGATTTTTATCTTGAAAATACAAGAGACAGTAAATAGTGGCATCATTTAAGTTTATGTTGCATGAGGACTATCTATCCAGTAAATGATGTAATGGAATGAATGGGAAGCATGTTTCAGATAATAAACATAAAAGACAACGAAATTACTGTGACTTTATACGAATAAAATAGCAAAAGATGTGAACAAAATACATAAGAGATGAGCAAAATCCTAGAAGGAGAAGGACTCACCTCCATCCCAAGGTGTATCATCAGGACTGCATATGCACACCAGAAAAGAAACCACATAACAGGTTATGCAGCGATACTTAAGAAATCACAATACAAAGAATATATAAAAAATGTAGTCATATAAAACAATGAATTACGAAAAAACCAGTCTGACATTAATGAACATGGAATCTTCAAGCTCACCCAAATATAACAGCATTCCAAAGCATAATATTGTTGTCTTGAGGGGCACCGCTAATACCCGCAGGTGGATCCTGCTGCAACCTCTTGAAATCCCTCATAAGTCTCTTCCTAGACGGAGTCGACATCCTACTTATCCACATATCAGAACAATTAACCGCAGCAGCAAAAACAATCATAATTATTTAATTTAAAAAACAGCAATGGAGAAAAACAGCATAAAATCATTCTAACAACCTTTCATCAGCAATCTAAATAAGTTCGATTTGCAATCATGCCGCTCAGATACACAACAGAATAATTGATAATGACAGAAAAACCAAATCTAGACTGAATTTTCCCAGATGGAGGAAATTAAATGTTCTTTACAAACCAAAATTGGTGTTGCCCATTTCCAGAATATGGACAGCTAAAACAAACTAAATAAAACATTATCTAATAACCGTACAATTCAGCTGAATTTAGCATTTTATGACTTTTTTATAAATACCCAGAAGGGACAGAATATTTATCATCAACTAGATAAACCCGAAAAGAAAAGCAACAAGAATTACAGGGTTCGTCTGTAACAATCAAGGTTCAGGGAAACTCTTTCCCCTATCGAGATCTACTTTAAATCATTCTAATTGAGCAAAACATACGTGTTTTTATGCAGGTTTACAAGTATATTTAAGATACCTGTGAGGGGGCTGAAAGAGAAGGCCTGTAGGTTGAGGGTGTGGAGCTCGTGAATCGAAGGAATTTTTATATAGTGTTGGATTTTTGTATGTATAGTGTATGTATAGATTGGGTTGGCGTCTGTCACTTCATCTGCAGTCCCCACTGTTTTTTTGGCGATTCACTTGGATACATACATATCTGATTGAATGAGATATTATTGGCAGGGTAAATTACGTACATCATCCTCAACTATCCTACTGTTTCAACTTTGTCCCTAACCTTTTATTTTTTCACAATTTGAACCCGACCTTTAACTGATTAGTGCATTGGTTATTAATCACAACCTAAGAAGTCAAAATTTTATTATGAAGAAATTTTACCATTAGTTTAGATAAATAAAAAATTGAATAAGTAATAAAAAGAGAAGAGGAAAATAATTGAAAAAATTCGAACGATAATTTCCTTCTATTCAACCCCAACTTTCCCTACACAACCAACAATAGGCCAATTTTACCATTATTTTAGATAAATAAAAAATTGAATAAGTAATAAAAAGAGAAGAGGAAAATAATTGAAAAAATTCGAACGATAATTTTCTTCTATTCAACCCCAACTTTCCCTACACCACCAACAATCAGGCCTAATACATCAGCAACGGGCAACCTCAATTTTCCTCGATACATTTAAGTTTCTATTAGTTTTAAGATTTCTATATTTTTTTTCTTCTTCGTGGTAGCAATGTGTGGCTTCACTTTTTCTTCCATTATCTAGTATTTCATTCCTAATGTTTTGTTCTTTTCTTTGTTGCCTCTGGCTTGATGCATGTTTGTTGATTTCTATCAATCAAAGATGTTGTACATTGACTTGGTGGCACTCGTATAGTAAAGATCCTATGACTATCGTAAGTATTTATTGCCTAGAATTAGGAGTGATAAAGATGGCGCTGCGGCCATCACAACCACTATTTTCAATGCTTCAGTCCTAACTTCTCGTTGCATTCTAGATGGATTGTCCTCACTTAGTTTTATGTAATATAATCTTAGGGTTGGTTTTCTATATACCTTAAATGTGATTCTACTAAGTTTGTAAAGTGGACATGTGGTTGCCTTGGGTTATAAGCTATTTATCTCTTAAGGGGGTTGTGTTCAAATCTTGGGAATTTCTAACAATCCAACTTCTATGTTCAAGCCATTAATTTACGAACTGTGCATTTTGGGAGAACTTAAGTCCATCTTATCCCTCACGGATTTATGTTGTGTCCCCACAATTCAAATACACAACCTCCCCTTAAGAAAGACTTTAAATTGAATCCTGATATCAAATGAGCTATAAATTCTTTTATGGGTTAGTGCATTAGCCGTTTACGGTTTACTTTAGTTGTTGGTTGTGAAGCCTGCCTATTGGTTGTGTCTGTGTGCTAATGGAATAATATACTAGTTGTTTTTTCTTGAGGAAAAATGACACTTACGAATTAGGATCTTGGAAATGATAAAAATGTTTTCACTTATATAAAATATTTTTGACATGTTAAACTTGAAAGAGAATGCATCCAACCGGTGAAGTGTTGGCGATGTTGTGTATGCTCGAAATTGCATAACATCCATGAGTCATGTACACTTGAAGAAGGGGGAAAAAGAAAAGAAAAACAAGGATTTTGGGGACTTTTGAAAGGTTTCAAAATTTGGGGCCAATTTGTGACATGGATTATCTTCACAAAATTTAGGATGAGATGTATGTTAGATGAAAGAGAATAATATTAGTGCGTTTGGCAAGAAATTAAAATCAGATTTTTAGTGAATTTTAATAAAAAAAAAATAATTAAATACGTGGTTGAAAAATTTTGAATTCAATAAAATATATGGTGAAAATTAATTTTTCATTTTGACTAAAATTATTATATATTTTAAATAACTAAATGGTAAAAAATCAGCAAATATCAAGAAATGTCTAAAAGAGATTGTTCAGTTTCCAAATTTAGTTAGGCATAATTTTATATTTTATTCTCTTCTTAATAAAAAATACTCATTCTGCGAGTGGACTGTGGAGTGGCTGAAAAATAAAAAAGCAATTATAAATTTATAATTTAAGGAGTAATATCTAGAGATGGCAAAAAAAAAGGCCTCGACTCGACCCGACGGTGCCCCGTCCCGAGCAGGTTGACGGGACGGGGCGGGGCGCCCCGTCTCGGGTCTTGCCCCGTCCCGTGAACCGTTAAAAAAAAAAAAAGTATCCATGTATTTTTAGCTATAATACATGATGAACAAATGTTTTTTGGAAATAGAGTTATGGATTTATGTTCTTAAATTTGATGAACAATTTTTTTTGGAAGTAGAGTTATTTTTTTCCTTAACCGTATAACTGAAAATTTTTTAGAACAAAATAAAATTATAAAAAAATAAACGGGGCAGGAAAACGGTTCCGTCGCTCTCCCCGCCCTGTCCTGCCTTAGACGAGGCAGGGCGAAGAGGAAGTGGCGGGACGGGGCGGGGTAGGGGCACCCCGCCCCGAACCCCGTTGCCATCCCTAGTAATATCTTTCACTTATAAAACTCACAAAAGCACAGCTATTAATTGAAAAGGTGAGAAAAGAATGCTAAAACCATCAACTATTTATGGGCCCGAAAATATGTTGGCTTGGCCCAATTCACATAAAAACACCTATTACCAGCGACTCAGGCGCCAAATTGAACTCACAACCTCCATCCTTTCGATTTCTCCTCCTCTTTTTTGCGCCGCCCCCGCTACCGACGCAGAGGCACCACCGCCACCATAATGTCTTTGCTGGAAGTAATTACTAAAGCTTCATCCACTGTCCCGACCCACCCCGACCCAGATTCCAACTACCCGATTGTGTTCAATACGGACCCTATTCTCCTCAAACTAAAGCCTGAAACCGATGAACCGAAAGAAGAAAACCTTATTAAACGGGTTACAGGATGGGAAATATCGCAAACAGATGCTGAAATAATCGAAGCAGGGCAAAAAATTTTCAAGAAGTTGAAAAGAAAGTTGAAAAACACCAACACGTTTAGTAAAGACGAATTCTTGGGTATGTTTACTTCTTACTTGGAGAAAATTGGGGAGAAAGTTGGGATTTCCGTAGGTGTTGATAAGTCAGACGAAGGGTATCCTCGTACGTTGGTTGAGAAGTTAGGGTTTTTCATAGGTAGGGATGTGAAGAGCTTAGTTTTAGAGGCTTGTGTTGCTTTGGAGGTTTGGGATACTTTAGAGAGTTTGATAATTAATGGGTTTGTTGAACATTTGTGTATATCCAATCTGGTTCACAATTTGATAGAAAAACGGAGGTCGGATTTAGTTGTTTTGTGTGTGAAGCATTTATCTGATCTCCAGACATATGATTTGATGTGCATTTTGAAGTATTTTTTATTGCCGCCTCGGGATGGATATAAGAGTCTGGTTTGCGTGAGGAAGGAGTGGGAGAACCAAGCATTGTTAGCCATCGAGAAGGTGAATGATAGGGGACTTGGTGGGAAACAAAACAGCTTGGCGAGGGAGGCCTCGTTTTTGCTCATGGTGGCGCATGATGAATTCACTGTGTCGGAATTGTGTTTGCATTATTTGCTTGCATCTCGTGATCTTGACGAGGTGATCTTTTCAGCTTGTGTTAGTAAGTTGAATGGTGAGGAGATGATGGCTTTGATTAAATATTTGGGGAAGTGGCTGAGGAAATATGAGAGATTCCCTCAAGTGGCTCCTTGTCCTAAAGCATCATCTATGTTGGGGTTGAAGGCATGCGATTGGGTTCCGGCTCTTGAAAGCATTGTGAAATGTCTTGGATTCGTTTTAGACGAGCTTTTCTCTTCTTTGGTTTTGCATTCAGAGTTTCATGATGAGTTGAGATCTTTAGAGGAAGTGGTTAGTTCATTAGCTGCTGAAGCACAACTTTGTGGTACTTTGGCAAATTTGACTGAAAGATTGAGAGGCGAACACCAGGGTATGTAACAGAAATTGCCCGTTGTGTTTTAAGGCTGTAAAAAACCCTTAGTTGTAAGCTGTTCATGTGAACCAAATGCTCTTTGATAATATATATTATCTATTACTGGAAATTCCATGACCATATAGTGTAAAACTTTATTATATAATTGTAATATGCTCTAGGTGCCTTCTCCACCTATATGTTGTAGCAAGTTCAGATACGTTAAATCTTTGTATTGATTATTGTTATCCAATTAATTATTGCCAACTTTGGGTGGACAATCATTCAGCATTTGTTAGAACAGGATTTTAGTTCTGCAGCTTTTGAGTGTGATTTAGAGACGTATGCCAGAAGCTGATAGAATGATTGCTCTTTATTAATCTAATAGAAAGTAGAGTCCCTAAAATCTAGTGCAATGACTGACAGAGCACTTGAAACCTCAGGTTCTCAATTTTGCTCTCTAAACTGAACATGACCCTTTGAATATGTTCAGTTCTTTTAAGAAAGATGAGTAAATTTCTAGATCTAAAAATGCAAGCCAAATTCTTCCCAAGTGTATCATCGGAATACTGACAGAACCAACTGCTTTCTACATGATCATTATGAATAACTTGTTCGACCCTTAATTGCGATGCCTGTGCTTCCTGTTTATGTATTGTCTGAATGACCATTTTTATGTCCCCTTAGCATTTTGCACTAGTGCCACGTTCGTTTAAAGCTTATAGAAGTTAAATTCTATCCACCTATTTACCATAGATCGCACATTATTGGAACAGTTGGAAATTGTATGTTATCTATATATGCTGATTAGTGATCAGAATAAGTAGACCAAAACTGACATAAAAAATCAAGTGAAAAGGGAAAAAAATGATACCTTTATGCTTAGCCCTAGTGTCAGTTGTATAGACTAAAATTAGTTGGGCTGAAGTTTTATCTGAGTTGGTGCAATTCCAGCTGAAGTATCTGATGCCTAATTCTGGAATTAGGAGGGTGTGGGTTTATTGGCTTTGTCTGCACATTAACTACCTTTGGAACACCTCATTGTTTAGAGATTGAGGCACTGGATAAGCAGCCTCAAAAAAGCTAATATTTTCACTCCTGGCAGTTTCCAGAAGAAGATCAAAGAAAATCAAGTGTACAATATTTGTAAAATCTGAATAAAAAATATGATTTAGGACAAATGTGACTATGTGAGAGTGAGTTCACAGTATTGCAAAGTTAATGGCAAAGTCAATCTGGACTGATTAAAATTGAAATTTGAGGGGCTGATTTAATCAGATTTGGAGGCTGAAACGATGTGGGAATTTTGGGATTATAATGAATAAGATGAACAGGGATGAGTGGAAGTTGGAGCAATAAAGTGATAAAGAAGATAGCTTTTGTGCTCTACCTGGCTGCTGTAAGCAATCCTCATTATGTGTAGTATTTTTTCTGTTGGAATGTTGAGTGATTGAGAATTATGGGTTTTGAGAAGAGATTGGATGGGCTTGATGATTGGGAACGTTTGATCCAAAGAAATAGTGTTGTTTTTGCATCAATTCAAATTGCTGGAAAACTAGAGAAAGATGACTTTTGTGCTCTACTTGGATGCTGTAAGCAATCCTCATAAATTGTAGGGTTTTTTCTATTGGATGTCGAGTGATTAAGAATTATGGGTTTTGAGAAGAGATTGGATGGACTCAATTATTAGGAGCGTTGGACCCAAAGAAATTGTGTAGCTTTTGCCACAACTTCGAATTGCTAAAAAATTAAAGAAAGATGAAGCAATTGGTGAACTGTTTATCGCACTTTGAATCGCGGAATGTCGCGTCGGCTTTTAGAGTTTGTTTTATCTTTGGTTGCTATGCTATGGGAAAGAGATTGAGCCCCGAGTCTTAAAATGATTACATAAAGTTGAGATTATGTTGGCTGACAAAAAAAAGGAGAGAACAAAAGAATAAGGAAAAAAGGAATATTTGATGAAATCTCAAGTTGGAAGAATGCCACTAGCTTACCATATTTGGGAGCTCAGTTATTGGACATACTTTCGCTAATTGGGAGCTCATTATGTTCATGTTCTCTCCTCTAAGTGGGGCTTTTCAAAAGATGCTAGGAAAACCAGCTAGCTCCTCTTAGAGGAGATTAATTATGGGTTTAGTTTGATGGACCTTGTAATTCGAAGATACATTCAGAAATTTCAGCTCTTAGTGTAGACAATAATGAAAATCGCCTTCTGTTGATTAGGATGAGTTTTTTACTATAAAGATGTCTTTTGTATTCATGATTGATAAAAAATTGTCTATTTATGAATGAACCACATTTTGCAGGCCAGCCGCAGTGATGCTTTAGAATGTTTTGGCTTCTTGAAGACAGATGATCCTTTCATATATCTGCACGGGCTGTTGTAGTGTGCCAAACCAATGATCCATAGAAGTCATCAGGGAATATATCAACGTTTAGCTGGAGATTGGGGTGCTTGAATCAGTGGATGAACGTCAAGATTGCGAGAATGTTTGTAACGATAATTTTTTTTGAAAGTTTCTCAAGATTGCTACGCCATATGTATCCTTCTTAGTTACTGTTTTTTTCTTTTTTTCTTTTTATTTTTTTTGGCAACAATACTAGGTCCTTCAGCTATTTTGGAACTAAAGTCATCAAAATTTCTTCCTTTCATATGCTCAAATTCAATGTCCCTTTATATCATGGTCTAAAAGTATTGCTTGAATCATTAAAGCCATGACTCAATATGGTTTCTAATGGCCGTCGTTATTGCGTAATTTTTGGACTGTTCGGTAAATATTTTAAATTCTCTTTTAAGGCTCCATTTGTTTGAGGGAATTTTCTACTTTTACATCAATCATTGTACATAAAGGCCTACACCCCCCTCGCATGGGGGGTGGGACCCATTGAAATAATATTTTTTTATTCGAGCGGGTCTCACCCTCCATGTGAGAGGGGTGTAGACCCTTATGTATGAGGTGATGTACTCCTAGCAATGCTCTTGTTTGAGAAACAAGTTGAGAGAGAAACCGACTGTCCACTTGAACGGAGGAACACTGTGATTCAACCAAAATGAAGAAATTGATACTGTATAGAAGTGGGTAATGAAAGGTGAATTTTATTTTGTGGTTTTACTGCGACGTGGGTAGTGAATGATGGAAATTATTGTATAATTTTGTTGTAATGTGGACAGTGAATGGTGAAAATTAGGCTTTCAATTTTGTCGTTATTTGGTATTGAATGTTGTTGGTTTCTCTTATCGTATTGCTTCTATGTATTCGGTTTTCTATGTCGTGCAGTATAAAAGCATCTACAAGAGAGTTTATATTTTTAAATTGTATATTTTACAATTTGGAAAGCATCTAGTTAAATTTTTTTTAGTACTGTAACAGACTCTCTATAAATAACACTTAATTTTACCATTCTCAACAAAATTTATTGTTTTTCCATATCTTTTATTTTCACTAACTTCCTTTCAAATTATTATATTATTTTCTTTAATTGAAAATTGAAATATTTTGAATACATTTAATTATAAAGATTGAGTTTGATAATATAAATTTGGAGAGTCAAATTCACTCTGATGTCAATTTAAAAATTCTCTTGGAATATAATTTTAAGGATTGACTCTTTAAAATGAAAAACATCAAATAAACCAACAATAATCACATAAAATAATAATAAAATAGACCCTTGTCACGGACCACATGGTAGTGACACGAGATTGGGCATGACACGGGAATGTCATGGCACCAAGTGGGAAAATGAGTTAGATCAATGGTTGATTAGGTCTAAGTTTCAACCATACAAGGCGATGCCCGTGTCACATAATTTTGTGGAGAGATGACCGGTGTCCATGGTGTCCGGTTCATGTCTAGGTGATGGGCAGAAAATTACGAGGTGCGATCGAGCGCCTGCGGCGCGAGTGACGTCGCGACGGCGTCGAGCGTCGCGAGCGGTTGCGAGCGCGTCGGGGCGTCGCGAGGGCCGTTGACGACTCCCGGGACATCATGAGCGGCACCCGGGACGCGACGGGACATGACCCAGACACGAAGGCGCGATCGCGTCACGCCTTGGCGGCCGACACGGCAACCTGAGAATGCGAAGTTTGCCCGACATGTGGGGACATGGGCGCGACATGGACAGTAAATCCCAGCATACCAGGTGGTTTCCTGGAGGAAAATACCATGGGCAGATTCTGGGATATTTTGGGAAGACTTGTCCAAGTTGGTTACTTAACCAACTTGCCTAAGAAAGGCCAATGGAGGAAGCAAAACTCAAATTGATGACTATGAAAGGGACATTTATCCCATTGGATTTTTGAAGGGAAAATCCACTTGCAAAGAAGCAAAGTCCAAGTTTGCTTCCGCTTGGTCTAAGGAGGTTTAAGGCAAATTGTAGCCAATGGGGACCCTTGGATGGGGATTGATGAGAATTGATCTTGGCCATTAAATCCAAGGAGGTTTACATGGGATTTGCCTATAAATAGGGATGGAGTCCCATTGTAATTTCTACACACATTACACATTAGAATCCATTAGAATTTCAAGTAGTATATGTGAGTTGAGAGAATTATTGGAAGGCATGCAATTTATGGGATTCATGCTATTCATATAATTCTTAGATCACATTGTAGATTACATTGGCGAGGAGTTTTTTATACAAAGAGAAATTTTCTCCCAAACTTACTTGTTTCTCGATATTGTCATTATTATTTCAAATCTCATACTCAAAGTTTGTCTTGATTTAGCCTACAAGGTTGAATAGTTTTGGGGCGTCGAAAGGCGGACTTAGCGCTTTCTCGTAGGGACGAGAATTGTGTTGCGTTAAGGCCGCACGGTGTCTAGTTTTTCTAGCGTAAGAAATCTAGCCCCGTGACAAGTGGTATCAGAGCAGGTTCGTCAAGTTGTTATCATGACGGATTCACAACAAACTGTTGAAGTTGAGGAAAGGGGACGTGGTGTTGCCCCAAGTGAAGCAAAGAAGACACGGAGCAAGAGTAAGACTCGGGAGGCGATTGCCATGGAGGGCAAACTTGATCCAATATCGCAAATATGGGTGATAGGCTCGAATCTCTTGAAAACTCCTTGGAGGCATTGGAGGAGCACTCCATTGGAAAGTTAGAAGCTCTCCAATCTGATGTCCCTGAGGTGTTGGACGTACAAGCATCATTGGAGAATGATGTTCAAACAGTGAAAGGTGATGTCCAAGCTGTGGTAGCTCGACAAGCCGCGATGACGGAAGATTTTGGTAGACTTCAAGTTAAACTCTTAGATGCCGTGTCCGCTGTACAAGGTCAAGGAAATCAATCATCCTTGATGATGGAGAGAATGAGCAAGGAGCTTGAGCAATACAAAAATTCGACCGCTAGTTCAAGCGGAGGTGCCGCTACTAGTGTTGTTGCTCCAAGGATCAAGTATCCAAAACCGAAGAATTATGATGGACGACGTGATGCTTCGAAAGTGGAAAATTTCCTATGGCAAATGGAGGTCTACTTTGAAGGCGTTAATCTTATGGAGGAATCCATGAAGGTGCGGACCGCTACAATGTACCTCTCGAATGTTGCGGCGTTGTGGTGGCGTCGTAAGCATGGTGAAATTGCGCGGGGAGCTTGCAACATTGACACATGGGATGTGTTCAAAGGGAGCTCAAAAGGCAATTTTACCCGGAGAATGTCGTCTACGAAGCTCGCAGAGAAGTTGAGGATGTTGAAACATATGGGAACAATTCGTGACTTTGTCAAAGAGTTCACGACCCTTGTGCTTCAAATCCCAAGCATGTCGGAGGAGGACTCACTATTCTATTTCCTAGATGGATGTGCTAGTTGGATGCAACGTGAGTTGCAACGGCGTGATGTCAAGACCGTAGATGAAGCTATTACGATAGCCGAGTTTTTGACGGAGTTTGAAGAAAGTGCTGAGTCGGAAGCTAGAACCATCAAGCCCGCTAAAGGGAATTTTGGGGGATATGATGGAAACTTCGGGAAGTCCGTGCAATGGGGCAAGCCGGAAGGGAGGCAAAATTCCAAAGTTGATTCTAGACCCGGCGGCAACACACAACCTTCATGGAGGAAGGAGTATGCTGAAAAGAAAGGGAACAATTTCGCACCTCGTGGTTGCTTTCTTTGTAAAGGATCGCATCTCATGATGGATTGTCCTAAGCGAGGATCATTGGCATCCATCTCGGTGAGCCAACCGGAAGTAGCACATAACCAAGATGGGGTTGAAGCTCGGATGAATTCACTCCAATTGCTTGATGCTACCGAAGACATTTCCCTAGGGACACAACGTCTTTCGGGGATGAGATTAGTGGAAGTCCTTGAGGATGATGAGGACGCGATGCCTACGGAGTTATCGGGAGAACTATCGAAGGGGGACATTGATGAATCATTGTCCAAAGAGTCCAAAAATGAGAGCATTGATGTCCAATCATTTGACAAACGTGGGGACGTTACGACCGGAGGAGTCGTCCATCCGAGGAACTAAAACAATGATGTGGAGGGTGAAGGTTGGTGTCAAAAAGAGGACAACGCAAGACATGATGTACTTGAAGAAATGCCGAACACGTTTCGCTACCAGGGCGTTAACGGATTAGGTGGGGGAGATTGTCACGGACCACATAGTAGTGACACGAGATTGGGCATGACACGGGAATGTCATGGCACCAAGTGGGAAAATGAGTTAGACCTATGGTTGATTAGGTCTAAGCTTCAACCATACACGGCGATGCCGGTATCACCTAATTTTGTCGAGAGATGACCGGTGTCCATGGTGTTGGGTTCATGTCTAGGTGATGGCTGAAAAATTTGGGTGCAGTCAGGCGCTGCGACGCAGGTGACGTCGCGCAGCGTCCAGGACGTCGCGGCAGCGTCCAGGACGTCCAGCGAGCGGTTGCGAAGCAGCTCCCCGGGACATCGCGGCGGTGTAAAGCGGCACCCGGGACATGGCCGGACACATGCGGTCGCGTCACACGGCGGGTAGCACGACAACACGAGAATACGGAGTGCCGGGACATGGGGAGTGACATAGGCGCGACATGGGCAGTAAATCCCAGCATACCAGGTGGTTTTCTGGAGGAAAATACCATGGGCAGATTCTGGGATATTTTGGGAAGACTTGTCCAAGTTGGTGCCTAAGAAAGGCCAAGGGATAAAGCAAAACTCAAATTGATGACTATGAAATGGACATTTATCCCATTGGATTTTTGAAGGGAAAATCCACTTGCAAAGAAGCAAAGTCCAAGTTTGCTTCCGCTTGGTCTAAGGAGGTTTAAGACAAATTGTAGCCAATGGGGACCCTTGGATGGGGATTGATGAGAATTGATTTTGGCCATTAAATCCAAGGAGGTTTACATGGGATTTGCCTATAAATAGGGATGGAGTCCCATTGTAATTTCTACACACATTACACATTAGAATCCATTAGAATTTCAAATAGTATATGTGAGTTGAGAGAATTATTGGAAGGCATGCGATTTATGGGATTCATGTTATTCATATAATTCTTAGATCACATTGTAGATTACATTGGTGTGGAGTTTTTTATACAATGAGAGATTTTCTCCCAAACTTACTTGTTTCTCGATATTGTCATTATTACTTCAAATCTCATACTCAAAGTTTGTCTTGATTTAGCCTACAAGGTTGAATAGTTTTGGGGCGTCGAAAGGCTGATTTAGCGCTTTCTCGTAGGGACGGGAATTGTGTTGCGTTAAGGCCGTACGGTGTCTAGTTTTTCTAGCGTAAGAAATCTAGCCCCGTGACACCCTACACTGAATGCAAACATTAATCCAATAGCAAACACCATCCAATCCAACAAAGAAGAAAGTTAATTCTGAATTGTGAAAAATGATGGTAGATTTTGAAATTTTTTTTTGGCTATTCTTGGGATTTCTATGCTACAATCGCCCCTCAATTGGTTTCACAAACAAATAAGGCCTCGAGTGAGTTTGGATTTGAAAAGAGTAAAATATCCTTTTGAGGTTTTATTGATTTTGGCCCCTTTTTACATTTTTCTTTTTAATGCTTAAACTAAGCGCCTGTCTGTGCGCGATTTTAATCTGCAATAAAATCGCTTTTTATTCTGTTGAAGGAAGCAACGGTCAAAAAATCACAGAAATGTGGCTGAATGTGTGACTAAAAAAAGAGCGTGTTTGGGAGCAATTTTTGTGGGATTTTAATCAAAATTATAGCCGTTATAGTCAACTTGTGGGCTCCACCTGTGAGAGGGAAAGTAAAAAATGGTGGCTGATTTGATAGTTAACGGCTAAAATTTTGATTAAAATTTCTCCCAAACAGGACTAAAGTCAAAAAGGGTGGCGGGTACTGTAGCAACGGTACAAATTTCGATTTTAATTGTGCCAGACAAGACCTAACTGTTATAGACGGCAGTTGGTAACGTTGAAAATGAAATGTTAAGAGGGTATTCTACAAAAGATGCAAATATTGGAAGGGTATCATGTCAATTACCCTAATTTTTAATTTAACCACAAACTACGAATTGCCCCGACCCACCCTCGCTGCCGCCATTTAACGAATACGAAGAAAGCATACGAAGTTTCGCCGTATGCTTTCAGAATCGCCAATTGAAAATGGAGTCGATTAACACGAATGAAACTCCCAATTCCCAAAATAAAGCTGAGCAGAAAAACCAGAATTCGAAAAAGAAGAAGAAGATCAAGGAAGGAGATTTGAATTTATTGGGATACCCAATAGATGGGATATCAATAGCAGGTCATGAGACGTGCATAATACTCCCCACGCTCAACTTAGCATTTGACATCGGCAAGTGCCCTCAACGCGCTATCTCCCAGCAGTTCCTCTTCATCTCCCATGGCCACATGGACCATATAGTAATTGCATTCCCTCCTCCATATTTTATAAACCATCGCAAACTTTGAATCTGATTTTTTTTTTGGTTGGAATTCCGTTTCCATATTTATGTAAATTAGTCGATTTGCAGTGCCCACATTTGCTAATTATGTGTTTGAGGCATTTGATTTGAATTAGTAAGCATTTCTTTCAGAATTTCAAATCTTTTGATGACACAGTTCAGTGCAACCATATTTAGATATTATTTGTTCAACTGATCGGGCGTAAGGCTCTGCACACAGGTGGCCTTCTTCGACTGTGGAGGAGCGACGAGCTCTCCGATGGTCAAATTAGTCAACTTACATATATTTAGGTATGGGATGGGGAGATGTGAGCCACAACTATATGTTCATGCACCGGGTTGTAGAGACAAATAAGAGTGAGCAATAATAATATTGACATTGTAAAATTATATTATCTTTAAATAATACTAAGTGCAAGCTTTTATATTAGAAGAGATGAAATGGTTATCATTGGATGAAAGGACACGTGGCTTCATCTTATTGATCGAGGCCACTCCTCTAGGTGTTACTTCTGCAGAACTAGATTCAGGGGCATTAAATGATTTTGAAAAATAGTCACCTTCTATGTTGATATTTGAAAAGTAGACTAATAAGTTGATTGAGAGGTGTCTGCTTTAGAGATGCCACATCAATAATCACTTAGAAGATCTTGTATGGAATATCTCTTGAAATAGGTGAAACAAGAAGATGCCTTCTCACGTCGAGAGTAGTCATTTCAAAATTACTTTACAACAGACCAGCACCTTGCCTCGGTCATGGAGGATCGGCCTCTATATGGGGCCTCTACAGGTGTGAAGCATCACTTTGACTACCTTTATTTCATGGCCTTGATTAGATCGGTAGGATAGTAATGTAGAGTGTGGACCTTTGTTGGTTCGTTAGTTGGCTGTCACATGGCCATTGACTCTTGCCTTGTTGGATGAGGCGTAAAATTTTTAAATAGATGTTCAATTGAATGTACATAAAAAAAATTACTGAGTTTGAATCAAGAATAAAAAAATGAGTATTACAAATATGAACATCACTTTATTTGAACAACTATATTTTCTCTTTGCTACTTTATGTTCCACATCTTTTTGAATTTTTGCTTCGTGTATGGTATCTAACGTATAGTTTCCGGTTTATCTATTTCATTTTTGGAGAGTATCTCCCGATGCAAAAAATTTGGCTTGAACATCTAGACAGAACATAGGTAAGTTATATGCCTAGACAATAGTTGCCTAGGTACAGACTAAGGGCCCGTTTGTCATGGTTTTTGCTTTTGTTTCCTGTAGAAAAGCTTCTGGAGGAAGGTATCTTAGCCCTTGTCGACAACCATTAAAATAAGATTTTTTTTTTTTTCTTTTTTCAAAATGAGTTTGGAAATAGTGAATTTTTGGAGAATGTGTGGTTAAAAAGTAAAAAAAGTTGTAAGTTTACTTGCAAAATATTTTATTCTAAGAATGTGTGGTTGAAAATGAGTTTGAGAAAAAAATGATTTTGTTTTAATAGTCGTCTAACAGGAGCTTAATGTTTGTTTGGAAACTAATTTTAAAAGAACTTTCTATTTTGGAAGTTGTTTTAAAGGAAACCACATTGGACCAGCTTCCTTTAAAAGCTCTTCTAAGTTGAAGGACTTTCATAAAACTTGTCAAACAGGTTCAAAAGCTCATTTTGGTTTTCAAAAGCCATGCCAAACGGGCACTAAGCCTGTGTGTTAGACTTAGAGCAAGGTACGAAATATAAAAATTAACCATTGCTCTCATCCCATGGTTCCCCATGCAGTTGCAAGGTGTAAAGACTGATACAACTTTACAGTTATCTAGTTTTGGGTATCTGTAGGCAGTGTGTTTGTGTTTCTTGCGAACATCTGGTCTTCATTTCTCCTATATGAGATATTTACTAACTTCTCCTTATTTACGAGAGGGTGCTGCTATGACATTTGCTATTGTTTCATAGGGAGGACTGCCCATGTATGTTGCGACCCGTGGCTTATACCGAATGGCACCCCCAACAATTATTGTGCCAAAAGTCATAAAAGAAAGTGTGGAAAAGATATTTGAAGCTCACAGGGCAATGGACCACTCTGAGCTTAAGCATACTCTTATTGGTTTGGATGTGGGTAATGCCGAACTCCTTATCTTGTATTTTGTGAACTTCCCAAAATACCTCCATAAAACTCGCTTAATTTGTAGGTGAAGAATATAAGTTAAGAAAAGACCTTAAAGTGAGAGCTTTTAGGACTTACCATTCCATTCCTAGCCAGGTTATTGTTGGGCTCCCTACCTGTTCCTTTTTCAGTTTTTCCATTTTATTATTAATTAAATTAAATGAAGAGGTAATTGAGGATTGGCTTTAATTGGTGACAGGGTTATATAGTTTATTCTGTGAAACAGAAACTTAAGCAGGAATATATTGGACTACCAGGAGAGGAAATTAAAAAATTGAAGCTATCAGGCGTGGAGGTACATCTTGATAATTGCTTATAGCGGAATCTTATAAAGTTGTACTGAAAAATTGATATAAAAGCATGTGCAGCATATGGTAAAATTTAATATTCTGATTGTATGTTTTTATTTCAATCCAAAATGAGGAAAGCAATTTGTGCTTTAGATATAAGATATCCAAGTGCTGGATATAGAAATATCTTGCCTTGTATTTTAATAGAGTGATTCCACATATCTAATTGTTTTCTTTGATTTTAATTTTTGCTTGAAAAATTGTCTTAGAAATTTTTACTTCACAATATTCAAGTATACAGAGCTTGGGAATCCTTAATACACAATATTCATGTATTAACACAAGTATAAAGGCTTATATCTTGATTGTATAATTTGAATGCGTGCAAGGAATTTTCTCTAGAGACCAATTTGGTTCGGAAGATGACGTTTACTTGATGGTACCCATTTTTGGTTTATAGACCATTTTTTTATTGAATTATTATTATTATTATTATTATTATTATTATTATTATTATTATTATTATTATTATTATTATTCAATCTATTGTGGATAGATTTTTCTTATTATCTGTGAGATATGTAACGTCGCCTTCCTAAACTCTCACTGCCTCAACATTGACAAGCCTGATTCCCAATAAATTTGTTGTTGGCTTCATGAGTTCCTTTTCACCACTATTGAAATAATCTCTACCATCTACCATCTACCATCTACCATCAAATGATTAATGCGCTTTATATCCATTCTCATCCCTCTCTTTAAGATATCAGGAACTGAAACTGGTATATTTCTCCTGCAGTTACAAAATGAGAAGCAGAAACAAGTATTTAATTTATATTTCTTGCTCTCTTCCTCTGGAATATACTGAAAATTCATGTGGTTAGCACATTTTCCATTCTATATATTACCTCCAATCAAATGTTTAATCTGCTTTATGCCATTCTTGCTCTCCTCTATTTCCAAGATACAAAAACGGAAACTGGTGCATTCGTCAGCATCAGTTAGAAAGCAAGAAGAATAACTGATTATTTAAAATATATTTCTTATATCTCTTCTTCTGGATTATGTCAAGAATATGCTTGTGGTTACTACATTTTCCATTCTCTAAGTTGTTAGAATCTTTGTGATGAAATTTTGAGTGACTTATATTTGACATGGTTAACTTTTCTCCTTTATCAGATCACCAATACATCTACATCACCTGAAATTGCTTTCACTGGAGACACTATGTCCAACTTCATTACTGATCCTGACAACGTTGATGTCTTAAGGTCAAAGATCCTCATTATGGAGGTAAATACCGTTACTATCCCTTATATATGATACATGAGAAGGTTCCACTCCAAGGACTCTAATTAGAAGCAAATCTATGCTTCACAGTACTCATTACTCTAGTGTATTAACTGCCTCTACGACGTTGTCTACCTTCTACTAAATGTGTCACTTCTGTTTGCTATGATAATTACCAAGTGAAAGCGTGAAATCAACTGAAGCACATATTTGTCAGTCCTGCAACTGGTAGAAATGGGAAAAATTTTGCTAAACGTATGAGAGACATATTAATGTCAGAAAGTGTATATAACCTTTTTGTGAACTTACCTATTGATTGTATATCACAATTGGGATATGAGTGAAAGTGATGACCAAGTGATGGTGTTGGAAAAATGACTAGATATATCATTTAACTTCCGCATTACATATACTTATTTTCTCTGAACTCCTATAAATTTGATTCAAATATATCTTCTGGAAATAGGAGTAGCTGAGCGAAATCAGTTGAAAGAACCTAGCTGGGTAAAATTGAGTTGGATCGAAAGTGTTGAAATGTGATTATTAGGAATAGGAGTATCACTTCAGTGTGAGCTGTTATGTATGATTATGTTCAGTCATATGTTCTGGACATAAAAACACATGCACTAGATGTCACCGATTTTTTAGAAAAAAATACAAGCGTCTTTTAAATTCAGGAATGAAGTGACTTGCATTTTTAACAACTTGTAAGTTGATCCAAGATAGCCATCATAAAGTGGAGATGCAGCTACAGATATTAGAGCTTAAAGTATGTATGCATGCTATTATTTAGCCACCAATATGAATTTCTGATATATTTAATCTTCGTTTCTTATTTTCTAATTTAGAGCACCTATGTTGAGAATTTAACGACGGTGGTGGATGCAAGAGAATATGGACACACTCATTTGTCAGAGGTTGATGTTCTACTGCCTTTCCTTTTTTTTCCCCATTCCTAGCTACTCTGTTATCTACTTTTGCAGATTACTGATTACAGTTTTATATTATACGTGTACTAATATGCCACCAGATTATCAGTTCTGCAGACATGTTTGAGAATAAAGCAATTATTCTAATCCACTTTTCTGCTCGTTATCAGTTAGATGTAAGTTGTTTCGTCCAATTCAAAGCCTACATATTTAATTTATATGCATGTAAACTGAAGGACTTTCATTAACTAATCTTTAAAATAGGGGAGATACATAAACCACGCATAAGTGAGTTTATTTCATTGCCATCTTTTCCTTTTTGGAGCTGAGTAATGTATAGTGAGTTTAATATTGTCTTTCATTTTATAGGTAAAAAATTGATATTGGTGTGAAAACTAAGCCGCGCATGTTGTTATTAACAGACCAATATTTCTTGTCCTTGTTCTTCATTTTTCTGAAATATTATAGTGGGTGTTATCATTGTCATTTCTTTGGAAGGGGTGCCTTAAGTTAGCATGATATATTTGAAAGACAACTTTAAGGCTTCTGTGGCATCCTTGTGTCCCATGATTTAATGTCATTATATTGCACTGAGGAACCAGATGGTTTGCTGTAGTTAGTCAATAAGACATAGCTAATCCTTGTATTTTATCGTCAGGTCATCGAAGATGCTGTTTCTGCATTGGCTCCACCTCTGGCAGGACGAGTTTTTGCCCTCACTAAAGGATTTTGATGTATGATGAAGCTAAAAGTGTAATTTCTTATCCTTTTTCATTTTATGCTAAATTGTAGTATGTTCTTCATTAAAAAATCATTGAGCGTTTTTATGGCTGTCATGGCAACCACTTGGAGAGCATGTTTGGGAAGTGTTTATAAACGGTTTAAGTTATAAACATGTAGAAATTAGTGGTGGATAAATGGGTACAACTCATAGGTCCCTCAAAATGTGTGGATAAAAGTGGCTTGAGTGTTTATAAACATGAGCCAAACATAGGTTCGGTCTAGATGTAAACATCCCGAGTGGAAAATAGTAAAGCTGTCGGTTTTTATCAACAGAGCTAAGAATAGGTTTTTGCTAGTTTAATATGCTTTCCGAGGGCTGATTAACGGGGAGAAAAACCAATATATAACAAAGTCGTGTTACAATTCGACATCCATAAAAATCATCTTTCAACCAACACTCATAACACATAAACCAACAAAGTTATTATACAAGAGTAAACCATGAGGCATATACAACAAATGCAAATTTCACACAAAAGGTGCTTATCTCAAGCCAACCCTCCCAATGCATATTTCGAACTATTACAAGAGTAAACAAGTTCAAGAGGAAAAGAATATAGATGAAGAATGCAAGGACCTTATGTCGTGTCTTCTAACCACGGACGTATCCATAGAGAGGGTGGGTTATCAATAAAAAAGACAATGGCTGAGCTGATGACAGAAAGGAGGCGGACTTCTCTATATATCAAACACCTAAGAATGGTTGTTGGGTATGTTTGATTCCTAGAAGCGCAGAATGAACAACAAAGTAGACAAAAGTGTAATTTTCTTAGTACCATCCAGTATTTGTACATCCAACTTACTAGAGAAAACGACAAAGGTTTTGGGTCCTGGCAGACTTAGCAAAGCCAATCTTAAAAAATTGAATAATGCTATTTATCATTGTAATGATGGAACATCGGTGATATGCTCGTCAATGTGAAATAATGGGATTGGACACTTCAATTTTCATGTGAGAGGGGGGAGGGGAGGGAGATGGGGAAATGTAAGGGATAATAGATTGTCGTATTACCGATGTTCCATCATCATGATGATAAATAACATTACTCTAAAAAATCTTGCTCGAGAAATGTAGTGGCTTTGGATAAAGTGTAGAACATACAGATCTTACTATCCAAGACTTCTTTAGTAACTTATTTCCAATTGAACGGAATAAAAACAATATTACTTGGAAATTCATTATCGAGAAAAAAAATCAAAATCACACAGGCAGCAGGAAATATATGATAATTTTTTAGAAAACAGCTGTAGAAATTAAGGGAGGTCATGGTTGAGAAGCCTGAAGAAGTCCATCACGAATTTGTGTTGCCACATCACGAACTGCACCTGGTCCGTGAGGGATGAACACAGCAGATGATTTGGAGGTAGCTCCAATTTCTTTCATCGTGTCAAAGTACTGAGTGACAAGGACCATATCCATAACATCCTTCGCAGTGGTTCCAGGAACATTAACTGAGAAACCTAGTACGCTATCTCTTAAACCATCCACAATTGCTTGACGCTGGCGAGCAATGCCCAATCCAGAGAGATATTTAGCCTCTGCTTCACCTTCGGCTCTCTTAATTTGCAAGATCTTTTCAGCCTCTGCCTTCTCATTAGCAGCCACTCTTAGCCTTGCAGCGGCGTTTATTTCATTCATTGCTCTCTTAACATGCTCGTCTGGTTCTATGTCAACAATCAGTGTCTGAACAATTTCATACCCATAAGCAGACATTGCCTGCAGTCAAACATGAACTAACATCATCAAAACAAAATCAAAGAATTTAGGTTCGACTATGTAAATTGGTATCTTGAAATAAATAACTTCACCTTCTCTAGTTCATCTTCAACTGCCTTTGCTATTTCATTTTTCTGCTCAAAAGCATCATCAAGGTTGAGTTTTGGAACACTTGCTCTAATTACTGGAAAAATGGACACAAGAACACATTCCAGGTCAAACTGTAATATATCTTATTGACATAGATATTCACACTGTATCATACTATCAGGTGTAAGTTTAGGACTGTACCATCGAATACATAGGCCTGAATTTGACTTCTTGTGTTGCTCAGTTTGTAGAAAGCTTCGCTTGCCTTATCTGCAAGGGCACGGTACTGTATTGATGCCACTACATTGACGAATACATTATCCTGATAGCCAATAATTGGGAGACTCAGTTAATTTATTTGCATTATTGTTAAATCATCTCAGCTAAAAGCTTAAGATACCATATAGTTTAGTATTAAGGATATCATTTTGCAGAAGAAATGTAACCTTTGTCTTAGTTTCACAGCGCACATCCAACTGCTGTAGACGGAGGGAGAGATGACCGGCTACTTTGCTTCCAAGAACCCAAGGCATGCAATGGCAACCTGGCTCGAGGACTTTATCAAATTTGCCAAACCGCTCCTTGATAGCAACTTTAGATTGGTCTACTTGTACACAACACAATAGATTTCCCATTTCCTGCTCAAATTGCAGCAAAATTGATCTAAGATATTACAGGGTGACGAATATTTCTTCTATATCTCAACTACGTCATAAAATAATTTGTCGATGATATGTTTTCAATGAAAATTCAAATGGTTATATTGTAATGTTACAGATAAATATCAAACAAATGAAAAGGGTAAAGCTCAGGCTTGAAAGAGTACTTAGTTGTTTAATGTATAAACTTAAAATCAGTCTCTATGGTTCTAACAAGACTATCGCACCCATATGCATATTTTCAATTCTATAGTCATACCTTAAAGTTAGTGATTCCTAACCCATTTAGCACATGAATTTATTTGGCAAGAGATGACATATATCAAATTAACAATAAAAATATCATATCGATAAAGGATAAGAATACTAACCAATAGATAAGAGCTTATTACTCATCTCAATAGTTTTGACCTAACCCCAAAGTCTTTAGTCAATAAGCTCAAATGAGCTGTTCGATCCCTTAAAAAACTCAAACGAGTGTTTGGATTTGTACTAGTTTTAATAAGATTTTCCTTTCAAGAAGAATATCTAATTTTAATAAAACAGGGTAAAAAAGTAACACAATGGCTAACATAAGAGAAAGTACATCGATGATTAAAGAAGGTGTATGTCCTGACTTTCAACCCCATAATTCAATTTTAATGGAGTCAGGACATAATCTTGAGCAAAACCCACAATCCAATTAAAGTTGAATCCAAAGTAACAGACAAATAATATACACATTCAAGAATTTAGAGAGGGAGGGGGGGACTTACAGTTGGTCAACGAAGGAAAATAGAGAGAGAGAGAGAGAGAGAGAGAGAGAGAGAGAGAGAGAAATGTTTGAGTCGAGAATTTGAATCATTTATATAGGGAAGCAGAATAACTTGTTGCATTTTCCATTTGTAAAATGATGATGATGATGATGATGATGATGATTAAATTTTATTTATGAGGCTATGTACGTTACCCAACCGTTATCAGGATTAATATTCAATGATGAGAGAATATATAATAAAGTCAATAGACAAAGTCATTTTCAAGATTGAATAAAAACGGACAAGCAATTTTGTTATCCAATAGAATTTGGATAAATTATTAAATATCAAGGGTGGCCTAGTTTTGGGTGTAGACGAAGACACTGAGGCACGTAACGGGCATTGAATGTGATAATGACATTACGTTTGGAAGTTATTTCGGGGGGTTTTTCGAGGAATTTTCAATTGCACAATTTATCCGTATTTTTTATTTTTTTATTCAATAAGGTTATTCATTATTAGTAGTGATCATCGCCCCTTGATTCATTTTTTAATGATTTAGAATGCATCACAACTCTAATAGATCGAGGCCATGATTATAACGATTGCCGTATTGACTTTTTAGTTGGAATCTATCATCTTTGGCTTTTACCTATTCTTTGCGAAATTTCTTTGACACTTTCTATGCGACGAAGATGCAGAAGGGTGGCAAATGACAGACATGGGTATAATGTGTAGGAGTTATTACACCGATAATGTGCATATTATATTAATCAAGAATATACCGTGAAATCGAAATATTATTTGATTTACCGAAATCTGATTTGAGAAGACAAAATAGTGATTACCGACTTCCAATATATGAATATGGATTCATCACTTTCCAATTTTGAACGCGTGTCATTCTTTAATTCAAACCTTGCATAAAATCAAAAGAATATTAGTTACTTTCCGAAATCAAAATACTAAATTAGAATGAAATCGGAAAAGAAAGATGAGATGCAAGTGATGCGATCGGTCGAGGCAAGTGTTTGACACTTTTTTTTAAAGATGAATTTGCCTCGCATAGGTGTTAACGGTTTTCCGGCAATCATCTCCCAAAATACAATGACCACGTCAAGTCATAGGAGCACTCCAAATGGCTTAGACTGACGATCTCAAATGGAGTTCCCTCTCTACTATAACCATGATTTTGATACAAAAAGTAATCACTTCTACAAAGTGGTTTATATAGAATTAAAGTAAAATATAGAATGGAATGATATGAAACTATCAATTGAATTGCTCCTCTTTCTTGTTGTTGATCCAAACACATGGGGCATTGTGGATCTATAGATATAGTAGTTGGAAACCACACCAAGAGACACATCTCTTGAAATTTATTTATCTCCATAAAGAGGCACAATTACATCTCTACATAAAGAGATCATTATTGAAAAATAATGTCAAGAGTCATGATCTCCAATAGTCATGATCCATATGAAAAAACTCATCTTTTCATCTACTCGTTCTCTAGAATATTCCACAATATTGTACACAATTTTTCAATAATTTCAAGTATTAAGTGGTTTAAGTTTGGCTTAATTTCTCATTCACCAAACAAAGAATTTCCACTTAAATCATTTCAATTGGTCACAACCAATTCCAATACAAAATTCCAATATAATGTTGTACACTCCAAAGCAGAAATACTTGAATGCTAGCTGGACTTTTTATTTTCGATTATTTTACTTTTGTTTGGTTGGTAGAACTTTTGAGTAGATATCCTACATATATAAAAAGAGTGAAGAGGTTTTTTACTGTAGAAACTATATCTTATCCTCGACACCGTTTTTCTTATTTCTTCATTTCGACTTCATTCTTCGATCCCCGTCTCTATTCTTGAAATCAAACCTTCGAAAACCCTAATCCTTCGCTGCTTCCGCTGCTCCCGCCGGTCCGTTAGGTAAGTTGTTTATTTCATTTTGGCTTTGAGATTTTCATGAGAGCCGTTTTCCCTCTTTCATCTT
Organism: Fraxinus americana; assembly: GCA_035079005.1. Lineage (NCBI taxonomy): Eukaryota > Viridiplantae > Streptophyta > Magnoliopsida > Lamiales > Oleaceae > Fraxinus > Fraxinus americana. The sequence continues at coordinate 48,862,942 of CM068706.1, read as the reverse complement.
ACGCAACTGTATACCTCCTTCACTGTTCTTCGCCGCTGCTTCCGCCACTTCGTTTGGTCGAAGCGAAGCTTACACCTGTAAGTTGTTTATTTTATTTTGGCTTTGAGATTTTCATGAGAGTCGTTTTCCCTCTTTTGTAGTCTAATTTTTGATTAGGAGGTATTTTCTATCGTTTTTTCCTGAAAATTTGGGGCATTGAGTCCGTCTTTTCTAGGAATAGACGGTTTCTTTAAATGGGTGATTTCTGCAAAATTCTATGCCTCAGTCTTTGCTTTGAAATTTTCTTTGTCTATATAGAGTTTAAATTCTTTCCTTTGGGTGGAAGTGAATAATCGACAGATGAAGGCTCCATTGGGCATGAAGACAGCGTGTCTCCGTTGTGGATGGAGCCATGTACCCTAGCTCCGTGAGCAAATGTTTGTCCTTTTGGCGTGCCCTGGCAGTGTTTTTACTGTGTTTTATGTCTTTTTTATATTAGTTGTTAAAAAGACAAAAGAGTGCCAATTAAGCTTATATCTGCTTCCAAGTTAAAGTGAAAGTTAGCTCCTTTTTCAAATTACTATATTTTTTACAGGTGGTTTAATAATGTACTGTACATCGACCATGTCGCCCAATTAGGTTTCATCCATAGACTTATTTGTGCATTGTACTCATTATTATCTTACCAATTAAGGAGAGTGGGCGAAAGTATGGATTAATGTAATCATGATGTATTGAGTAGTTGCTGGTCTAAAACCACGGATCCACATAAATTGCAATATGTAAGGTTTTTGAGTTTGTTTGGATGGTATTTCACATGAGAGTTGGATTTCCAACATGTCAATTTTGTAACTTCAATTATCTCTCTCATGCAAAAATAGGCTTGTGCGATGGGCGTTCAGAAGGGTCCCTATGGCGAGAGCAGAGAAAACATAAATTTGGAAGTCGTTTGTGAAGTGTATTAGGTTAACATATGTAGACAGACTTCATTATTTGGATGATTCAAACTTGATTTGGATTTTCAAAAGATGAGTTTCTGAGCTTTAAAATTATAAATTTCTTACTCCGGTGTGTATCTAAATCTCTTTGTAAGTTAGTTCTGCTTGTGCAACTGTACCTTGCCATATATTGGCAACATGGCTGTAAGTAATAATCCACTGAAACCATAAGTCCAAAATATTTTACCTTTACAAGAATACAGTTTTTCCCCAGTTGTTTGTTAACATGCTTTACTTCTTCCCTGTTCTTCTTTGTGAATCACCCCGTACATGAAAAATAAAGAAGTCTATATATTAACTGAACAATAGACAGTTAGACACTAAACTAGATTCTTGTGATTGCCTATGAATGGCATTGATAGATACTATTTTTAGGAACATTTAATAAGTTTAGTGAAGCCACTAACCCTTGTTGCCACACAATTCAAATGCATGCATTTGATGTGTTGTTACTGTCATGTATACGTAAATCAGTTTAGTATTAGTTAGAGCATGTTATTATTCTCGATTTTTGGAGGCTTATTTGACATGTCATATAACTGTTGTTGCACAAATAGTTTTTTATTCAGTGAAAAGTATGGACTTAAATCGGCATTTGTCCAAATTCTGGAACTTGTCTTCTAATTTCTAGGCCTGGAGAATATTGATATAGAGCACCTTATATTTACTCTTGTGGCATATCTATGGATTTATTTGTTTCTCTGTTATTTTAGTACTGGTTCTCGTAGATAGATTAGTTTCCGAATTGTAAGAGGTCGAGTTTTAGAACATGGGCCTAAGATATTCTAATATGCTTTTTTTGTTTTAACTTCCAGTTGATATAATCTCTGCGGCAAATCGAGTTTGATAAAAGTGGTGACCACCTCAAGTACGGTGACCGTTGTGGAAGTGGTGGTGTTATTTGAAAAAAGCTGATGTGAAAGAGGTAATGTCCGAAATTTCAAGTCTTGATTTATTTAAAATAGTCAAATATATTCTTACCTTTTCCTTTTGCAACTTATTTTGCGGTGTGGTGGAAATAGAAAAGATTTGGAGAGGATGGACTATCCGAGGTACTCGACATCTAGAGTTTCGTTACAAAGCGAATTTCGAGCCATGAACCCTTTGAGGTATTTATTTCCACTTCTGTTTGTCGACTCTCTGTGTGTGCCCATGAGATTCAACGATTGGTCTTTGTAAATACGCTGCCCTAGATATTAACAGCAAAGTTGTGAATGGTCATCTTGATGTCTCTACTCTTTTACTTCCCCCTACCCAACTTCCTTCAAAAAGGAAAAACAAAACAACAAAATGAATAAATAATTAAACAAATAAATTATTAAAAAAAATTTAGACCTGTTAACATACATGCATTCACATATTCTTTTCAATTTGATTATCTCAAGAGTCTGGAAATTGAGGAGAAAATCAATAAGATCCGGTGGTGCCAGACCGCTAATGGTGCCGCTTTTCTTTTGTCCACTAATGACAAAACCATTAAGTTTTGGAAGGTGAGATAACTAATTTCATTTTTATTTAATCATTGTACATGGCAGTAAAGAGAAAGTTGTATAACTTAATCTTTCTAAGTTCATTGTTACAGCTGTAAAATGGAACATCCAGCCTTGTGTTCGTAGTACCTGGATCTTGTACTTAGCATGCAAAGGATTCGACTCCTTGATTTCTCAGTGCACAGGATCTTGCTATCTGGATTTTTTCGTTTTTCTTTTCTTCCAATATCTTAACATGCACTATTTCATGGGCTTTGTTGTTCCTTTTTCTTCTATGAGTCCAGCAACCCGATCTTGTGTTTATAGTTTATGGTTTACATTTCTCTTTGTAAGGCAAATTGGTCTTGTGCAAGTTAGTTGTAGATGCAGTGCAGAAGCTTTGGTGTTTATTGTAACCTAAATCAGGGGAAAACTTGTTTGGAGGTGTTTGTTAATTCAAATATGTGTGAGCTGCTATTACTTGTGATTTTCTCAAATATGATTTTATATCACTTGATTTCTTTCCAGCATCCAGTTCTTGAGTGGAGAATTGGTTTTTATGTCTTTGTTCGTCTCATGATTTTAATGCTTAGTATTTAATTAAACATGTCAAAGAGAAGAAAGTAAAGAAAATTTGTGAAGCAAATGGGGATCCTTTGATAGGTGCTACAAATGGAAGTGTTGCCCGTTCAAGCATTTCTTTAAGCCGCCCTAATCAGCATATTTCTAATGGGGGCTATATGGGGGCTATCTGGGCCAATCTCATAACTGTTCGAAAAATGACAGATCCTTTCCACATGCAGACATTCCCTCAGTAGTTGTACTTGTACTAAGCTATAGTTACACTTGCAGTATCAAGGTTTCCGTAGGATCCATTTATTTTTGGGTGTGTTCTACATCAATGGAATTATGTGCGATTATTTATCGACTCTAGGAATGGTTAGTATCCTAAATGTTGCAAAACCCTTGATCATATATTGGCTCTGCAATCTGTCAACTTTCTCGTTGTCATTGGATAATAAAGTTTGTTATCTGAAAGTTCTATCTGATTGAATGAGCTCAGATCGTCTAACTTAGGTGCTCTGGTGGGCTTCTCGACATGCAGCATGATATGGAGACTTTCCAGTTTAATATGGGATCACTATCTGCAGATTGTTCATTTTCGAGCTTTGGAGAGACCTAAGGAAGATGAATTCTGCCTAGAGTTGTGAGTACTTTCCAATACCATTATTGTGGACAATGGAAAAGACGGTTTTTCTTTTTTATGTATTTCTGAGCAACATCGAGCAAATTTGTTTTTATCCATTTTGGTATAAATCTCTACAGCAAAGAACCACACTTATGATGATGTTGTGGAAAGCCTAACCAAACATGTTCTTAGATAGTGAAGTTAGGCCATTTAGTTCATTTTCGTTTATCATACAATTATAGAGATTTGTGTAGTTGATTTACTTAGACGCATGATGATTAGATATGTTGCTTTCAACTTAATCTCGTATATCTTTATTTGCAAGCTTCGTAGCTATTGCCATGTTGTTGCATTGCTTGGATAAGTACAAGAATAATGATCGTACTTTATGCTATGAATCGATTTTCCGGTAAAATTAATTTATTCACTGCACAAAAAATCTTTTACTTTTAATTTAATTATTCTACTGAATTTATTCATGTTTTTGGGGTGTTTACCTGTTGGTCGAGGGAAGTTATTCCGAATCAAAATTTGAAAAACATGGGGGATCCATCAAAAGTGTGAAATGCTTATTAGGATTAGCAATTCCTTTTTACATGTAATTACCGCATTAAATTTGTCATTGCCTTTTTCCCCCTCCTAATGGATTCTCTTCCCGTTTCAGTGTGTTTGGATGTTTAACATGTATACATGCAGTATAACTGATGACATCAGGACTTTTTTTAGCTAAAAGGAAAATACTTTAAAATCATCCCACACTATTAAATACTCAACTAAACTGTAGCACGTGCATCGCACGTGCGTACACTAGTAATTAATAATAAATCAAACCAAAGAACGATGAAAAAGAATTGAAATACGATCAAACCCATCTACATGCACAAAATGTCCTTCGCGCGACACGATAAATCTCAAATTATTATTCATACCTTAAAATTTGTGATAACAATGATTAGCATTCGACACAATTAATATATCGGACTTTAATAGCATGCGATTGGCACCTACGAATAAATTATACCTAACAATAGCAAACCATTGAAACCGTCATTTTAAATCTCTTTCCCGACATTTACGAAGTGTCAAGTTCGACATTTGAACGGTCGGTCTCAACATTTTTGTTCGACAGTTGGCACCTAAAGAGGGTGTGATTAAAATACATTATTCGTAACATTAAGTGTGTTCATCAATGTTCAACTACCAAATGATAATTTTCACAAATAATTAACCCAATACTTTATTAAATACGGAATCTTTCACGACATTTTATGGAGGATATTGCTATTTTTATTCAAAAAGATTTGTAAAACCAAACCGAATGAATGGATTTGTAAAATTGCAAGTTAATATGAACATGTTGTCTTTTAACAATTCAAAAATTTATAAAATAAAAGTATTAACAATTTATAAATGCTAACCTTTCAAAATATAGAAGATGAATTCAATAATATTTTCTTTTTGATATCGGAATTGAAAAGATGTAAAGAAAGTTGGGGTTTATGGAGAGAAAATGTCGTTACCTAGCAATGTAAGTTATGATTTATTTTATTTTTGGTTAAGAATTCTACGACCCATTGTATATTAGATCTATTCAATGATTTTCCTTACACAAGTCAAATGATCAAATCATGACGTTAATTAGCATTAAATACATGCATTAATGAGTGATAAATGCACTTAAAGAGGTATCTCCAAGAGTCCTTTGGACATTTTACATTCAAAAAGTATCATTTTTTAGCACCATTTGAAAAAGTGACAAATTTTGATCCACCTTCAAATTTTGTGACCTCTGTGCAAAATCCCCTAGAATAATTGACCTGCAAAAACACAGGTCTAAGGCAGCCCGTAACCTAAACTTCGATTGATAAAAGTTAATTGCCATGTCTAAATTTTTAATCATGAAACTATTTAAGAATACTCCATAAAAAATAAAAATAAAATTCGTCTGTACAGTGACAAGCAACATTCTAGGATCTAACAATGACCAGTAATCTGTCTCTCTCTTTCTAGTCTGCTTCAATTAAAATTTCATGGCTGTAACATTTAGATCTTTGATCAAATATTAGTGTAATTGAATTTCCTTCTGATCATCAGGCGTTGATGATGCATACCTGTAGTGTCGTGCCCACAAGTAATAATGCAAGAAGTTCAGACCACTTAATATGCACATTAACCAGTAAAATCTTTCCAGGTGATAATGGTTTAAATTACTGCCATCGAGCCATGGAGTTCGACTAAAGTTCCGAGTTATATCGTTGATTATCGCTACAAGCACTGAACTGAGATAATAACCCATGGCTAATGAAGCCCATGAGAGAGATGTTGCTAATGATCTCATGCTAAATGGGGCCTCTGTAAAGAAGAAATCCATCATGCCAGCTAGGCAGAATAGATCAGCTGAACCAAGGAACAGGTATTGAAGTGCCACCCAAAGGAATGTGATTGGAAGAGGTTCTGTTGAGTTCATTAGGCCGGATTGTATTGCCACTCTCTTTCGCTTCATCTCGACTAAAGCTGCAACAGCCATGGCTACGATTGAAAGAACTAGGCCGGTTCCAATTCGTTGTAAATGAGTAATTCCCATTTCAGTATTTGTCAACTTTCTGAAAATTGGTACTATAACATGGTTATAGACTGGTGCAAGTATCATTATAAACAGCACAGGAAATACTGGAAGAGAAGCCGGTGGAACTCTTAAACCTCCAACTTGAGTGTTCATGGTGGCTGCTTGTTGGACTGAAAAAGTGGAAAGCTGAGCAAGGCAGCAGTTAAGCATAATGGTTGACATGAAAATTGGCAGGATCTTAAGGACAGTTTTCACTTCTTCCACTTGTTTTGTCGTGCACTTGAGCCATGGTGGTGTTGATGTGCTCATTAATGCTCTGTTAAGAAACTTGAGGTCTTCCGTTGCACTCTGGATTTCTGCGTTTCCTCTACAATGTTGTTCGTCCTCTCTGGCCTGAGTTGTACATGACAAGGTTGTGCTCATGTTCTCTATAGCATTGCCAGAATTCCTCAGAACCCAAGCATTATAAATTGCAGCCACCAAGACCTGTCGAAACATAATAAAGGAAATAGTTCTTAATTTCTTTCAACCTTGTACCAGAAATCCTATGTTTTGTAATACTAATAGAGAAGACTGGATAGTATAATGAATAAGATCTTGGCTTCTTTTACTTTGGTGTCTTCCTGAACGCTGTGAAGTACAATCAAATTTTAGTACGAACATGAGAATGTTTTAGCCTTCAGTTTACCTTGAAAATTGTTGTGATAGGGCTTCCACTGGGAATTTTAATTCTGTAACAAGCTGAGCCAAGGAGGAAAACTGGTATGGAGATCAATATGGCAGCAGTGGCGATTCCAAAACCCCAATGCCAGCCCTTATTATCTTCGATCCACACCACAAATGTGACTGCAATTAGTGCTCCACAAGAGAGGCAAAAAACATAATAATTGAAGAATGTTGATCTCTGCTTTCTTCCAGGTGGGGTATGCTCATCAAATTGCTCTGCTCCATGCGGAGGAAGCGAACCTTTTATTCCTCCAACACCTAGTGCAACCAAATAGAGGCCTGCAAATAACATCACTGATCTGCCTCCATCAACTTCTTCACATGGAATGTTTCTGTTAACTGATGTGCAGACTGGAGGTTTCAGTGAAGGTATCTGAGCTTGAAGTGTGAGTATCAACAGACCCTGTTCCAGTTGTACAGTCGAAAGTATGTTATATACCGCTGAAGACTAACTTTTAGTGAATAATGTATCCAATCATTAAGCGATAAGCCTTTAAATGAGGTAGTTCTCGTTGTAGTGCAAACAAAGATTTGGGTTCAAGTCTTGCCACCACCCTTTTACGAAAATTTGTGCGTCTGTTACAAGGGGGTGGGCTTTGAAACAGAAGCTAAATGGAAAAATCTGTCTCCTCTTTAATAATTTAAAATTTTAGTCGACCTAGTTGAATGCATCCCTATCATGACTAGAAATTTAAGTACTGGTGGTAACAATATGTTGCATAGGACACCAAAGTGTTAACCAAATGTAGAACCAAAACCCTTTAAATAATTCAAAATGCAGATTGGTGAGTTAAAATGAATAACTAACATTGCCTACGGTTCCTTGGCAGCAGACATTGGCACATTGCAGCTCCAGAAATTTAGGAAATAGAATCTTATGCTGTTAGCCAGCTAGTAGTATTGTTAGGTTGTTATTTTCTTCATTCTAGATGCTTCCTATATGTGTATATATTCTGGTGTTTCCGTCAGTTGATTAAGTAAGAAATTAAGCTTCAACATCTTCAATTATCTTTCTTGGTATCAGAGCCAATAAATGGCTAACACCGGCTCAGGCAACCAGTCGAATCCATCAGAGTTCAATACAGGTTCAGCCATTCACTCTACTGCTGGCCACATTTCAACTTATGGAATGAATATCACCCAAACGCCTTCGGTGAAGTTGGATAGAAACAACTTTCTCCTTTGAAAGAACATGATTATGCCCATAATCAAAGGGCATAATCTAGAAGGATACCTGTTAGGAACAAGAGAATGTCCACCAGAGTTCCTTGCAACACAAACTATTGCTGGCCAAGGTGAAGCAGTAGATATGACTCTGAATCCAGAGTTTCAGAAGTGGATCTTAGCTGAACAACTCCTTATGGGGTGGCTCTATTCATCTATGACTCCAAGAATAGCTATGAAAGTCATGGGTTGTACGAGTTCAAGTAAGCTTTGGATGGCTGTTGAAGAGAGTTTTGGTATATTGAATAGATCAAGGGTTATGTTCCTTATTGGTGAACGTCAAAGAACCAGGAAAGGAACTCTGACTATGGATCAATACTTAACCACCATCAAACAGCTGGCAGACAACCTGGAAATTGCTGGTAAATTCATTGATCTAAGTGATCTAATCACACAAGTTTTATCAGGACTTGATGAGGAGTATACTCCCATAGTCGTTCAGATAAGCAGCAGGGAAACAACCTCATGGCATGAGTTATCTTCAGTACTCATGACCTTTGAAAGTCGACTTGAGCATTTAAATCAAGTTAGAAACAGCTTCACCTCACTCAATGTTAACCAGTCAAGTGTTCAGCTAGCACATCGATCTAGTTCTGGTTTCAGTAGAGGTGTTAGAGGAGGTGGCAGTGGAAGATTACCCAACCATAGAGGAAGAATAAGAGGAAGAGGAAGATCTACCTTTAGCAGGCAGAATGAAACTAGAGGGCCATGTCAGATATGTGGATTAAGCAACCACTCTGCAAGCTACTGCTACAACAGATTCGATGAACGGTATATGGGAAGCAAACCAGTCAACACTGGACAACAAAACTTCAGTACATCACCATCGGCCTATGTAGCATTGCCTGAAGTTTTTGAGGATCCAGCCTGGTTCGTTGACTCTGAGGCTAGTAATCATGTGACTATAGACAAAGGTAACCTGAATACCTTGATGAAATATGAAGGTAAAGAGAAATTGCTTGTTGGTAATGGAGAAATGTTACATATTGCCCATATTAGCAATGCAAAACTTCCTACATTTTATGATAAATCACTTACTCTAAATAACCCGCTACATGTTCCCTCAATTAAAAGAAATCTGGTAAGTGTCTCTCAGCTCACAAGAGCCAATAATATATTCATGGAATTTTATTCGAACTACTGTGTTGTGAAGGATCTGCAAATGAGGAGAGCTCTGCTGCAAGGAACGCTTAAAGATGGGTTGTACCAGCTGCAGTTGCCTATTCCAAAACCAGAAAGAATCAACCTCCAGTTAAATCATGAAAATAACCTACAATGTCTTACAGTCAAATCTAGAGCTGGTAATCAGTTTACAATTAAACCAACTTCAGAATCAGAACTTAATCTTTGGCATAGAAGGCTAGAACATCCCTCAAATCAGGTGTTGAGTCAAGTACTTAAGTCCTGTAATCGAGTTGTTAAATTCAATGAAGCCTCTTCTTTTTGCGACTCTTGTAAGATTGGAAAGTCACATGCTCTACCTTTTCAAACTTCTTCCTCACATGCTGCAAAAGTTTTGGAACTTATACATGCTGATGTATGGGGTCCAGCTCCCTTAAAATCAACTTCAGGCTTCAGATATTACTTAATATTCGTTGATGATCATAGTCGTTTTACATGGATCTATCCCATGAAACAAAAGTCTGAAGTACTAGCCATTTTTTTTCAATTCAAAAGGCTTGTCGAAAATAAGTTTGACATGAAGATTAAGTCTCTTCAAACTGATGGAGGAGAAGAGTTTAGAAATTTCAGCAAACTTGCCCTAGAATCTGGCATTGAACTTCGACATACCTGTCCTTATACTTCAATTCAGAATGGAAGGGCTGAACGTAAACATAGACACATAATAGAAATTGGATTAACCCTGCTAGCCCAAGCTCAAATGCCACTCTATTATTGGTGGGAATCATTCAAGACTGCCATCTATCTGATCAATAGACTACCAACCTCAGTCCTAGATCACAAATCGTCTTATCAAATCTTGTCCAATAAAAACTTCGACTTTAACCAACTCAAAACCTTTGGATGTGCATGTTTTCCTTTTATCAGACCTTATCAAAGACATAAGTTCAATTTTCACTCTGTCAAGTGTGTCTATCTTGGCTATGGTGACTCTCATAAAGGGTATAAAAGCCTAAGTCCTAGTGGGAAAATATATATTTCCAGGCATGTCACATTCAATGAGTTAGAATTCCCCTTTAAGACTGGCTTTCTAAATAAACAAACACAACCTCAAGCCTGTGATCCCAGAACATGTTTTCTTCCTGTTATTGACCTCAATTATAACACCTTATCTCAAGGTCAAACTGCAGTTTCTACAATGCAATCTGAAGCTATTTCTGCAGCAGAATTTGCTCTTGAAGAACCTGAGGCTGAGACTGAAGTTGGGGAATCTCTCTGTGATCATGAATTACCAATAACAGAAAATGAGTTACCAGGACCAGGAACTCCTACTGAGACACAAGACTTGGCAAACGACCTAAATCTACCAGATAGATACTTACCACAAAACACTGGACATCAAATGATCACTAGGAGCAAAGCATGTATTTTCAAGCCTAAAATTTATGCTAGCCTGACAGTGGATGAACTGGATTCAAATGAGCCAACCAGTGCAGATGAAGCATTAAGAAGCAGTTGCTAGAAAGATGCTATGCAAGAAGAGTACAATGCTCTTATGAAAAATGAAACTTGGGTTCTAATTCCACCTGAGGCTGAAATGAAAGTCATTAGCAATAAATGGGTTTTCAAATTAAAATATGATGCAGATGGAAAGATCTCAAGGCACAAAGCAAGGTTAGTGGCCAGAGGATTCCTGCAAACTCCTGGAGTCGATTTCAACGAAACTTTGATCCGGTTAATCGAAATTTTTAACATTGAAAATCATTTTAACTCTTGCTGTATCGAAAAATTGGGATATCAGGCAGGTAGACATAAATAATGCCTTCTTGAATGGGAATCTAACTGAAGCTGTCTATATGTACCAACCACAGGGTTTTGTTAACAAAAGACACCCCAATTTTGTCTGCAAACTTCAGAAGGCACTATATGGGTTAAGGCAGGCCCCTAGAGCCTGGAACGACAAACTGAAGCATACTCCGTTGCAGTGGAATTTCACACAGTCTAAGGCTGATAATTCTCTATTTTTCTTGGCAACAGAAACTGATATCTTGTTTGCTTTAATATATGTAGATGATATCGTGATTACAGGCACCAATATTTATCAGATGAAGGAGTTTATAGACAAACTAAATATCAGTTTTGCACTGAAGGATTTGGGGAACTTAAAGCATTTTCTGGGAATAGAAGTCGAAATGTAATCTTTGAGTAGTGCGAGGCAAACCGAGATGCGCCATTGAACTCTGAAAGATTTGGTTATGAAAATCTAAAACCTAGCCCACACCTACTATTTGTGGAAAAACCAATTTCAAAAAGGCGATGGACGGGAAATGAAAGATCCTACACTCTGAGAGGTGCGATTGGTGGTCTCCGGTATCCTATTCACACCAGGACACTGATTTAACCTTTGTTGTGAATAAGCTAAGCCCGATTCCTTCAAGCACCTACGATACTCATTGGAAGGCATTAAAAAGAGTTTTCGAGATACATAAAAGGCACGCTAAATTTCGGTCTAACCATCCCAAAGAAATGCTAGCCTTGACATTACGACTTTCGCAGATTCGGCCAGGCCTCATGTCCGGGACGATAGAAGGTCAGTCTTGGATATTGTGTATACGTTGGGGAAAACTTGGTGTCATGGTGTTCTAAGAAACAACATGTGGTCGCAAGGTCCAGCACGGAAGCAGAGTACAGAGCTTTGGCTCATTGTGCAGCTGAAGTAACTTGGATTCAATCTCTACTTGAAGAGTTAAAAATTCCACAGAAGACAATTCCTATTATCTGGTCTGATAGTATAAGTGCAAGTGCTCTAGCATCAAATCCTGTATATCACACTCGAACAAAACATGTTGAACTCGATGCACACTTTGTAAGAGACAAAGTGTTGGATAACCAGCTGAAAATTCAATATGTTCCTTCCTCGGATCAGACAGCAGATGTGCTAACCAAACCTATGTCACACTCAAGATTTCAGTTTCTAAGAGACAAGTTAGGAGTTCTTGAACACACTCCACCTTGACGGGGGGAGTTAAAATGAATAACTAACATTGCCTACGGTTCCTTGGCAGCAGACATTGGCACATTGCAGCTCCAGAAATTTAGGAAATAGAATCTTATGCTGTTAGCCAGCTGGTAGTATTGTTAGGTTGTTATTTTCTTCATTCTAGATGCTTCCTATATGTGTATATATCTTGGTGTTTCCGTCGGTTGATTAAGTAAGAAATTAAGCTTCAACATCGTCAATTATCTTTCTTGGTGCAGTCCTTTAACCATGTAGGATTTCTCTCTCTCTACATGGAATTAGATTGCTTGTCTATTATTAAAACTGTGCAGTTACTAATTTCTTCATAAACCGTAGCCCCACACTGTAATGACAGTGACAGCTGTTATAGTCATGGACTCGAATATGAAAATGAGATCTAGTGCTCATTAATTAAGGAAAAAATAGTAAGAGCAATAGCACCACATTAGCAGGCATAATTTCCATCCACAAAATTTGATTGGACGAGCGGGAATCGTCAAGATATTTTTGTAAATAGGTATAATCTGTGGAATTTCAGAAACTATCAGATTTCATATATGAAGAAGATGGCATGGCATCATCAGTTATTGCTTTCAAACAAGTATTTGCCTGTGATTGTGATTTGGGCAGGTAAAACAAATATTTTGTGGTTGTCTGTACTCCCTATTTTTCTTAGCAGTGTCAATTTTCTGCTTTCCAGGTTTCCAATGGGCTACCTGGATGTTAATGTAGCTAGCTGTACCATTGAGTTTATAAAATATTTATGAACTATGTTGGACTGATAATACCATACACTTATCCTCTTGATTGGATACAACCTAAAATTTCTATTGCGTGAAGGATTTTTGAAGAGTACATTCATTATTCCAGTATGAATTAGGTTGCCGTAAAATTCCTACCATATAAAGAAGTTTTAGAGGGGACCATTTCTGTGTGTTAAGGGCTTGAGAAAAAACCCTGCGACCTACAACGGCTAATGAATGTAGCTCTATATTGACGGCGAACCACTACAAATTGTGTGTTTGTATTCCTTATTTTCAATAACCCTGACAAACTGAAGGTCATGTATGCATATTATGTAAAATCTTTAGTGAACCTTGGAACCATACTTACAATAAATTCTGTTGTTGCACTTATGAAATAGATGCAATAGGTGGAAATGTAGGCATCAGATAAGAAGCCACAAGGGAGAGCAAGGAGGAAGGCGGTGCCCATGAAGTTGGTAACCATGTTGGCCGAACTAGATGGTAAAAAATGCATGAATTTTGACAGATAAAGAACCAAATTGCTTGCATTTGCCAGGAATGCTAGATTCTCCAAGACTTCCACTACTGAAAGATTGCAAAAGGAAGATAATTATCAATCAAATTCTTATGTTTTAAGAATGTGTTTTGTCCACAACTGGACAATTCAATGAACACCAATTTTATTTTTCTTTCTTCTTTTATAATAATAGTCAATGTTGAACGTGCGTTGCACGTTATTATGAAAAACTTTATAAGTGCTGTAAAAGTAATATTTGAATATGCGTGAATGTTAATTAATTTAGAATTAATATCAAAGAATATATACCGGTGTTAAATCATTTATTTAATTTCCAATTAAGTAAAACATGATGTTAATTAGTATACATGAATGTGAATAATGAAATACATTCTTGAATGTGAAATTTTAAATAACTTATAATTAGAATTAATAACACTGAATATCATAAATGAAGATGAATATTAATTAAATGAATGTGAATGTTAATTAATTGAGAATTAATAATAGAAAATTCATACATTAATGAAAGTACCCATGTGAAATGAATATTTCAAATGTACATGTACATTTATGGTAACTAAATGGTTAAATAAATTAAATATTTACTGAAAAACGATAAGTAAGGTATTATTGAAATAATTGAATTATTGCAGAGTTAGAATCGTAAATTAAAATCAAGAAATATATATGCGACAATGAATGTTAAATCATTTATTTATTTTCAATTAAATAAAACTAATGTTAATTATTATATGTCAAATGTACATGTACATTGATAGTAATTAAATGGTTAAATAAATTAAATATATATTGAAAAACGAAAAGTAATGTATTATTGAAATAATTGAACTATAATAGGGTTAAAATCATCTAAAAAATGATTCTCACTTGATGCGATATTTAATATATTAGAGCATCTCCAAAAGATTCTTTAAACATGAGATGCTCTCTATTTTAAAGAGTTAATATTTAAAATGATACTTCAAGAGACTCTTGAAACTAACATTTTAATTTAGAGAGTGAGTTTGACTCTCCAAATTAATTCTCTATAATTAAATTCATTCAAAGTGTTTCAATTTTCAATATAAGAAAAAAATAAAATAATCTAAAGAAAAGCTAGTTAAAATAAAAGATAAAGAAAAATAATAAATATTTTTTGGGAGGTGCAAAATTAAGTGTTAAATATAAAGAATTTGTTGGAATACTTCAAAATTTTAACTCTCTAAATTTATAGATACTCTCCAAATGATAGAATATGCTCTTTAAAAAATAAAGAGTCTATTGGAAATGCTCATGTGGATGTATTGCTATGAAATAAGCCAATATTTTCACTGACCTAAGACAAAGGAGGCAGCAAGCATGCCACCATGACGGCCTTTCAAGGCTGGTCTATTTCTCCAGTCTCTGTAGCCTTCCCATTTCTTCAATTGCTGCCCCTTATCCTACAGCAATAATAAAGGAAAACATTGAACGAACATGTCAATTTGACTGTGAAGAATCTTTATGAAAAAGAGAAAAAAGGCAACGGAGGGAACCATCTTTTGTTCCAACAATTACGAGATCTCTTTCTATATGAAACTGATCAGAGAGCACTTAAACTAAGCAGCATCTGTGCAGGAGTATTATTTAAATACTAGGAGAATTGGGTTGTCAAATCTGAATGGAAAAATCTGGATCCTTTGACACTTGAAAGTGACTTAACATTCTCACAGCTCCTTCACCTCAATTTTAATATGGTTGGCTTATCTCTATAGTTTTTTATTTCATTTATGTGCATTCAAATGGTGTAGATATAGTCATTTTATTTTTGTTAAGTTTGCTTGAAAACATGCAAGTTGAAAGACTGGTTTTTCCAGATAGCCACAAAGCATTATGTGAATCGGACCCACTCATACACATCCAAAACCACAACCACCGCCACTCTCTCTGTAGTGGTGAGATCGCAGTGTTTGCCAATCTTTAAGAGACTGCATGCAACTTTGTCATGTCCCACCTTTATTGTCCTATTACAGGCCATAATAAAAAGGAGTTATCTTAATTTTTGGGGCATTGGCTACTTTAAATATATCACTGGTGGCTGCTTCTTGAAAATGTGAACCTGATGTTGGTCATTTTGTCCCTTACCATGATCTCATATAGTTTTCAATTGAAGTATAATATCTTCTTTTTGCTACTGAAGTTATCTGACGAATGGACGTCCATCATGTGTAAATTAATTGTATATAGTTTTTTTCGGCCATCGATTTTTTGTTTTCTTTGATCAGTGAAATAGGTAGATGAGATGAGCCATGAAATTGTGAACTGCTTGATATGATGTATCATCAAATTGCATGGTTACGATTCCTTGAAAACGTCAGCATGGTTTTCTAGCATCCACTTCCGGCTACATCCTGTTTTACCTATTCTATGCAAGTATTTCAATTCCATTCAGACTTGTGGTTGTTTATAATGTGTATGATGCAGTCTTCATTCTGTGAGGGTGGTAAAGCAGCCAACGAACTTGGTTTATTAGCCACTATGTGCAATGTAAATAACCAGTGGATAGATTTATTCCGATCTCTATTTCATCTGTGATTCGCTGGCGATATCTTTAAGGAATGATGCTTTGTGCTTTGGCCTTCAAAAAAAAAATTTTGATCCCTTGATTTTTTCTTCAATTTTAGCATATATTTCAGTTCAATGTGGTTTATCTTATACATGAAACCATTATCATACTGTATACATGTGAAGCACTTAGAAGAGCTATTTGCTATTTTAATCAGTACATCTTAGAAATGAACCGTCATGATAGAACATCACTAATGGTATGCATTAATAAACTATACATTAATAACAGTATTCAATATTGTCCAGTATTATCTAATTCATCTTAGTAAACATGTTATAGCTAGCCGTGCTAATTTCACAAATGGAAATTTTGCGAATTATGTTATTTAAGCCTCCGTTTGGATACAAATACATAAATGTTTTAAAAATTCAGTCAGAATCGATTATTAATTTCAACCATACATTAATAATTAGTTAATTACTACTCATTATTCACACATCTCGTAGGATTCACTTTTTTCCTCTTTGTAAACTATTTATAAAATTGCCTAACGGAAGTTAAGATACTGAGATGCCTTATGTGTATTTATGGACCTTCGCGGAAATTTTGCATCCATAGGATTCTTTTGTCTCATCAATAAGAATTTGATAGCCATCGAACTCAAGAATGGTTTTGTCTGTTATCATGTAAACTACTGCCTCATAACATTCATTAAATGTATGGCTCTACTCCAGGCCACACATTCGCTGTTCATGATTGGTACAAACGGAAATATGCCACGGAATTTAGCTGCATGCATTATCTGGCCCTGTTTCTAGTGGTTTCTTCGGTTTACAGGTTTGATAAGCTCCATTGAAAGGGCTAGAATTATATCAGTGGAGACCAATTCTGGTTGTTCTTATCCATAATCAGCAAGTGGTTAGCATGTCAAACCCCACCTTCACTCGAGTAAATTAAGTACATAAAGTTCAATTGGATACGCTTATAATCATGTAATGGATTCAAGAGCTGGAACTCTAATAGCTTATCTTAGTGGAAACTCATCATCATAGCATGCTGTTTCCAACTTTTGTATGTTCAAGTGCTTTCCTCTTTCACAATTCTTGAATTCTAGAGGTTACAAGGGCATAAGAACATCATCCAGCCACTATGTTTCGCAGCATTTTTCGAGTTTTCTTCTTTGTTCTTTAATCGAAGAAGCTACCTTACAAAACCTCTTCTAACTGCAAGCCGAATTAACATGTGGGATTTTGATAAAAAGTGGAAAATTCAACTTTTTTATCTTGCTAGATACAATAACAAATCATCTTATCTCGTAGCTTAACTATCTGAGACGAGATAAATCAGTTTATTTATCAACTCGTCCTGAGGGTGGTTGGAATATTAGTTTGCACCATAAACTGAAAAGGTCAAGGTCCCTTTACCCAGACTGAAAAGAGACAAGACAATGCAGGGTTTGGCTGTGCGAAATACATGTACTAAATTAATGCCCTATGACACCCTCTTACTTGAGCAAAGGGGCACTCCAGCTGTCCCTTTCTCAGCATAATCTTCTGGTTATTTCTAGATGGAATCATACTGGGTGGATATGCTTTACTGCGTTGTCACAGAATCACCAGTTGCTTCACAAGTTTTATAATAAGCATGTAAAGAAAAAAATTGCTATGAAATATAATTTTAATGTTAATTGCAAGAACTCGACCAGTAAGTATTCAGATTACTATTTTTTCTCCAAAGAAACGTGAAATCCTTAAAAAATAAATCATAATTTGATTGATCCACAAAAATTTATATAATAAGGATGATTGAACTTCAGCGGTTTTTGTGGCTCCAATAGTAGTTCTCTAGAATTATTTTTTTAGCCATGGTAACTCACAAACACCATGTGCCATGGCTCTGAATTCAATTTTTGCACTGGGGCAGCTCCATGATTCATACTCTTCCACGTTCCCTCCAACGAATGTACAATAGCCAGTAGTTGATCTACAAAACTTGTCCAATCTCAATTGATAAGTGTAGTTTCTACACTTATTTGAGATCCTAAATGATGATATTTTATTATTCTTTGGATAAAATACTATCTAACCATGTGTTATATTGTATTGCATTGCATTTTGTAGGTAAATCTAGATGTTTGATTAAGAATTGGAGAAAATAATACAAAAATAGTGAAAAAGTGCGAAATCCAAAAGTTGAGGACTAAATTCAAAACAATACATAGATGAGACGGGCAATGAAATGAAGATCGAAGATATCAAGCATTTAATTTGATACAATTGGAAGAAAAATAAACAAGATTGTAAGAGAAGATGACTGAAATGAAGCAAATTCAAAGTTCAGGGACTAAAGTACAACTACTAAAAAGCTGCGTTAAACCTCACGATAAAGATTTGAGAGTACTATGGATCAATTGGATGAGAAAATAAGTCAAAGAGATGAAGTATAGTCCAAGTATTATCACACATCAACTTTCAGCTGAAAAAATCGTGCGTCACATTTTTAGCCCCACACTAAGACCCAATTTTGGTATAGCAAGTTTTCGAATTGAAAAAATGATATTGCTATAAGAATTGTAGCCCTTTGAGTTAGCTTTTCGATGCAATTTAAATTACCTCAAACGGATATTAGGAGAGAAAGTTATGACAAAAAAACTGAAAATTGTTTAGTTGTTGAAAATTAGGCGAGTCGTGCATCCTCGCCTGCATAAGAGGCGCGCGCCCTAACCAAAATGGGATGCCTGGGGCATCCAAAACCAGTCAGGCACATGCCTTAGATATGCCTAGGTGCACGCTTCAGTACAAAAAGAGAAAAAATTCAATGCAATCTTTTGACGTCCTTTAAATACCAAACTCGACCAGAACGTGGGGAAGAGGGGGTCATTCGTCCTAAATTTCATCATGTTCTAAATATTTTGAAAGTGAAGAACAGTCTATATGAATTCAAAGCGAATCATACAAAAAATTTGAAGATTTATAGTCCGGTTTTACTATTTGAGCCAAGAAAGTGGATTTCTTTTACTTCTTCTATCTTTCTTATTTTCGGATGATATTTTTCCTGTTATTCTTGTGTAATTTAATTATAAGAATGTTATGTTAAGATTTTTATTGTATTGGATGAATGATGAATCATATTCTTTGTTTATTTTAATTCAAAACAATTAGTTTAGTATTTCTTGATTTTTCTTGATTTGTTTTGTATTTTCATTGAACTATTTGGTTGCTTGATCACCAATTAGATAGTAAGTCGCTTGTTGTAGTATATGAATACTCACAATAGGTCTAGAACGCTGCAAAATCAACACATGAACAATATGTATTAGAAATAATGTCTATGAGATGTGCAATTATGTGTGATAAATCCTGTGAATCAATGCATGTCTTTCATATGAATTCAGACTAGGAATATGATCATGTCGTGTTAAACATATGTTTAACATATCTTGAAAAAGAATATTAAATAATAATGAATTATTGATTGTCTTGAATGCATGAATTACTAGATTGTAAATTAAGAATTGAATTAAATGGTAATAGGGGGATTCACAATTTCAATACAAACATTCATATATTGAATAACTACTTTATTTATTTTGTTTGTTTAAGATTAATATAAAAAACATGCAAACCATCTTTTTTGATATCACTTCACTTCGAATTATTTAATAGTATTTATTGAATTACAAATTAGCCATGTCTCCAGATTCCAATTCTCCATAGGACGGTGCTAGACGTACTCACGCTGTTACTACACCATTTACTTAATGCTGACATGGCTGCCCTTGACAAGTCAACATAGATTAAAAAAAAAAAAAAGAGGGATGAAAACCCCATTTAAAGGGCACCAAAACTGAGCTCCCGTCACTTGCAGAAGAACCACCTCCTTGAAGAAACTCCTGGCGATAAATGGAGCAACCCGAGAAATGGCTCGGCGACACAGACGTCGACCACACGTCGACGAACCCTTTAATCCTTTGCCCCCACACGCGCGCCAGACATTCTATGACGAAAATGAAGAGGAAGCCGACAACTCTCACTCCGACAAATGCGGCAGCCGGCGACAACATGGGTAAGTTGTTTTAAATTTAATCGCCATTATATGGCCATGAGTGGGAAGCTTAACTTGTGGATTGGGCTGATTGTTGAATGTGTTGTGAAGTTGGAGGTTTAAATGGTGGTGAAGTGGGAGGGTTAACCGGGGCGAAGTGGTGTTTAACTGGAGGGGCTTCGGTGTGGCGTGGGGTAGAGGAGGTGATGGGTTATGTTGCGGTGGGGTCGGGGGAAGGTGAACAATTTACTGGGCTTAAACTTGTAGACGGCTGGGGCTATGAGAAGGATAGTAATTTTCCTAATGCAAATTAACTGATTGTAATTTATTTGAGTTGCTGTTCACTAATTGTAATTTTACATAAGCCATCAATGTAATGAATGTAAACATCAGACAGTAGTGTGGAAATTGTTGTGAATTTACCTGTTCCATTGTTGTGGAAATTGTAATTCTACATAAGCCACCAACGTAATGAATGTAATCAACGTAATTTACCGTTCCATTGTCGTGAATGCAGGTTATGTGGAAATTAATTCATCCGAAGACGACAATCCGATTGATATGAGCTTAGGAGAAGAAAGCGTGTTCGTGTACCTAGTGTTGGAATGAAGTTCGAAGATGAGAATGAGGTGTTCGAATTTTACAAGAAGTACGCGTACCATATCGGTTTTCCAGTGAGGAAAAGATCTTCGAGGAAGGGTAATGATGGGGTTGTACGCTACGTAACTTTTACATGTAGTCGGGAGGGCCGTCGAATTAGTGGAACAAATGCAATTCTAAAGCCTCAACCAACAATGCAAATGGGCTGTAAAGCGAGATTGACGGCATTGAAAGATCTTAATGACATATGGCGTATTAATACTCTTATTTTGGAGCATAATCATAGAACAAGTCCATCCAAATCAAGGCTATATCGATGTAATCGTGAAATAAGTGCGCGTGCAAGAAGACGGCTTGAAATAAATGACATAGCTGGAATACCATTACATAAGAGTTTTAACTCAGCCGTAGTGGAAGCTGGTGGTTATGAGAAGATTTCATATGTTGAGAAAGATTGTAGGAATTACATTGACAAAGTACGAAGATTACGACTTGGTGAAGGAGACGTTGTTGCACTACAAGGGTATTTTTTAAGGATGCAAGCAACTAGTCCTGGTTTCTTCTTCAATATAGACTTGGATGACGAGGCCCGGCTGAGGAATGTATTTTGGCGAATAACGAGGTGCGCAAGCGTGTAAGGAATTTGGAGACGTAGTCACATTTGATACGTCGTACTTGGATAAACAAGTACGAAATGCATTTCGCTCCTTTTGTTGGGGTAAACCATCATGGACAATCAACTCTACTTGGATGTGGTTTGGTATCGAGTGAAGATACAAGTACCTTCGAATGGCTTTTCAGGACATGGCTACAATGTATGCATGATCAAGCTCCAATTGGAATAATTACTGATCAAGATCGTGCTATGCAAAATGCAATAGAGATCGTGTTTCCAAACACAAAGCACAGATGGTGCCTCTGGCATATTCTAAAAAAGTTACCAGAAAAATTCGGGGGTCACAAATATAAAGCTTCCATTCTTTCAAATGTACATAGGTTGGTGTATGATGTGCAAAGTATTGAGGAATTTGAACAAGGTTGGCATACTATGCTCGAAGATTATGAGTTGCTGGAACATAGTTGGTTGACTGGTCTGTATAATGAAAGAAGTCGATGGGTGCCATGCTTTTTGAAAACATCATTTTGGGCCGGCATGTCAACCACGCAACGAAGTGAGGGTATTAATGCATTTTTCGATGGGTATGTTCATTCAAAAACATCTTTGAAGCAATTTGTAGAACAGTATGAGCGTGCGTTGAGAAGTAAAGTTGAGAAGGAGTTTCAAGCCGACTTCAAATCATTTTCACAAATGGTCCCATGTGCGACAAGGTACGAAATGGAAAAGCAATTTCAATCATTGTACACAATCGCGAAGTTCAAGGAGTTCCAAGAACAATTTACTGGAAAGGTATATTGCGAAGTGTTATCCGTGCATGATTCATACTTGTACACTACATATGATGTACGCGAGGACATTATCGTTAATGAATTTATGAGGACGAAAATCTTTAAAGTACGCTTCCGTATGGATGATTGTGATTTGGAGTGCAGTTGTCACTTATTTGAGTTCCGGGGAATTGTTTGTAACCACACGATTGCAGTTTTGATACGGAACCAAGTGAAATTACTTCCCGAAAAGTACATTTTGAAGAGATGGAGGAGAGATGTGATCAGACTGTACACAAGGGTTCCGATCAATTATGATGGGTGGATTACTACTTCAGACCAAGTTAGGTATGAGCAATTGTGCAATGCTTTTTCGAAGTTAGCTGACTTGGTAGCACATAGCGAGTCGCGGGCACATGGAATTATGGAGTGGATTGAATTTCAAATAGTAGAGGCATCGACCTTGAGGACTATGGCTGGGGGAGCCCAAAGTATTGACGAAACAGGACAATTAGTTGGTGAAAAACTTTTGGACCCAAAATACACAAAAACAAAGGGAGCTCCTAAAAAACTTCGCCGAAAGGGTCATCTAGAAAAATCAAGAGCATCTCATAAGGTATAATTTTGAGACAAGTGATTGTATTATATGTATATATTTGTACAATAATTCGAGACGTTGAAATCGATATTTATTTCGTGACATTTAGGTGCCAACGAAAACTACATCGAAAAGGTGGAAAGGAAGTGTGCCAACAAACTCCGATGTTCAGTGTATTTGTCAAACATTACGATTGGTTCAACTTGAGTACATAATCCAAATATTTGTAGATGACGCTTTTATATTCTTTAGGAAATTCGCGGTACAACCACCGCCTTCCCAACTTAGCTAAGACACACGTGAAAGCGTGGGTGATTTTGATTTGGGAGTCTAAAGCATCCATGACGTTCGATTGTATATTTTTGTCCATACACGTGGGTGATTTTGATGTAGGGGTCTAAAGAATTTTGTGACGGGGTTGTACATTTTTTGTCAATAGTGAAATGACATGTTCCACGTGGGTGCGTATTTTTGTAATCAATTAACGAGAAGTACTCACATCATATTATGTTCATTTCTATGTTCATTTATTTTTGCTACTTAATCTAATTTTAGATATGTCCAGCTGCTTGTGATAATCGTATTCTTGGTCATTGATGATAGAAACTCAATCTGGAAATTGGAAGGAGAAGAGAGTGGAATTATAGTATTTAGGCATTGTGCCATCAGTAACAGGAATATTACTAAATAAATTTGAAAGGTATTGCTTGGGTGTAATGAGATAGGGAACACCAAAACATGTTCATACAAAAGCAGTTGACATACACTGTTTGACATTCTTGTTCATAAAATCTTGTTCATAAAATCGAATTAGTACAATAAGTCGAGTTCATACAACAAAATACTAAACATAATTTATATTCAATCTCTCGAAACTGCTTTTCCCTTATGTTGAGCGAAATCTCCACATCCCTCTCCTCGGTTATTGTTCACACATTTTCAACATTTGGGGCATTCCGATAGCACGTGTCCTGCCACCCTACAAGAATGACATATTCCCATGTTCTTCCCGACCATTCTGAGACAAAAAACGGATAATCAAGCGACGAAGAGCAAGAACTGTAAATAAAGAATTTAGGTGGATGTGCGCCTTAAATCTCTATGATTTCTCCCAAACAAACAGTAAGCAAATTGAACAGGTAAAAAACTAAGTGCAAAACAACTGAATTATCATTCGAAAATTCGACGCCATCATCATTAAAAACTAAGTGCCAAACAAACTGACCAAACAAATTGAACAGGTAGTACTCAGCTTCCATGACATTTAGTGAAACTGTAAAATAGAAACGAACCAGATTTTATCATATTCCACAAACTGACATTTAGTGAAACTGTAAACTCATATTCCACAAATTCAATTACAGGTAGTAATCAGCTTCCATTACAGCAGATTTTATCATATTCCACAAATTCAATTATTCCTTAAATTGAATTACATTCCAATGTTCAAAATAGAAACGAACCAATAATAATACTAAGAATTATACATTGTGCGAAATGGTGGGTCTTCTTCACCCCACAGTTGGCGACGGGGCAGGGGAAGTCAATCTCGATTCCATAGAAGGGGAAGGGCGGTGGGAAGAAACTCGATATTTCACGGTCGGCAGGGGAAGAAATTAGAACCCTCGACGTCTCCTTTTTCGAAACGGGAAGTGAACAGGTACTAACCTGGGGAGAAATGGTGCTCGCGATTTCACAGTTTAGGCGACCCACAATAATTTCGTCGGAGGTTTGATTTCACTGGTTTTCACTCCGACCCGCGATTTCCGTGGTTGATTTCCGTCGGCGATTAATTGTTCGTGAGAGTGATTGCGAACGGATGGGTTTCAATAGATTTCTGCCCGACGATTAACTGTTCGGAGAGGATTGCGAACGGAGTGAGATTTGAAATGTGAGATTTGGGGTTAATTCAAAATGTGAGATTTGAAATGGGAGTTTATTCTAAAAGTTCACGTGCTTCACTGACAAGTCAAGAGCCATTATGTTTGACCATCTAAGTGCCATGTCAGTATTAAGTAAAGGCTTCGGGAGATTGGTGTAGTAAGAGTAGCTTTTTCCTTCTCGATAATCCATTTTATGATATACTCAACCCCTTCTACGACTTCTCATCTTCTCCAACCTCGTCGCCTCGACTCTCTTTTCCTCTCTTCTCCTCAGTCACGGCCACAAATCAAATACCGAGTGAGTACCGACTGTCCCAATCTGACAGGTGGTTTGGTAATATGTATGTTAACTTGTAAATTGAATGATTTTTGAAAGTTTTATTACTGTTTTTGTTGAATATGGGGGTGTGATTAATCTAGTGAAATTCCTTTTTTTTTCAATTGGGTTGAATGAATTACACGTTCTGTGTGAATTTATTTGTTTGGTTGAGTTTAGTCATTGACACATTCCAATAAGCGGCCACCTCAAATTGAGCAAAACAAGAATTGCTTTCATAGAACTAAGAAACTCATCAGATTCGTTTGGGCAATAGCCAATAAGCAAAAGCAACCACCTCATTATCATTCTCTGATTTTTAATTAGGAATGAGTTCGCATTCCAGAAATATCTGTAGATTATTTCATATTTCTTTGATTTTTTCAATTGGGTTCTGTGATTTTATTGAACAATGATAAAATCATTTTGAGTAGTGGAATTAAGCCAAACATAAAGATTGGATCCGATTTTTTGCAATTTGTTGAAATGGTGTTTGAAATTTGGATTTGGGAACAATCTATTTATTATTGATGCATAGTAGTATGTACGTTTGAAATTGATTATTGACTGGAAATATTATTCAACAGAACAAATCAATACAAGAGTAGGCTATACGAGAGGTGACTGAAAATGTTATATTTTATTCTCAATTCCAACTAATGGCTTTCTCTGATTTGGTGATTTAGAGTTGTTCAAGAAATTAATTGTTGTTTATTATGAATCTAATGTTGTATTTTTAATGAAAAATGAAGTGTGGTATTTATTTATTTATGTATCGAATTTGATATTGTAATAGTAATGTAAAAAATATTTTAAACGAAAATCCGTATTTTCGAGTGGAGAGCAAAATATTGTTGAAATGAGTGTTCAAGCTAAAATGGATGTTTGGAAAGAATCGGATTATGGAAACATGAAGGTCATAGTTATAGTAGTTTATTGACTTATTTTCGTTAATAATTGCATTTTAATTTTTGATCCCACAATACAAAATATCTGGGTCCACCTCCTGATCTACATGCCCTTCAACTTTCAAATGATCATTTTTGGGATAGATACCTTTTCGGGTTTTATGGTTTCTAAGAATTCTATCTACAATTTTCAAATGAGTTTCATACATTGAATGCATAAACTGGCTCACTAGGCTGACAATGAAGTTTAGAAAATAAAGAACAAAAAACACATTGTTGCTCTTATGATTCTGTAATTGTATATAATGTTGCCATAGAGTTTTGTACCTCGACCAACTGACACCAATGTAGTTTGGACCTTAATGGATTTTTTATAAGGCTCAAAGAGGATGCAACAGAACACAAACATAATTGCTTTGGGGGCACTAGGAAATCATAAACCAACAGTTATCTACCCTACTCAACTGACTCTGAAGTTACTTTCGTAAAGAAACTTGAGCAAAAATAAAACTATTATAGTATGTACAAGCTACTTAAATTTTGCTGATATTGATCTCAACCCCATCTGCTGGCTTTGGATGCGAGAGATAAGTAATTTCTGCTTCAGGATTCACGAGCTCCCATCTGAAATTCAAAAAGTATGTCAGTTACTTCACCTTGGCACATATACTGATGAAGATTCCCTTTCTGGGAATTTTATTTTACTTTTATCATCAACAAAAACCATACTGAAGAACCAAATGTAGAGTTCACCTGTATCCAACAACCAGATGATGAATTAAAACCGCTACTTGTAGTCGAGCCAGCTTGCTTCCTGCACAGATCCTTGGTCCTCCTCCAAAAACTAAGTATGTTCCCATCTTTGGTGGCTCCTGAGGTACGGAGGAAGTAGATATTTATAGCTTTAACATGTAAGCGAGAAATAGTGTTTATTTACTCGAGTTTTCTTGTTTTTCACTCACGTTCCATCTATCCGGATTAAAACACATCGGATCATCAAAATTTTCTGGATTTGTATGAAGGTATCGAATCCAGCTGATTACCTTCCAACCTTTCGGAATTTTATAACCTGTTTTCAAGAATGGCAGTTTAGATCATTAAGCACAGCTTTGCTTCCAGTGAACTATATTTAAGTGTCTGAACAGAAGTGTCTCTAGTCTCTACCTTTATAGTCGATATCTTTGCTAGCAATTCGAAAAATACAGGCTGAAATGTTGGCCAATCTAATTATTTCTTCGACCACCTAAGAACAAGTCAGGAAATTTCCCGAAAACATAAGAAAATATTTTTGGAGCTGTACACAAGTTCTAATTAGGTATCTATCATTTTGTCTTTGGATAAGGAAAAATTGGGTGTTTTAATTTGTACATATACCTTATTCGTATACTTGCATGATGAGACGTCATCATAAGTAATGAAATCTCCATTCAGTTTCTTGCTAATTGGCAAGTGCTCTTCCTGCAATTTAGTATGTTAGAACCATTGGACACCAGGTAATATTTATTTAAATTTTATCTTCAACGCGCCTACGAAAATGCAGGCTCGATTTATGTTTTTATTTAAGGCCTGGTTTGGTAGTTACACGTACCCGAAGCTTTTTGAGAACTTCGGGGTACTTGGCAAGATAATAGAAACCCCACGTAATGGCAAGAGAAGTCGATTCAAAGCCTGCTATAATAAGGCCGGCAATGTTATCAAGAACCTCGATGTCACGCAATGGTTTCCCCTCCTCATCTTTCAGTTGCATCAGCTCACCCATTAGGTCATCTTTGTCGTTTGTACCATTGAACTTCTTCCGCTTCTCCAATTCTTCTCTAAAAATTTCAATGGCTTTCCAACGACACTGCAGTCTCATAATGTATCAGTCTTTTTGAAGTGATATGTCTGGCACGCTAAATTGGACTAAATAAAACTGGATGTGAGAAGAAAGTGAGACAGTGATATGTTTTTTATGTTAGTCGAATCCAACAATGGAAACCTGCCATAATATTTCCTACTTGACAAAAGAAAATAACAAGAACAATGAATAAATAGAACAGGGCAGCAAAGTGATAACCTGGAGAGCGTGATGATAAGCAGTTCCAGGTAAATTAATAGGATAAGCTCTTATGCCGTCCAACATTCCATAAAACAACTCAATTAGTGTATCCAAAAGAGGGCCAGGCTCAAAGCTGGCAAAATATTTGCCAGTGTTTTCGAATGTTACCTGCAGAAAATAGAAAGTTCTAGTTTTCAGAAGACCTGTGCTTATCCTGATTTCCCTTCATGTTTGTATGAATAAAATTTTGTTTGATAATTTGTACCTTCTTTACTTCGTTAAATACGACGATTCTACCGCTTTGTACCCACGACTCAAGGGCAGCCCTTAAACGGGGTTGGATCGTGAGGGTGATCCTATGTAGAGCATCAGGGTGATTGACAGCCCTTACAACAAAGCTTCTCATCCTATTATGAGCATCTCCTTCCATTGCTGAAAGGCTAGTGGTTCCCATAAGTTTCGAAGAAGGCCATCCTGGTGAAAAAGTAGGCTCTTGGAGTACAAATTTGTTGGCCATTGGAGAGTAAACTACGATGGACGGTGAACCAAAGAGGTGGGTTTTGTAGAGTCCTACTCCATCACCATACCTAATCATCAAATCAAATCATTACAAGAGATTTAAAATTATTCCTTGAAGTTCAATGTAGTCAAGAACTATCTTCCTCAAGCCAAGGGGAAATTTATCAACTGTAAAACTTAGAAGAATCCAATTTTATCACTCTCCATGGATTTCATTTTTCTCTGATATGTTAGAAATTATTAGTTGGATGTGACTGAGATTTTGTGTCTATAATCTACAAAAGGAAGTGCGTTATTACTGATGAAACATACAAGCTTCCATATTTTTAACATGATACTCAATCATAATAAACAAGAAAACCAACTCATGTAAGAAATTCTTACTTGCGACGTTTAGTATTTATGTACTCATCGGGGTGACGAACAATCTTGAAGTACCATAGAAAAGACAGCATCTCTCCAAAGAATGGAAGACCCATGTGGCCTGGAGGGAGCTTCGTGCCGCCAGCATACGCTACAGCGTACCAGATATCGTTCCACCACCACAGCAGCCACCCTGCTAAGGGTATTATTCCTATAATCACTGCTGTCCATAGGCTAAACAAAACTTCCATCTTTTTCAGTTATGTCTGATGTCCGGGCACTAACATATAGCCTATATAAGATAGCCTAAGAGATTATTCTTTCCAAATTGTGACAAAACTGTTTTAACATATATAGAGAAAACTCTTAATATATAGAGAGTAGATGGTATATAAGACAAGTGCTTAAAATAAGCATCATTGCCAGTTACCAGAAAAGCATCAAAAACTGATAAAATAAAGTGTTTGTCAAGACAATCTGAGAGTGTAGTAAAATATTTGGAACAATAAATTAGAGTTTATTTTGGATATATCTGGTGTCATCGCGTGAATTTTTATAGTCAATGAGAACTAACTATTACTTTAGTCACATGAAATGTTGACAGCACAACCTTAATTTTACACAAATTAATAACTAAATAAAACTATGGCCTCCACAATATAAAAATAATGATAAATAAATAAATAATAATAATTTCATTATATGTTAGGGATAAAATCCCACATCGAATAAAGATGAAAATATAGATCAATTTATAAGAGTTTGTGCTACTCCTCTTAATAAGGTTGACTTTTTAAGATGGAACCTCAATTCTTAATATGGTATCAGAGCCCATTAAACTCCAACGAGCAATTCGATCTGATTAAGACTCAAAAAAAATTGGGGAAAAATTCATGGTTCAGGGATTTACTTTTAGGAAATCAAAAATCAGGTCCCAATGTTTAAAATTGCAAAAATCAGGTTTTTTTGAATTAATTAATTATATTTCACAATTATTATATTAAATTAAATATTTAACTATAATATAATATAATAAACCCCACCCCACCAAACTCCATCTCCACCACCCCCATTACTCCGGTGACTGTTCTCCGGCCGCACTGAATTCTGGCGACTACTCCGGCAACCGTTCTCCGACCGCACTTAATTCCGACGACTGCTCCCATTCCGACAATTGTTAAGGTCACAGATATATGGAGGTGGGTCACGGAATATTTCGAGGTCACAGATCAAAATTGATAAAAAAAAAATTATAGGTCACAGTTAACTTCATAGGTCACAAATCAAGAATTTTAAGGTCACAAATAATTTTTTATAGGTTACAGATTAAAATATTTCAAAACTTTTACGGGTCACAGCTCTATTTCAGCGAGTCACAGTCCCAATTTCTAGGTCACGGACACCCACTTAGATCACATATTGAAAAAAAATCAAAAACTTTTACTTGTCGCAACTCTATTTCAGTGAGTCACAGCCACAAATCCTAGGTCACAGACACCTACCTAGGTCACAGAGACTCGCGTCCGCCACCTCCACCGCCTTCGACCCGTCACAACAACACACAACCATCGCCACAACATTTCCAACACCACCAAAACGTAAAAATAATCACCACCACTCCAACAACCAAAAAAACCCCAACTAAAAATACCAATGCCACCACTGTCGGGGCTCACATTTGTTAGATCTGGTGCGAGGTCAACCGGGTTTTGATTGACTTTGGCCCTGTCACTCCTCTGTAGATCACCAAACCACCGTCGGCCTCCTTCATTTCCTCATTCGTTACCACCGTTGAAATCAAAGGTAAACCTGTTGCAAGATCAATTTGCTGCAAAACCTGTGATTATCATTCAGTGAAAATTGATTTTCCTGCCGTTTCTTCTGACACAACACTCAGGCCATCAAGCTGAAATTAGACCGACGGCAGGGGGAGAAGGGAGAGGTAGGGTTGGGTTGGGGGAAACGAGGGGGAGGAGACGCTGCTGCCGAACGGCAGCAGCGTCGCTGTGAGGGGGAGTGGAGGGGTTGGGGCAAGGGATGGGAAGGGAATGCTGCTGCAAATCGCAGCAACGTCGCTGTGACGCTGCTACGATTCGCAGCAGCGTGACGGCGACGCTGCCACCGTTCGACAGTAGCGTCTCGCAGCAGAGGTGTGGAGGGAGGGGGATGGGGAGGGAGAGGAGAAGGGAAGCGGCGGGCGGCAGCGGTGGAGGCGGCGGCGGTGGAGAGAAAAGTTGAGAGAAATGAAATGAAATGAAATGGATTATGTTAGGGTTTGGATAGAGTTCGGGTTTTATTGGTGGGGGTAGGTAGTAGGGTGGGTATAATATATTATTTTTATTTTATAACATTATTATTAATTAAAAATAATAAAACCTGATTTTTGATTAAAAAAAAGTCAAAACCTGATTTTTAAAAAGTTAAAACTAAACACCTGGTCTAGTGTAATTTCCTCAAAAAATTAAGCACACGAATTTCAAGATTAGTTTGCTCAAACGAGCCACCATCTTGCGGGGACATGTTAGAGATAAAATCACACATCGAATGAAGATGAAAACATAAACCAATTTATAAGAGTTTGGACTGCTCCTCTTAATAAGGTTGACATTTTAAGATGGAACCCAAAATCTTAATATTATAGACATCCAAAAATTTTAATTAAGTAATTGTTCTTTACAGAAAACTAAAATAGCAAACATAATTTTCTATCTTATTTCTTCAGAACTTGTATATTTAGCAGACAATTTTTTATTTCATATAAAATTTTATAGTTTTCTCCAAAGGGAAATGGAAGGTGTCCCAGAATTGTCCCGAAATTCCTTGAATATTCTCTTTCACACTGATTATACTGTCCTCAAATTTCGACTGTTTGTTGATGCAAATCCGGACATGAAACGTTGGTTAATCTTTTTATAATTCTAGCATATTGTCACACCATTAAATTGCAAAATTATGAAGGAAAAATTCAGGATTACGTCGAAAAATTTAAACAAATAAATGTAACGACCATGAAATGCAAGATTCGTGTTTGATGCATTGCCTTGGGGAAATGTGATATTCGTGGCTTAGCAAAGATTTATGTAAAAAAACTTGTGAATTAATCAGAACCATTAATTAAATATAAAAATGATTATGTAGCAGATTTTTCGTTCACATCTTAACCTTTCCTAACTTGTCCGAGTAATAAGTATTTTTTAACAAATCATCCAGTTTTCACATAAATGATTCTAAGTGAGAGAAATAAGTTAAAAGAGTTAGAGAGAGAAAGGGATAGAGATGGAGATGGAGATGGAGATGGAGATGGAGACTGAAAGTTATTCTCACTCTACTGGTGTAAAAGACCCTCTTTCTCTTGAATCTAAACCCAAGAAACCTGCAGGAGGATGGAGAGCCATAAAGTACATTCTTGGTAAATCCAATGCTATATAACTCAACTCAAGCATCAACCTAGAGAAGACAAAACTTTGAATATGTTTTGTCTCAACATAAATTGTTTGTGTTTTCGTGTTTTTTTGTTTTTCAGGAAATGAATCGTTTGAGAAACTGGCGTCGATGAGCCTGGTAGCAAACATCACAGTGTATCTGCGTACGAAATACAACTTGAATGGCATACTTCTTGTTAATGTGGTTACAATATGGTCTGGTAGTTCTAATCTCTCGTCAATAGCCGGTGCCATAATCTCCGATGTGTGTCTTGGAAGATTTCTCACTCTCCTCATTGGCACCATTTGCTCGCTTTTGGTAAAGCATATTTGGAAGTTATTTTTAATTGGTTTAAATTATAAATAAATAAAAATGTGTGATTAATACATGAATAGTACTCGTGCATCCCACCAAATATGTCAATGAAAGGTGATTTTGATTGATCATAAACAAATTAAATTTCTTTATCTTTTACATGAATTAGATTTCCTCTCTTTCATATTTATACTGATCATATACCACCAATGGATCTATAAATCCATATATCTAGATTTTCATATGATATACATAGCATATAGTGTATGTTTGGTATGTAATATTGTGAACGGAGTAAACAATATAATGGACAAGATTTTAGCTTCTTCTTTTTTTATCCATGATAGTGTCCAGTGTTATCCAATCTTTCGAGCGTACTTTTTACTTTTTTCTTTTCTTCCAAGAAACAATAGAATTTTGCCAATACTAAAAGCACATCGATTGGGCATAAGCCACTCTTTTGTAAAGTTCATTAATATCCGAGCTCTTAGAAAGTAAGATAGAAGGGTGGTCATGGATCACTCTATAGGCCGTCCATAGTCCATTAACACCTCGTAGTACCACTTCGACAAAACCTGTCAATGATGTATGATATGTGGGTGATGCAAAGTTTTTACAGTATTATTATAGAAGTTTCCATTGCAATGTCAGGGAATGGTTGGTATGACCTTAACAACAAGTATACCTCAACTAAGGCCTCCAGAATGCAATGAACAATCTCCATGCACACAGCCCCACAAATTGCAGCTTGGTTTCCTGTTTACCGCTCTCGGAATGATTGCACTTGGAGCAGGTTGCATTAGGCCATGCAACATTGCCTTTGGGGCTGATCAATTTGATACAAAAACTGAGAAAGGAAGAGCCCAGCTTGAAAGCTTCTTCAATTGGTGGTATTTGTTATTCACAGTAGCGCTTGTGATAGCCCTAACCGGGGTCGTCTACATTCAGACAAATATCAGCTGGATGATAGGTTTCGCTATCCCAACAGCCTGTCTTGCCATTTCAATCACGATTTTCTTGATTGGTCAACATACTTACATATACAAGAAGACTCAGGGAAGTGTTTTTATAGACATGGCAAAGGTAGTTGCAGCTTCTTTTAGGAAACGAAAGATAAACCTCGGATCAGTTGATAATCAGCACTCTTTCTATGACCCTGTGCAAGAAAAGGAAGCGGAAATAGCTAACCCGACAAAACTGAAAAGGTTTAACTGCCTTGACAAGTCTGCTGTGATAACTGATCCAGGGGAATTGGATGCACAAGGTATGCCTACAAATAGTTGGAAACTGTGCAGTGTACAACAAGTACAACAATTGAAATGTTTGGTTGGGATTATCCCAGTATGGTTTTCGGGCATTGGTTGTTTCCTAGTCATGGACCAGCAAAGCACATTTGGAGTCCTGCAAGCAATTCAGATGAACAGATCAGTTGGGAATCATTTCAAAATTCCACCTGCTTGGTTGTCCATAACATCGATGATTGCACTCTCTATCTGGATATACATTTATGAAGGCATATACATCCCCACTGCTAAGAAAATATTGAAAAGGCGTTCAAGGTTACTGCTACAGCACAGGATTGGAATCGGGATTGTTATGTCAATCCTCTGCATGGTGGTAGCTGGAGTTGTTGAAAAGAGGCGACGAGAACTAGCTATAAAGCAAGGTTCTTTCACCTCCTCAGTTCCTGTTCTACTCCTCGTGCCTCAGTTTATCCTATCCGGCCTTACAGAAGCTTTTTCTGCTGTTGCTATAATGGAATTTGTTACAGTACAAATGCCAGAAAGCATGAGAAGTGTTGCGGGTTCAATCTTTTTTCTCAGCCTGTCAATTGCAAGCTACCTAAGTGCCCTCATTGTCAACGTAATAAGCTCTGTAACTGGACGAAACAGAAAATCACCATGGCTTGGTGGACATGATCTTAACAAGAACAGGCTCGATTACTACTATTACATTATTGCTACTCTAGGAGTCATCAACTTGATATATTTCACTTTCTTTGCAAGCAGTTATGTGTCTTGTGGCAAAGCCATAAAAGTTGCAGAAGAATCACAGTTACAGAACTCAGTCAATCAATTAGAGGCTAGAGATTTTCCACCAAATGAGATTATGCAGGATGAGGAAAGAGGATTAGACGCGAGGACAATTTAATAGAGAAACTGCTTTGCTTTGCTTTGCTTGGCTTGGCTTTGCTTTGCTTTGGTGAGAGATTGTTTCTTTACGGTTGGCTTTGAATAATCCGAGTAAGGGATGAATCTTCAGTAATCTGTAAGTACCACTCATGATGTGGTGGATTGCTTGATATGCTTCAAAAGAATGCAATTCAATATCACACAACTTCTTGCTATAAATCACAACTATGAAAGATATACTGCAAATATAGATGATTTTGGAAAAGCTGCTGGGATGTCTCTTCCCCAGTATAGGTAACTAATTTTTATTCAAGAAAGATGAGAAACGTTTGAAGTTGGTTGCCCCTCACTGAATTTGATTGAGGAAAGATTGATAATCCAATGTTAATTTGATGAAAGGACGTGATACTAAACAAAGGGATCAAGATAGGACTGAGCTAAACGGTTAAAATAGTGTCGAACTATAGGTCAAAAATAATTAAATAAATAACTGCCCCCAGATTGCGCAAAAGACATTGTGGTTTGCAACAAGGCTAACAACCTGGTGATCAGCTGTGAGATGGGCGACAAGAATAAGAGACTAGTACTCATAAAATCGTATTGATGGTGGGATAGTTGGAAAAGATAAATCATATGCAACATGATTGAGGAAATGAAATAACAGTACTACGTCCAATCTGGACAAGAATCGAAGCACATTGAACCAAACTTTTCGCAGCGCATATTCACATTAGGGGTGTCCAAAAGTCTCGAACCGAACCGGACCGAACCGAACCCGAACCCGAACCCGAACCGAACCGAACCGAACCGAGCGGTTCTTCATAAATTAAATACCCGAACGGGTACCCGAATCGAGAACCGATGGGTTTGGGTCGGATCTCGGGTCTAGACCAAGAACCGAAGAATCGAATAAGAACCGAAACTAAATAATTTTTTATTTTTTATATTGAATTAATTAAATTATTTTATTTTTTTTATACAAATTAGCAAATTAATTAAATAAATTAGATTATTTCATAATTTTAATTTTAAAACCCAAATCATTTTTAAAACCCATTAGCCCATTTTAATTTGAAGTAAGTGAATATACTTTATATAATTTTGCTGTAATATTAATATCTACTTTTTGGTATTTGTATGCATTGAATTAATCTTATTGGACGACTAGTTATTTATATGTTTTTGAATTGGGCTACGTTAATTTGTAAAAGTTACGAATTAAATGTTATTAGTTGTATTTATGTAATGTTGTTGTAAATATTAAAAAATTTGATTATGGTACAGAACCGAACGGAACCGAACCGACCCGAACCGAACCGAACGGAACCGAACCCAAACGGTTCCATAATTATATTTGGACCCGACGGGTCCATTTATCAAATACCCGAAAGTTTTGGGTCGGTTCGGGTATCTTCAAAACCGAACCGAACCGATCCACGGACAGCCCTAATTCATATTGCGGAATTTTATCAAACATTTGGTATGCATAAATTGTTGGTAAGGCAAACACAAAAAGAATAACTGCTCTCTGTTCCTATTTACTGAAGTCAACAAGGATATGGCGAATATGATATACAGACGGATCAAATGAGACCAAAAAAAAAAAAAAAAACGAACAGAACATGAAGCTTGTCTGAGGAGCTTGAGATGGCAGAGACTGAAATTAGTATTCTAGAGGGTTAGTGTCAGTGATGGCAAAAAAACCCGCCCCGTCCCTACCCTACCCTACCCTACCTTAATGGGGCGAAAAAAACCCGCCCCAACGGGTTGGCGGGGCGGGGCGGGGCGGGGGTGCCCCGTCCCGAAGCGCCCCGAACCCTCCCCGTGAAAAATAAAAAAATAATTAACTACAAATTAAAAACAAAAAAATAGTTAATTGGAAGTTTTTGAAAAAAAACAAATAAACGGGGCAGGAAACGGGGCAAGCCCGCGCCCCGCCCCGCCCCGTCCCGTCCCGTCTAAGGTGGGGTGGGGCACGGGGCGGGACGGGACGGGGTGGGGCGAGGGTGCCCCGCCCCATTGTCATCTCTAGTTAGTGTGAAGGAATTTGTGACAGTAATATCATTTTGGCCATGGTTTTGAGACATGGGGAATTTCTTTTGAAGTCTCCTGTTAATGATTTTCAGACCAATTTATACTTGTTGAAGGATTCTTTTGTGCATTATGTTAGGTATTAAGGAAAATAAATTATGGCTTCAAAAGGGAATCCTCTTTTGAAGAATAAATGGAACAGTGCTGCACTATGATTTCATCACAATAAAGTATTTCATCCAATTAGTAATTTGAAGAAATTGATTATCCAACGAAACATTACATGGATAATCTAATCGAAGAACTAATGATGATCTATATTTATAACTCGTATCCAATATACAACAATTCTATAATAAATAGAGTGAACAAATTCTTGGAACACCATTATTATTATGCCCACATCCATCTCAGTATATACCACTGCCAACTGCTTCTCCACATCCCTCCTCCCTCCCGAAAGTTGGCCCAAAGCAAACCCACCACAAGACAATCTCCATAGCGTCAATCCAACAATCTCATCATTGTTTG
Source organism: Fraxinus americana (assembly GCA_035079005.1). Taxonomy (NCBI): domain Eukaryota; kingdom Viridiplantae; phylum Streptophyta; class Magnoliopsida; order Lamiales; family Oleaceae; genus Fraxinus; species Fraxinus americana. Next base: position 48,825,749 of record CM068706.1, on the reverse strand, counting down.
TTACCTTGTTTACTCCTCTATGCACTTCACTTGGGTCCCTATTGCTATTACCATAGTTATTGCTATCGGTCGGCAACTCATATATGCAAACTGGACAAGAATTCTGATTGCAAATGAAAAAAAAAAAAAAATTAAACTTCAGATTTGAAATTATCAAAAATTTTGGGGGGAAAAAATGAAACTAAGACTAAACCATATGGATTAAAGAGGGGCAAGCCCGGAATGGATGTTGAAATGGCATCAAATGCCAGTGTTTGGTCTTCCGACGACGGCAGGATATTAGGTGTGTCCACAAACCTTTAGATGGTACCATCCAGAATTTGAGAAAATGAAAGAGGTCGAATAGCACTTCTTTGGTGGTGTTGAAAGGCACGATCGTGTTCAAATGTTGAAGACGAAATGCCTAACACTGTTTTATCCAAGACGATTACGTACCATTCTTTTTCTTCAATATCTTCAACTTTATTGCCATTAATAGAGAGAAACGAGGTAGTGTGCAGAATTTGATTATAATGTTGTGCCTCCTAATTCTTTGCGGTGGCAATCTTGTGAAAGATATATTGGCGGGGTTTGGGGAGGGGGTTTGGAGGTTTTATAAGGTATTAATTATGTTTTTAAATTATTTAATTAGTTATTAGGGTATTAATCAATTTAGTAAATATTTTAGGGTATTGGGCCTAATTTGCCCGTTCCTCAATCCAGGCCCAATTAGATACACTGGTACTAGAATTGAGTATTTCATGGATCATTGACACTAAAGAACTACAAAAAGGCCACGAAAATAGGCAATTCTTTCAGTGCTACCTGATTTGCATGACAGAAATGGGTTTATGAACAAGAATTTGAAGGACATGCAAATGAATGGACTACAAGAATCGGAAGAAAATGAGAAAATTACAGGCTACAGCAAATTTGTTTTCATTTTTAACTTCTGCAAGGTCCTCAAAGAAATGAATATGAATTCTCCTCTCCCACCCAAACTCATTATATAGGTAAAGTCAAGTCCCTAAAAGTCGGTTACGAGGATATGTATAAAACGTTTTAAAACAAGCCAGATCAGGCCGAAACCACAACTCGAGCTTAGGTGATCCAACCCACCTTTATACCTGCCATATTTCAACCCATTTTGACAAGTTCGTTGCCACCAAGTCCAGAATGTCCTAAAAAAAGCTCCATCTGGGAATTTTTACAAGCGACTGACGAATATCCAAGAGAAAAAAAAGTGTAATCTTGCTGCAAAATACCATCTAAATCACAAATCAGCATCAAAATGTAATTTAACTCGTCGATCTCTAGGTAAAACCAATCGAATATAGTTCCCAAATATCTTGAAAACTGATAGTGGATAAAAATCTGCGGCAGCAGAAGATCTATATCAGTAAGTAGGGGTATGACATCCCACAAACATTGTATAGAACCACTTTCTTCAGCAATAGGCATTTGACATTTGCCACAAACTCAAAAACCAACCATCTGTACTAAAGAACAATTTCTACTATTCACATACTTTGATGGCAGCTAGCGTGTACCATATTTACACCCAAAACCTGCATTATCTACCTTTGCTAATATTGCCATGCCTAAAACTTGCGAGACGTCATTACGAGATCACTCCCAAAATTCTCCTCAGTTCACGTTTCTGCATTTCAGTGAACCGTGTAGGGTACCGGACACCAATTTGGATCCTCAGATTACCCTTCTTCCTAGGATCTTTGGAAATTGGCATTCCTTCATTAGGGACAACTACCTCATGTCCAGGTTTGATGATCTCTAATACGGGGATCGTGATATTCCTTGCATCTAGTGTCACCAGTTCAAAAGTTTTTCCAGCAAGAGATTCAAGAAGCGATACCTCTTGCTTCACCACCAAATTGTTACCATCCCTTGTATAAACAGGATGAGGCTTTTCATCTACCACAAAAATAATATCTGCAGGAATTATACCAGGTTCTTCGTTGCCCTTCTCGGAGAAGGTTAATTTTGTGCCCTTTTTCCAACCTGGTTTTATATCAATAGTTAAGATCTCCTCCAACACTTGCAACTTGCTGCAAGAGTACAAAGCAAACGTCAAGAGAGTAAAACTGTATCAAATATTTATGAAGAAAACTATAATCTAAAACCAACACAGTGATGGATTATTAAACTAATATATTTTTCATGCATAGTGGAATCAGGAAAAACCATAAGCAAACCTTTGACCTTGTATCAATGTTTGAAGAATTAAATAACTTTTGTACTAGAAAGATTATGCTCTAAAACAGCTTTACCACTCTACCAATTATCATTGCACCATGTGGTTCAAGACAGAAATTTACAATCAAACGTTAACAAATATCAAAAACCAGAGAATTTTGGGAGTAAAGTTCATCT